>CM062804.1:14226620-15426620 GCA_031772625.1 Pinus tabuliformis
TCATGACTGTTCAACATTTTCTCCAGCAATTTAATTTCTCCATTCCATGGATTGGGTTCTTCCATAGAATTCTCTTCTTTCACTTTTATTTGACTGCTCACTTGTGCCAAATCTCCTCCAACATTTGCAACAAAACCTGCATTCACAAAGCACTTGTTAAAATTAAAAACATAAGGTTGTTGTGCCTTATCTTCCTTTGGCAACAATTTAGTTTGCTGCTCTGTTTTCTCCTTCTCCTCTGTCAACACATCAGTATGCTGATTCGAATTCTCAGCAGAATTCATGAGACTGTTTGGTAATCTCTCTTCTACATCATCTATTCTAATGATGTCTTCCAAGCTTGGGTTCACAGTAGTGAACTTCTTCTCCCTTAACCTGCTGCTGATTATCTTCACTTTGAAATTGTTTGATTCCTACTGCCTCTTTACCGTCTTCAAACAACCTCTGGTCAATCTCTTTGATCACAGACTCATACTCATTTATGTTGTTTAATGAACCCGCAAACAAATTATTACACCTTCCTGTCTCCATGGCTACTTGAGACACATCTTCTTCTTCAGAAACTATAACTGCAGCTTCTGTTCTACCATCAGGTTCTCTCATCAGTTTCTCTAGCAGTTTAATTTCCTCTTCACACTTAGCAAGCACTTCATCACAATTCTCTCTTCTTCCAGCTTCATCCTTCACATGTTGTGTTACAGTATTAAAATACTGTCTTCCTTTGACCCTTGTAATCTCAAGGTCTTTTTGTTGTAGCAAATCACTACTTCCCTCCTTCAAGAGGTCTTCTCCATCATACTCTGTTCTCCTAGAGTACTCCTCCAGACTTTCAACATCTTCAAAAGACTGTCCATCCTCTTCAAGGCACTCTTTTGTTAATGTTCCTTTTCTCTTTGCTAAGTCGTTCCCATAGACTTCCTCTTCCTTGACATCTTTTAGTAGATGTTCTTCTTCCCTATTGTCTGTCTCAATAGTTTCCATGGCTATCTCCACTGTGCCTATCAGCATAGTGAATTTATGATCCTTTACTATGTTTTCAGCTAACATAGTTTCCTGTTGTTTATCTTCTCTTCTGAAGATATCTTCAAATGGCTGCTTTTCTCCTGCAATATCTGCCATCATACACAAACTATCAGTTTTTAAAATATAAGACCCTATGGTCTCACTTGGTGGTTCAACCATCATTTCTCCTTGTTGTTCTAAATCATTCATATGATTCAGAAATTCTTTGATAGTCTCTTCTTCAATCTCCTCAAGCCCTTCACTTGGTTGCTTGACATCTTCCACAAGCTGTATATGAAATCTATCTATCTCATCTTCTTTCAAAACAGAATTTAGATTTTGCTTGTCTTCCTTCTCCTTCATGACAATATCAACAAATTGTCCTTCACCTACAAACATACATAGATTATCAGATTTAAAACCATGTGACCCTTCGACCTTACTTGAAGTTTCAATCTTCAAGTCTTCATCTTCACTATCTCCCAGAAATTCTCCTTGTTCCAGTTCACAAATGGATTCTTCCATTTCTAACTCAACTTCCTTGAGTTTTCCCTTCAACCACTTCACTTGCTTTTGTTGCAGCCTTCTATGCATCTCATGCCATTATGCTGGCTTCTTCCTCAAGACCCAACCTAGTCTCTGGCTTTCCTCAAGCATTCTCCTTAATGCATTGAGTTGTTCTTTTAATTCAACAACCTCTTTGTCAATTTCTTCTTGACTCATCTTCTTGCCATTTGCTTTAGCATCCTCTTTCTTATATCCTCTACTGTGGCTTCTCTCTGAACCTCTGCTATGACTATCAGTAGTCATCTTCTTTTCTTCTGTCTTCATGAGCTCCTTTGCAACAAGCCTCTACAATAGCTAGTCCTCCTGGCTGTAATCTTACCTCACTAAGCTCTCCTCACTCAATCTTTTGGTAAGCACAGGTCCTTTGTCTGGAACCTCTCCTTCTTGAGCAACACCTTTGCTCCTTCTAGGCTTCTGCAATCTCTCATCTCTCTTGAGAACACTTCAGCTGTCCTCTCTGTCCAATTTCTTATTGGATTCTTCAAGTTCACTGCCACTTTTCTATCAAAGTATTCTCCTTACTCTGTCTTCAAGAACACATCTGGTTCTTCTCTCACAGCTTCTCTTGCTGCCACCTGTGCATTAGTATAAAAACACACATTCTTAATTTAAAACAGAACATCCCTTCAAGATCTCAGCATGATCTTGTTTCACCCATTCTTCTACACTTTGAATGGATTGTCCTCTAGGTGGTTTCGAGGTCCTCTACTGGAACTGCTACAGTCTTCCAAGAACTTTAAAAGTTCTCCTTTTACAGATTACAAATCTGCTCTGATAGTAATTCTGCTTTGACCTCCATTCTACTCTGATACCACTAATGGTGCAGGGCTACACCCGCACATACCCACAATATGCATATTAAAAATTCATCCACAACCGTCCTAGGATATTTAACTATGCAATGGAGTTAAATCTACAGTCCATAAATGGTCAAGAGGCCCATTCATCAATTCTTGAGTCTAGGAATTTAATCACCCTGCCTGAAACCTCCTATCGGGACTCATAAATCATCCCAAAGACTTTAATGAGGCTTTGATTAAAGTCTTCCTTTATATTCTTCGTATCGGAACTTAAATCCTTTGGAGCCTTTATAATCCTTCACCCACACACACACACACACACACACACACACACACATATATATATATATATATATATCTTTCTCCCTTATAACATGGGATCATATATATATATAACACATAAACCATATATCGTGCTTTTCCCTTCTAAAAACCACTTATAAAGGAAACATACCTTTACAAAGGAAAACTCCGCTTTCCTTAGCTTTTCCGCCTTCCCATACAGACTCGCATAGTTTCCGAGATTAAACCTCCATCGCAATCGGCTATCGCTATATTCAGGACTTATCATATATGTGGTTATCGCCCCTACTCCGATTCCAATATGACTATCGGAAGTCGTAAACACATGCTTTATGTGAAAAGGCCCACACGATCGGAAATATTAACTATTTGGGAATACAAAGGAAATTCTCTCCGTTCATACCTTTCGGATTTCAAAATGTATAGACCCGAATCTATGTATCGTTGGGTCTGACACTGTAAAGTTCTTCCGCTGAACGCCGATTGACCCCAACGCCCAATTGTCGATATATTGCCAACGTCGATCGCTGATATCGCATCCAACAGTCCACGATTAATCGCACTCACTCTTTGCAAACTTCCAAGGTTTATCCTGATAGCTTTAAAGGGTCTTCCGCCACTGCAATTTGATCTCAGCCATTGATCTAAATGATCCAACGACTGCTGAGCGTCACTTGCACTTCTCCGCAATTCCTTTTACTTATAAATTTTACACTGTTTCTTCAATTTCTCGGTGATTTGCTTCTTTAAAGGTTCCGGCCTTCACTGCTTCTGCTGCGCCACTCTGATGCTCCAATTCCCCTCCAAAGCTAACTCTGATTTTCACTAGGATTCAATGATTCCTCGTGATTCATCTTTGAGCATGTTACGCCCTTGCGTACTACAGAACTCTGCCTGCAATTCGTTACAGAACCTACAAGTTCATAATTCACATGAAATCAAATCATAAACACTCAATTCACGCATATGCACACTCAAAATCGAATTCCTACTCTGTATTAACACATAAAAGTAATTGATTACAATTGAGACTCTCGGTCTCTCTCACAGGCCTGATTCTCAACACTTGTGGCCTCTCCCTGCCCGTAGGCTTACATACATATATATATGAAAACATTGGATCAGATCGTTGAAGGTCCAATCAATCCTCTTACAAAAGCCTAAAGCTCTACATGCATGCATACATGGCAGAAAAGCCTCCTTGAGACGTTATTCTATCTTTTCTCTGTTTGAAAACAGAAAAGCCTCCTTATCGCTCAATGGTCCACATCTATTCTCCATTTTATGCCTAAAAGCTCTCCCTTGCTCCTAGGATCATGGAGCTACTCATGTTCTCATTTATTTGTTTTGAGAGCCTCTAATTAAATCACACTTAAGGCCTAAACATTAAATTGACTTGAGACTTAGGAAACTAATTTCCAAAAAACACATGACCCCCTATGTCTACTAATTACAATGGTTTTCCTTGGGCTGAATGCTCCTGCATCATAGTACAGGTATAGGTACAGGTGATAGTATATGTACATGTACATGTGGTAGTATAGGTATAGGTATAAGTGATAGTACAAGTACAGGTACAGGTGCAAGTGCACAAGATGTGGACTATTGTATTACACCAAATGGATTGGTTAGATTCAGTGACATGATATGTGCACCAGACAATAGTGAGCTCAAGAAGGTGATCTTAAGGGAGTTTCATGCGAAACCATATTCGGGTCACCCAGGTTACTAGAAGACACTTACAACAGTGAAGAGATTTTATTATTGGCCAAACCTGAAGAGGGATGTAGCAGAGTTCGTGGCTAGGTGTTTTGATTGCCAGCGTGTGAAGGAATAGTGTAAGCATCCAGGTGGACTGCTATAGTCGATTGCGATTCCAGAGTGGAAATGGGGGGTCATTTCCATGGACTTCATCACAGGTTTGTAGAGGACAGTGAGACAACACAATTCCATCATGGTTGTTGTGGACAAGTTGACAAAGGTTGCACACTTCGTTCCAATGAAGTCTACATTCTCAGCTAGTGATGTAGCACAGTTATTCATCATAGTTTTGGTTAGACTGCATGGTGTGTTGAAAAGTGTGCAACAAGAAATGCTTGTTGAGAATGCAACAAGATGATGGAGCTTAGTGGAAAGGAGTCGCCTTCACTAAGTGGGCCCGCAGGCAAATTATGGCGCAAGTTCTATTTTTGGATCCCAGCAGGGATGATCACAGCAGGAGTGACCACAGCAGGGATGATCACAGCAGGAGTGACCACAGCAGGAGTGATCACAGTATGAGTGATCACAGTATGGGTGATCACAGTATGAGTGATCACAGTATGAGTGATCAAAGTCTATTTTTAGATTGGCTGTCAAAAATAGAAAAGTCAAATATTATTGTCTCATAATAATATTTAGACTATAAACTTTGTCTTATTCTCTTGGAGCACTTCAGGATGAGCTACGGATGTGGTACATGCAGATCCCATAAGGAAATACGTGGTTACCTATGGGATGACTAATATTTGCATGCAAGACTTCAGTTAGAACTCAAGTGAGTTGAATTTAGTGGACTGGAGGTGCAGTTGATGGAGTTGTGTTCAGTTTAGCTTTGTTAAACTAATTGTATTAGTCTAACTGATCAATAGACTAGAGATGAGTTGGGTGAATTAGTTATTAATTAATTCACAAGTTATTAACTCATAATGCAACTATAGAATACATCAGTTAACTCAGTTGCATGTCAGTGCATGTTCAGTTCAGCAGGGACAGGTGTTAGAGGATCAGATTGCTATCAGTTGTGACTATAGCTGTGCATGATGATTTGCACAATCAGAGGGATTGAGTATGCCAATGAATTGGCCAATACCAAGAATTGTAGCTTGTGCTCACATCCAACACAGTGTGAGTGATTATTTGCAGGTCAAATACGAGTTTGGTAAACCATTCTCATCAATTCTTGAGCAGGTATTGAGCTGTGGAGGCAGGCAAGCAGTGGAATAGATTTGGAGATCAAATCTGAGTTGTATTGTGTGTAACAGGTGGAGCTGGTACTGGATTGCTTGTGATAAGCATTGTAATTTGTAATGTTACATGATTCAATCAATATAATATACAGATAGTTGGGGTTTTTGGTGAGATGCTTTCCCCGGGATACATACTGTGTTAATGAGTTTGATTGATGCTTCTATGTGCGCCTGTGAATGTTTATGCTTCTGTAAATTGATGATCAACGTAGAGGAGGTTATGTATTATGCATGTTCCGCTTATAAGTGTATAATCAGGATAATCTCTGTGAATATGTGCCATATTATTCAAAATTTCTACATGGTATCGGAGCGAGCTGATTTGTAGAAGAAGTTCTACATGATATCAGCGCTGTATTGATCATCATATCTATTATTCAGGAAGTGTTTACATTTTATTTCTTCAGGCAGAGTCTGTGATCGGGCCAAGTAGCCGCTGGATTCATCCTTCTTTTGGAAGGTGAGATATCCGGTGAATGCCCATACAGTCGATCTCTGTACAAGAAATACTTTGTTCTCACGAATTCTAGATCGGAAGCGGTTGAGTTTTGAGCTGGTGGAATTCGAATTTAATTCCAAAGCAAGAGATAAAACTCAGAAACATTAAGTGTGAGAATGGAGACAGTATGCCCCAGTATCTCACGAAGTTCACCCAATGCCGGGATGAGCTGGGAAGTGTGGGGGTGACTGTCGGATGAGGATGGTGAGTTTAACACTCCATGACCTTCCTAAGAGTTGGCATAACTACCAGGACTCGGTGAATGGAAGGGAGAAACTGCCAAATTGGGAACGATTATGGTCGGACTTGATGCAGGAGGAGATTAGACGGCGCACCAGAGACAATTCTTCATCTATGCGTGATGAGGAGAACTGTGCCTTAGCGAGTAAGGTGAAGAAGGGGAAGGAGAAGGGTTCTCTTTCCGAATCCAGTTCTTCCAGTGGTGGGAAGAAGGTTGACAAATCGAAAGTGCGATGCTTTCGTTGTCATGCGGAGGGTTCACGGGTCAAGAACCTGTATGCTCTTAAGGTTCAAGATGCATGCAAAGCCTTGAGCAGCGAGGCAATTGATGGAGAATTGGTGGTTGAGAGGGAGGGTATATTACCTCTCAACATGCAGAGCCAGAAGAAGTCTCAGACGATTGTGGAGGAGCCACGATTGGTGCCGCAGCTTCAGGAGGTTGTGGAGGAGCCACAATAGGGGAAGCTGAGAGGAGATCGAGTAGAGACATCTACTCATCCAGAGACCTCCAGTAGGGGGAAACTTCGAGCCAGGTGGGCTGAGGGATCGCATGCAGCCATACCTCCAGGTAGGAGGTGGGGCGATGTGTATTGATCGTCCCAAGGAGGAGGGGCAGGATCCTTGAGGTACCCAACCTCTTGGATGAGACCTTGCTACGGGAGCCCAGATGTGTAGTAGTAGGAACTGACTGATTGGGTAGAGACAGATGCGGATGGAGCGGCAGAGAGAGCGACAATGCAGGGAATCCCAAGACAGCGCATAACTAGCAGGCTGCAATAATGTGAGAGGCACAAGTGTTTTGCATAGTGCTAGGTGGCACAGAAAGGTGTGCAATGGTGCGAGATGCATGGAGATGTTGCAGTAGCGCAGATGTCAAAGAGGGAGCACTTGTCAGCAACAGGTAGAGCTTCAGCATCAGAGGGTGTTTCTAGCCCAACAGGGAGGTCAGTTGGGAGGTGCAGTGCGGATGCAATGCTGGGAGATAGAACCAGCAGCAGCACGAATGCAGTCAGAGATCAAAGTGACAGAGGCTAGAGCAGTCAGATACTGAAGAGCACAAAGATGCAAAGCCTTCAGTCGACAGAGGCAATAGCAATCAGAGACTTTGATGACAGAGCAAGTGGATCGGCCAAATGTGTTGCATGGAGAACATTCCAGAGTTACAGGATCGGGTTTGAGAGGAAGCCTTTCTTGTTGAGAGGGAGTGTTGAAAAGTGTGCAACAAGAAATGCTTGTTGAGAATGCAACAAGATGATGGAGCTTAGTGGAAAGGAGTTGCCTTCACTAAGTGGGCCCGCAGGCAAATTATGGCGCAAGTTCTATTTTTGGATCCCAGCAGGGACGATCACGGCAGTAGTGACCACAACAGGGATGATCACAACAGGAGTGACCACAGCAGGGATGATCACAGCAGGAGTGACCACAGCAGGGATGATCACAGCAGGAGTGACCACAGCAGGAGTGATCACAGTATGAGTGATCACAGTATGGGTGATCACAGTATGAGTGATCAAAGTCTATTTTTAGACTGGCTGTCAAAAATAGAAAAGTCAAATATTATTGTCTCATAATAATATTTAGACTATAAACTTTGTCTTATTCTCTTGGAGCACTTCAGGATGAGCTACGGATGTGGTACATGCAGATCCCAGAAGGAAATACGTGGTTACCTATGGGATGACTAATATTTGCATGCAGGACTTCAGTTAGAACTCAAGTGAGTTGAGTTTAGTGGACTGGAGGTGCAGTTGGTGGAGTTGTGTTCAGTTTAACTTTGTTAAACTAGTTGTATTTAGTCTAATTGATCAATAGACTAGAGATGAGTTGGGTGAATTAGTTATTAATTAATTCACAAGTTATTAACTCATAATGCAACTATAGAATACATCAGTTAACTCAGTTGCATGTCAGTGCATGTTCAGTTCAGCAGGGACAGGTGTTAGAGGATCAGATTGCTATCAGTTGTGACTATAGTTGTGCATGATGATTTGCATAATCAGAGGGATTGAGTATGCCAATGAATTGGCCAATACCAAGAATTGTAGCCTGTGCTCACGTCCAACACAGTGTGAGTGATTATTTGCAGGTCAAATACGAGTTTGGTAAACCATTCTCATCAATTCTTGAGCAGGTATTGAGCTGTGGAGGCAGGCAAGTAGTGGAATAGATTTGGAGATCAAATCTGAGCTGTATTGTGTGTAACAGGTGGAGCTGGTACTGGATTGCTTGTGATAAGCATTGTACTTTGTAATGTTACATGATTCAATCAATATAATATACAGATATTTGGGGTTTTTGGTGAGATGCTTTCCCCGGGATACATACTGTGTTAATGAGTTTGATTGGTGCTTCTACGTGCGCCTGTGAATGTTTCTGCTTCTGTAAATTGATGATCAACATAGAGGAGGTTATGTATTATGCATGTTCTGCTTATAAGTGTATAATCAGGATAATCTCTGTGAATATGTGTCATATTATTCAAAATTTCTACATGGTGTTCCGAAGAAGATTGTGTTAGACATCGATGCAAAGTTCACTTCCAAGTTTTGGAAGGATTTATTTGCAGGTTTGGGCACAAAGTTGGCCTTCATTACAGATTATCATTGGCAGAGAGATGGACAGACAGAGAGGGTCAATAGGATATTGGAGGACATGTTGAGGATGTATGTGATGCATCAGTAGCAGAAGTGGGAAGAGTACCTTCCATTGGTAGAGTTCACTTACAACAATGGGTATCAGGAATCTTTGAAGATGAGTATGCTTGAGGCATTATATGGGCAAAGTTGCAATACTCCCATCAATTCGAGTGATCCAGTTAAAAGGGTGTTGATTGGACCAGACATGTTGGTGGACATGGAACTAGAAATGCAGGTGATCAAGAAGAATCTAAAGACAGCTCAGGATAGGCATAAGAGCCATGCAAATTGGAACAAGTTGTTCAAGAAGTTCTAGGTTGGGGAATAGGTGTACTTGCATATCAAACCAAAGAAAATCTCCTTACGGATTGTATCATGTGCCAAGTCGGCACCACAGTTTTGTGGACCCTTTAGTATTGTTGAGAGGATTAGGCCAGCAGCCTATCAACTTGCACTGCCTCTGACAGTAAAAGTCCATGATATTTTCGGTGTCATTGCTTAAGAAGTATGTTAAAGATGTTGATCATGTGATTGACTAGTCGGTATTGTAGGTGACACCAGATAGAGAATTCCAGTCAAAACCTCAATGTATATTGCAGAAAAAGATGCTCATGATTCAAAATCCGAGCAATCGAGAAATTTAAAGTGCAATGGAAGCACTTTGTGCCCGATGAAGTTGCATGGGAGATGGCGGATCAAATGTGGGCTATGTATCCTTCCTTGTTTGTTGGTTGAGGCAAAGCAATTTTGGCATGGTTTTTTGGTATGGTGTTTTGGTATATGTCTTTGTATATGCTTTGGTATATGTTTTGGTGATGTTGGTTTTTGTACATATGTATATGGATGTAACTACTGCCATGAGCTATGCTATAAAGCTCCAATAAGCGGTATGGGTGTCATGTCATTATGATGTTATGTTTTCATGTTGTCTTAGTAGGATGATCATTGTAAATACTACAACAAACTAAGTTATAAGGCTCCATGGGCAGTATGTTTTACTTACAACAATCTTGTGGTTATAGGTGTTGTTGAACACTGAGGACGTAACAACTCTAGTGAAAATTTCATGTAATAAAAGTTAATAAAGGAAAAATAATAACCACGGTTGATGGGACACGTATTCCAAGCTGAATGTTGGGAAAAATCTTAGTGATTGGGATCACTTGTGATTGATTAATGGGTAAGGAAAATCGCAAAGGCAATGGCTAAGGCTTTGGAAAGGCAAAATGACATTTTTGGCACATTTATTTATGAAAACAATGGAAATTAGGAGAAAAGGGAGGTGAAAGGTCATAGGTTGCATGTGACGAGGAAAATGAAGGAAAATAATGGAAAATGGACAAAATAGAGGCCTAGTTCATAAATAGGCTTTTGACGATTAGTTGGTAACCTTTTGTCAATTCAATTTTGGAGCTCTCTCATTATTCTTTCTCTCTCTCTCATACTCTTGAGGACTTAGAGTTTTCTTGGAGCACTCTCAGAGGGTGTGACATACTTGGAATTTTGGAGCAAGAAAGCAAAGGAAGAGCAGAAAAGCACAAGAGGACATCGAGATCAGTAGCTACAACGAGATTTTCTTGCGGGTACCGAGTTGCATGTATGTTTTCCTCACTAGTTTTGGCATGCATGGCATATGCATGTGGATTTTTGGTCATGATCTGTCACTGGCATGGAGGATTTCCTGGATTGACAATGGATTGCCTAGCCTTGCCATTTCCTGGATAGCCATGGATATTGTGGGTTTATTTCCTTGTTTTGTTTTGGTTGGTTCTCATGTTTCCTTAGCTTGGGTTGAGTTACTAGTTCTTAGAGCCTTGGTTGGACAAATGCTCTAGAGCCCTGTAACAACTTGGGTTTAGTTACTAGCCCCATAACCTTGGTTGGAAAAACGATGTGGATCCCTTGGTGGGTTGAGTTACTAGTCTTAGAGCCTTGGTCGAACAAACGCTCTGGAGCCCGGTGATAGTTGTGGGTTGGGTTATTAGTCTGGAAGCCTCGGTTGGAACAAACACTCTAGAAGACCTGGAAGGCTTGGATGGAGACCAATTCGATGATCATTTTTGTGATGTCCGGCCGTGAGGTGGAATCATTTTTTTATGGGTTGAGGTGGATGGCCTCTAGAAGCCCTGGATGGTTTTGTTTTATTGATGTGTTCTACGAGATCCCACATTCATGCTTGGAATATGGCACGGGGGTGAATGGCTTAAGAGAGATTTGGCTTGACCATTCTACGGTCGGGTCGAACGTGCAAGTCCCACCTCGAGTTTGGATTTTGCATCATCAATATGAGGTTATTTCTCCTTGTAAATATATGAGTATTATAGTGGCTTATATGAGATTTATATGGTTGTGATTTCATGAGTATTTATGTTGCTATTATGTTGGTTATTTATATGTCTTATGACAATATCTATGTATGTCTCTCATCATGTTTTTACTTGTAAATGAATGATTAGTGTATCTACGACCTAATGGATGAAATGGCATTTGATGTGTTGAGGCATCAATGTTTCTTAGCGATTCTCAGTTAAGTACGAGACCCCTATGCTCAGATTTGTTGTTTACACCTATAGATTACATATTCGTGATATGTTTGACGAAGTGCCTGTCATGGTTAGTAGGGGTCCAGTCAAGGTCTCATTCAATTGATTGCTTTTGGACTGTCATTTCCATGTTAATTTCTCGTTCTGGAGGTATCATGCAATTCTGGGAAGTGACCTGGGTTCTGGGCCTGAAATGTGGCCTAATTCCCAGGGATGCTGGCACAGAATTGAGAAAAAGAATCCCTAGACGCTGGCTTGCCTAGCATGCCCATAGAATGAGAGCATCCAAAGGTCGAGTTGTCCAAAAGTTCAGTGGGACCCAAGCGCAAGCTGCCTGAAGTGGTGGATTAGTTCTTGAGGGTTCTGAGGCTGACGCTGAATGTTTGTATGGTGTGTTTTCGTCGGTTCCACTTCCTTAATGTGACTTAGGAGGTCGAATCATATCATAGTGGCCTCTCGTTGCATGTTTACCTCAACTGTTCGGTTAGTTGGGTAGATGTGGGAGGAGGGTGTTACATCTTGTTTGGAACAATACCTCCCATAATAAGTAATAATTTGAAAGAAGGCCTAGAATCAATAGGTGACTGGTTTGTTGAGGAACTATTTTCCTACGTCAATTTTTTTGGAAGTGAAGTTGGTCCCCATCTTCAGCCCCATTAATTCTCAGAAATACTTGCTTTGAGAGAAGTGGCTAATCAAGTTGTTTTGAATGGGCAAGCCAAAAATTTGAGTAAGCTGCAAAAGAAACTCTGGCCTAATTTTCCAATCAAGTTTGGTGACATTAATATCCAAGACAAAGGGCACATATTCAAAAAATCTGAAGAGCTTTAGAAAGTTTGGTTATTTCCTTTGCCTCATTATGACTATGATCCTAGAGGTCTCATTTGCATTCATTATATAACATTCAATTATATAAAAAATGTATTCATCAAAAACCCCCCTTCGATGAGATTTTATAAATTTTGATGATTTTCAGCAGGTTGTTGAAAGAGGCGAACTCTTAAATAGTCGAATAAGACAACAATTGCAAGAATTTAGGGAGAAACTATTTGAAATTTTCCAAAAGGAAAAGGATCTCCACCTCAACACTTCATTTGAACAGTTAAATTCTACTGAATTTTTGCAGTTTAATTTCAACGAACTCACTTCAAAACCTTCTATTGTTTCTCAAAAGGAAAAGGGGTGGAAATTGAAAAAACAGAAGATTTTGCTGTCACGGATAAAGAAGCTAAAGTCACAACAATAAACAATCTAAAAGAGAATCAAGAAAGTACAACAACAAAAAAGACTCCAGAAAAAGAAAAAAACAACTGAACATGAGATTATTGTGATTAATTCTCCTAAGAAAACAGAGCAAAAGAAACCAGAAACTACATAAGTCAAAGAAATGGAAGTAGATAAGGAGAAATGAAGACATGTATCTACTGAAACCAACACCAAGGAAAATGAGGAAAAAATGGAATCATATAACAAGATGGATACTATATCTAGCCCCAAGGGTTAGCTTAGTTGGTTGAGTTCTTGTTGCTAAGTACCTCGCTAATTGGGAGGTCACGGGATCAAATCTCCTCGACGCCCTTGGGGTTAGGCCTTGCTTGTTTGGCCGACAGGTAGATCCCTTCGGGTTGATCTGCCTAGATTTTTCCTGTGGATGTAGTAGCCACCTAGTGTCCGTGAACCACCCTTGAAAAAAAGATGGATACTATATCTATTGTATCTCCTCAAGCATCAGTAACACTAATTTCTACTAAGGTTCCTTGGGAATCATTTTTGTTTAAACTGATTTCTGACTTAGAGCCAATTGCAATATTGTCCCTTCTTTGACAGATTATTATTTTAATACTCAAACAAAATCAGTAGTTAGAAGAAAAAAGAAAAGGAAACATGATACTCTGGAGACTGTATCTGACTTCAGCTGGCAGGCTTAAGAAGACGTAAAAGAAAAAGCTCATGAATCCTCTCAAACTTTAGGTGCTTTTGTTGATTATGATTGATATCATTTGAATGGGCTTGCAACTTCATATAATAACAATTTACAAAAAAATAAAGTTTTGGAGGAAAAATTGATGAGAAATGAATTGTTCAATGATGAAAGCTGGTAGAGGAATTCTACCACTTTAGTTCAAGGATTTGTTGTAGAAAAGGAAAACCTACAGAAGAATTTTCAGAAAGAATTGAAAGAAGCAAATGAAAAACATGAACAAGAGATTCAGGAATTGAGAAAATTACATGAAGATCAAACCCGCATCTAGAAGCAACAAGCGGAATTTTTTTTTATCACATTATGGTCACAACTTTGAAAGAGAAAATTAAATCTCTTAAATATCAACTCAATGAGAATCAACAGGAAACACAGAGTCTCAAAGTTTTCAAGGATCAAGCTTTACAAATTTGTCTAATTTTAAGGAAGAATCAATCAAACTTTTATAAAAAGATGGATAAAATCTCAAGATTTTATCAAGAAATTACATATTTAAATGAAAGAATTGATTCATTGGTAGAAGAAGACAAATAAATTAAAAACAATTTTTTTTCTATTGTTGACTGGGAAAACGAATTTCAATCTAAAGAAATTCCAAAAGTTTCTAAGAGAGATAAAAGATTGATGCTTGCATCCTTAAGTTGCAGGGAGAAAGAGGAAAAAGAAATCAGAGCATGCATACAAACATCATATGAGCAATGTTTAACAATTTGGGAAAAAGGAACAAACTTTATAGAAGAATTTGACCTATCAGGTGCCAAGTCATTAAAGGAAGCAGTTCCAGGAGAATTAAAACAGTCTACAGAAGATCTTGTTGCCAAGGACCAGGTAGAAATAAAAAACATTAAAGTTTGGAAACAACAAAGTTTCCAAAAATTTATGCAATTGCCTTTTGAACAAATCAATCTTATTGCCAAGTTTGAGGTCAAATATTAGAAGAAAAAAAAAAGGTACAAGAATTAATTGCCAGCTGCCAGATAAACATCAATCAATTTCCTTCCATTTATTACTCTGAAGTGTACCAGATATATTCACAATGGGAAACTTTTATCCAAGTACATGCACCTAACTCGCTACTTAGTATCAATATTGAAGTTTCTGAAGATGAGGAAAGGATGCCTACTTGTTTGCCAAATATCAATTGAACAAACATATTTTTAGAATTGAGTATTTACTTTAAGAAAATATGTTGATTTTCTTGTTTCAAGACCTATTTTATTATTTTTTAGTATTTATAGACCTTTATGCGTTGGTGCAGAGGGTCCATAATCACTGAAGACTACAGACTTGGATGTTTTTAATCAATTTTGAAGTACCAACATTTTTGAAAACCATTTTCAGTGTTCATGTGTCATGAGCTATGGGATTTATGATAGTACATAATTTTAATTACTTAATAAATGCCTCTGATATTACTCTATGACTTATGTTGTTTGATTATGAATGAATATTTGATAATTCTGTTTAAGATTCCTTATGACAATCTTGCGATTTACATCTTTTTATCATCAACAATTAAAAATTTGTCAATTTACTTACTACTAGTTGATCATTGCAATCTAGTATTCAAATATAGGCACATTTCCTCTTGTCTACAAGATGGAATCTGTTATTTATTTGCTTTCAATTGTGCATGCGTAGATATTCCAGAAAATACCAAAAAAATTGTTTGAATAGGATGAAACCCTGGAAATATTTATAAAGTTTCTATTTAAATCTTCAACCAAAACTTATCTGTTCGATTTTTCTGAATTCAATTCTAATTAGGATTTTAAATCTTGTGATATTATACGTAGTGTTATGCTCATTTAAATCCTTTAATTGTTGCTATTTAGATTGGTTAAATCATTGTAGCAGACTGTGTTCATATTTTGTAAATTATTAGAATATATTACATATTTTTTCTTAAATTAATTATAGTTTTTCTTAGTTTAATTTTAGTTTTAGATATGCAACCAGACCTTTGTTACAGGGGGTATACGACCATACCAAATGAAAAAGAAAAAATATAATTGGAACTTTGATTGGCCAAATACTCACTTGTTCCAAGAGGATTTTTTCCACTTGTCAACAATTCCTTATGTAAATTGGATGCAAGCATAGTGGTTCTTGTAGTCATAATTGTCCCTTGATCCTTGTTGACATTGGTAATGCTTATAATATAGCAGACTCATCTATTTCTTATTATAATGTTTATCATTGTATATGGCGCAATGGAGTTACTATTATTTTTAGCACTGTTCTACAAGTTTCCCCAAGAGGGTACATTCCATTAGTTTTTGTTGCAATATTGTTTCTTGTAATGTATGTGTGTCATTATGTCCATGAAAACAATTATGCCTATGATATGAAGCAGAACATGACACCTGATTTCATGTTGAACCTGGGTTCGACATTGCGTGTGCCCAAAGTTCTAGGAGAAGAGTTATTATATACAAAATTAACACAAGGAGTTGGGACAATATTTGCACATTTCGGCAAAAACTTCTCTACCATTTACTATGTTATTGTATTCATCTGTGTCAAGTATTTAGCTCTGAATACAACTGCAACTAGAGAACTCTTCTTATTTAGTTGCATTGATACCAAAGGGAAAAAATGTAGAAATGTATTGCTAGGTATGGATGTAGACACAAACAGACAGGAAATGTGGGCTTTGAGAATTAGTTAGTGAAATTCTAGAAAGACTTTATAGTGTCACATAACATATACACTCATGATATCAATAATTGACCTGAGACTCAAGAAAATAATTGCAATTGTGCACATAGTATAGTATTTTGATAGCCTCTTGGACAGAGCCAAATCTAGTCTTCTTTATTTTTTTTTTTTTTTTTTTTTTGAGTCAGTTCAATATCAAGTTTCTTAATCTTCTTAAACTACACATTTCATTGTTTCAAATAGGTTAAATATGTAACAATAATGGAAACAAGCAATTACGTGAGCTTATTCTTCAGTTATTTTCCAAACCAATTAAAAAAATTATCTTAAAGTCTGGACAATAATCTTGAACTTTTCACCAAATCAATGAAAAATAATAGCTTACACTCTGGGCAGCAGCTTGAAGCGTTGGAAGAGGAGGCCTGTGATCTATATTTTCCTTAAAGTTAAACACAGTCAATAGCTTCTATGGTACATAAAATTCATTTCAATCCTTACCTTTCTTGCTCATAGAGAATGTCGATCGCCAATTGTAAACTGCCACGTGGCAATACACCACAAGCCTGCCAATACAACAGATAGGCGAATGGTCGGGGCATACACGTCTATTACTTCACGGGGTCATGTTGCTCTCGACTCCCAACTTCTCGACTTAGTCGCGATTGGTTCATCTTGAAGATTGTAACTTGCGCTCCCTTCGACCACTCGACCTTCTCGCGACCTCTTGTCCTCCGACTAAGTAGCAGTTGGCACCACTTTTCTTATGCTATTATCCAAGTATTACTTTGTCCTTCGATCTCTCGGTTGTCCATCTGACTGCGTGGTCCCCATAGATAATCCACGTCCAGTGTCCAATCATACAAGAGGGGAATCCCGCTACTCCATTCATAGGCTTTCCCGCCTATGGTCCTGACTACAATAGGATAAGCCTTATCCAATCCTTTCTTTAAATTTGGTGTTTTGCCCCTTTGCTCCACATTAAACACCCTTTTTCTTATTATTCAAGAATGGTTGCGTCATGGCTCTTTAGCTCTGCACCACGAAGAGCCTTCACTAGATATTTCTGCACTCTCCCCAAAGACTAGGTCTACTATTGCGCGAACTACCTCGAGCTAATCCTCTATATTGTGGCCTGCTCTTAGGGATCCATTCAGCGTCTAGATCTATATCAAGCCCTTGTCACTCTGTCGAAGTCATACTAAGGCGTTCCATGATGTTACCCCTTATGAGCTTGGGTGATATCTACATTGAGGGATTACTATCCCGTGGCACTTCTTTGCCTTTAGATAGGGAATTCCTCGCATGGCAGCTTAGATGCTCCTGCATCTCTTATCTGACAAAAGCCTGGCACCACCTTATAGCGGGCTTCCACCTTACCTGCCATACACCAATTATTCCAGAATCCTCACGAACTCTCTCAGCAGCTCCTCAAGATTGCTCATGGGTAGCTGGAGCATTTGGCTATTGGTAGGGGCTTGTGACTCTCATTGCCAAATTCCCTGTGGCGGGAATGGAGGCTTGTGCACAACAAAGGTTAAACCCTATGGAAGTACGACAATATGACATGACTGACCCGATGACATTCCCTTGATCTTTCACATATTGTTCACCTGTTCGCACAACACTTTGTAAACAAATATCTTGATGTACACATTGACTGACTCTAGCAAATAAAGGGTCTCTCTTATAAATTTGTACATTAATACAAAGGGTCTCAGAACCCAATTCTTCTAATTTATCATGGTTTGCAATTGGAATAGATCATTGAGCTCCTTAACTTCAATTATTGAATTATTTATGATACCATTAAGCATTTAGGCAACACTGTTATGGGACTCTTCTCCACTCTCAACATCAGACACTTTGTGATTACTATTGTTTACTATATTAACTTATTTATTTTTTCATGTAAGCATAGGACACATGTACCCATGCATAATCATAGCCACAATCAATATACAAATCAGGAAAATATCCCTTCACAATTGCATCACAGATATATACACAACAACACATATTGCAGTCGTTGTTTATCCATATCTATTACAATGATAATGCAACATAACCCATTAATTGCAAATAGTAATCATACAATATTTATCTTTTTGTCTGCAATGAAACTGAGTCTGGCCCTTTATCCACGTCCTCTTTTCCAAATGCCTCTCTTTCTTTAGGGGCAAGTTTCTTGTCCCTCCATTATTGTTGCATCCTTGCTGTTGCAATCCCTCCATAAATTATGTCCTCTTTTGCTCTTTGTATTATCTCAAGCAAGCATGGGCCTGAATACTTTCCTTAGACCATTTAATTTTAGGAACCAACCTCTTTACTTCATGCACCACTCAGCCTTTAATGTTTGTCGTCAAGTTTAGGTCTCTTCTTTGCACAATAAACTGTATCATCCATAGCAGGAATTCTCCATCCCTAGCTCTAGAATCCATGTCCCAAGACTCAGTCCTTTTTTTTTGTTATTTCAAATATTGCAACATATGTACATTCTTTTTACAATGTGGTTCATACCAGAACCTTGGGTCAGACTATCACATAGATAATAAAATTTTATTCAAATCCTGAAAACTAATAATCACCACAACCCATTTTCTGTTGTTTATTCTTGTTCCCTGATCTGATGTAAAGTGGAGCAAATGTCAAAGTGCTCCAACTATTTTCTTATTTGTTATAAGAAATAAAATTTGTACTAAAATAATAACTGAAAATATCAGTAAACAACCAAACAAAGAAGTGCAATTTTTGTTGTCTATTTAAATAAAAAAAACAAAGACACAAATGTCATTTTGGAAAGAGCTAGGTAAACGTCGTTTTTTGCAACAACAACAAAAAACTTGTTTTTCCATCCCATATAAATAAATACCCAAAAAAATAGGTTTAGTATGATAAAAAAATGACATTATTGAAAGTTGATGTTTTTCTTGAATTAAGAATAATCTATAAAATTACACTTAGAAATTAAAATTCAATATTTTGAAATTAGAAATTAAAATCAAATAGTTTGGAATTAGTTTCAAAATACTTAGGCTTATTTTATCTTTGTTTTTAGGAATTAGTTAGGCCTAAGCTTTCCATTTATTGTAATTGATTTCTTATTAAATTTAGTTATATGTTTTTTTGTATGCATTTAATTGTTTTTCAATCTGTGTTCTCAATTTGACATCAAAGGTATAGCTGAAACAAAGTTCTGTAACTTGTGTGAGTGAGCTTGAGCTATATCTGATGTGTTCAAGACTTATGTTGATATATGAGCTTTCATTAAGCATTTACAATGTAGGTTGTAGTCATGTAGGTGATATGATAATCACCCCCACTATATTCAACATGTTTCATAAATTACCCACTAAAGATATATACAATTCTTGGTAACACTTTTTGTATATGCTATTCATGTTCAAAATTGAGACTTGTGAATATTTTGAGAGGAAAGTAACTTCAAGATGTTACCTCTAAATATTTATGATGAAGTATGGAGGCAACATGTGACAAAAAAATCATATGAAATTAACACTTGACATTGCGTTTCACTGATCATGATGTTCTTCTAGTTGGGACCCTAACTACTAACGTTTTTATTCAAATTTTCTTGTTCTTCTTTGAATTTTTTGTTTTTTTGTTAGGGAGATGAATTTTAATTGGGGGACATTGCAATCGTTTGCGAAATTAACAAATGATGCGCTCCTATATGCCAAAAAAAAAAAAAACAAGTGGGAGAATACTTTCCATGTCTTTTGACAAGTATCCCTCTTTAACCTTTGTCCACTCCCATGATACACTTTAAATTTCCTTCTCTATTCTTCCTTGAGAATACTCTAAACCACAACTTATCTTCAAAATTCTCATTTTCCTCAACTTTTGACAAAACTAATGGATAAAACATGGAAATAAACTATAAGAGATCCCCACTAAAATAATAGCATAGATTCCAAATTTGCTCGAAGTAATCATAACACACGATAATATGATTTGCATCTTCTTCCTCCCAAATGCATCCATTAAATCTCGATGGCCTTATTGTAACATTTTCCTCAAGTCTTTTTCAACAAGATTTTTTCATTGCTAGCTAGCCATAAAAAAGGAGACAAGTTTTTACCAAAATATAGAGATTATAGATGAGAATCTGTGAAGATTATCACTAGCTTTCTTGAAGGAGATTTTATGAATATTATCATTAAGTTTCCTGAATGAGACTTTATGAAGGTCATGATCTTCTCTAATTTTGTAAATTTGTTTACCCACATAATTCCAAAGTACAATATCATTAACAACTTTCGAGGGGAAAAACATTTTAGCAAGTTTTGATTGAATGGTTTGCTTCTCCTTGTCCTAGGAACCAAGCCTTTGTATTATTTAGAGAGATGGAATTCACTGACCCTTAGGAATAATTCATAAAAGGATTCAATCTTAATTACTTTGTTAAACCTTTTTTCCAAGCTTATTCAAATTTGGGGCTGAATCCTTGCCTCATGCCTTGAGTTTAGGAAAGAAAATCCAAAATATTTTGTTGGGGATTTTTTAACACTTTATATTTCTTTTATTATCATTTATAAGTTAGGACCAACTTTACTAGCTAAAAATAACAATAATAGTTTTGTCCTTCTCGATTTCCTACCATGAGGATTCTTTAAAGAAGATTAGAACCTTCAAAATGTTCCCTACTTCTCTTGTACTTCACCCCACCAATTAAGAATATATAATCAACCAACTATCCATGTGCAAGGGATCTAGAGTAAAAAGACATGATATTTATTCATGTTATCTTTTTAAAGTTCTTGACTTTGTCAATACCCATCTCAAGATATCTATTCATGAAGATAAACAAAAAAGAGACTCAAGCTTCTATAGGATTGAAACAAAACTACAAAGACCACCATCAATAAGAACAAAAAAGGAAGGTAACTAACATTTCTCTAGGTAGGAGTTTTTCTGTGGTTACCGTTTTTTGGCGAGGTCTCTATCTTAGGGTTCTAGACAATTCAATAATTGAATGGACTTAAGAAGCTTTTAACGCTACTTGTAGTAGACTTTATGAAGGAAGAGGAGGTAGACTACAATGATGATGTTTCTGGTACTTTTACAATCTTTTACTCTCATTCTAATTTTGTTATTCTACAACAACCTAAGAGGTCTCGTTCCTTGGAGTAATCTAATTTGTTAGTTGTGCCATCCAACTCTCATTTGTCTGCTATTGTTTCTTTAGTTTTTTAAAATTTTAATACTATATAGGATCACGAGTTAGGGAGCCATGTAGAATTACTTGTGATGTGGCCCCCCAATCCTCATTATTTCTTGCAAAATACTCTCGATTACCCTCTCCTAGCCCTCTTGGGTTTGGCATGTCTCCTCCCCCAACAATGTCATGACACTTTTTCCCCAAAAATAACACGATACTCAAAGCCTTTTTCTGTGAATTTTGGCACCAAGTGAAACAAATAGTGTGTTAATGCCAAGAGAGAGACACTTCAAATGGCCTCGAGTGAATAATTTAAATTGGAGAATGTCCCTGTTCCGATGGGTAAAAATGCAATTTATAAATTCTATGGAAAGATTGTATGCCATGAAACACTAAGGAGATGGCTTGAAGATAAATGGCTCCCCAAATTAGGTTATTCCTCAAAAGTTCATGTTTTGTCCAATGGTTGGTTGTGTTTTTAATTTAGAACTAGTGAGGACTTGATTTCTATATTGAAGCATGATTAGAGTTGGAGTTGTTTTAGTTTGGTTTTAAAGGAATGGGAGGTCCGTTTCTACCCTATAAGGCAATTGTCGTCTTTAGTATAGATTATTGAATCATAATTAGAGTTGGGGTCCTTTTCGTTTGGTCTTAAAGGGATGGGAGGTCAATTTTGACCCTAGAAGGCAATTATTTTCTTTAGGATAGTTTTGGTCCATTCTTATGGGTCTCCCTCTTCTTTTTTGGCATGTGGATATTTTGGAGTTTATAGGTAATACAATTGGATGATTCATCGACTATAATAGGATTTGGATACCAAGTGCAACCGCTAATGGCCTTGGGTCCATGTTGAAGTTAATTTGAAGGAAGGTTTGTTGGAAGAAATTGAGTTGGTAAGTGGTAGCTTATCTCAAGCCATGAAGATATATTATTGGATAATACTCATGGCACCCGAAGGTTTGATGATTTATACTTCTATTATGTTATCATTCCATTATTATTTTTTCTTTTTCTTTTGATGAATAAAATTAGTGAACCATGCTCCTCTGAAGCCCAATAGCTCGAGGAGTCTTCCCTTGTGCCTGATGTTGAGCATGTTTAATGCCTCTCTTCCTCTAAGCTCCCTATTCCCCCTCCAAAAGAATTTTCCACCTCAGGAGTGAATGTCCCGACATTACTCCCCATTACTCAGTCTAAGGTGATGCCCATGGTAGAGGATTGGACTAAGATGGTATCCCGTCCTCCAATCTCCTTACCTAGCTCCTTAAATGGTAGCATGGAAAAGCCCTGTTTAAAGTTCTAATATCATCTCTATTTTCACTAGAAACCAAAAGAAGAAGTGGCAATTGTTGGAGGTTTAATTGCAAAGAAAACATAAGGGTCAGGCAAGACATAACTCCCACCCCGTTTTCTCAAATTCAAGAAAAAGGAAGACATTTGATATAGAAAATAGTCCACCATTTTCATGTTTGTGTCCATATCCATACGTAGCAATACATTTCTATAATTTAGACAAGACATAACTCCCACCCCCTTTTCTCAAATTCAAGAAAAAAAAAGACATTTGATATAAAAAATAGTCCACCATTTTCATGTTTGTGTCTATATCCATACCTAGCAATACATTTCTACCATATTTCCCTTTAGTATCATTGCAACTAAATTTTAACAACACGGTACGTAAAATTTGCAAATTTTCCAAATTTACAATAATTACAAAATAAGGCTTAATTTTTTTCAACTAATAAAATTATAATTAACGAAAAATAAAATTAAAATCAACTTAAAAAATAATTTTTATCAGGTAAACATTTTAGAGTGACTAGTAATTTTTTTATTATCAAACCTAAACTAATTTACAGTCAACGCATTACTGGATGCGTTATACCTGAGGGTTCTACCTGCGGCAGGGATAATAATGACAGGGTTCAGCAAAACTGCAATGGGTACAAAACTTGAAATGTGAGAATGACGAAAACCCTAACGCTAACACAAGCCATATCGGTCGCAGGCGTTTTCTCTGCTGTTTCCTTCTGGTACACATGCGATCGTGGAACCCATACAATGCCTTTCGTTTTATTCTTAATTTTGGATCTCCACACATTATTTCGTTCAATATTTGTAGAGTTTGCATATTGTAGTGAACCTTGTCAGTTAATGTCAATACCCTGAAATTTGCAGGTATGGGTTCATGTTCGGAAGGGAATCTGCAAGGAAGGAGCTCGGAAGCAAAATCGAGGAGCTCAGAAATATCGCCGAGGACCGCCAGAATCCATGAATCAATTAATCAATAATGTAGGTCAGGATTTGTATTTTCTCTTTCAAAAATCGCTGCGAAGAAGTTGAAGTTGTTTTCAGTATTTATTCGTATTTATAATGTCTCAGGTGTGAAAGTGTTTATTGTGGAACAAAAGATTATTATGGTGGCAAGTCGCCTGACTAATAGAGGGCAGAAACCCATGCAGTTCATAAACCAAAACGCCAGCACATATTATCCTTCTAAACCCTAAAAACTCCAGAACAAATTTATCGTTCTAAACCGTGAAATCCGCACATAGTTATTCTCCCAAACCCCAAAAATTCCAGCACGGGCTTATCCTTTCCCAAAGTGTTTTGGCAAACCCATAAACACTATTGGGCGACTTCTGCTGCGGAGTGCGTTTATAGTGGATTGAATGTGGTTGTCAAATTAATATATGGGTTCAGGAGCTGCGATAGATGTAACGCACCCGACCTCCTATATGGTCATGTCCATTGGATGGGGTGCTTAAAGGAACGTCAATTACATGACTGATACTAAGGCGGAATCAATTCAATCAGAGAGAATTAATTTAATTACAACCAAATAAAACGAAGCGCAATGCGCATTACGTGCACATATACATACAAACAACCCTTCCATGGATTCCAGAAAAATTCCTATGCATACCAATCTGCCAAATTACTCATTGCTACCAAAGAACTTATAACATAAATACATAACCCAGTGAGCAACAACAACAACATGGATGATACTCTATCTTATATCAATTCACCACCAATTTCCTACAAGTGCAAGCGTTTCCACCCAACATTAGGCACTCTTTCAGCGAGGCCAATCCCTTGTTGGGGTTACAGGGCCAGATGGGAAAATTTCTATGGGCTGGCTCAAATCTCTCTCATTCAACTCAACCAAGAGATCTTAGACAGGGAATTAAAACTATGGTTTTCCTAGGCACAACAACCCCCTTTCAACTAATTACACTCTTGAGTCTTCCTTCTCAATGTGCACAATACAAAGAAAAGAATCCCTTTCTTTGCCACATTGTCCCATTGGCAATCCCCTTTCCCTTGTGTTATGGCGAATTCTCACACTTCTTGAGATAAAGTCCAAAAGCTCAATTGCAAGACCTTGTGTGCTCAGGAGGGGGCCACTTTCACCCCACCAACCCTCTTCCTTTTGTTAGTTGACTCTCCTCCAACTCAAGGGGGGTTCTCCCTTTAGATCATTGGGTTCTAAATTTCTAATGGCCTAGTCAAACCAAGTCAAGAGGCCCCTAAAGCTTCTACTTGCATTACTACTAGTTAAAGGATTGAACTTTAAGGTGGAAGATAGGATTGCTAGTGTTCTTCAAGGTAAATTCCATATTTGAGTTCAAAGAGAAGATCCCCAAAACACACAAAATTTGGAGGCCATATATTGTGCAATATATTCATTAGATTGGAGGTCCGAGTTTAGTTGAAGCTGGTGAAGTTGATCAAAATTTTGAAGCTGATCCAAAAATCCTAAGAAGTCTAAGGCTCCAAGGTTTCCTGAGGTATCAAGATCTTTTGTAAGTACTACAATCTTTGAATTCTAGTCTTGTAGTGAATATGGACATGCTTTGTGTAACTCGTTTTGGCATTAAGGGCATCTTTGTTACTTCATGATCTTCTGTTTAAAAAAGGTTAAGTTGAAGATGCTTTGTATGTGCTAGTATTGGCCTGAGATATGGTGCCATTACTTATATGGCAAAGTTTTTAGAAATATGGTAAGGGTATTCATAAGTTTACAATAAAGATGAGGCATCAAGTTTGGAGACCAAAGTTTTCTTGGAAAGGCCAAGTCATTTTCAGAAATGGAGTTTGTAAAGGATAATTTGTTGCTATTGCTACAATGATTGTTTGTAAAATCTGTTGGTGGAAGAAGAACTCAACAACAAAAGTTATGAAGTAGTCCCACAGTGAACAACTAAAAGAAGCCCCTGCATAAGAATTGGAGGATAGTCTTATTGAATCAGGGTATGCAACCATTAGGGCTTATTATGGTTTGAAGATTTTCAAGCCCATAATCTATCTAGTTTTGTTGATAACAGAGAATGCTAAGAGTCTACTCTTATTGATCATGGTTTAGACTACCATATTCCTTGTCATCTTACTTTTATAAAGCAGTCTTTATTGAAGATCTTGTTGGTAATCACAAGGGTGTTTTAGAGGAACCTAGAAGATTTATAAATATGGCTTGACCTATAGTGCTAGAGGTAGAATACAAGCCCTACAAAAGCTATAATGGACCATTAATATTGATACATTTGCTTGGACTGATATCAAGATGGAACATCCTTGATTGTTTGATGACATGATGGATTTCATCACATATGTTGAGGCATGGGGACTCTATGGTTTTGGACATTTGGATATGGAAAGAAAATTTGCATATGAAAAATTCTGTTGGACTTACAAAAGGTGTAAATGAAAATTGTAAATCTAGGGTTTGTAAACCCTAGAAGACTTGAAGTCTTGGATGTGAAAGCCCTAGGGTTTGTGGATAAAATCCTAGAGCTAGAACTAGATCAATGATTCCCTTGAATGGAGAAACCCTAGCTCATGCAAGGAAGCAAGGAAAGCAAGATGTTGATGAACGAGAACGATGAGTTTGTAGAAGGAAGTAAATGATTTCTACAAGAAGGCAAGAATCCAGAGGGAGCTGACAATCCCCTTCAATCCTCAAAAGATAAGTACTTTATGTCTGTCGTCCTTGATTATTATTGTTTTGCTATTATTCAACGTCTTGCTTTTGTTTCTTTTGCTGGGTTTTAATCATTCTTCCATGGTCTCCTAGTGAGGATTGCAGGTACATTGTGAAGGATGCCAAGGCTCTGGCAACAAATGGAAGTATTGGATGAATGAAGCAAAGTATGTGGCAAGAGGACTCTCCCAGGAGTGATTCGTGTTCAAAAGGAAGAAATTGTACCGATATCTAGAAGGGCTCCTAGTTCAGAGGGAGCAGGCAAACCAACAAGTTTGAAGGAGCTCATTGTACCAAGAGTTCTGGAAAGTCAGCAATGACTTCAAGATAGATTCACAAGATCAAGCATTTGTTGGTAGCATAGAAAAGTGCAAAGCGAAGATTCTTCCAGGAAGGGGGAGGGGGCGTTGAGAAGACATTTGCTCCAATTGCAGTTTGGCAAAGTTGTGAAGCAATGAAGCTTCAGGATTGTTTGATCATGTACAATCATGATGATAAATGATCATGGTATAAAAGGAGTAGTGAGGCTCCTATGCATTTCTATGGCTGAGTCGTTTGTTGAGATTCTCACTGCCCCTGGATGAAGTGGGACAAGCTTGGAGTAGTTGAGAATGCTTCCCTCGGTTAGAGGGAGTGTTGATGTTGTAGCATCAAGGGGCAAAGATTCTCCCTCGGTCAAGGGTATTGACCTGGTCATGGGTAGTGACGGGAGCCATGTAATGTGGCTAGGGAGATTGGCCCAGTGAGCATCAAGGCCCTGAGTGCTCCCCCGGTCAGGGGTTACTTGACCATATTGCCAAGGGTTACTTGGCTAGTGGGTTGAGTGAGTGCCTCATAACATCGGGCAAGTATTTTTACCATTCAATGACATGTGGGAATGGTAAATGGGCCTAGGGTTTCACCATGGGTCAGGGGGTACCTGACATGACTCTAAGTGACGACTTGGTAGATTGGTGATCCAAGGACTAGTCTTGTGTCAGGGGGTACTTGACTAGCCAAAGGGTATTTGGCTTATGGATTACTAGATACCTTTCATGATGTTGATGCGGGGATGCTTTCCACATGGTTCTTGCATAGAACATGAGGTGGATGGATTCATCAACATAACTGAGCTTAATCAACCTTTTGGGATAGAGAAATTTTTTATTCAACAAGAGAACATATGGAAAAGTCATTATGAATACCTCCCTAGCTAAGAGGGAGTGTTGAATTTTGTAGCTATGGCCAGTCTTCATAATACACAAGAAATGATAAATATATATGGATTCCAAGTTAGCTTTAAAAGAAGAAAAAATTGAATTTTTAAATTTTAAATTTTTTCCTCCAAATATAAGGCCAGCCTCAAGTCGGCCCCAGTGAAGGGACACACCAATTCAGAGCTTTCAACATCTATATATTGGCATTCATCCTCTCCATTTGGACATCAATTCAGATCACTTTTGTTCACATGTGGGAGACTAAAGAGGACGAATGTGAGGCAAAATAAGAGGATGAATCTGAGGTAGTCAGTTTGACTTTGTTTTTCACTGGGAAATGCAATTGTATCTCTTGTTGAATTGGACAATTTCTCTAAGAGAAAGTTGCTTGGATTTTCCTTAGTTAGGGTTTTCCCATGATAAATTTTGTGTCTCATGTTTGGCTGTCTTTGTATGATCCTGGCTTTATTGTTTTACTGTTGACGATTTTCTATATATAATTGCTTAATGATGAATGTGACACAAGATAAATTAATGACGAAATCGTTGGAAGTAATTATCAGTCTAGAAAATCTTGAAAAATTAACATTTTAGAGTCCATAACCTCCCACGACATGTGTCTTCCATCATCTTTAGTTATTAACAACCCCTTTAAAAGACCTCGTGTATAAATGGTAACACAAGGAATCTTCCCACCAAGCTGATGTTGCACCACTCTAATTTCAACTGGAATGCGCTTATACTGAAGCTCTATCTCATGACCGTGGTTAACTTGTAAAAGCAATCTGAAAGAGTTGGCTCCTTCTTCCTCGTACCAACTCACCTCCCCACTATGCAAATGTGGATTCATGGTACTGCAAGCATTGTTTATGTACTCCTGAAGAGGGCTACAGAGTAGTCTTCTTTTGCTTCCTCATTAGAAACTCTAATTGTTTCCCAACACGAGTAAGATTGGTAGTTGCCCTAGTGCACCTTACTCCAAGGAACTTAAGCTCATTGTCGTGTTGTATATGGTGTCCTTGAGCATCTTGGTTTTCTCCTTCATTTTGGGAAGGCCTTCTTTAAGATGTTTAATGTCTTGTTGAGTATGTTCCTGGTGACTGTCATTCGAAAGTCCCGAATAAGAGATTTTTCCTCCTCATGAGTTTGTGGGTCTGTGGCTGCCATACAAAGGTTAAATTTCCACACAAGGCTCATCCATTTGCTCTAGTTTGAACCTTACAGTTGCTTATAACTTCCATTCACGTTGTTTGACAACATCTTGTACCAAGTTATAAGCAACTGTAGAAGTGACCTACTTTGTTTTCGTACAACCAATAATAAATATATGATGGGCTGGAAAATAACATCACTTTCATTTGAATCATCAATAATTGTATGCATGATGATTCTCATGTGATCATGAATGCATTTGCCATGGTATTTATTGATAACAGAGGAAATAATGAAACAACTATAAAACAAGATCATGATAACCATAGTCAAGCATAATAAGACATGACCTTACCTCTACCATTAATTTTAGAATCTTGGACCTCTTGCCAAAAGATGGGTTGTCTATTTGATCTAGCCCCTAGAAGATTACCATAATCAGCTGCAATATTTTCTGCATTATATCCTCCTTATAAGGGATTTAAGGTGCCGTAACCCTTAAAAATTCAATCAAACAATGCACAATAACAAGCCTTATGTCTCTATCTTTATGCCTCAATAGTTTGTACTCACCCAAGTGAGTTACCGCTAGAACCTTTGAATTTTTTGTAGCTAAGGTCGGTCTTCATAAATTGATTTAGCCCTCAAAATATGAAAGAGAAGATAAATATAAATGTACACTTCAAGTCGACTTCAAAAGAGGGAAATTGAATTTTTGAAATTCTAATTATTCTTGCCTCCAAAATCAAGTCGGCCAACCCCAAAAGTTCAAGTTGGCCTGACCCTTTGACACACCTATTCGATCTCATTGATTTACTATATAAAGTCAACTTGTTTTCCTCATTTGCACACCAATTTCGATCACTCTTTCATATTCCGTTCATGTGAAGGAGAGAGAGATAACAGATCGAGTTTATGGCCAGACTGAATTTCTAGGTAGACTTAAATCTCTAAGCGGATCGAAACCTTTGAGGCGGACCGAAAATTCTCTATGACATAGTTGACTGAATTTCTGAGGCTACTTATCTTTGTTTGACCAAGTTTGACCTGGGTTTTATTGCGGGTCAGTTTGATCTTGTTTTTGATTAAAAAAGATCATATTGTACCTCTTGTTGAACTGAATAATTTCTCTAAGAAAAAGTCATTAGGTTTTTCCTTGGAAGATGATTTTCGCAGGGTAAATATTTGTGTCTCTTGTTTGGCTGTCTCTTTATGATCCTATTGTCATTATTTATTCTACTGTTGAGATCTTCTGTGTAATTGCTTAATGATGAATGTGAATACATGAAGGATTTAACTAAGAAATAATTAGAAGTAATTATCAAATTAGAAGACCTTGAAAATTCAACATGGTATCAGAGCGTGGGTGAAAGAGCAACCCTGAAGAAGCCAACTTCTTTCAAGTTATACGCTAGGGCTTGTTCTGCCACTAGCCCTAGAAGCCCTAGTCCAAGAAGCATGAAGATTATTCCAAAAGGAAGCCAAGATCTACCTTGTTGTTAAAGATTTACATTATATTCTGCCCTAGAAAGAAGACAAGTCAATGATGTGGATATTGTTTGCAAAATAATAGAAGGATAAGATTCTACATGTTCAAGCTCTATTGTGACTATGAGAAAGGAATGAAGCCCTAGATTAGGAAAAGCCTCAGTTCAAAAGAAGAAAGGACGAAAAATTAGGTCTGTTGCTAGCTACAAACAGATAGAATTTTGGACCTATAACAGTAACCAAAAATGTGGTCAAGATCAAACTTGTGAAGGCCGCAAAAAGGATCTTTGATTGGGCCTTAGACAGATCAATTCATTAAGGTAGTTTGAGGAGTTGTAATAAAGTAAGCAAAGGATCGAATGTTTTGATTATTTAGACAATTCCATTGTCTGACCTCTTGATTGAAGAAGATCAAAAGGTTTTCAAGTATTTGCAATCTCTCGATGTTGATGATTTTAAAGATGCCAAATTAGGATATTCCATTACATTTACATTTCGCTCTAATCCTTATTTTTGAAGAGACAAAGTTGGTTAAAATTTTGTGATGATGGAAGCACAAAATAACATACACTACTCTAAAGTAGAAAGATGGAATGGATGTGACCAATGGGATCAGTCTAGAGAAGGAAGGAAACAAGCAATCTTATCAAGAAGAAAGTTTCTTCACTTGGTTTAGCGAAACCCAAAAGGACACTCCAGATGGAATACACGATCTACTCTAAAGTAGAAAGATGGAATGGATGTGACCAATGGGATTAGTCTAGAGAAGGAAGGAAACAAGCAATCTTATCAAGAAGAAAGTTTCTTCACTTGGTTTAGCGAAACCCAAAAGGACACTCCAGATGGAATACACGATGAGGTTGATTGATGGTCTCTATCGAGTTAGCTATGATGAAGCTTTGGGAAAGTTGTTCTCAAAGAGGCTCTTTTTGTTTGTCTTGGCATTGGACTAGGCGATCACTCTATCAATCATAAATGGAATTGATGGTCTTGATGGTCGATCTCCATAATTTTCAAGTCGTCAAGATTTCCAAGATTTCTTGTCAGGCATGATGTATGGAGAAGGTGATTTGTTTAAGTCGTCATGCTACAACTAGCTATCAAGTTTCACATGTTAGAGCCTACTTGTTGAGTATGATTTTCGTGTGACAAATTTTATTGGAAATCTTTGAGATGAATAACAATAAGGGTTCTTTGAAATACCATTGCAAAAATTTAACATGTGGGTGAGGATCAAGCCAACCTTCAAAAGTGCCTAGAAAATAGCTCTGACTTGCTTCATAATTAACATAGGGCTGAGCTCGGCTTGTGGTGGATTAGTCTCAAGGCATTATGTTTCAATAATTATTTGAAAGGGAACATTTCTAATTGGTCCACCAAGGAAGTTTCTCCAGGGCCAGAGGGAGTTAAGGAGAAAGGCTCCTTCATATCAAGGCATTCCTAGACATGATACTAGTCAACAAAGAGGTATATGGATCATTCCATGTTTGAATGATAACATCATGTCATCACATATATAGAAGCATGGGACTACATGGTACATTTTTTGTCCTATTATGATTTGGATGAGTTGTCCCATTTGCATTAGCATATGATTGATTCGATGACCTTATTTTGCCTTAAGAAACTTGAGAGGTATGTGTTGAATAAAAGTTCTTTTGGCATGCTGTTATCCAAGTACTTGTGTACTATAGGAAAATGTTGCAAGGTCACTACCTCCCATCCAATGAAGATACATCCACTGAACAGTAACATGCAAGTTGTATTTCAAGAGGGATGCTTTCTTTGGAGATACTGTTGAATATGTGTTGTTTTTGAAGGTGCCTAGATTTAAGTCTCTAGAATACTAATACCATATATTGTATTGCTGTGAAAATATCTTGTATGAATAAGGGTTTTTGTCAAGAATTCAAGAGATGCCTTGCATTGTACTGATCATGATTATATTGGTTGAGATATGTCGTCGATATTAGGATGCCATTAGTTGTTGCTAGAACATATTAGTATATGGCAGAGTTTCTCCTTCAAGTATGACCAATGTGATTTGATTCAAGAAAGTTGCTCTAGAAATAAAGGGAGTTGAGAAGAGATGTTAGAATTGGCAACTAGGGCAAAACTTCATGTGGGTCATCTTATTCATGGTTGATAATATTTTTATTAGTTTCCTCTCGTCGAGAGGTGTAGGATTGATATAAAGATCATCCGATTTCGATAAGTATTCATGGAGATATGAATTTATTTTGATTATGGAATTATTATCAAGCCGACCTACAATTCATGTAGGCGCAGAAGCCCAACAGTCGCATCTATTCAAACACCAACATTGTGTATAAATACAGGAGGACTTTTCCTCATTTGGACTCACTCATCTCATCACATCTCTCTCTTTCCACTGCGCAGAAAAGAGTCTCTTCTCTACTGCGCAGAAAAGGGTCTCTCCCTCACACGTGAAGCCGGAAGTTGTTGAAACTGAAGCTGCAACTGCAGAAGTAAAGATTGACCTGCGTGGACTAGAAGATCTCCTCTTCTGAACTGCGCTGTAGGTTCATCTAAACCTCCTCAGAAAGCCACAACTTCTGGTGGTGGAATCAAGTCAATCCGACGGACGGTTTGCAAAATATCGATTGCCCTAGTTTGAAGTCGGAAGCTGCCGAAACTGAAGCTGTAACTGCAGAAGTAAAGATTGACCTGCGTGGACTAGAAGATCTCCTCATCTGAACTGTGCTGTAGGTTCATTTGAACCTCCTCTGAAAGCTGCAACTTTTGGTGGTGGAATCAAGTCAATCCGACAGACGGTTTGCAAGATACCGACTACCCTAGTTTGAAGCCGGAAGCTGTCGAAACTGAAGCTGTAACTGTAGAAGTAAAGATTGACCTGCGTGGACTAGAAGATCTCCTCATCTGAACTGCGTTGTAGGTTCATCTGAACCTCCTCTGGAAGTCGCAACTTTTGGTGGTGGAATCAAGCCGATCCGATGGTCGGTTTGTGAGATATCGTCTGCCCTAGTTTGATGATGAAGCCGCTAATGCTGATGCTGCTGATCTAGGGTTTGCTACTACTGATATAAATCAAATTTATTGTACTATTTCTCTGTGCTGAATTATTGAAGATAAAAGAAGATTTGATCAAAGGGTTTCCCCACACATTGTGGGGTTTGTCCTTGGCTAGCCGCCACATCTTGTGTCTCTTGTCTGGGCTTGTTTTTTGTCGATCGTTTAATGTTCTATCTGCACTTTACTTTATGTACATGTGATTGCTAATATGTGGAATATAATAAGAAAAAGAAGTAAACTGTTATAAGCATAGAACATACCATAACTTAACTTGGAATCAGAGCTGAGGTGAAGACAAAGCCCGAGCAAGAGCAAGAGCAATCACCGAAGAGAAGATTGGCAAGGCTATCCTAAAAGAACGATGGGGTCCTCAACACTCATTCCTGCCAAAGACAAGCTCCGTGAGAAAGCTGACTATCACGGATGGAAGATGTCTATCGATCTAACCCTTGAGGATCAAAGAGTGTTGGATCATGTGAGAGGCAATATTGTTGAGCCTCCATCAAATGCACCTCCTGCTGCCAGGAACAAATGGAAGAACAGAGAAATTAAAGCAAAGAGGATCATCCGGGACTCTATTGACAAACGCTTGGTGGCCTACATCTCTGAACTAGACATCTCCAAGGAAATCTACGATAGACTGGTGAGTTTATTGAAATTTAATGATGCAATTCAAGTTTTGTTTCTTAGAAATAAGCTGAGGGAAATCAAGAAGGGTAAAGATGAGAATATGTAAGCATACTTCTGAAGAATCATCGAGATCAAGAATGGTCTCCTATCTATTGGGGAGACTATTACTGATAGGGAAATAACACTCACGACTCTTGGAGGATTACCATCCGAATGGTACGTGTTCAGGACTACTCTTCTGAACAATAATATAATTCCTGGTTTCGAGGAATTTATGGCTAGATGCATTCAAGAAGAAACAAGGGTAGAAGAGCAAGAAATGCCCATGCCTAAAGGTCCTCCTGCTACCTTTTCTTCTCATGCTAAGAAAATAAATAATTCCGGGACTAAATCAAAAGGAAAGGCTGGACCTAAGGGTGGAAGAAAAGGATGATGTTTCATTTGCAATAAAGCAGGTCATTATGCAAGGGATTGTCCTGATAGAAAGGACTCTCACCGTGACGATGATCAAAATCCCTCTCATGGTAATCGAAGGAATGGAAAATTCAACAACAAAGGTAAAAGGAATGCTGGAAATCAAGGAAGAGGGCAACCATTCAAGAAGGCTAGAGGGCAACCATAGAAATTCCAGGATGTATTAAATGCACCTGACCTCCGAAAGAACCTGGTCTCCATCTCGACAATGGAAGGCAAAGGCTACAAGGTAACCTTCAGCGATGGCAAGGTACGTGTATCCAAAAATAATGTTAAAGATGCCTTTACTCTTGGGTTTCGCGTTGATTCATTATATCAGGTCGATGGAAGTCCGCTAGGTGTCATGTCTTATGACATATCTCTTCAGTCCGAACTTTGGCATCAGAGGTTTGCCCCCCTTCATTATAAAGCTATACTCGGTGTAAGACAAATGGTGACAGGGATGCCCGAATTCCGAGTAGAGAAAGAAGGTGTATGTCCAGGATGTGCCGAAGGAAAGCTCAAAAGGGGACCATTCCCCTCAAGCCTAAGCAAGACCTCCGATATATTACAGTTGGTTCACTCAGGCATATCTGAGGCTGGCATTAAGAGGGAGACTATTACACCACATACTCCAGAGCAGAATGGTGTGGCACCGTACGATTGTGGAAGCTGTCTCTATGGGTAGATGATGTGACAATGCCTGATGTGGAAGAACCGATGGATCCTATTTATCCACCTGAGCCTTCCTCTTCCAGGAAGAGCCCTTCATGGCTTAGGGGGCTACTTGATGATGCTGAAGGAAATGCTGCACCCCGAGGAACCTTCCGTGAAAGTAAGAAACCCAACAGGTATCAGGGATACCTGACCAGTATGAGCACAATCATACAAAATGAGCCTTCATCATTCTCAGATGCCGTCAAGCATCAAGTATGGAAGGATGCTATGACCATTATGGAGAATGATGTCTGGGAAGTAGTTCCCAGACCCCAGGACAAGACAATTGTTACTTCAAACTGGATTTACAAGATAAAGCTATAGCAGATGGAAGTACGGAATAGTATAAGGCTTGTTTTGTTGCTCGTGGTTTCTCCTAGAAGGAAGGTATAGACTATGATGTGATATTTGCACCTGTTGCCAGATATACGACCATCCGCTTGATCATAGCCCTTGTGGCTTCACAAGGATGGAACCTACATCAGATGGATGTCAAGATCGCGTTCTTGCACGGTTCGATCAAAGAAGAGGTCTATGTGGAGCAACCCGAAGGATTTGAGATTTATGATTGAAAATCTCATGTATGCAGGTTGAAGAAGGCTCTCTATGGGCTGAAGCAAGCACCTCGAGCATGGTATGAGAGGATCGATAGCTACTTGATGAAGCTGGGATTCACTAGGAGTGAAGCCGATCCTAACCTTTACTTTAAAGTTGAAGATGATAAACCTCTCATACTGGTGTTGTATGTGGATGACCTCTTTCTAACAGGTGCAGACCCTCTCATTCTCAAATGTAAGAGGGAGTTGGCTTCTGAATTTGAAATGAAGGACCTAGGACTGATGCACTATTTCCTAGCACTTGAAGTGTGGCAGAAGCTAGGGGAAACTTTCCTATCTCAAGGAAAATATGTGGTGAAGATATTGGAAAGATTCGGTATGACGGATTACAAGCATGTGACTACCTCGAGGATCTTAACTTTCAGAAGTTATATGGTAGTGATGTCGGACCAGATTTGGGAATTGCCGTTGAGTTTCAAAAACTCATTCGCGTTGATGTTCTTGGTGAACCTCCGTTCGAACATATGTTTTGCAGTTAGCATTGTGAGCTCATATTTGGTTGAGCCTCACTGGATTGATGCCAAGAATCTTATGAGATATCTTCGTGGCACAATTGCTAATGGGTTAAGATACACTGCCGGAGATGTGAGACTACTTGGATATACTGATGCTGATTGGGCAAGCAGTGTGGTGGACCGTAAGAGCACTTCCGGGTGCTGTTTCACCTTGGGATCTGCTTCGATATCCTGGATGAGCAGGAAGCAGAAGTCGGTGGCTTTGAGCACCACCGAAGTAGAATATATTGTTGCCAGCATGGCCTCCTGTGAGGCAGTCTGGTTGCGAAAGCTCTTTAGTGAGTTGTTTGGATTTACATTGGATACCATTGTGATTCTCTGTAACAACTAGAGGTGGGATTCGATTATTGAGGAATCCCGTATTCGTCGATTTCTCCAGCAGATAGACATCATCTGGGATATGGTAAGTCGATGAGCAAGGAGGCTCCATCGCATTAAGATGATGTACAGGTCAATGCACCTTGTCAAAGCCCCGAGGAAAGATCCAATCTGTGATTTTCCCAAACGACTTGGAGTCGTCAAGAAACCCTTGTACAAGGGCCCTGCATGTTGCATACATTAAGCTTTGAGAGCTTTGAGGGCTTGTGGTTCTTACTGGAGCAACACACGACCACAGGGTGACTCACCCTCCCTTGGTGGTGCGCATTGGAACAAGATGATTCGCTCTCTTGTGGGACAAGAATCAAGATGATTCGCTCTCTTGTGGAACAGGATGATTCGCTCTCCTGTGTAGCAGGATGATTAGTTCTCTTGGGAGGCCTAGATTGATGTGTTCTCCATGGCGTTTGTAACTTTGTAGTAGGATTGATGTGTTCTATTGTGGGGCCTGGATTGATGTGTTCTCCATGGCGATTGTAGCAAGATTGATGTGTTCTCCTGTGAGGCCTGGATTGATGTGTTCTCCATGGCGATTGTAGCAGGATTGATGTGTTCTCCTGTGAGGCCTGGATTGATGTATTCTCTGTGGCGGCCTGGATTGATGTGTTCTCCATGGCGATTGTAGCAGGATTGATGTGTTCTCCTGTGAGGACAGGATTGATTAGTTCTCCTGTCGAGGCATCCTACCCATGTAGTCTGGGACTCATGGGAAGTACCTCTCATCTGATCAATGAGCAGGGAAATGAAGTTAGGGACCATAGTAGTACCGATGGACGCATCGTTGTATCTACCGTACTCCCTACACTAGGATGACCTCCATTGATTTGGGATCAATGATACTGTTCTAGGACCAGTGGTAGGAGTTGTACCATACTATGACATTGACTTCAGGTCGGTTGAGACTGGTCTGGGACCAGTGGTACATACTTTGAGACTGTCTTCGTGTCAGTGCAGTACTAGTCTGGGACTAGTGAGAGTGGTACATACTATGACGCTGACTTCGGGTCGGTTGAGACTGGTTTGGGACCAGTGGTACATTCTCTGACATTGTGATACTGGTCTGGGATCAGTGGTAGGAGTTGTACCATACTATGACATTGACTTCGGGTCGGTTGAGACTGGTCTGGGACTAGTGGTACATACTCTGAGACTGACTTCGTGTCAGTGCAGTACTAGTCTGGGACCAGTGAGAGTGGTACATACTATGACGCTGACTTCGGGTCGGTTGAGACTGGTCTGGGACCAGTGGTACACTCTCTGAGATTGCGATACTGGTCTGGGACCAATGGTAGGAGTGATACTTACTATGAAGCTGACTTCAGGTTGGTTGAGACTGGTCTAGGACTAGTGGTATGCACTCTAAGACTGACTTTGAGTCAGTGGAGGATGATACTGGTCTGGGACAAGTGGAGTTGTACTCACTATGACGTTGACTTCGGGTTGGTTGAGACTGGTCTGGGACCAGTGGTACATACTCTGAGACTGACTTTGAGTCAGTATGATACATCCTCGATCATTTCTTCTTCTTCATAATTCGGACAAAAGCAGAGCAACGCATAACAGAGCAGAGCCGTACAGATCAGTACAGGGCAGAACAAGACAAAGAAGAACAGGCAGAATAGAGCAGAGCAGGGCAAGGGTCAGGTTGTACAGGGCAGTGCATTTGATGGATGAATAGTAACGACCGATAGACAGATTGCAGATGAAGTTCTCCCTAGTTGAGAGGGAGTGTTAAAACTGGCAACTAGGGCAAAACTTCACGTGGGTCATCTTATTCATGGTGCTAATATTTTTATTAGATTCCTCTCGTCGAGAGGTGTAGGATTGATATAAAGATCATCTGATTCCGATAAGTATTCATGGAGATATGAATTTATTTTGATTATGGAATTATTATCAAGCCGACCTACAACTCATGTAGGCTTAGAAGCCCAACAGTTGCATCTATTCAAACACCAACATTGTGTATAAATACAGGAGGACTTTTCCTCATTTGGACTCACTCATCTCATCACATCTCTCTCTCTCTACTGCGCAGAAAAGGGTCTCTCCCTCACACATGTGAAGCCGGAAGCTGTTGAAACTGAAGCTGCAACTGCAGAAGTAAAGATTGACCTGCGTGGACTAGAAGATCTCTTCATCTGAACTGCGTTGTAGGTTCATCTAAACCTCCTCTGAAAGCCACAACTTTTGGTGGTGGAATCAAGTCAATCCGACGGACGGTTTGCAAGATATCGACTGCCCTAGTTTGAAGTCGGAAGCTGCCGAAACTGAAGCTGTAACTGTAGAAGTAAAGATTGACCTGTGTGGACTAGAAGATCTCCTCATCTGAACTGTGTTGTAGGTTCATCTGAACCTCCTTTGAAAGCCGCAACTTTTGGTGGTGGAATCAAGTCAATCCGATGGACGGTTTGCAAGATATCGACTGCCCTAGTTTGAAGTCGGAAGCTGCCGAAACTGAAGCTGTAACTGCAGAAGTAAAGATTGACTTGCGTGGACTAGAAGATCTCCTCATCTGAATTGCGTTGTAGGTTCATCTGAACCTCCTCTGGAAGTCGCAACTTTTGGTGGTGGAATCAAGCCGATCCGACGGTCGGTTTGTGAGATATCGTCTGCCCTAGTTTGATGATGAAGCCGCTAATGCTGATGCTGCTGATCTAGGGTTTGCTACTGCTGATATAAATAAGATTTATTGTACTATTTCTCTCTGCTGAATTATTGAAGATAAAAGAAGATTTGATCAAAGGGTTTCCCCACACATTGTGGGGTTTGTCCCTAGCTAGCCACCACATCTTGTGTCTCTTGTCTTGGCTTGTTTTCTGTCGATCGTTTAATGTTCTATCTGCACTTTACTTTATGTACATGTCATTGCTAATCTGTGGAATATAATAAGAAAAAGAAGTAAACTGTTATGAGCCCTTCTTGGAAGATTTGATAGTCCTGGGGTTTGTAAACCCTAGAAAAATCTCAAAGGATATAATTGAGAAAGCCCTAGGGTTTGTGGATAAAACCCTAGAGCTAGACGTAAAATATTGAAAGTGAATGATTTCTCTGAGTGAAGAAACCCTAACTCATGATGAGGATAAAAGATGATGAGTTTTCAGATGGATTTCAATGATTTCTGCAAAGAAAGCAAGGATCAAGAGGGAGTTGACAAATTTCCTTTCATCCTCAAAGATAAGTACTTTACATTTCTCTTCCTTGATTATTATTACTTTATATTTGGTCAACCTCTTGTCTTTGTATCTTTTGCTTGGTTATAATCGTTCTTCCATGACCCCCTAATGAGGTTTGAAGGTATATTGTGAAGGTAGCCAAGATTCTGGCAACAAGTGGAAGCAATTATTAAGAACGGAGAAAGTTTTGTGGCAAGATGATTCTCCTAAGAAGAAGCATATATCTCAACTTGAGTGTTTTTGCGCTCGAGAGGAAGAAATTGTATTGACATTTATCATTGTACCTAATGAACGAAAGAGCTCCTAGTTCAAAGGGAGTTGCCAGTCCAACAAGTTTGAAGGATGTCATTGTGTCGAAGAGAAGTCAGTTTGACTTCCAAGCAGATCTAAAAGATCTAACATGCAACAAATGGGAACATAGAGAAGTACAAAGCAAGGTTTGTGAAGATTCTCCCAAAAAGAGGGAGAAGATTATGTCAAGGCATGTGCTCTAGTTGTCAGGTACACTTATGTTAGAATTATTATCCCTATGGCTTTTGTTGAAGGTTACATCAGATGGATGTCAATGTGAAAAATCATAGACTCGAAGGAACCCCAACTGCAGCAAATCTGAATCTACTTGACCTACTTGATTTTAAATTACATTCATCAAGTTATTCTTTTGAGTACTGAAGCCAATTACTTCTGCAGGCAACACTAATTAAATATTTGATCTCATGAAACAAAAAACAGAGCAAAGAACAAGATACATAGGACACACTTATTTTTGGACACAATAGTCCCCGGAAAAACCCAATGCGGGAAAACCGGTGCAACAATTCTAAAGGTTTATTATTATGTAGGAGAAATATTTGAATACAAATCTAGGATGCTCATCTAGCAATCCTTTACAGAGAAAATACTGGCGGAAAATCTGAGTGAGTTTCGCTTCACTTCACATAGCAGAATTCTAGCTGATCTCGCACAACACTGGCTGACGCTGGCTATTTCTGCGCTGGCTCTGTGTTACCTTCTCTGCCCTCTACGTCAGCTCTCCCGGCTGTTTCGGTAGTGTGCGACAGTTCTGGTAGTTCTCGGCAGTTTCGACAATTCCCGACAGTTCTCGCAGTTTCGACAGTTCTCGGCAGTTCTGATAGTTCTGGATTTTGCGTGACAGGCAACTTTTCTACTCTGTGCTAGGTCTTCTGGCTCTGCGTTAGGATTGCGTGGGCCTAGATTGGCCTAGCGTTAGCCTTTCCCGGCTACTGCGTTGCCTCTCTGCAAGCTCTGTCCGCCTCTCTGTCGATATTCTTCAGGAAAGTCCTTCCAAATTCTCAGTGCCCCTTTGCTGCTTGAATAATCACTTAGTTCGAATTTCTCATCTTCCTAGCCCTAGAAATTGAACAACAAATCATTTCTCTCTATCTGTGTGTGTTTCCAAATGAACCCCAAGCCTCCATTTTATACTTTTCTTGTTGAGTCTTCAATGACCGAGATTAAGTCTCTAATCAATGATTAAGATTAAAACAATGCTTGATCCGCCTTCTAGATCATTGCCACCCATATTTTGATTAATACCCATTAATATTTTAATTTTCGTAAGTTTAGACTTAGGAACTCCATTAAAAATATTATCTATTTTAATAAAATACAATCCGAGTGGAATTTCACCAATCGGTTTTTGGGTTATTTAGAACTCATGTGCCTTAGCCTCTCCACCAATTTTCAAGGCTAGAGCACTTCTGACGCTACCGAAAACTAACACTCCCGCTTAGCGAGGAAAGTGCTCTAGCAACAATGTCCACCTGCATGCTGCTCTATTTCTGAAGCACCTTCTTTCTGCATTGTTGCTGCCACCAACACTGTGCTGCTGCTACTATTGTAGTGTTGCCCATGACACTGACATTACCACTGCTGCATCTGTACTACAACTCCCTCTCAAACGCTGCATCTGCTATGCTTCTAACAGTGCCACTGCTAACATTGCATCCGTACGGCAACTCAGTTGCTGAGAGAAGCAACTGAAAAACATCCAAAATTAGCTGAACTTAACTGTGTTCAACTTAATACAATGAATGTTGGAGTCTGACTACTGCTGACCCTCTGAATCTTCTGCACTGTTACTGACTTTTGTGATGTGCCAACTGCACTGCTGCCAACCTTGCTCTGCGCTGATCAGTCTCTGGTCCCAAGCTACTGCATCTGTCCTCCAAACAATCCACTGCATCATCTGACACTAAGTCCATCTCGCTACTGTTGAATCTTGGGCTCCCGTAGCAAGGAATTGATCCAAGAGGTGGACTCCTCAAGGATCCTGCCCACATGTAGTCCTCTTGACTACAACTCAATATCGCCCCATCTCCCTCCTGGAGATGCGTGGGCACTCATGGCAAACTCATCCTCGTCAATCTTTGCTGAAGCAACCTTAGGATCATGTTTCTCATCCTTATCCTTTTTCTTCAAAGGACACTGGGATGCATAGTGGCCCATCTCGCCACAACTAAAACATTTCACCTTCGAAATGTCCTTTTTTCGCTTCAGCTTCTGCTGTCCCTTCGATGCTAGAGCTGTGTTTTCCTCCTCCTCCTTCGTCTTTGTGCCACTCCCACTGCTGCCATTGAGGTTGACCTTCATTAGGTCCCTCCTTAACTCCTCTTGTTGAAGAGTCGCCCACATCTCCCATGAAGGTAGTTTTTCCCTGCCTAATATGCTCTGGACGAAAACTTGCCATTCATCCGAAACTCCATTTAGGGCTATTCTCACCATCGCGGTTGGATGAGGAGTGGAACCCACTGCAGCAAGCTGGTCTCTAGTGTCCTGAAGACATTGAAGATAGAGGTTCACCCCTTCTCCTTTCTGCATCAAAGTCCGCTGCAACTTCTGCTCTAAATACATCTTCCGCTGTTTGGAAGAGCCTTCATATAGAGAAGACAAGGCTTCCCACATCTCCCGGGCTGTATCCTTGCCCTGCAAGTATGAGACCACATGATCTCGACCTCCATCGAGAATGAGCCTCTTTCTTTGGCTTCCTCTACTCGACTTTGTACTTCTTCTTTTGATCGTTGTTAGCAGGAACAACTACAACACTATTGACATAGGCCTCGATATCATATTCCTCCAGAACAACTAAGATTCTGGTCTTCCATATGACATAGTTGGAGGCTCCGTCCAACCTGTCCTGATCTTTGAGCCCATGCGATGCCATCTCACCCAACTGTCGAACTAACTCCTCTAGTCACTGCTTAGCACTGGTCAACTGCTCAGCGACTGAGAAATTCAAACTTTCTGGCGGAAAGTTCTCCGAGGAGAAAAATTCCCCTTCTACGTGTCTTTGTTCTTTTCCAGCGGATTTCTGCCCCGACAAAAACTGCGCCCTTGAAGCACTGTGCTGAGGCTAGAGCACTTCTGTTGCTACCACAAACTAATAGTCAAGACCTCTTTCCTCGATGAAGTAATTGAAGAAAATGTACATAGAACTACCTCAGGGTTTTGATGTACATGAAGGAGTCTCATGCTTGCAAACAAAAGAAGGCTTTGTACATGACTTGGTTTACTTGGATTGATGGATCAAGGTTGAACTTGTTATTATATGACTTGTTTCTAATGGGAATAGAAGGACTCAGGTGATAGAGGGAGCAGTAGTGGGAAGAGTATTTGCCTTCATGATAAAGGGAGTAGTAAAGCCCTGCTTCAGTGTCAGAGGAAGTTGACCTCTGAGTTTGAGATGAAGGATCTTGGTTGGATACATTACTTCTTGGGACTAGAAGTGTGACAGAAGTCGAGTGAAATCTTCCTTGGTCAAAGGAAGAAGAGTATCCTTAAAAGATTTGGGATAATGGACAACCAATCCACGACCACTCCCATGGTTACGAATCTAAAGAAGCTGAGTAGCAAAGGGAGCAACCAGGATTGCCACAACAAGATTTGTTTCAGTGTCAAGAGTGAGCACATAGTCCAGGTGATTGGAAAGTAGCCGTGGCACATGTGTTTAGGTACCGACATGGTACACTTGGATCTGGATTGAGATATGTCTAAGATGATGAAGTACAACCGCAGGGATATACAGATTCAAATTGCGAAGAGAGTGCTGAAGACAGGAAGAGCACATCAGGATGATGATTAAGTTTTGATTTTGCTTGGGCAAGAAGCAAACATCTTTGGCACTCAAGACTGTAAAGGTTGAGTATATTGCAACCAGTTTGGTGAGTTGTGAAGCAAGTGTAAGCTACTTGCGGGGTTGTTTGATCTGGTACAGGTGACAGCCGTGATGATAGGTCAAAGCACATTGAGTGCCACTATATCTAAGACATGGTACAAAAGGGAGCAATGAGGCTCCAATGCATTTTAATTTTTTATAGTCGAGCAGGATGTTGACATTCTCACAAAGCCCCTCTGTCCCAGGGTGAAGTTTGTATATTTCAGGGACAAGCGTAGAGTAGTTGAGAATGCTTCCCCCAGTTAGAGGGAGTGTTGATGTTGTAACATCAAGAGGTAGACATTCTCCCTAGGTCAGGATATTGACTGGTCAAAGGTATTCACCGGGGCCATGTAATATGGCTAGGGTGAATGACCTAGAGAGCATCAAGGCCCAGAGTGCTCCCTAGGTGGGTGAGTGAGAGCCTTTAGCATCGGGCAAGAGAATTACCATTCAATTGGCATGCATGAATGGTAATAGCCCAGAGTTTCACCATAGGTCATAGGTGTTGACCAAGTTCCAAGTGATGACTTGGATAATTGGTGACTTTGCTCCAAGTGACGACTTGTTGAGCATGATGCTGATGCAGGATGCTTTCCACATGGTTCTATAATAGAACATGAGGTGGATGGATTCATCAACATAGCAAGCTCTTTCAACCTTTTCTTGGGATAGAGAATTTTTTTCAACAATATATCATCTGAAGAAGTTATTATGAATACCTCCCTAGCTAAGAGGGAGTGTTGAATTTTTTGTAGCTATGGTCGGTCTTCATAAATTGATTTAGCCCTCAAAATATGAAAGAAAAGATAAATATAAATGTACACTACAAGTTGGCTCCAAACGAGGAAAATTGAATTTTTGAAATTCGAATTATTCTTGCCTCCAAAATCAAGTCGGCCGGTTCCAAAGGTTCAAGTTGGCTTGACCCTTTGACACACCTATTCAGGCTCATTGATTTGCTATATAAAAGCAACTTATTTTCCTCATTTGCGCACCAATTCAGTTCACTCTTTCATATACATATTCTTCTGTTCATGAGAAGGGGAGAGGGATAACAGATAGAGTTTATGGGCAGGTCGAGTTTATGGCTACATCGAGTTTATGGCCAGACCTAATTTCTGGACAGACCAATGTCTCTGGGCAAACCGAAATCTCTGAGGCAGACCGAAAATTCTCTATGACACAGTTGACCAAATTTCTGAGGCTACTTATCTCTGTTTGACTATGTTTGACGTGGGTTTTATTGCTGGTCAGTTTGAGCTTGTTTTTGATTGAAAAGATCAAATTGTATTTCTTGTTGAACTGAATAATTTCTCTAAGAAAAGGTTGTTGTGTTTTTCCCTAGAAGAGGGTTTTCCCAGGGTAAAAATTTGCATGTCCTGTTTGGTTGCCTCTTTATGATCCTACTGTCGTTATTTTATTCTACTGTTGAGATGTTGAGATCTTCAATGTAATTACTTAATGATGAATGTGAATAGAAAAAGGATTTAACTAAGAAATCATTAGAAGTAATTATCAGATTAGAAGGCCCTGAAAAATCAACAGAACCATAGTTTTAGAGTCAAATGAGAAGGTGGCTGTCCCACCATTTGTAATTGCATTATCACCTCCTCCAACGAGCTCAGAAGGACATCTTTGGATGGAGACAACTGTCCAAGTTGATTTCCTTCTCTACCAAACAATCTAGATTTCATTGTTAACCTTTCAGGCTGGCAAGATGCACAACTCTGATTCCACTGTAATGTCCCTTTTGTGGGATTATCCAATCAACTAATAGAATAATTCCTAAATGTGCTGAATTAAACTTGCGCAATAATCAAAATGCTCATTGAAACCTTCTGTCAAAGACTTAACATACATCCAACCACTACACTGCCCATTAACTCATTGAAACATTTTGTCAAACAATTTATGAACAACTGCTTTTACAAATTTATTATTCAAACAGTTTGCCTGTAGATAAAAGGGTAACATTAGTTTGACAAATGTTTTGCATGCAAATTTAATAGAAACCCTCAACATCATTTGCACAGTAAATAAAGTAACTGCAACTCAACACTTATTTTATTAAAACTAAAGGAAAGATTGTCATGTCAAATCTGGCTACAAAATATCATAGAAACCTGAGAATGTTTTCTTGTAGAAAATAGGGATCTCTGGGTTTGATTGCTGTCTCTGCACAAGAAGATTTGGTCCTCAGATCTAAGGTATTCTGCCTCCAATTCCCTGAAGTTTCTTTATTATCCTGCTGCGAATGATAACACATTCGACTGCCCAGCAAACAAAGCTACTCAGGTTGGTGGATTATATGAAGTATGGGTTGCTTAAACATATATTTATCTTGTACTGGCTATGGCACAAGGTGGCTGTAGTTTTAAGACAAAGAATGCTGCTATTTAGTAAGTTTGCTGCCAGAGAGAATTCTGCTATCCAAGAGTGATTCTCCTTCCATTACAGAAGTTACCCCTTTAATAATCGATCTCCTAGATAACCAGCACTGCCTCCTTCAAAATATGGCACTCTGGCCTCTATCATATGACAGATTTAGCGCCCATAGAATAATAGGCTAGCCCTTTCTTGCAGTAATGATGTTTTACTCACAATTTATAGATCCTCATTATTACAATTGATCTCTAAGATAAAACCGTTTGCTCTGATGACTCAGCTCTTGGATCAATGAAAACCACAGCCCTCGCTATACTATTATTTATTTCAAATCAGCGCTGCATACAAAATGGAGATCTTCTCATGAATAAAATATGCCATGCAAAACAAATGAAATCTCCTGACAATTAAAACCCCAAAATTGTGGCAAACCTATCTTGCCAATCAATATGCTCCAATGAGAAATCTGCAGTGATTCCTCCTTAGATTGGCTAGGGCATATAGTTTAAACACCAAAACCAATTTTCCTTAAACCATAAGGGCTCAAAATCAAATAAGGGAATCATCCATCCACCCCTAAAGAATGATCTTGAACTCCTTTTTATTATCTTTGGCGATCCCAATACCATGGGTGCAATACCATGGACAAGTATTCCATGGAACCAATACCATGGGCAAGTAAATACATAGTAATGTGACTTTATAAAGTTCATCTTGTTCTCATAGCCACATTTTAATCTGATTAAATTAATTAGAGCATCCTCACCATACCATGCCCGACACTGTGTCATACCAATGCCATCCCACCTGAAAAGATCCTGCCAATGCACACTTGAGATCCTGCTATCCTGGTTGCTGAAAGTATACCTAGACATCCCATGGGGCTTGCACACTTCCTTGCCAAACAATCCTGCCCCTTGGGCTGGCCTGTACTCCTATGGAATCGTGAAAGGAAGTGCAAACTTGGTCACCAATCGAATTCTCTATCAATGTAATCAGAACTCTGCACCCCTGGTAGACCTATTATAAGGTCTACAAATACACTCTCTAATTCTGGATCTAGAGTAGGTAACTCCTGCAATAAGTCTACCGAACAACCATGCCTCAACTTGTCCTGCTGACAAGTCATACACTCCATCTCATCACCTGGCATAACACCCTTGAGGCCTTCTCCATAGAACCTCACTTTGACTTGACTGTAAATGTGGCAATCCTCAGGATCCACTGCCAATAGTGAAGCATGGACCACTCTCACAGTCTTGTCCTTGAGTGTGGACTCAGGGTCTAAGCAGATAATGTTGTCCTCTACTGTATACTCATCATCCTATAGGTGTCCAACCCTCAACCTAGAGGCAAAACTGTTCTCTGAATTCTGCATCCCGAAGTGGGATGCCCAATCTCTGCATGCTGTTGGTCTTCCAGATATAATACCTGTAACAATGTCATTCATGCTCTCCATAAACCCGATAGTGCGCCCCACCACTCTGTCAAGACTCAAAAGATCTCTGTGATCCTGCTGCCTGTGATATCTCACCTTGATTGAATCTGAGAAATACTTGCTACATCAAATGAATCCTGGACACCCCGTCAAACTCTGCCACATGATGACATGATCAACCTGGATCCCACTACCGATTTGAGATTTTGTCATCCCAAATATCTGTGGGCTCCTGCTGCGCTATACCTCTATCTAGAAGTATCTTTCCAAGCATCACTAACTCAGTGGGATACCAGCTCATAATCTCTCTCCATTACAACTGAAATGGACTTCTGAAATAAGAAGTATCAACAAGAATGATATTTTTTTAGAGTGCATAACCTCCCACAGAATGTGACTTCCATCATCTTTAGTTATCAGCAACCCTTGAAAAAGACCTCGTGTATAAATGTCAACACAAGGAATATTCCCACCATGCTAATGCTGTGCCACTCTAATTTGAACTGGAATGCTCTTATGCTGAAGCTCTATCTTATGACCTTGGTCAACCTGTAAAAAACAAACAATCGGAAAAGTTTGCTCCTTCTTCGTCATACCAACTCACCTCCCCACTATGCAAATGTGGATTCATGGTATTGCAAGCCTTGTCTATGTACTCCTGAAGAGGGCTGTTCTGCAGCTCAAGAGTAGGCTGTTTCCCAACACGGATAAGATTGGCAGCTGTCCCAGCACAACTAACTTCAAGGAACTTAAGCTCATTGTCATGCTGTCAAATGGTGTCCTTGAGCATTTTAGTTCTCTCCTTGATTTATGGAGGGCCTTCTTTAAGATGTTTAATCTCTTCTTGAGTATGTTCCTGGTGACTGTCATTGGAATGTCCTGTAGAAGAGATCGGTGAAGTGAAACAACTGTCCTCATGGGTTGTGGCTGTCATATAAGATTGAATTTCATGTACTTACTAGGCAGATGACATTCTAGGTGTCCTTACTCTTCTCTCTGATCCACTATGTCATTTTTTAACCTGTTCGTGCATTTCACCTATTCAAGTTTTTGGCATGAAGCCCCTTTGGTCTCTTCATATTCCTATGTATGTGGTCAATCAAGGGGGTCCCACCACATGGATATCTTTGAGTTGGTGGTGGGTTAGCCCCTTTAAGTTAATTGCCAAACAATTTTGTGGCAGGTGCTTTCCCCACCGTTGATTGTGAAATGAATGAAGTTTGAACGATTCAGATCTTTGTGGGTTTCAAGGGCACCTTTCCTTGAGGGTGCAACTTTAAAACCCTCAACAAGTAGGGTGCCAAGTGTTCTTTTCCACCAAACCTCAAAATGTTAAGGTGTTTCCTTGGATCTTGTCATTGCCATGCACATTCTATATCCCATTTGGACTTTCCTTCGGATCCATGTCTGCGAAATAACCCATGGTTGTTCTGGACTTGTTTTCCATCCACTTTCCTTGCAGTTAACATTCCCATGCAACAGTGGATTTTGTGGGCTTTTCACATTAGTACCCACGAGATTGATGCTGAGGTGGCCAAAAATTCATGTCTCTCCACATTTATGATCAACCCATGGGGATTAATTCATCATCTTGGTGCTCATGGCAATTCCTTGATTCCCAGCAAGGTTTTTTTACCAAACAGTTAGTGTGCAATTTGAAAATTCCATTATGAACATTCCATTTTAGTGTGCAACTGCAAATTCCATTATGAGCATAACAATTTAGTGTGCAACTGCAAATTCCATTATGAACATTCAAATTCTCTTCCCACTATGCCTAGTGCTGTAATCTGGGCTTTGATACCACGTTGTGGTGGACTCAAACTCCTCTATAGTCACGTCGAAGGGATGTTGTACTTGAGGAACACCAATTACACCACTAGCACCAAATAAAATCAATGCAGTCAGTGAGAATTAATTGAACTATACATGTATATAATGAAATGCAATGCCATATAAAATGCATTGTGCACTATATTTGAATAGATATATAAACAATCCTTCAATGCATTCCAGAATGTTTCATAAGCATATTAATCTTGTCCAATTACTCCTTGCCATAAAAGAACTCGTAACATAAATAAATAACAGACGAAGCAAAAAAATATGAATAATACTTATCTGGAATTCACCACCAACTGCCTACAAGTAGAGGCTTTTCCACTCAATTGTTTGTGCACTCTATCCTGGAGGCCATTCCCAAGCTGGAGCCATGGGACCACAAGGGCAAATTCCCACTGTTTGGTGCTAATCACTCTTATTCAACCCAGCCCATAGATTTCAGATATGGAACTAACTCTGTAGTTTTCCCAGGCACACCAATCTCCTTTTAAGTGGCCACACTTTCCCCCCTCAACCTGCTTGACACAAGGAAATAATCTCCTTATCTGCCATTGAGTCCCTCGGACAATCCCCCTTCCCTCCTGTGCTCTGGTGCAGGCAAGGGAATCTCTAATTCTGGGAACCAAAAATTTCTAGTGGTGAGCAATGGCTACTTTTTTGCTCAACATTCACCTATGACCCTGTTCATGGTTTTCACATGTATATGGCTGCACTTCTCAAAAGGTATGCCCTGGTAGCAAGGTCAAGCTGCATGAGAACAGAACAAGCCTGCAGAATAACAAACAGTCCTCGCCACCGCTCCCTGCCCTCCCCTCCCAGCTCCACCTTGCATGCCATCCTATGAAGAGATCATTTGCCTTCACAAGAAGTTCACACATCTCTCTCTTGGAAAACTATTTATCCAGGTTTGTGAATAATTAATGAGCATAGATAAAGGTAGAGAACTTGAGTTAAAGGGTGGACAGCAAGCAAATATTGTTATTTATCTCCTATCTCCTTAGGGCCAGTTTCTTCCATTCTTGTGAAGTCATAGCTCCCTTTTTATCTCTGCTTGCAGCCTTTTAGTGTTCTTTATATTGTAACTATAATGAACAAGTGTTACAAACCAAATTACATGGTGGGGATGGTTACCTGCCTGCTGATTAGTAAATGATTAATGTGGACTGTGTGATTAATCAGATCCTCTTCACTGGCCTTGGACACTCGATTGAGTCTTTTCCCCCATGGCATCGTGATGGGAGCCTGTTTGGTTTTGTCACAACAATGTTACTGGATGCTTCTGAGTAAACCGAGTTGAGTCAGCTAAGTCTGACTTGGTCTTGAGTCGTACTTATAATTTTCACTCATGAGTATGATGTAGATTGGCAAGTCAAATGCCAGGCAGATTAACTGACCATAAAGAACATCTCATTTTGCTGGTTTCTTACAAATTTTATGACAGACAATCGGCACCTTTACACTGTCCATAATCTATGACATTTTGTAGTATGTACTGTCATCTTTGTAGTTTGAAAGGAAATAATATCGAAATTTACCATAAATGGGCGTTGTGAGCTACTTAACATTTGTCCTTAACATTAATTTATTTTTTGTTATGTAAAATTCTGATTTAACTCCCTCATTCTTCCCCAGTCTGACTCGAATCTTACTCTTTTGCCTCGTTGGGTGAGTCTCCATGTGAAATCTGCTGAGTTTGATTTTTTGTTGAGAAAGATGAGTTTTAGTGATGATCGATGTTGGCTGTGTTCATCCATCTTCTGATAGAGTTGTCATGTATGCAGGATTGTGTGCCAAAGTGATGCGATTTGAAGAGAATTCAGCATGCAACCACTGATTGGACCTGGTTATCTAGGACTCTTTTGTGTTCTTTGTAGCAATTGACTGCCAAATTTTGAACTCATTTCAGTTGACCTTACTGAATTTGCAATGATTGTTCAAACTTAATGTCATTTTGACTCATTGAATCCAGCCTACTGTCTTACGTAGATGGTTGCTAGCTAGAGAGGTTTTGAATGATCTACAGCCCAAGATTGAGCCCAAGGTTTTGAATTGACAAGTTTAGCCAAATGTACAACACGAGCGGGAACCCATGTTGACAGTATAGTCTGATCTACAGCTTCCCTTAAATTATTTATACAAATTTATACTCGAAAACATGAGCAGGAAGCCAACTTAAGGTATTTGTTGACGTTGTACTTGAGATTGAAGTGTTTCTTGTTATAAAATATTGGTTACAGTCTCATTCAGAGTGTGAAGTTATTTCGTGAACTTTGTTACAACCTGATTTTGAAGATTGGACTAGGAATAACTCGGTTGAATAATGGGTTCTCCTCAAAAGGTGGATGAAGGAACAGGAGTTCACAGAAAATGGAAGAAGATAGCATACGGAGGTATGCAACCTGGGTACGATGATAATTATACTGATGAATCCTTTTTGGAAGATATGGTAATGAATGCCAATGTTGTAAGGAGAGATACCCTGACTGTGATGTGGGATTCTGTTGCTGTGGCCCAGTACATCTGTATTGTAGCTGTAGTTGCATCTGTATGGACCTACTCTTTGAAAGCCCAACTGGATGAAAATCTGCTTCTTATGATGGATGCAGTTCTGCTGGCACTGGGCTTCTCGGTATTGTTATTGACAGCAGGAAGGATCTCAGTATCACTTCTATGTCAGTATGCTCTCAAAGTTGCCTTTTTTGTAAGTGGTCTTTATGTCTTAGCCCCTATATACCAGACACTCACTATGTCCATCAGTTCAGATACTATCTGGGCACTCACTGTATTTCTTCTGATAATTCACCTTTTCTTGCATGATTATGTTGGCTCTACCATTAAATCTCCAACGACCTTGGATTTGAACCCACACCAGCTTCAAAATTGCTCTACATTGCCCAATAATATTTCCCTGAATGCTTCAATTGTTTCATCAGTACTGATTGCCTCTCGCTTGCCATCCAGGCTCCTTGTATTTGCAGTAATGCTTTTCTCTTTGGAGCTTTTCCTGTTCTCTCCACTGATCACCCTTAGCATAAAGCAATACTCTGTCAAACTGTATTTGTGCTTTTCTGGTTTGTTGGTTCTTATAACTTTGGGCCTGATTTTTCCCTTGCATCGGCTAGTATTTGTTCTTTTTGTGGGCCTGATTTTGTTTATTGTGATCGCTTGCCCCTATTGGTTGATAAAAGCTCAAGAATACAAATTTGAAATCAAGGGTCCATGGGATGAAGCAAAACTGTGCTTTGATATAACAGAATAGGCTGGCTAGAAGGATTTGTCAAAATAGTAAAGACTTTGACTACATTCTACCATGTCAATATGGAGATTGTTGTAAAGGATTTGTTTGGATTTATATACGCCTCCACGCCTACTAGAAGAGGATATGTAATAGGTGAAACATTTTGGTAATCTATCAAAAACATTTTGTCAATCATTCAAAAAAATCATAAATAGCATATGCTATACATTTTGCTGAAAACTTTGCATATTAGTAACGTTTGTTTTTGCTGAAAATCTTATATGGTATACTGTATGAGAGCCTACGATTACGCGTGGGAGAGAAACACTGGGATAGATTGTGAGTCTATGCGGGAAAGCAGACAACTTCCATAGACATAGGAGGCAGACAGACACCCTGGTCAAGAAGCCAAATGGAAGAATCTGACCATTGGCATGAACAATAGCTAGGACAGACCTGTACCATGAATCATAACTGAGACAAATTGTGTAGGAGTACGGTTGAAGGGCGTATCAGAAGTTAGAACCAAACAATAAATTTACAATTGTTAATCTCTGAAGACCAAATGTAGGGCAGACATCAATTTGCTCGTTGCTGGAATGCAGACCTGTGAGACCAATAGGAGATACAGCTCAGGACAGTCTTGAGTTATATTGCAGGCACGCTACTTCAGGTGCCGATCTAGGTGTGTTTCTGTACAGAGATGTGGAAATGTGTGTGGTACAGCTGTGAAATGTGTTTCTGGACTTACCAACACTTCCCACATGTGGGAAAAACGTTTGATAGAGTGAGAAACATGTTTCCTAGCCGTAGTAGTGTCCATATGACATATTTCCAATACTAAATCTGTCTATTTTGACTTGGTTTAACCAAAAATTCTGGTAATTAATGGTAATATATCTCTAGATCTTAGACTTTTGTGATCCATAATGATAATGAGATTGTCTTTCAGATTAATCACATTATTAAGATTTGGTCGACATTTCGAACCATCTAATTTCGTTCATCCTCAGGACAAAGGTAAAAAATTCAATCTATTCAAATGTTTCCTTTGTGCTTCTTTTTTACCTAAATTTATATTCCCATTATCTTTTATTTTATCCGTTTACTTAAATTTTTAACGTTACCATTAATTGTTTCAAGATGTTTGAGAGTGGTTCAAATCTCATTGGACGTCATATGGAGAAAGTAGAATTTCATATCCTATTCAAAATTCAACAGAGTTAACAGTTTTCTACCTAAGTCACAGGACACGTCCTCCAAGGTCCAGTGTCTCGTATTTTACGTGTCGCACACGAAAACGGTCCTAAAACGTGTCGAAAACGTTTTTCATCGTGTCCTGTGAAATGTAAAATGTATTCGCCGGTTTTCGTCGTGTCCTGCATCTGGAAAATGCGTATTCCGTTGATAGAAAATGTTGCCTGCATAAGCTGCAATTTCTTTTGAAAGAAACAAATAATTTTTGAGTGGGGCAGCTTAATGATCAAGTCTAGGCCCTAGTATTGATATGCTATTCATGGTAATGTTAAATTCTTAAAGTAAAAGTGACCTTTTACTTAAATTTTTAACATTACCATGAAATGACTCAGGATGTTTGAGAGTGGTTCCGGCCTCATTGGATTTCATATGGAGAAAGTAGAATTTTAGATTTCATTCAAAATGCAGCAGACTTATCAGTTTTTCAGGATTTCAGGATTGAGAGATTGTAATGTTTCCAGGTGACACACCCTGCCCGGGCTACCCCTGCCACTAGTAGAGGACGTGGTCTACCTCCTATAGCTCCTACTTCTAGTTCTTCAGCTTCTAGAGCATAGCAAACTCCACTGCCAACTCCACCAGCACCAGCATCTACATCTAGAGGAAAAGGGAAAGCTGTGGCATTTTCTCGCAAGAGGGGCAGAGGAAATCAATAGGATTAGACTTTAGTTATTTTCTTCATTTTATTGTATATGACATTATGACATGATGAGATACATTATTATATTTTTTGTTGATATTTTGAAGCTGAGTTGGGACTCAGGAGTCAGGACTTACTATTCAGGACATGATTCAATGTTATGTGTGATTTTAGCACTAGAAATGATATTAAACATCTTATATATTAGTTCTTTTATCATATTTATGTGTCAATGTATTTATTTTATGTTGTAGATGGTTTAGATATTAAGAAAAATTGAAAAGAAATGAAAAAAAAGAATATTTTTGTACCAAACGATTTTTTCCCGATTATTTCCGATTATTTCCCGATAATTACGATTTTTTTCCTATTTTTTCCTCGTGCCGATATTATCCCGATAATGATTAATGCAACATTGTTGTAAACACTGAACAATGATACATTTTGATTTTGATGACTTAATGGAAAATTTGCATTTTATGGTTTTAATATTTAAGTTCTAAATTTTTATTTAGTAGTAAGTACTTAGTAGTTTCTTATGTGCTTGTAAGTTGTACATGAACAATGAACATTGAATATTCAAGAATCAAGACCAAGCATATCACATTCTAATTTCTAAATAGTAAATTTTGATTCTATTTATTTTTTTAAAGTGAACTATGAACTTTGAGAAGTAATTATATTTTAATTTGATTAGATAAGCTGCAACTTGCAATTTAATATGGATAAAAAACTATATTTCGGTATATATATTTTATTAAATATATATAAAACGTGTCCCCCGTGTCTTGTTTCCAGGTCGCTGCATTTCGTATTGAATACTCGTATTTACGTGTCCTTCGTGTCTCGTGTCCTCGTGTCATGTGACTTAGTTTTCTACATTTCAGGATTGTTAGGATTGCAGAATTTTCATTGTATTCTATCATGTATTAGTGTGTGGGATTGGCATTTAATCAAGAACATCAAGCCCTTTATGTGCCTCGATGTTGGTGGTGTTGATTGTTAAACTCTGTCATGGCTTTAGGAAAATGTACCCTTCACTCAAAGCCAAGTCATTGATTAGGCATGTTAAGCTATTTTTCCATATTTTAAGGCTTGGATTAGGCTGTTTCATCAAATTGGGCAGTGTTGACTGATGTCCCTAGAGGATCGAGGAAGAGGCAAAGCTTAGACAAGAGGCAATGGGTGATACTAATCAATCCCAATATGAGTCATGGTGGAACATTTCTTGTCATTTATGTTTGTCATCGAAATGTTTTTGCTCATTTATTGATAATGCTTTCTTTGAAAGTCTCAATATAATGCGCTATTTATAAAATAACACATTTCCAAATTTCTGAGAGTTCGAGTTTCTAGCGCATTTCCATTACAGAAATTTTGATTTGGGGTAGCATCGGATGTGCTCTAGCTATGAAAATTGGTGGAGAGGCTAAAGCAAATGAGATCTCCAAGACCCAGAAATGGTTTGGGGAAATTCCATCTAGTTAGAGAGATATTAAAATAATTAATATTTTTAATGGGTTCCTAAGTCTAAACTTAGGAAAATAAAAATATTAATGGGTATCAATATAAAACTGGGTGATAATGTTCTAAAAGACGTGTATCAAACCAAATCTAATCTTAGCCATTGATTAGAGATTTAATCTACGCTGTTGAAGATTTAATAGAAAAAGTATAAGAGGAGGCTTGAGGGTCAGTTGGAGATACACCAAGATTGATTAGTGAGTTCGATTTTCTGGAGCGGAGTTTGTTGAGAGAAATCAAACAAGTGATCAGAGTTGCAACGAGGGGCAGTGAGTGCATAGCAGAGAGGCAAAAATAGTGTTGAAGGACCAACGCATAGGTAGAAGAGGCTACGTAGAGCCAGCAGGAGCCACGCAGAGGGCCAGAGTGACTGCACAGAGGCTAGTAGGGCTTGCGTGGGTGACGCAGAAGGCCAAAGAGCCAACACAGAGCAGCAAAAGGCTGATGCATGGGGCTTTTGAGTGACGTAGAGGCCATGAGGGCTGACACAAAGCTTCAAAGAAGCGTCAAAGAGATTTTCGTGGAGCAAACTTGTTGAATATCTACTTCCGAAGAGATGTATTACTGCCAGATTGATTTCTCCGTTGAGTGAGCCAGTGTGGCACCCTAGTTGTACTCAACAAAGCTGCTTAATAATAAAACCCTGAGAACTGTTGCATCAGTTTTCCTAAGTTGGGTTTTTTCGGGGACGATTGATCAGTTAGTTCGATTTTCTAGAGCGGGGTTTGTTGAGAGAAATCAAACAAGTGATCAGAGTTGCAGCGAGGGGTAGTGAGTCCATAGTAGAGAGGTAGAGATAGTGTCGAAGGACCAACGCAGAGGCAGAAGAGGCTACGCAGAGCCAGCGGGAGCCACACATAGGGCTAGAGTGACTGCGCAGAGGCTAGCAGGGCCTGCGTGGGTGATGCAGAAGGCCAGAGAGCCAACGCAGAGCAACAGAAGGTTGACGCAGAGGCTAGGAGGGCTGACGCAGAGCTTCAAAGAAGCGTCAGAGAGATTTTCGTGGAGCAGACTTGTTGAATATCTGCTTCCGAAGAGAGGTATTACTGCTAGATTGATTTCTCTGTTGGGTGAGCCAGTTTGGCACCCTAGTTGTACTCAACAAAGCTGCTTAATAATAAAACCCTCAGAACTGTTGCACCGGTTTTCCCAAGTTGGGTTTTTCTGGAGACGATTGTCCAAAAATAACAGTGCCCCTTGTGTGTTTGTCTGTTATTTTCAGTTGATGATCTGTAGATGGTTGAGACTGCATTTCTGTTTATTTTCAGTGTTTATATGGTTAAATAACTTGTCAAGAAATAAACAAGTAGGTGCAATAAACCAGCGAGTGCAAGAAGAATTCCTAATGGGTTAGACTTAGAAATTTCAACAAGAAACCCATACTTGTCTCCCTGTATCATGCAACTCAGTCTTGGCGAGATATGTCAAGACAAAGGATATTCAATGGAGCTAGCCATTGTGCTGGACTCAAGATACATGTAGAAATAAGTAATGTTTTCAAGAGGGAGAGAACTTAGAATACAGGTAATATGGGTAGTTTACAAAGCATCAAGTTTCTAGATGCTCAAAAATTGAAGGGGAAGAATTATAATCTCTGGAAAGACTAGATGATTGGTATTGTTGAATACAGAGAACTTGTGTAGTTGGTGATGAAAAAGATTTTGAGAGATGCAATTGATACAAACAAGCAGGTCGATTATGATTTAAATGCACTTAAGCTAATTAAGTTGTCAAATGCTGAAATCTTGATTCCACAGCTACAAAATGCGAAAAATGTACGCAATTTGGGCAATGTCTGTTATGGTTGTATCAAAGTCCATATAGGGGAGCTAATTAAATTGTCAAATGCATGCTTTTTGATTCCACATCTACAAAATGTGACAGATGTATGCAATTTGTGGAAAGTCTGTGGTGGTTGTATGAAACTTTAAATGTTTGCCCTTTTCAATGAAGTTAGCAGAGGGAGATTTCATTTTGATCATTTGTTGAAGTTAAAGGATACGCAGGATCAGTTTGGAAGCTTGCTGCTATCAGAAAAGAGGTTGATAAAGATGATATGGCTGCAATTGCCCTTAGTAGTTTGCCTCAATCTCAGTCACAAGGTTTGCCAAACCTCACGAAAAATTTGAGGTTTGTGCGAATGTAAATGATTTTTTTTGAGGTTAGATAGTAGGTTTTGATTTAGAGTTTAGTTTCAATAAAATATTAAAGAAATTGGAGGACCAGTGAGCGACATTTCTCATTTTGAGCTTGACCCTCGGCAGTGAGCATTTCTTCACTTCTCCGATGTGTCTCAGGCATCCCTCGACACTGCAGTCTGTGTGTACAGTGTAAACCCTCTGGCGTTTGCTTGAGCCTCCGTATGTGTAAACCCTTCACTTGGTCCATTGCCTCCCTTGAAGCTGCTTGAAAACTTATGCTTGGTCATTGCCACCACCTTCGCCTAGTCACAATTTCCAGTAGGCCCAAGCCCATACTTACCATACTAAGCCTGAGCTGCTACTCAGAAGCTAGCTTGGCTAGACTTACCATAATCTTCAAACTTTCCAAGGGTGAGCACTTTTGTTTTCATATATGTGTGTGTGTGAAAAATGTAAATTGTCAAGCCAAAAGCTGAACCTCATCTGAACCTTATTGGAAAATTCAAACCTGAATCAAATTTAATAATTGCTGAACCCAAACTGTGCGACTTAGGTTTAAGCAATTCCCGGAAATTTTAAATATTGCCTTGGAATCCACTGCAATTTTTTCTATATGGAAAATTTTCTTATAAAATCCCTTTGGCTAAAACTGCTGCACTATTAGTGATACGTATGCTGTCAAAAACACCCAACAGTTGCAGTTGGATTTATCTGCATCCATTCAGGGAGTTTTTGAACCTGGAAACAAATTCATTCACCTTGCTGCTTGCTGCTAGACCACATTCCCACGGGCTTCTATTATGATTTTTTTTTTAGCAATTGTCAACTTTTGTTGAAGGAGCAACGATGAAAGCAATTTGGTGCAGTGGTTGGGTGAATCATCAATGCTTTTGTTTAAAATGATAAAGGCAAATGCAAGCATCAATTGCAATTGGCAGGAAATAGTTACAGTAATTGTTGAGGTTGATTTTGTGCATAGATTTTAGATAATGTAAATCAAGCCTCTGATGCACAAGATAGTAATAGATGAGAGAGCTTAAGCATTTTCCTCCACTTGAAGGAGTTGTTTCCAGGTTGCCTTGATGATTTCAGAATTTATGGGTAGAATAAAATACTGTGCTATTTGTTTTAAATAAGAAAGAGAACTAAGATAAAATTATAAGTAACATCCACCACACGAGGAAGATATGGATTGTAGAAATGAATGAGATTCATATTAAATAGAATACTTCTAAAGATGAGCAACAAATATATAGCCATCAAAGGTGCTGTCTTATTGTAGTTGGTATGCCAAAAGGTCATTGGTTCAACCTTATGACGAGTTATTAATGTGTACATGCATATGAGACAGGCGTTATTTTTTGCTTTCACTGTTTATCTTTTATTTACATGTTCAAATCTAATTAATGCTTTTTATTTAGTAAATAGGCAGTGAAAATTAATTTACAAGGAATTTACTAGGTTAATAAATCGCTAGTGTCTGGGGTTGGAAATTAACAATTAGACATTGAGTTAGAAAGTATTACTTCTTTGAAATTGATGCCATGATAGATGGACTTTGTCTCCCTTGATGAAATGTGCTGTTGCAAGTTTTAAACTCCATCGTCTTTGTAAGGTGAGCAAGCACCTTAAGTACCCGTGGGCCTTATATTTAGACAATTTTTGTAATATTGGTGCAAACATCCATTCAATTTGTGTGATTAACCATGAAATGAAGGGAAAAATTACTGAAGCAACTTAATGGTGAGCTGAGCTTGAGTTGAGAAGAATGATGAAGGGTTATTTGAGTTCGATTTGAAGAATGGGTTAGTCGTCGATGTCAAGGCAGAATGAGCTAGTGTAAGCAAGTTATTTGTTTTTTTGTAGTGGAGTATACTTTGAGCTTGTTGAAGAATGGGTTGGCTACTGACACCACGACAAAATGAATCAGAGTGAGCAAGGGTTTCATTATTTGTAACTAAGGACAATTTCAGTTAGTTGAATTCCATATTTAGGTCTGGCATTTAGGTTCAACAAGCTTGAACGAACTTGAATTTTTATTTTTATTTTTTATTTTTTTTAGAGGTTTGCTGAATTTTGAACTTAGAGGTTTTAATTTGGTGAACCCTATGACATTGGTCACCCATTGATGGAAATGTAATGTTGTAAGTATATGGTTCTAGGATATGTTGGTTGCATGTGGGTACTTGAAATTCGTGCTCAGAACTCCAACATTATCCTAAGACCCACTTTGGGGGTAAAAAAAATGAATATTACCCCTTCAAAACCCACTTTCTCTAAAATGAGTGGCAAAAAGGAGAAGAAAATACCAAAAAGTTAATAGTTGGAGACATTTATTATGTCTTCCAAGTTAAAAAAGACAAGGAAAATGATGTGGCATAAGAGTGGAGTTTAGGAGTGGTTCAACGATGACTTGGCAGCCACCTTGGAAGACCAAGTCAATAGCCTTTATGAGGTTGAGTTCACTGCTGGTAGTGGGGTCGATTTGCTGACATGAAGGGCCGGGTTTCTCTTGAAGTATGCACAGATTCAAGGGATCATATATTAGCTAGTTGGCTGGAGTTTTTAGTGGAGTGCGTTTCCACATTCATCTCCACTTGTCTACATCTGTTGACTGCTAGCAAAGACCAACCTACATGCAATAAGAGGGACAATCACACACAACCAGTCTCATCTCCACGCAACACAGAGAAAGGACACTTGTTGAGGATGAGATCATAGATAGTTGAAGGTGCGAGTTTGAGGGGATTAATTACCCCTAGTTTCTAAATTATTCCACACATGTCAGCCAACAAGAAGACTCACACCATCCAACAGAGATAACACATAGCTAGTCAAGGGAATACACAGGTCAACAAGGAGATTCTATAGCAGTTTGGTCACACACTTGGACAGTCACTCAAACACTTCGCTAATTCGACCCTAAATTGGGATTGGCTACATGATGCCACTTGCTCACGTTTTGCATTGGGATTATCCGCTTTTTTTGTATAAATCAACGTCTTGGGCTCATTGTGTCCTAGGGTTGGAAACTCTATGCTTGGTATTACTATACTCAATTTTTTGCTCATTTGTTTTTTTGACAGTAATGTCCCAATGACTAAGCAAGCGCCGAGACGTCTCGTATTGACCACAAGCTGAGTGAAAACTCCCTGGGGTTGCCTACTCCTTGAGCCTAATCAATACAGAGTAAGCATGTCATTTCAGGGAATTGAACATGGATGGTGAGGAGGTTAACAACACACGTCAACCACTCAATCTACCCTTACTTGACAATTTTTTGCTCATTTGTTATTAATAAAGAAGAAATACTTTGGAGGTCAAGGAAAGGTCTCTGGTAGAGGTAACCTTGTATATTTTATGTGCTTGATTGAATTGCTCTCATCTTGTATGCATAGGTACTTGAAGGGACAATATTGTCTTAGGGAGAGGGTAGTAAGTATTTGCTACTAAACTTGTAAATTTTGCAAGTTAGATTTAAATTGTTACATCTACTTGTTAATAGCACATTTCAACTCATTTCTTTTGCAAAATTCACACCTATTTTTCTAACAATTTGTGGACAAGGTTTTGTAGTTTTGGTTATAGGTTATTCTCTAGTTTGAAGCTGGCCAAATTCTTTGTTGGATCAACTACTTTCAAGGCACCAACGAAGACTTTATCTCACCCATCCAAACATCTCCAAAGGGCCTAAAATATCAATAAAAAATGGGACCTTGAAAGAGCTTCATAGCTCCCCAAGATTGCTTCTCTTCCTTCAATTAAATTCCAAAATCTTTTGTTACCTTTCTTGGGAAATTTCATTGTTTTATCTAGCTCAAAGACTAATATATCCCCTGCTGTTCAAACAACAGTAGATTCATCAAGAAAAGCCAAAGAAACTTGACTTTCTCTTGGTTAAATAGTATAGAAATCAAACTCTTTTGACTTATAATTTTTGCTTGTTATATGGTGGTGATCCTAGGCATTTCTAATTTACTGTTGAGCACTTGCTAGCTCTCTTTTCTTGCTGATTTATAATAGACTTTAGGAGGAAGAGTGTTAGTTGGTTTGCTAACTTGGAGGGATTGGAGCATTCAAGAATACATTGAGATCATTCTTTGGAAAACCATAAAGATTTACCCTCTTCACCTTGATCAAAAGTCCCTTTTCAATCTAGTTTCAATCAAGAGCGTTGAAAATAATACTGAGAGGGGGGGTGAATCAGTGTTATCAAATCAATTATTTTTCATTTCACAATCAGATTTGTATACGCTACTTCTGCTATGGGACACTGTGTATATACGCTACTGTGTCTAAAGGAATCAGCGTATATCAGAAAATTTAAGATTCATTAGATGTAGATCTTTAATCAGTGCATCAGGACTTCATTAATCATAAGAACAATAAACAGGAGCAGTAAAACAGAACAGATCATCACACACATGGACACAAAGATATAAGGTGGAAATCCGATGTGGGAGAAAACCACCTGCTGGAATTTGTCTCTATCTTCTTTTAATTAGAATCTTCTTTTTACAATGATTCTGTACTGGTGCAGTCTTATACCAGTGCGCAGGCTGCTACCTGCAGAAGGCTACAACCTTCTCTCGTTCTCCAGCTTCTCCTGGAAGGGAGCTACAACCCCCTTAGCTTTTGTACTAGCTGAGGTACTAGTATGTAGGTGCTGACCTACAGAAGGCTACAACCTTCTCTTTTCTTCCAGGGACCACGTTTCATAAATTTTCAGACTGGATCCATGAATAACATCAATCAAACATCAAGTATATCTGCATCAACCAATCTCCTTTGCACCAAACAAACTGAATCAAATAGTCACTTCTCTGAATGCTGTACCCAGAAAACAGTAACAGTAACCAGACACCAATTCTGAACCTAGAACACTGCAGCAATAATCAGAAGTAGCTAAAACATATTTCAAGAGACGTACGCTACTTCAATTTGTACAACCTGCATGCATATGCTTCTGAATTAAGGCCAACCTGCATGCATATGCTTCTGAATTAAGGCCAACCTGCATATACGCTGTTTTGAATTACAGAACCAGCGTGTATACGCGCCTTTGCTTCGCTGAACCTGCGTACAGATCTATAAAAGATAATTCATTCTTTCAAATATTCAGACATCAGTTACACCCAGATTATCAGATTTATAGATCAAGTCATGCGCCAAATATAACAGATCAAAATCACACAAAAGATACTACTATTCAAGTCTTGAGTTTTGACCCATCAATAGAACTTATCCATCTTCTTGCGCTCAGGTTCCTCCTTGATTCAGATTCAGCTATGCACCATAAACCAATCACCAGTATTTCAGATCTTGCTCTTCATAAGATATTCAAATACTTGAGTCAATCCTTTGCCAAATGATCTCCTCCTTTTTATAGTCTTAGGCCTTACTCAAACCATGGTCCAAAACCATAGAGAACCAATACTAGGGACCCAATACCTGGGTTCAATACTTCGGACGCAATACCAAGGTCCAAAACCATAGGTCCAAATACCATGGACCCAAAAAATAAGCTTTCCCACATGTACGCGCTTTTTCGTGCATGAAAGTGCGTGTATACGCATACGCGACTTTTGATCATCAATACTGCGTGTATATGCGGCCTGGTTAAGAGGAACCTACGTATATGTATTTTTCTTCCATTCTGAGAGCTTGAACTGTGATCTGCCATCTGAGTGAGTTGCCATCAAGGACAACACCTGTGCCATAGTGCCAAACCTATGTCATAATGCCAACAAAGAGTTCACCTCTAATTTCAAACAATTTTCATATATTTTCTTGAAGAGAGATTTATTGTAATTTTGGCTCTTTAACTATTTCAATTCCTCTTCAAGAGGAAATTACTTGTAACATCCACTTGTAGTTCTTTTCTAGCTTGTAACCTTGGAAGAAGGCATTTTGATCCCTCTTAGGGACCTTATTGTAACTCTTTTTTTTTCAACATCTTCTTTCAAATCTTTTTCCAAAAAAGGGATTCATTTATAACAATTTGGGAAGAGCACCATTTCTCTTTTGAGGGGCTCATTTGTTAGCTCTCTTCAAAATCACTCTTTACCCCTCATCTTATGAGAGGGATCTAAGTTGGTAAAAGAGTTACTTTCTATTGGGACTGAAAGGATTCTTCCCCTAGGCATCCCTCCTTCCCCATTTGGTGAAACATGTTCGTGTGATGCTCGAGTGGTTGCTTTGATTAACTAAATTAGAGTAGATTATAATTTCTTTTATACAATTCTCACTTGAAAGCAATTTGGTCAATTTGTAGATTTACTTATTCTTGCAACTCACTTGCTCATTAATTTAGTTAGTCTTTCATTTCATTGCTTTACTTTCCAAGCATTTTTTTTTAAAATGTTTATTGTGTATCTTGCAAGCAATTTTTTTTTGTTCGTTGGGTATAGGCTTGGTAGTTCTTCTATTTTCTATTAATTTTCCATAAACATGTAGTAATATATGTCTTTCAAAATATACCTGGTGGCCTCAACCTGCCCGTAGGAAACCAGGTCTATTGGCCACCAGTCGGCATCAAAGGCTGTCCAAAATTTAAACAATTTAATTCTTACCATCCAGGCTACATTTGATACTATGTTGATTATATACTTAATACTTGAAAAGGAAATGCTATTCGACATCATAACAAAAATTAACTAACAATATCTCTGTTTCATTCATATGAAGAATCTATTGGAGCCGGATCTTTCGCACTTGACCCAGACACTTCACTTTGCAACATTGTTTGAATATGTTTTTCCATTCTCTTTAAGTTTAAGTTATGGTGATATTGTTGCATATGTACTGATTGGATCTCCTTTTGGATGTCTTTTAAGCTTAGCTCATCATGTCTGTCTGCTTCTGGCTCCTCTCTGTCTTTATACGTTGTCATTGCCTTTGCCAGAAGATTTTTCATGACCGAATATCGTTGAATGGTATGTCGGAATAATGTTTGGCGCTTGCAGGTGTGTCCCAGATTATGAATTATGTGCTCCCAATCAGTTGCTGGGATTTATTCGTTTACCACTTTGGCATTGAGCTCCGCTTCCCATGAAGCTATCACAGCCTTAACCTCTGCTGGGGTTCCTACATGGTAGGCATGCATTAGGTTTTGCATGCTCTCCTCTCTTATTCGTCTTCCTCTTTTCCTCGGTGGTCTACTCGCGGATGCCTCGCTGGTGGTCTTATTTCCCGTTCTTCCTTTCCTTTTCCATCCACGCTCTCATGCTTTTACCATCTTTTCTTGTTTTTTCCAAACACAATCTTTGCTTGAACTTTTCATGTTTGCGTTGTTGGCATTCCAGGGACTGGTGAACGCTTAGGTTAATGATACCTGTAATGTGAACCAGTATTAAGTTATTAAAACCAATAATTATATCATCCATAATATTCTGCCATTGTTTTTTGATTTGGTTTTCTGCCTTCTCGTTCTCAGTTTGCTCTTTAATCGCTCTTTCTCCCTCCCATTGAGGCCTCTCTAATGTTGCCTCACTCCTTTGCTCGCTGCCCTCCCCAAGGCTTCCCCAGGTATCTCCTTCCTCGCTTATGGTCAAACAGGTTGGAGGCTCTCTTGCTATCCTCATATGAGTTAAGGTTATCTTGCCAATCCGCTACTTGGACGAACCTCCACTAGGTCATTTTCCTATCCTCAGGAGATGAAATTCCCCCCATGTCTCCTTTCTATCTCTCCCCTCATCTGGCTTTTTTGCCTCCCCCCTCCCTAGTTCTAGGGGCGGTGGCTTCCCCGACAACTCACAGAGGTTTCGGTTTTCCTTCTAGGTTTCTCACAGGTCCCAAATTCGCCCCCCACCCCTCCAGGATGGCCATCCAAGTATACCCAAACGTTGTCCGCAAGCAATTATAATTGAAACCACTAGATTTACCATGGATTTCCTCTGTGACGAGACCATATAGTCTTATGTTGACCCGGGACCAGCCAGGCCCCTTGCAGGGTTCAAATTGACCCCCCCCAGGAATTCTATCCATTCAAACCCATACATAATAATCAGGCAATTATACTTAAACCTACAGAGTTTTCCATTTCTTTCCTTAACTGACAAACCAAACATTTTTATCTTAAGAAAGACCAGACATTCTTTCCTTATTTTCCACATTCTTCTCCATTTGCAAGGCATTATTACTCTATCACCACAGGAGGGAGCTGTAACTACATACCTGTTTCTGCAGACGAATTCCAGTTGTTGTTTGTCGCCCCTCTTCTCACTACATTCACCACCTTCCTCGTCCGTTCGATCACTCTACATGCAAATGCTTGGCTGCCTTACCACCTTTTCCCTTAACCTGCTCCCCCACCTACCTGTCCTCATTACTGAGGTACTTGCCCCTTTCCCTTTTTTAATTTCCGCCTCCTCTTCCTCTGTGTGAGGTCCTCGGTTGAGGCACCCACCTCCCGTCCATTGATTGCCCTCCGTCATTTCCTTCCTTTCTCCGGCTGCTCTAGCTGCCTTCTTTTCCCCCGTTCCTTTTGCCACCTGTCCCGTCCTCCTTCCATCTGTCCCACACTTCCTCCACCTGCTGGCTCCCATGGCCCTACACACCTCGATTGAGGATTCTGTGCTTTCTCTTTCTCGTTTCTTAGTATTTCTGTGAGGCTATTCAACCCTTCTGTTTGATTTATCGCTTCTCCTGGTATATCCAAACTGCTCCCAGGTCTGCCACATCCCCAGTTTGCTAAGAAATCTGCTGCCACGTTTCCCGAACGACGTACATGTGTCGGGATGATGTAGGCTATTCCTTTTATCAGGCTTCCTATTTCCTGTACTAGTCTTGTTGTTCTCCAACTTTGGCTTATTTTTTCGCATGGGGTTCCTTGTTGAAGTTTTCTCACTGTATCTATCACTAGTGTTGAATCTCCTTCCACTGCCATCTTCTGGTAGTTTTCTCTTTGAGCGATTTCTAACCCTTTTTTTCAGCGCGTAGAATTCCGCCTCATTGTTGCTAGCTATTCCACAATCCATTGCAAACAACTTGATTGTGTTGCCTTGGTGATCTCTGAACACTCCCCTTGAGCCGACTGTTCCCGGATTTCCTTTCGTTGCACCATCAAAGTTTAGTTTAAGAAAGTGCTCTGGGGGAAGCATGAAGTGGGCTAAGGAGTCTCAGCGTATAGGTTGCTGTTTCCAGGAGTTCGGCATCAACATTCTTGAGTTCAAATTTAACCTTTCCATTACTTGTCTCTCCTGTGGTGTGGTTTCCCAATCATCTGGGTACCATTTCTCGGCTAGAATCGTCTCTCGGATGTTTTGAACTGTCATTTCCCACAATTCCATTGCTATTTTTTCCCCTTTGAAGATTCTTTGGTTCCTCTCTTTCCATACTGCCCACAGAAGGAATCCTAAGGAGATATTCTAGGCTCGGTTCAAGATAGGGTTCTGGTATATTTTCTTTCTCCTTGTTTTTTTGGTGCTTGATTGGTCCATGTCCGTGTGGCCGAAGAGAAATTCAAGATTTTTCCATAGGACTCTGCTGTAACTGCAAGCATTCATTGGGTGTTCCATCGTTTCATTTTGTCCTTCACATGTACAACAGATCGATCGTCCCTGCGTCCCTCTTACCTGTAGTTGATCCCATGTTAAGGCGCGACCATGGTGTACCACCCATAGGAAGAAGGCTACTTTCGGCCACAATTTGTCCTTCCATATGCATTCCCATATGGGTTTCCCTTGTTGTTGTTGGTGTTCTTCTTGCAGATAATATCATTCTTTGATGGTGAACATCCCTTTTGTTCTGTATCCCCACCTTATAATATCTGATCCTTCTGCAATCACTATTCTTCTGGTTTCCATTTCTTTGTCATAATTTGCCCACTGTATAGAATCTGGTGTTTCTGGGTAGTGTTGTCTGCTCTTCCATTTTCTCCATTGTTCTCTTGTTTCTGTTTCCTAGAAGTTTCTTATCGTCTGGTTTGTTGGGTTGTTCGTGTTTAGGAATATTTCCGCTAGGTCTGGGTTACTGAATAATTATTCTCTCTGCTGCCAAGCCTCTTGCCAGAACCTTTCTTTATTGCCTTTAATTTCCTAGAAACTATGGGTTCTTATCAGTTCCTTAGCTTTCGCTGCAAGGTTCTAGATTGCCGACCCTTTTATATTCTCCTGAATTCTCAGTATTCCTTCAGTCAACCTGGGCATCCCATATTTTCTACCCCATATCTCTTTCCATAGATCTGTTCCTCCTTGTATCCATCGCCACCATAACTTAGCCCCATGACCTGGTTTAGAGTGTACAGGTCCCTGAGGCCCAACCCCCCTACTTTGTTTGGTTTAATTAGCCAGTTCCAAGATAATAAAGCCCATTTCTTTACTGTTTGTGGCCCTTGCCACAGGAATTTCTTGAATATATTTGTCATCTCGTTGCACACAGTTTTAGGGACTGCTAGGCTTGAGAGCTGGTATATAGGTATTGATTGCAGCACTGCCTTAAGCAGTATGACTCTACTCGCCATGTTTAAAGTCTGGAAAGTCCAATTCTGTAGGCGACCTTGGATCTTTGCCAGGAGTACCTTCCAATTTGCCACTCTAATCGGATGAAGGCTTAATGGAATCCCCAGATATTTTGATGGGAAGGTTCCTATACAAAATCCCATTGTTCTTGCCAGAAATGTTTGGGATTGAGTTGTTGTGTTGAAGAAGAAGATATTCGACTTCTCTTTGTTGATCTGCGTTCCTGAAGCATTCATGAAATCTTGCAAAATGGCGAGGAGGGCTCTGGCTTCCTTAAGGGTTGCTTGGCAGAACATCATAATGTCATCAACAAACTGTTGATGTGTTAAGGCCAAATCATTTCCCCACATTCGTAGGCTTTAAATTGTCCTTTTTGCACCTTCGCTTTCACATATCTGCCAAGACCTTCAGCTGCTAATATGAACAGGAAAGGGGAAATCAGATCTCCTTGTCTGAGCCCCCTTGTTGCGTTGAATGCCTCTGTCAGAGCTCCATTCAGGAGGATTGAAAATACAAGAGTCGATATCAAAGAATAAATCCAATTTATCCATCGAGGGTCAAAGCCGAAGGCTTTCAAGATTCCTTGGAGGTAGGTCTAGCTTAACTGATCATAAGCTTTCAATAGATCTAATTTGATCATCATTCCTTTGGCTTTGAGGTGCTTAAGGGAATGTATTGCTTCTTGAGCTATTACTATCCCGTCCACTATTTGCCTTCCTTTAACGAAGCTAGTTTGCTCTTGGGAAATTAGGGTTGGGAGAATCGGTTTGAGACGATTGACCATGATGGTTGAAAGGATTTTATAAATTACATTGCATAAAGCTATGGGTCTAAACCCCTGCGGCTCTTCGGAGTGGTCAGATTTTGGAATAAGAGCTAAAAAGGTTGAGTTAAGAGCCGGGTGTACCTTTTTTGTTCGTCTGGACTCCTCCACTACTTCTAGGATATCCTCTCCTAGAATAGGCCATGTTGCCTGGAAGAATTCTGCAATAAATCCATCCGGTCCCGGAGCTTTATTCTTTGCTAATCCTTTGACTACCTCTTCCACTTCTTCCATGGTTATTATTCTCATTAGAGCTAGGTTCTGATCTCTGCTGACCAGCTGGGGGATATGCCTAGTTATCTTACCTATCTCCTCTGTTCTGTCTTGATTTGGTTCTGTCATTATATCTTGGAAATGATGAACTAGCAGGTTCTCCATCTCTTCAGTTTGTATTAGTCGGTTTCCTCCCTGATCTAATAAAGAAAATATTTTGTTATACTGTCGGTGTTGTATCATTGCTTTGTGGAAGAATCTTGTGTTCCTTTCTCCCTCCCTTAGCCATTGGACTCTCGATTTTTGTTTCCACAAGATTTCTTCTTGCTGCCTCATTTCCTCTATCTTCGTTAGCGATTGTCCTTCCTCCTCTACTAGGGTTTCTGATAGGCCATTTGTTATTATTTGCTGTTGCACCCTTTTCATCCTTGCTTGAAGCAATTCCTGATCTTTTTGAATATTCCCAAATTCTTCTTTGTTGCATTTTTTGATTTTGCATTTGAGCTCTTTAAGGCGTAACTAGAATGTATGCATTTTGTTCCTCCCTTGTTTTGTGCTTGATCTCCACAATTCCTTTATTTTTTCTAAGAAGGTTGGATCCTGCAGCCAGAAGGCTTCGAACCAGAATGGTCGCTTATTTTTCCCTTGTTTCATATCTACTTCCAGCCTTATTGGCCAGTGGTCAGATCCCATGCATGGCAGGATTGACGCTTCATAATAAACATCTCTACTTATTAAATTCTCAGTTGCCAGGAATCTGTCTAGCCTTGACGCAATTTGACGGTTTCCTCCTCTTCGGTTATTCCAGGTGTAAGTTCCATTATTGGTGGGGATATCTACTAGGTGGAGCTCTTCTTGCAGGTCCCTGAACTGCTCCATTTCAGGTTCTTCTCTTCTGATCCCTCCTTTTTTTCCTCCAAAGAGGTTATTAAATTGAAATCCCCTGCTATTAACCAGAGCTTTTCTGCATGCAGGTGGCTTAATTTCCTAATGCTTTGTATAAAGTTTTCCTTCTCTACAGGGATATGCAGCCCATAAACTACTGAGATTATGATCCATTCTTTAGTTCCTATATTCCGGAAATGACTAGTAAGAATTCACGACATTCCTATCTAGCAGTCTACCATAACCTTTGCAGGGTCCAGAAGTACGACTATCCTCTTGCACTCTCTTTTGCCTCCAGTGCAACTGCTTCAGATCTTGGTTTCATTTTCCGTAGAATCTCCTCTAGTTTTTCACCTATTATCTTTGTTTCTTGGAGAAGAACTATTTGAGGCTTTTCCTTTCTTAGTCTCTCCTGTAGATATCTCTGTTTTCCCCGATTGTTAAGGCCCCTTATATTCCATGATAGTACTATCATTGGTTAAATTTGTTTAGTTGTTGGAATACCGCTGAGAGCGGTACTACCCTTCCAGTGTTTACCAACATCTCTCCCATTATTTGGATTGACTCTTGCAGATTTCTTCTCCCTCTTTTCTTACCTCCTTTACTTCTGTTTTGTTGTTCTTGTGAGTTTTCTTCTTGTTGCATGCCCAGTTGCTCTGCTATCTCTACTTGTCTCTGTCCTTGGTTAGCCTTATATTGCTGGAAGGTTTCCTTGTATAGTTTCTTTTGGTCCTCTGGGATGAATCTTTCATCCAGATGCCTCCATTCATTTAACAGTCTTTTCAGAACTTCCTCTTCCATGCTTAACTCCTCTCCCCTAACTGCATCTACTTCCATTATGGTGAGATCTGTTTGTTCCTGTTCTTCTTTTTCTGTCGGATCCATTTGGGCTTTCCTCTTTGGGGTTGTTTTTGTTTTACTCTGACTGCTTTCTTTTTCTTTGTCCTGGTAGTCCATTGTTTCTGTCTCGTTTTCCATTCCTTCCTCTTCTTCCTGTAATACCTCATATCTATTCTTGCTGTTCATTTGCATTTGATTTTTCCTAGGTTTTTTTGTCCTTTCAGGGTCTTCCATCTTGCAAGCAATTCTTCATTAGAGAGCAATTTGTCATTTTTTTGCAATAATAACTTACCTCCAATTTTTGTTGGTCGAAGTATCAATTTAGGAATCCTTGTTCCCCTATTGCCTCATTATGAGATCGGAGCCTCAACAATTATAAGGTCTGGGGAGAAAGTTCATATGGAACTTGCCCCAGATCTTAGAACTAACCATCTAACTCAAGCTAAAATAAACCAAGAGCAATTTCTATATCCATCTTGCAATTGTGATTCTTTATAGTTCATCTATCTTGAAACTTTCTATTTCCTTTCAAGCAAACATATATCATTTATTGAACATCTTGATTCCAAGTCTTTACATCTTAAATATTTTTCGTTATCATGCATGCTTTTCTTTCCTATGTATTTGTCTTGTAGGGTATTTATCTCTTTAAGCAAATTTACTTTCCAAGCTTTATTTTGAAGTACTTATCATTTGGCACTGGTCTATTTTGCTGACCTTGCTATTTTGCTGACCTTGCAATATTTATGCTTGTGGATGCTTATGTTCATGGAATCAACAATTATGTTTCAAGTTCTTTTGCTGCTTTTACCTAATTGTATTGTATCTTGGTTATCTTTTTAAACTTCTAGAACTTAACTCAAATTAATTAGTTGAGCCTTAGATATTTTTGTAGGCTCCATCCCCTTTGGTTTCAACTATGAGTAAGCCTAGAGGAAGGAGTTGAGAATTGAGTGACAACCTCAACTCGAGACTTGCCCCCAAGGCCACACCAAGTGGAATTAAAGTTTTTCTTCATAATAATCCTAGTTGTGAATTTAGACGACAACAAATACCATTTCGGGCTTAGGTGAAAATATGAACCTTAGGCTACAACCCTTTAAATAAATGGGGAAAACTTTGATCTTGATAATTGCTATTTCTCACAAGAATTTGAAAAAGATATTAGTATGGTAATGGCCAAGGAAAAAATAAAGTCACTAACTTAATAAAAGCCAAAATGACATCAATAGTTACAAAGGGTGCCTAGATTTTGTGTAACGAGTGGTAAATCATCGCCTAGGACTATGCAGAGATCCCAAACAATTTTCTGATTGGAAAATGAAATCAAGATAAAAAGCATGAAATGAAATTGTAAAGGAAGAAAACAAAAAATTGAACCGAACCCAAAGATTTCCTATGCTTAATTGTATATTTCACCTAAGGGTGTTAAGCAAAGACATATTTCTGTTGCAGCATCTCCTTAAGCAAATCCAAAAACTTGTCTAAGTTTGTATTTCCTTTATTTAGTTGCCAAGCTGGTTGCGTCTTTTTGTGGAGCCTCTCGTTTGTGCCAAAAGTAAAAGGAGGTCTGTCACAATTGAATAAGGATTTGTGGAATATCAAGCTTTTATGAATCTTATATGCATGAGCCCATAGTTGTATTCATTGTTAAAATATCCTAAAACTAGCTATCTAAGCAACCATATCAGATCTACTTACTTGTGGAATTATTAACTTTTGCATGTAGTGGAAAACGAGAAAAGCAATCACGCATAATGCACAAATATTTCTGCCCTTTTAGATCAGTTGATCATTCAAAATTATCTTCATAACTAACAAGTGCTCCCTTATATGGAAAAAATGGCTTTGAGAAATTAATCAAACAAACAACAAAACTAAGAATTATAGTTTGCACGAAAATCGAGGCAGCGTACCTTCCAACCTGCATGGTTATACAATATTAGTACGGACCACTGTGGGGCCTGCTCTGCTGGGTTGAATGGCTGCTCTTTTCCTTGCTGCTGACCGATTGTGTGTCCTAAATGAAGATTTACTACCTTCTTTTTGTTGAACTATTGAAATCCTCACTAATCGCTGAAAATCAGGTCTCTGATTTCCTTTTTTGCCCACATTACCTATGAAATGAATGCTTTGTGTCTTTGTCCTTTGCCCTCTCTTTCTTTTATAACTTTGACATGAGTCAAAAACTTGAACTTCAACGACTGAGATCTAACTGTGAGATCAATGGCTCTCTTTTAATTAAACTATTAAGTAACTCACTTTAGCCACTTTATTAATTAATTAATAAAATCAACTTACGAAAAAACATAAGATAATTTTAATGAAGATTTCCATAAGTAGATACACTCATGGAAATACTTGTTTGAGCTACAAACAATAACATTCATCATCACATTCAGTCATATGGTTATTACTACACTTACCTAGTGTTGTGTTATTTTTTTTGTATCCCCTTCCAAGCCATTCGATTTTAAACAATGGGGGAAGTCGATTATTATTATAATTGCCTTATGAATATGTAACATCATAGGGAACAATATGTCCAAACACTGCTTATACTAGAGATTCCCCATCTGTGAGTTATGGATTATGGGGGGTCAAAGATGATATTTTTGTTAGTTGAATTTGCTCACAATGAGTGGCTTAAACAAGTCTTAGAATTTCCCGGTTGTCTACCCTTGCTTTTGATTTGTTGCCATTGATATGTGTAGTGTTATTTTATGTTTCTGGTTGCACATGTCTTTTAATTATGGGTTCGTCTTTCCAAGTCTAAATATGCTAGAATACAAGTTGTTGCTTTTGTGGTGAGAGTAATTTCTAATTTGTTTCCTCGAGTTACAAGCATGATCATCTACAAGCTTTATTCATTACTTTGACTAAGCTTGATCCTAAACCATACACTCCACTAATTATGAACATTGAACTTCTAGTTTCAACTCACGAGTTTGCTTACAACCAGAAGTTGTCCAACGACCTAGAGAAGGCATGAGGGATAGGATTGTTGATGTTGAAAATTGGGTGATGAATGCTTTATCCATATCTTTCCAGCACACTTGGATGTATTTGCTGTGGTAAAGTACGATTGGAGATCCTGGACTCAAAAAATATATTTTAATGATAAGATTGCTATGTTTTCCGCCTCCACATTATAAATATTGCAAATTGTGGAAAAACCAAAAATTTTCTTGAGCTAAAAGTGGTCACTAATAAATGGGAAATGCATGACATGCATGATGCCTATGGTCCCAACTAAATCTGAGTGACATGCATGATACATATGGTCCCAACTAAATCCAATGGTCCAACCTTTCTCCACAGTTTCTGAGCTATTCTTGTAATTGGAAAAATGGGAAATGTGTGACATTTACCTATAACTTGAAAATTGAAAATTGCCTCAAGGCAAACTTACTTAGCATGTCCCCATTGGAGTTCCCAATTTCTATTTACATTGACTTTGTGCACAAGATTTAAAAAACATAACTCCAGCCCGAGTTGCACAAAAAGAGAGTAACGAATGAGGCAATGCTTTAAGGGCTTTGACTTGAGATTGCCATTTCATGATCTGTCTGAATGTTTTTAAACTTATGCCCTTAAGGTAAAAATATGAAGAAGCATATTGCAGAAACAAAAGAGATTCATATTAAACAAAATAGAAATGAAACATAGGGGCGATAAAGATCCAACTATCAAGGAAGTACCCTTAAAGGCGGGTCAACCTGGAAATATGAGAACCTTCTTTGAATTAAAGTTATAGGAGAACAAAATACATGATCATACTCTTATGTCAAAAGATATTTCACAAAACATGAAGAAAATATATTAAACTCAAAAGTCTCCAAATCTAATGTCAAGCTTAAAAATCTCCTTTGGGCTACCTTTATGGCCTTCACGTCCAACACCCTTGAGATGTAGAGCTGAGGAGGAAAAGGGAGAACTGGTCAAGAATAACATGAAACAAAGTGAAGTGATATGAAGAAGGGAAGGAAGAAACAAAAGTCAGCAAATCCAAAAGCAACATCGAATGAACTTTGATGTGGTAGGATGATGTTTGGCTTATGATGGAGCTTCTCCCTTTATAATTGATACTTGACAATCTTTATTGCAATTAAATCAACATCTCCTTGGTGTGCTCACACGTGGCTAAGATAGTAGTGGTTCCTCTAAAGGCTTATAATTCTTCAGTTTTCAATGGAAATGGTCTCTACACAATGGGCCCAATCTTTGCAACTTCATGATTATTGGTAGAGTAACTCATTAATTGAGAAATGGTATGCTAAAGCTTCTGAGTGTGGCTGAGAGGCTTGGAAATTGGATTCATTAGTAGTTGTGGATGGTTATTGCTATATTACCCTTGCATTTCACTTAATACAATTTTATAAACATTGTTCATGCTTTTGATAGGTAACTTAACCCATGAGAGCCAACATTTCATTAATAAAATTTTCTTTATATAATCTTTATTAAGAATCCCAATAGGTTCAGTTCCAAATTTACTTTATTTTTTGGTCCTAGATGTGTTCAAGCATCAACGAATGCAAAGGCTTTCTTTCAAACATTGTGACTCTTGATGGCCTAAAGTAGGACTTGTTACCACTTAAACTGGAAAGGTTGCTAAGGTCCTTGCGACCTATTGAGATGGAAAACATAAAACAAGTGCCTATTGTCACCTCGGCACGAGTTTCCACTCTTTAAGTCCAACTCCTACTCGAATAGCTATGGGAAGATTACTTGAAACAAGTACTACAACCAAAATTAGTAGACTAGTCCCTTGAATGGGGTGTTGGGTGATGGGAGGAATTAGTTGTGATTGGTAAAAATGATTTGGAAATGTAATTTGTGTAGGAAATTAATGTTGACTAACATGATGGTTCGCTCAAAACTGAAGATAAACAACATGCACATAGTTCAAATGAATGAAAATTTAATATGTCTATAAAACTTATAATTTATTATTGATATGTTCTCTTGGCGAAATGGTTTTTTGTGGATTCTTGTTGTCTTGTGATTACGGACCTAAAATCTGTAGAAGAACACAAAAATATTGGCAAATTCTCTTTAATAGGTCACCCAATAATGTCTAGAAATTCTAGACTGATAATCTAGGTGTGGGGAAGCTATGAAAATGAATATAAGTCACTTTAAATCCTTCCTAATGTTCCAACCTACAACAAAATTAATTTCTAACAAATTGGAATCTCTGTTGTAGACGTTTTGGGATCAAATTCCACTAGATAACCACTCGAAAAATAATTTTTGTTTAGTATCTTGTTATTGATGTCAAAGGGAGCAGGTGCAGGATGTCAAGTAAGTGCAGGATGTCATCATTGATGTCCTCAATATGCTGATTGCCTTGGATGAAATGATGCAGTGATGTAACCCTAGATCTAGGGTTTGGGTTCCTTGGATGATGAGCACAACCCAAATTTGTTGGAGCTTTTGAAGTAGTAGATCAATGGTTTTGCCTTAAAGACTCTCGCCATTGGATTATCCTTGTTGCGCCGATTTTGGTGGTATGTGGAGCATCTCGTGGCCCTTCATGGTTTGTGAGATATGCTCCGTCAAAGTTGTGCACCTAATTTGTGGCTCACAACCCCAAGGGATGCTGATGTGGGAATTTCATTGGTGTGAATAGAAGGATTGAAGGATGACGTTGCATCACCCTATTACCTAGATGATGTGGCAGCGTGTCTATGGTCAAGAGATTGTTCATTAATACCTTTATCATTAATAATTAAATTAAGTCTATGGAGAGGAGTGATAATCTCAAGACAAGTCAACAAAGGGTTTTTATGAAATTTTGAAATTTATTTCAAATTAAATTTAAAAATTAAATAAGGGTTTTGGCTCCATTTTTCAAATATTGAAATTTAAAATTCCTCCCTCCAAAAGTAAGTCGACTGCCTCTCTAGAAGTCACATTACTTCCTATATAAGGAGGTTCTCCTAGGCCTCTTGAGTATCAAATGAAGTCATCCAATTTCTTTGAGCTAAAATACTTCCATGGCCAAGCATTTTGAAGAGATCAAAGCTTTGTAAATTTATCCAAGGCAACTACGATATTTGGGCAAGGGTTCTTGTTTATGGGTTTCTCTGTTTTTGCTCTGCAGGTGGAGATTCTACTTTGACCTAGCTATGCTTACTTCGATTTGTGGCTTGAGAGCTTGTAATTTGTGGTTTTGTTTCTTCTCTCAAACATTCATTGAACCCTTATTGAACTATCCCTATGACCTTTCCTTTGGAGTAAAATATAAAGAATGTTATGGTCTTTGCTAGGGCATTAAGAAATTTCTGAGGTCATCTTCCAAGGAAATTCACTAATGTCTTGAGGCATGGTATCCTTGTTTTCTACTCTTTGAGGACATTGAGGGTTTTCTTGTGACTATGGATGGTTGCTACTCTAGTTGACATATTGCTCTAGTTTTGATGATGGATTTGAAGCAACATCACACTCCTTTTTGTTTATGTATATGTTACACTCCTTAATAGTGGGCTAATAATAATCTATCCACAATGATATTGATGTCACTAAGTGAGCTTCAACCTTGTTGAAGAATACACAATATTTGAACTACAATTCCGGTGCCGAATCCATGAAGCATGCATCACATAGTGCAAGTGTGTCTCATTGTGATATAATGTGTTGAAGCTTCCTTGGAACAACAATATTACAAGCCATTGACATCTACAGGCAGAGAACAAAGTCTGGTCATGTTGTAGCAGGCCTTAGTGTTTTAACATTTTGACATATTGGAAGGGTTTTGTTATTGTGACAACATGTGACAATACCTTTGTATGATGTGTGCATGATGCCATGTGCAAGTTAGATGTGTGTTTCAATCTTTTAGACCTATGTGGCATCTTAGAGCTTGTATGGCCTATGCATAACTGTGATTAGTATAAAGGTTGAGCCAAAGTGTTATTAATCATCAAATATGGTGCTTATTATAGGGCCATTTCTGAAGGAGGAAAGTACTGTATACAATAATGTTCCATTCATATTAAACACTTGTAATGGTCTTCATCTCTTACAACAGTGGTCTGGGCTGCATCATTATTTGACTACATGTGTTGATGTATTACTATTTAGTGACAATAATGATACAATATTGTGATGAACTGGTAAGACCTTGATGCATGTATGGCTCATAAACCATTGATATGTGACAAAGACAACAATGAGTGACATTTGGCAGTTACCGTGATGAAGTGCAATATGTGACAGTGTCCTTGAAGTGTAAGACACTGAAGAAATAACCTAGTTGATAGAGAGACAATATGATAGTAACTTCGATCTTGATAACAACCACCTTGTTGTAAAACCTTTGAAGACTTGGATGGGCTCCTTTTTGAGACATTTACAACTGTACTAGGGCTCGAACTATGCATCAACTCATATCCTACCTTACACACCTTTGAATTGAAATAAGCCTAGGAGGCAAGTGATGTTGATAATATTGGTATATCATTAATTGGAAATGTATTTTTGAAGTGAGCAACATTGCACCCTGTGTTGAAAAACATTTGACATAGTAATGATTGCAGTGACTTGTGTTTATAACAATGATATGACCTTGTATTTGATAGCGATCCTTGATATATAATCTAGGGATTGTGCCCTTGTAGTGACTTGATGGTGACGACAATGTGAAAAACATAATGATAGCAGGAGCAACAAATATTGAGCGAAAGTGCAATAGCAATATCGACAATAGAGGTAGTGGATGCAGTGGCAACAAAGGTGGATGGCAACAATAATAACAGTGGTGGATGATAACACTGATGGTAGTAGCGACAATGGTGAAAGGTAGTAGTGTTGGTAGCAATAACAATGGTGGACAACAATAGTAGCAGATGACAACAATAAAGGTTGCTTGTACTTGAGCCATTATCTCTAGCATGGGAGCCCAACCATTCAAGGAGCATTTGCTTTCTTCTAACATCACTAGTAAAACCCCTTGGGGAGTCTAGTACTTCCTTCCAACTCGACTGGTAAATGTTGTATCTACGTCATACATAACAAAGCACTTGTTTTGGACGATATACACTATGTACTTCCCTTTGATGTGATGTTGCTTTATGATATGATTTGATCCTCTCTCAATTTGAAATAATAAACTAACTAATTATTTGAAAAGAGTATGAAACACTGAATCACCCCCTCTAAATATTTCCAGCAATTGTTGGACATTGGGTTTAACTCTCCCTATGTGTTTCGCAACATCGACTAATCGCCTCTTTCGGATCCTAACTCTGATGATTGTAGCAGAGACTAATGCTTGTGAGTTTTGGTCTAATGACATTCATGATTCCAACAAGTGGTATCAGAGCGACAAGTTTTGAGTTCGAAACTAACCTGGTTCACGCTAGGGGAAAGTTTGTTGGACATTGGGTTCAACGCTCCCCTTGTGTTTCATGACATGGACTAACTGCCTCTCGTGGATCCTAACTCTGGCAATTGTAGTAGAGACTAATGCTTGCGGGTTTTGGTCTAACGACAATCACTGTTCCAACAATTTTTGCCTATAAGACTTCTAATTGAAGGAATAGGTTGGAGATAGTACCAAATTGAAGATATAACAATGATGAATAGACTTGATAACTTTTATAAATGTCTGTGAGATGAAAACTTACTTGAATAACAACCTTGTACCTGTAATTCTGCATAATCTAAAATGTATATCACTGTAGTAAAATATAGATCTACAAAAATAGCTCAATACACGTGAAGAAATAAATGTTTGCGTTGATGGAAAAAATGAGCTCATCAACATTAGGGAGACCATTTGGTTAGAGCCCCAAACTAGTTTTTTTTTGTTTGCGCTGGTGGATCCCACTGGTTAAATGAGTCCAATTACCCTTTTCTTAAAACTAATCAAAACTAAATGCTAATCTACCTAAACTAACCTATATGTACACGCCTAATTTTAATAATGCCTTCTGTCTGTTACTGTATGCTATTGCTCACTGTTATCAATGGGCAGAAGGGAACAATTACCTTTTCGTGGCCACTTGAAAAGGGCAATCTTTCACGTTAGCTGAAATAAGGGCTCAACTAAGCCACATGGGTTTTCTTTTGCGAAAGGAGACTTTTTGAAAATACATCTAAAATTGTCATGCAAAATGCACTATAATCTAAAAGTGGACAACAAAAACAAAATCTTAAATCTATCTCGATTAGGGACAGATGTAAATCTCTCCATAATCAAGAGCAACGCGTTAAAAAAAGGGAAAAGGAATGCGATTGAATTTAAGATTTAAATAGGCTAGCAAATCATAGAATTAGTTCTTATACCTTTTTGCAATTAAGATTGATATGTAGTGAAATGATCCAATAAATAATTATTAAAACATCTGCTATGTATACTTAAATTTAATCATGAATGGATTCAATATTAAGTTTGTTATTATGTTAAAGAGGAAATTCATTAAACACAATAGTAGTTAAAGCGAAACAAGGTTGCAATTTACTGATAAATAGTTACCAGTAAATTGCGAGCAAGTTTTAATGAATCCATTAATTAAATTTTGCCTCAATTCTATAAACACTTGCGAAGATAACTTCAGAAAAACTATTTAGCATAAACATGTGAAAATCACAATAGTGTCAATGTTCATTATTCATACTAATAGTTAGCAGAAAATAATGAAATTTGAATTACACAATAATGACAAAAATAAATTTGGAAATTCTTGCAATAGTGCGAAAATAAAGCAAACTTCCTTATTGCTCTGAAATTTATTTGGCACAGTCCTTCGAGTCTCGACCTCCTTCATGAATGAGATTTACAAAAGTGAAATGATCTCTCCCTTACAAAAATCGAGATTCTTAAGATCCACAGACATGAGAAAACATCCTTGGTTACAATAGTAAAATAAGTTTTGTTCCATCTACAGTGTATTGATTTCCTAAATTCAATAAAAATAGAGCAAAAAAACAATAGTGCATAAGTGTTCTCTCTCTGTCAAATGTGGTCGCCTTCTTTGCAGTATGTGTGGATTTCATTCCCCACATAGTGTCTCAAATATCGAACCCTTTGTTGCGCTACAAAGCTTCTATTTAATCATTACAAACTAGATCCCCCAAATCTGGAATTTTGTTTACATGTCAATTTAATGAAATTCTGCGATCCAATTTGGGAGTTGGGTAATTTTTTTTTGTTTCCCTGTTGTTTCCATCCCATTGCTCCAAAACGATCATCATTTTATTGAATCTACACTAAGGTGAACATTAAGGCTAAAAAAACAAAATATTTACGAGGAGAGAAATGGTTTCATGTTCAAGATATAATATTCATGAGAATTTTCAAATTTGCGCTTTCAATAGTAATCCTAACATGAAAATTAGTCCAAATGTGCATTGCTTTTGTTGTAGTTGTTGATGCTCTTTTTGCAAATCCTATGTGACAACTTTCTCTCCGGTCTACCCATGACAATAAAATTTTTAAAACTTGCAGAACATGAAGAGAGACTAGAATAGTCAATTTGCAAAAACATTGATTAATAGTTAATTAAAAAAACAATCCCATGTAGAGTATAGTATAAATTAAAGGGAAAACATGATACTAAACATAAAACACATTCATCGAATTGCAAACGGTGCAATGGCGAGGTAAGGCACACAAATGACACCCACAAATATTGAAAGATTGATGTGACCTGTGAGCTAATGCAGCTTTCGATGTCATCTTAGAAGATACTATCTTGGAAGAAATCTATCGGGAGAAACCAAGGGAGCGTCTCAAATAATTTCCGAGATACATCCTTCGAGATGACTTGGAAGATGGGACTAGCAAGTGCAATGTGGAAAAATGGGAGACGAAGGCAAGGAAGAACGTGGAGAGTATTCCATATCGGAGTTAAAAATATTGGAAGAAATAAGATGGGAATCTTGCTTAAACTTCCGCGAGGAAATCCTTGAGATGACATGTGAGGAGGTGGAAATGTGCACCAATATAGAGGGATGTCTGAGTGACCCATGTAAGACGTGGCAATGAGCTGAGGTGTCCCAGAAGAAACTTTCTTAGAAAGAACTAAAGGGAGACCTAGTGAAAGCCTCTGAGATGATTGAAAGATGAAGTGGGATTTTGAGGGTTGATGATCAGGAGGAGCGGAGAACTCTGAGGACACGCAGCTAGGGTTACAACGGGGCTCTAAGTTTGCTCCCTATGGAGCGCAGCAGAGGAGGGAGCTCCACTCCCTCCTACAAGGAAGCGGTTGCCAGTAGAGGCAAGTCACCATTGGGTAATGTCAGAGGTTCTGGTGAAGAGGGGGAAAAAATAATGAAAAGGAGTCAGATGGGGCCAGGTCCAAGGAAAACAACAGCACAAAGGACAAGGAGGAAGAAGACAAAAGCCAGGGAACAAGGGACAAATATCAAAAGGGACCGTGCAGGCCCAAAATGGAGATTACTCCTAGAGTAGTGTTAAATGATCCTGCTCTACAGGCGCACAGGGAACATATGGGGACTTACGCCATAATCTGCAAATTCATGGGAATATGGCCCTCTGAAAAGGCATTACAGACATGGATCAAATACCATTGGAAACCCAAAGGTAGTATTGATCTCCATCTAGGGTCAAAGGGTTTTTTTACCGTAGTATTCACTAACATTGAAGATAAAGACAGAATATTCGAAGGAGGACCCTACTTTTTTGCAGCAGCGGGCCTCTATATGCGGCCATGGATGATGAACTTCGTTCTAGAAAGGGAGACATTCACCTCGATTCTTGTTTGGGTAAGGCTCTATTCCCTACCTCTTGATTACTAGAAAAATGTTTCGCTTGCTGCTATTGGCAATAAACTAGGTCGTTTTGTTAAAGCTTCGGAAGCCACAAGAAGGGGTAAATATACTTCCTATGCTAGGATTTGCATAGAAATGGATCTATTAGGTGCTCTTCCGGATGAAATCATCCTAGAGGTTTTTGATGAGGAATGGGTCCAAACGGTGGATTATGAGCATATCTCGTTCAGATGTCATAGATGCCATGAACATGGTCACCTGATAAGAGACTGTCCTCTTAGTAAAGCAGACAACAAAGGAAAACCTAACACAGTGAAGGATACTGAAAGCTTTCAGAAAGTGGCAGGAAAGGGAAAAGGTGGCAGAAAGGGATCAAAGCAACAACGCAATGAGGGGCAAAAGATCAACCTGAATAGGTTTCAAGTACTGGAAGAAAATGAAGAAATGACAAGTGTAGATCAAACAATGGAGGAAGGCCCAAAGGAAAAGGAGAAGGGGGAAAACTACAACATAACACAAGAGATTTGTAATAGGAAAGAGACTATGATGAGTGAGGCTGAACCAGAAATGGATATGGAAATGACCCAAAGTGAAACAGATTTGGAGGACCATGAACTGCAGGAAATTCTAGAAAAGGAACACCTAGATCTGGAAGGGTTCTTGAAGCAGGGAACCACGGGAGGGATAGATTCATTACCTCAAGAGGATTGCAACAGAATACAACAGTTGTTTTTATGGAAGACTCAGGACAGAGGGTTAGAAACAGAAATAACCACTGACAAGCTGGAAAACAAAGGAGTGAAAACAATGAAACCAACCCCAGGACTAGCTACCAGAAATGCTAGTAAGAAGAGAGGCTGTAAAAAGTAGAAGGAGCTTTTGATGGAGTGTGGAAAGCTAATGATAGATTCGGGTAAGATGAAAGACCTAACTAGCTACTCCTTTACAAGTCTTTAAATATGAAATTTACATCTTGGAATATCAGAGGTCTAGGAAGTAAATGAAAAGATTGCTTTGTTATAGAATGAAACAAGATATGCCGGACATGATCTTGATCCAGGAAATGAAATGTTCCATTCAGAAAATAAGACTCACACACAAAAAATGGCTCAACAGATATGAGTTTCTAGAGGTTAAAGCTAAAAACACAGCGTGGGGTATTCTCACGCTTTGGAATCCCCAAAGGGTTAGCATTTTGGATGCAGAGGCATCAAGAAATTACCTATCAGTGGTCATTCAACCAGTTGGGGTTTCAGAAACATTCCTAGTCACAAATGTTTATGGTCCTCAAAGAATAGAGGACAAACTCAAATTGTTAGAAGCCCTTATTGACCTCAGGAACAGACAGGCTGGAATTCCTTGGATCATGGGGGGAGATTTTAACATGATCAAATCTCTCTCGGAAAAAAAAGGAGGTACCAGAGCACTTAACAAAGACTCATTAGCGTTCCAATCTTTTACAGACAATATGAATTTGGTTGAGTCAGATTCAAGCAACGACCTTTTTACATGGAACAACAAAAGAGGAGGTGAGGCACTGGTAGCGTCTAAGTTAGACAGGTTCATGATATCAGAGGAGTTGATGCTTCTAAATAGAGATATAACAGCTCGAGTGCTTCCTTTTGGAGGTTCAGATCACTGGCCGATTCAATTGGAACTCAAGGGTATAGACTCTCCCAGGAATAGACCCTTCAGATTCGAAAATATCTGGCTCTCCCACCCAGATTTCATTAGTAACATTGAAAAATGGTGGTCTGAAGACTTGCAAATCCAAGGATCTAAGATGTACCTCCTTCATAAAAGACTTAAGCACATTAAGTTCAGACTTAAGGAATGGAATCAGAAGGATTTCGGTAACATTTTTGAGGAAAAAAATTAGTGGAAATCAAAATTCTAGAACTCAACCAGGCTCTGATAAAAGATGGATTTGACAAAGCCAAAAGTGAGCAGGTTGACAAATTCCATCTAGATTGGGAAAATTTATGCAAACAAGAGGAAATTTTTTGGAGACAAAAATCCAGAATTCAATGGCTCAAGGAAGGAGAGCGGAACACCAGATTTTTTCACAGATCCACTATGGCTAACAGAGCTCACAACAGAATCTCCATGATCAAAGATGAGGAAGGGGAAATTCAGAACACTCATAAAGATATTGAAGCTGTGTTGGTCCAACATTTCCGGAACATCACTCGGGAAAACATTCCAGATAGGGATCAGTCCATCAGGGGAATTACAAGGCATATCCCTAAACTGGTGTCCAGAGAGGACAATTTTAACCTCAATAAACCAGTTACTGAAAAGGAGGTCAGCGAGGTTCTCAAAGACATGCAGAATGGCAAAGCACCAGGCCCGGATGGTTTCAATGTGGATTTTTTTAAAGCTTGTTGGCATATTGTCAAAGAGGACATTTTGAATGTGGTAGAGGATTCCAAGAGCAGCAAAACTATCCTGAAAGCTCTCAACACCTCCTTCATCTCCCTTATTCCCAAACAGGACTCAGCTCAAACTGCAGACAAATACAGACCTATTGCCTTATGTAATGTGGTTTACAAAATAATATCCAAAGTAGTGGCTAATAGACTCAAACCTCTCCTTCCCTCACTAGTGTCTGAGGAACAATCAGGTTATGTGGAGGGAAGACAGATTCTAGACAACATTATTCAAGCTCATGAGGTGGTTCACATGCTAACCAACAAAAAACAAGCGGGGATGATCATGCAATTGGATATTGCCAAAGCTTATGACAAGGTGAATTGGAATTATATCAAGAAGGTTCTCTCGGCCTTTGGGTTCGACCACAACTGGGTCAGATGGGTCATGGCACTGGTGTCCTCTTCCAGCTTTTCCATTCTGGTAAATGGCTCTCCCTCAGATATCTTCAATCCTTCTAGAGGCCTCAGGCAGGGAGACCCTCTCTCTCCCTTCCTCTTTATTCTCATGATGGAAGGACTTGGGTGTTCCATTAAGTAGGCCAAGGCTATGGGCAAAATCAGGGGCCTTCAAGTTTCAGAGAATGGTTCTGCGCTGACTCATCAACAATTTGTTGATGATACCTTATTGCAAGGAATTCCAACTGTCAAAGAGGCTTTGGCCTACAAGCAAATACTTAAAGATTTTTCCCTGGCTACAGGTATGGAAGTCAATCTCTCTAAGTCAAAAATCTTCTTCTTAAACACTAACATTGCTATACAAAGAAATATCTCAAGAATTCTTGGTTTCCAAAGAGATTCCCTCCCCTCTAAATATTTAGGAATCCCTCTCACAGCCAGACCCATGCACAAGAGTATTTGGGAACCGGTTCTTAATAAGTTGAAGGACAGAGTTAAAAATTGGACCTTTCGTGCCTTGAACCTGGCCGGCAGGTTAGTTCTGACAAAGGCAGTTCTGCAATCCATCCCGGTTTTCATGTTATCAGCTCTCCCAGCTCCCAAAGGTGTCTTAGAGCAAATCAGAGACATACAAAGAGATTTCCTGTGGGGCAAGGAGGACACAAGAAAGAAATGGGCCCTGGTTTCCTGGGAAAAAATATGTAAACCCAAAAGTCATGGAGGTCTTGGCTTGGACGATCAAGAAATTCTTTGTAAAGCTCTAGGAGCTAAGCTTTGGTGGAGATGGGTGCAGGAGCCAAAAGCCCAGTGGGCCAGAATATGGAAAGAGAAATATGCCAGCTCTTGGCACACTAATAATCTCATAAGAATGTCTGGAAATATAAAAGGCTCCTACATATGGAACAGAGCCTAGGAAAACAGAAGCCTAGTTCAAAAGAACAGTTTCTGGGAAATTAGAGCAGGAGATCTTGCTCTCTTTTGGGAGGACAAATGGCAGCAAGAACCAACATTGTTAACAGAGAATTTTGTAAGCCTCAAGTAGGAAACAGATGCCCAAGGGTTAATCAGAGTAAAGGATTTTTGGGATCTTTCTCATACCTCCGAAAAGTGGAGAAGCTGGAGAAACATTGATTGCAGAGAGGACAACCCCCTAAAAATCAAAGCAGAGGCTCTTGGGGACTTGCTCAAGCAAAGGATGATCTTAATAACAGAGGGGTAGGATCAATTAAGATGGGGTAATAACAAGAGAGGAGCCTTTAATCTCAAGGAAGCAAAAGGTTTTCTCCTTGGGCTGGGTTCTAGTGTTCCAGACAATACCTGGTTGCATCTCTGGAGGCAGCAAGGTTGGATGAAGATCAAGCTTTTTATGTGGTTGGTTCATCACAAGAAAATATTGACTTGGGACAACATTAGGAGAAGAGGAATTATGGGGCCTTCTAGGTGCCAACTTTGTATGGAGCAGGAGGAGACAATGGAACATATTCTCAATAGCTGCTCGTACACAACCTGGCTGTGGGATTCGTTCTCTTCAATTTTCCACTAGTCTGATAGGGACAGAGGAAGTATCATAAATACCCTAAATCACTGGAGAAGAAACTTCTCGGAGAATGAATTCCTAAATTTGGCCTGGGCCTTCATACCCTGCTTCATTATCTAGAATGTTTGGAAAGAAAGAAACAAAAGAATTTTCAAGAATGGAAAGTATTCTCCACAACATCTATTTGATCTTATCTTGAAACAGCTCAGAGAGACAGTCAACTCTACTGTTCGCAATATCCCCAAGAATTCCCCCTCAGACGAAGAGTAGAGAATTCTTAGGCAACTGGGATTGCAAGGGATAACTCCTCAAGGTATAAACAGAAGGGATAAAACCATGGTTATAGAGAAGGACTACTGGCAACCTCCACCGAAAGGCTTTCTGAAATATAACATTGATGGGGCCTCCAAAGGCAATCTGGGAACTGCTGGTTATGGAGGAGTTTTAAGGGATGAAGAGGGCAATATTATCTTTATCTTCCACTGTCATTTAGGAAGAGCTACCAATAACATGGCCGAAGTGATGGCTCTGGAGCAGTGTCTAGAGTCTCTAACTCAGAACCATTGCTCAAATATCATTGTAGAAGTGGACTCTGAGATAACAATCAATGCTGTGAAAAGAATCAGCGGTGGTTCTCGGCCGGAAAGAGTCTCGAATCATTGGAAACTTATCCAGGTTTATCAAAGAATCCGACTACATCTACAGGACCTTCGAACTATAAGTTTCAACCATGTTCGCCGTAATGCCAATAAGCTGGCGGACTTACTGGCCAATCATGGTGTGTGCAGTGCAGAAAGTGGGATTGCCAAAAAGTGGCAAGAAATTCCTCCATGTCGTCTAAAGGCCATCTGCGAGGATCAAGCTGCTGAGGACAGGGAGGTTTTCTGGTTTCGGGCTAGGTTGAATAGCACGAATTGATGTCGCCGGAATGTACAACCTCAGCCCAGCAGGATGAGCTAGGAAGGTTGGAGAGTCAATAGAGGTCTCTCTTTTTTCCCGGAGCATTCTGATTGGTATTCCCTGGTTTCTGGTTGGCACTCTACGGTTTCAACTCCCAAATAAACTGGGGACCGGGTTCAGGCTTCACAACTCGAACAGGAAGAACATGCAGTTAATGGTGTACAACAGTTGGCTTTCGCCCTCTTTCCGCAATTGGGCTAGAAATCCAGGCAATAGGCGGGTTTCCGGTGATCGCACGTCAGCAAAGTGGAAAGTGGTTTTGCTTTTTTGGAAGCGATCCCATAGGGCTCATGACACGTGGCATGGTGGCAGTTTCGGAAACCGCCCTTCATCGCAGTTAAAGTTCGGTAGGGTTTGGCGCAGCGATATGGCTCCTGGCCATAGGATCCGGCAGCTTGGCTGGACGGTTGGGATTGACGGTGCTGTTTAGTGGGGCCCGTCGGGCCTTTTCACCATTTCCCGATGGCGCGTCATGTACTTTCCTTCCTGTGTGTTCCTTGGAGGGTCGGGGTTGACTGCTGCTGTTGGTCGGCTCCGGGGGGTGTTTTGACCGGTTTGTTTTTGTCCTTTGAGGTTTTTTCCATGTGTTTTGGGCTTTTGAGTGTTAGTTGGAGGGTCCTTGTCTTTGGCAGGATTACCTGGTCTCCTGTGTTTATCTAAATTGACAGGTTTCTGTACACTTTGTAACTTATCTTTTGAATTAATGAAATAGAAGGTTCGGCTCTTGCTTCAGCAAAAAAAGGAAAGCCTCTAAGATGATCGTAACAAAGCAAACAAAAAATTACGCGTTAAGTGTAGTGAAAAGAGTTCGTCTTAGGAGAAACAATTCTCAGAAGAAACTTATGAGACCCTCTTAGAAGAAAATCACGAGGAGAACTTGTACATAACTTTCGAGATGAGAAATGGAGAAAGATTAACGGAGGAAGATCTTGGAATAAATGGTTCTCGGTGGTAATGAGTGGGCATGATTTAGGAATTCTCCAAGAGAGTAAGTTCTGAGATGTTGTCTCATAAGGAGAGGCAATGATGTAAATATCAATCAACAACTCTTATGAAAATTTACGTTCCAACCCAGACATTTGGGAATAAAGAGTTTAGAATGGGCTAGGGTAAGAATATGACAATAGACAATAATTATTTTTGTCAACTATTGAATTTCTCCCGCGACTTTTCAATGTTTTCAACTATTGCAGATTTTGCTTAAAGTGTTTTCTTGCTCAAATAACCTCTAGCTTGATGCCTTATTACTTCACGGTAACAAACACTCTATCTTTGTAATTAATTTTTTCCATTAATGCACACAATTTGGTTTGCATCAAATGAACAAAAATTCGGTAAATCCAATCATATGAATATGTAGAGTAAAAACAAAGCATTTGAACATAGCATATCTAGTAAAAAATTAAAGTTCTGATACGTGCAAACTTCCCTGAACATGTCTTTAGAGTAAGTTTTATTAGACCACTCTCTTCTAGGAAAATAAAAAAAAGGGCTTGCTGCTTACTCATTTCAAACCTGCATAATAAAAAGAAAAAAAAGGAAAAACAATCTAGATTAAAGTAATCCTACGCTTATTTTATCCTACAGAAATAACCAAGACTAAGTATAATCATATTTCCAATGGGGCCATTCAAACTCTTTTATTCCTACACATATATGTACAACATGAGTTAGTAACAAAAAATTAATGAATATTAAATTTTGCAAATCAAAGACCAAATTCTACACAAGTACTTCTAATGAATTTGATAAAAGGAATCTATTCACAAGAAACCTCTACTACAATAAATTCTCCAACTACATCTTAGATGGATCATAAAAATGAAGATGAGAAATTTGAAAAAGATTGGCGAATTTCTAAAAAAGGGGAGGATGTTGGCTGCGTGTTATATTCTTTTCATGCATCATGGGGTTCGGGGTAATTTCTTGGGAAACAAAATTATTTTATGTGGACCCAATAATAGTTGGGTGGACCCAAGGATGGGGGGTGGACCCAAAGATGGTGGGCGGACCTAACCATTGTTTTGCACATGGTTTTTGCGCACTATGGTTTTTGCCCATGGTATTTGTAGATCCGATCAAGGGAATTACAATTATGTTTTAATCCAGGGTTAGTGGATTGAGGTTTATGAATGCTTCGACATGTATATATATGTATTGTAACATTGAAATGAATATAATGAAAAATCAATATGGCATTCTCGGTTTTGGAATCCAGAGGAAATATCTATGTATACTTGTTTTATGTTCCCGTCATTATATATTTTTCTTTTTAAAGAATTCGTTTGCAAGTAATTTCTATACATGGTTAAAACCTACATTTGGTATCACAACAATTTCAGCTTCAAGGGGACGCCTCTTATAGTGGGAGATCTGCGGGATCGATTCTTACAGTGAAAGAATATGGCAAATAGTGGAATGATAGAGATTGTGAAATTCAATGTACAAAGTTTTGAGTTGTGGAAGGTCAAGATGGAGGATCTGTTGGTGGATAGAGGTTTATGAATGCTTCGACATGTATATATATGTATTGTAACATTGAAATGAATATAATGAAAAATCAATATGGCATTCTCGGTTTTGGAATCCAGAGGAAATATCTATGTATACTTGTTTTATGTTCCCGTCATTATATATTTTTCTTTTTAAAGAATTCGCTTGCAAGTAATTTCTATACATGGTTAAAACCTACATTTGGTATCACAACAATTTCAGCTTCAAGGGGACGCCTCTTATAGTGGGAGATCTGCGGGATCGATTCTTGCGGTGAAAGAATATGGCAAATAGTGGAATGATAGAGATTGTGAAATTCAATGGACAAAGTTTTGAGTTGTGGAAGGTCAAGATGGAGGATCTGTTGGTGGATAGAGATCAGTGGATCACTTCAGCTCCAGGTACAACACCAAAAAGAATGTTGGCAGAAGACTGGGCGAAGTTAGATCGGAAGGTGAATTCGGCTCATGGCTCAGGAATAAGGAGCATGATTTGGAAACTACGATTGTGTTTCGTAGATTTAGTATTGTTGAATGTATTAGGGGAAACTACAACGAAGGATTTGTGGGACAATTTAGGGATTCTATATCAATCTAAGTCTTCGATGATCAAACTGTTCCTGCGAAAAAAAGTTGTATAACATGAGCATGAAGGATGGAGACTCGGTGACAAAGCATCTAAACACTTTCAATACCATGGTAAGTTAGTTGTTATCTATTGATATTAAAATTTCAGATGAATATAAGTGCATCAATATGTTTTGCTCTCTACTAGACTCGTGGGATAGTTTGGTTGTTGCAATAGGTAGCAATACAATTACCTTGAAGTTTGATGAAATAGTCTCATCCTTGTTTTCAGAGGAGACGAGATGGAAAAATATGGAGAGCTAGAGTGGAGGTCCCTTGTTTGTGAGAGGACGATCCCAAGATAGAAACAAAAGTAAGTCCTCAAGTGGGAGATCTAAATCTCCAGGAAAATCTGTAAAGGTATGCTGGAAACGTTGAAAAGAAAGACACTACAAAAATGATTGTAGATCTAAAACTCCTAAGAATGGAAAGGGATCTGATGATGCTCCTTCTGCAGAGGTGAAAACCACCTCATATGAATGTGGGGATGTGTACTTGACTTCTTTTTCAAGTACACATGTAGATCATGAGGCATGGTTGATTGACTCAGGGGCATCCTTTCACTTCACTCCCCATAGGGAGTGGTTCTGCGAGTACGAGAAATATGATGGTGGTGATGTCTTACTAGGGGATAACATGAAGACTAGAATCATAGGGTGTGGAAAGGTCAAATTGAAGTTGCAAGGTGGAAGGGTTAGAACACATCTTGGTGTTCTGAATATTCTGTGAGCAAGATGGATGATGTAGGTGTAAAAACAATGTTCAAGAAAAATTCTTGCAAGATGGTTCGTGGAGCAATGGTATTAATGCAGGGAGTTCATATTGGAACTCTGTACAAGATTTTGGGTAGCACTGTTATTGATGGGTGCAATAGTTCTTGAAGGTGGAGCAAAAAAACTAGTGGTCTATGGAGAAAAGATTATGTTATGGAATCAAATGCTGGGACACATTGGAGAGAAGGGTCTTCGAATACTGCATGGTAATGATATGGTAGAAGGTATGTCTATTTTATCTCTGGATTTTGATTTCTGTGAACATTGTGTATATGAGAAGCAAAATCAGGTGAGCTTCCCCTTTGGTGCTATGAGGGAAAAGGGGATATTAGATCTTGTGCATAGTGATGTGTTTGGACATGTGTCGGTTACATCATTGGGTAGGTCTGTGTGTACTATGTCTCATTTTTAGATGTCTTCTCCAAGAATATATGGATATATTTCCTCAGGAAGAAATATAAAGTTTTTGACAGGTTTAAAGAATTTAAGGCTCTGGTGGAAAATTAGATAGAGAAGAAGTTCAATGTGTTGATGACAGATAATGGTGGAGAGTTCTGTAAGAAGAAATTTGAAGACTTCTGTAAGAAGTGTGGTATAGCATGACAAAGGACTACTCTATACACACCTTAACAAAATGGAGTTGCAGAAAGAATGAATAGAGCATTCATGGAAAATGAAAGAGGCATGCTCAATGGCACTGAATTAAGGCGAGAATTCTGAGTAGAGGCAATGGATATTGCATGTTACCAATTTAACAGATCACATTCATTAGTGTTAAAGAATAAGACTCTACATGAGGTATGAACTGGTAAGAAACCCTGTTTTTCACATCCGACGGTATTTGGCTGTGATGCATATATACATGTTCCAAAGGAGAAAATAACCAAGGTGGATAGTAAATATGAAAGATGCATCTTTATTGGGTAAAATGATGGTTTAAAAAGTTGTGTACAATTGGAAGGTTGTGTACAAATGAGATGTGTTTAAAGAGGTGAAATATGTTATTACATATGAAGTCTTACCAAAATAACTTAAGAAGATAGAGTTTGAACTAAAGGAGGAAGAATCAGAGTCTACAACAAAACTAGAATCGGAAGACGAAGAGCCACACACTCCAGTTTTGAGAAGATTAGTTCGAGAGAGAAGGTAGTCAAGGAGGTATAGTCCATCTGCTTTCTGTTCAATTTTTGTTTTATCTATTACTGATGATGATTCAAGAACTGTCAGGGAGGTATTGGATTTAGATGATGGAAAGCTTTGGAAGGAGGCGATGGTTGATGAAATGGTGTCTTTGGACAAAAATGGGGCTTGGGATATGGTGAAGTTTCTAGTTGGAAGGAAACCCATTGGAAACAAATGGGTGTTTAAGAAGAAGATGAGTGCAAACATTAGAGGAAATTTCTACGTGAAAGTGCCCATGAAATTTCACGTAATTTCCATGTCATAATATGTAAACAAATCAAAATCTTTTAAATTAAAAAAAAATACATGTAAATATTTAGGAGGGAAAAGAGAAAACGCTATTTTTTTAAAGTGTATTTTGGTTTATCTCCTTATAGGTTTACTCAAATTTCAAATATATACACTTATTGGATGCAGAATTAAATTCCACATCCAATGAGTACCCATTATGCATACTTTTGAGAAGACCCACATTGATAAAAATGAAAGATACATAAAAAAATTGTGCTTCAACACGCTTTTTAATGAATCTTCAACTTTTATTAATGTGAGTCTTCTCAAAAGTATGCATAATGGGTACTCTTTGGACGTGGAATTTAATTCCACATCCAACAAGTGTCTACACTTGAAATTTGAGTAAAATTGTGAGGAAACGAGCCAAGAATACAATTAAAAAGTAGTTTTTTTCTTTTCCCTTCAAAATTAATAGCTTGTATTTTATTATATTTATTTAGGAGGCCACTTTTTCCTTGAAATTTCCTCTAATGAGGCAAGGTGGAAAAATACAAAGCTTAGTTGGTAGCAAAAGGTTATTTCCAGGTGTCGGGAATTGATTTTGGTGATATTTTTTCTCCTATTGCCAAGTTATCTTTTATTAGATTACTTTTATATGTTGTTGCTGCTTTTGATTTTGAGGTGGAACAAATGGATGTAAAGACAACATTTCTTCACAGGGATCTGGAAGAAGAGATCTACATGAAGCAACTAGAAGAATTTGCAGTGAAGGGTAAGAAAGAACGGGTATGTAGGTTAAAAAAGTCTCTGTATGGGTTAAAGCAGTCACAAATATGTGGTATAAAAAGATTGATACATATATACGGGGACTTGGCTTCACAAGGAGCAAAGCAAATCACTTTGCGTATTTTAAATTAATTGGTGACCGTGTTATTTATTTGGTCTTGTATGTGGATGATATGTTGCTGATTGGAAATGACAAAGAAATTATCCAGGATTTGAAGATCCAATTGTCCTCTAAGTTCGACATGAAGGATCTTGGTGTTCCAAACTATATATTGAGCATGGAAATTAAACGAGATTGGGCAAAGAGGAAGATTTGGTTAAACCAAAGGAAATATGTTGAGACAATATTGCATAGGTTTAATATGCAGGATAACAAACTGGTGAAGGTTCCTATTCCTGTAGGTGTAAAGTTATCCGTTGAATAATGTCCTAAGACACAAGAAGAGGAAGAGGGCATGTCCCGTGTTCCATTTGCGAGTGTAGTTGGTAGTATGATGTATGCAATGGTATGTACCAGACCAAACATTGCACATGCAATCAGATTATTGAGCAAGTTTATGTCAAAACTAGGGAAAGAGCATTAGACAATAGTGAAGCGGGTTTTCAGGTATTTGTGTGGCACTAGCGATTATGGTCTGTGCTACTAAGGAAGACCAAGATTGTATAGAGTTTTTGACATACATGACTTTGTTGATGCAAAATGTGCTGGAGATTTGGATCAGAGAAGATCTACAAGTGGGTATGTGTTTAATCTATTTGGAGGAGCAGTTAGTTGGATGAGCATGAGACAGTTTGGAGTGGCACTTTCAACTACAAAGGCTGAATACATGGCAACTACTCATGCAAGCAAGGAAGCAGTTTGGTTGCAGAGATTGTGTTCAAGTATGCGGTTGGTACAACGAGCTATAAAGATAGATTGTGACAACCAAAGTGAAATTTTCTTGGCAAAGAACCTTGCGTGTCATTCAAAGACAAAACATATTGATGTTCAGTATCACTTTGTGAGGGATATGGTTTATGATAAAAATGTGTTGTTGGTAAAGGTGGACACTCTGACGAATGTTGCAGATGCATTGACAAACTTTGTGAAAACTGAAAAGTTTTCTTGGTTTAGAGAAACAATGGGCATTGTAGGACCAATGACTAAGCTCTCATATGACCCTCGATATGAAAAGAAAACAAGAAGTGGGAGAATGTTGGGTCTGTGTTATATTCTTTCCACGCATCATGGAGTCCAGGGCAATGCCCAAAAATTTTATTTTATTTCACGTGGACTCAATTATAGTTGCGCGGACCCAAGAATGGGGGGTGGACCCAAAGATGAAGGGTAGACCTACCCATGGTTTTGCACATGGTTTTCATGCATGGTTTTCGGGCATGGTGGTTTTCTTCCATGGTATTTGTAGATCCATTCAAGGGAACTATGGTTATGTTCTAATCCAAGGTAAGTGGACTGAATTTATGAATGCTTCGACATATATATATATATATATATATATATATATATATTGAAAGGAATATAATGAAAAATAAATATGGTATCTCAGTTTTGGGATTCAGGGGAAAATTTATGTGTATATTTGTTTTATGTTCTCACCATTGTATAAAAATATAGTTTAAGAATTCGTTTGCAAGTAATTTCTGTACAGGTTTAAAACCTACAAATTGTACCATGAAAGATTCAAATGATGTTCTTATAAGCTTTGGAGCTTGTAAAGATCTGTCAATATTAAAAAGTGAACCTACATCACCATTTACATTTATAGTACAAAACTTTAAGGATTTATTCACAAGGAATTCTGTTTTACAAGTCTCATTTAAAATGTTGAAGTAAGGAGCAATGAAATCATGTACTTGTGAAAAACAATCAAGATTATGATGATTAAAAGGAACTTGATCATCATAAGAATCATAAATTGGAATGACCTCTTTAAAATTGAAATCATTATAATCGTTAAGATATTGAAAATGAGATCTTATTGGAACAATTTCTGCATTGGGATTTTTTTCATTTTCAAATATAGGTTGACTTAAAAAATGGGAATATGAAATAACCATCGGCAGAGGGTGAAGTGTCTCAACATTCTCAATCCTCAAGTCATTATCATGAATGACTTCAATATCTTCCTTTGTAAAAAGTAAATCTCAATAAGAAGAATGATCAAATGCAGATTCATAAAATTTCTTAGAGTTGTTAGAAGAATAATTGTTTAATAATTCATTACTTTGATCCAAACTAATTAATAGGAAATTCGTAATTTGTAACATCTCCTCTGTTTTCTGGAAAACGTATGTACTTAGGGGGACTATTAGATTATTATCAACCGAATTAAGATGATGGAAAAGGGAAAGGGTATGAATCATAATAACTATTCCTCTCTTTTATTAAAATCATAATTTGATTCTTGAATTTTTAATTCTGTTTCTTCGAAAATATTTGTAGCGCATAAATCCTATTTAACATTATTAGAATTGATTTTAAGAATATCTTGTGTTTGACTAAATTTATATTCTTGAGAATGAAGATTTAAATGCTCTGAACTATGTGATTGAAAGTCATAGAAAAAATTTAAAATCTCAAGAGGAATATGTTGTAGGAAGCATGTCGCTAAAAGAGTCATTACTGCTGATATTTTCAATTAAAATTACAATCTCAAGAGGAATATGTTGTAGGAAGCATGTCGCTAAAAGAGTCATTACTGCTGATATTTTCAATAAAAGAGTCATTACTGCTGATATTTTCAATTAAAATTACTAATTGTTGAATTTCTTCTTTAGCATAATTATCATAATTTAAAACAACCTCATGGTTAATATCAATTTTGTTGAGTGTAAGCATGTTTTCTTGAGATTACTCATTAATAATTTCTACATTTCCAATGAATAGAATCAACAAGAAGTTTATCAATAGTAGTGAATACATTCATCAAAACGATATTTTCTTGTTCATTGATTTCTTCCTTTACAAATGTTGAATCAAACCCAAAAACATAAACAAAAGAAGGGATGGAAAATTGTCATTAGTTTGAGAAATATGATCATTAAAAATAAAAGATGAATTTTGAGTTTCTAATATTATTTCTTCATTGTCTTCTTCAACAATTATATCAGATCTGCTAACATTAGAGAAGTCTTCAGAATTGTGATTTATGTGATCACTTATATTCGTGTATTCTTGAGAACTAGAAATTAATAAATCTGAAACTCGAGGCCAAATAATATCAATATCGGAAAACTCATTAGAAACATCTTTAATTTGACAACTTTCAACATCTTTGCTAATATTTTCTAAGTGAGAAACTAATTCATGGTTACCCTCTCTATTGTTAATTTTTGGTATGTTCTATGCTAAAGCAATTTATTTAATTTCTTTTTCATATTTGCAATCACACCAGAATAAAGTAAACTGCAGATAGAACATAAATATAAATCGTAGAAGACAAGTCAAGACAAGAGGACACAAGATGTGGCGCAAGCCAGGGACAAACCCCACAATGTGTGGGGAAACCCTTGATCAATTTTTCTTTTATGTTCTTCAAAGTTTAGCAGAGAAAGAGAGAGAGAGATAGTACATTTACAACAAAGGTCAACACTTTGACTTATCTAGATCTAGCATAGATTATTTCATATAACGATGAAATCAGTTGAAGACATTCTGCTTCAATTGATTCTCCAAGGTGATTCCTTCACCTATCATCGTTCTGCATCTCGTCCATTTGCTGCACCTTATTGTGTAACACCATCATGTTGCATCATGCATCATCATGCTGCTCATGATTTCATACATCACGTTGCCCTTACATCATGTCAATGGTACTCAATACTACACTGTAAGATCTGCACTGATGAAGGCTTATGATCACCCAATCAAGCCTCCAAATTTGCTCCCACACGCTGCCCAACAATATGATCCAAAACTGGTCAACTTCCTTGACCCAACACAAGGCACAAATTGCTGTTCCAATCTGTTTTCGCTGCTGTTCCTAACTATGACTGGTTAGGGCATCCATATGCTGCAACAACCCTTAACCAAGTCACCAAACAACCTTCAAAACTACGTCCTACCCTTGTATAAGTCCTCTTTCTCCACACTATTGATTAGGGCTCAATCTAGCCCCAAAACATTCCCACGCAATGCCTTTTTAGTGGGGTTAGGGCCTGCAGCCTACCACAGGTGGCTTCATGTACCCACGGCCTGCTGAAACAGAGTTTCCAGCCCACACATAATATTCAAAACAACCTAGAATTTGTCTCCTTTATTGTGGCCTTTCTGCTGGTTAATTTTCACTCCAAAACAGTCATAGGAGTGACTTAAACATCCCTTCTTCCTTCATTGGAAATGCCCTTACCTGCACCCAATAAAACAGAGATTTAGGGCCCAATAGACTGCAGATTTAGGGCACCTTTGTTTAGCGTGTAAGGGCCTTTTTGGACAGTGTATAAGGGCTCTTTAGAACTGCGGATTTAGGCCTTCACATACGGCTGGTTCAGGCCTTTCCAATTGCAGCTTAGATAACCTTTATGACTACGGCTAGGTCTCGTTTAGGGTTTCCTTTGACAGCATTCAAGCCTCCTCTCACTGCGTTATGGAAGCCTCCTTGACTGTGTAGATTAGGGCTGCTGATTGACCTGCGGCTAGGGCACTTGAGCTCTAATCAGGCCGCGGTTATGCCTTCTTTGACTGTAGCTAGGGTAAGGCTAGATCAGCCTTTAGAACAACGTACTCTCCTCTAGATCTCTCTGTCCACAAAAGCCAAACACGTGGAGAGAGATCACAAGAGATGTGTTGCCAAATGTCTTCAAGTCCTCTTCTATTTATACTAAAAATGAAGAGGTTGAATAGACATGACGTTTGGGCTTGTAGAGCCTACATAAGATGTTGGTCGGCTTGATGATAATTCCATAATCAAAATAAATTCATATCTCCATAAATGCTTATCGGAATCGGGTGATATTTAGATCAATCCTACACCTCTCGACGAGAGGGATCCAATAAAAATATCAGCTTCCATAAATAAGATGACCCACATGGAGTTTGGCCCTAGTTGCCAATTTTAACACTCCCTCTCAACTAGGGAGAACTCCATCCACTAATCCATATGCCCGGCTGTACTATCTTTGCCATCAGTGCCCTGGACTGCTTTGCTGGTTCTACTGGCTCTGTTGGCTCTGCTCGGCTCTGCTCAGCTCTGCTGGCTCTACTCTGCTCAACTTAGCTCTGTTGAACCATGAAGAAGAAGAATTGATCGAGAATGAGTCATACCATTCTCCACTGACCCGAAGTCAGTCTTAGAGTGGGTACCACTGGTCCCAGACTAGTCTCAACTGACTCGAAGTCAGTGTCATAGTAGGTACCACTCCTACAACTGGTCCCAGACCAGTCTCGCAGGCTCAGAGAGTGTACCACGACCCGAAGTCAATGTCATAGTATGTACCACTCTCACTGGTCCTAGACCAATCCTGCAATGACACGAAGTCAGTCTCAGAGTATGTACCACTGGTCCCAGACCAGTCTCAACCGACCTGAAGTCAGTGTCATAGTATGATACAACTCCTACCATTGGTCCCAGACCAGTATCGCAGTCTCAGAGAGTGTACCACTAGTCCCAGACCAGTGTCAACCGACCCGAAGTCAGCGTCATAGTATGTATCACTCTCACTGGTCCCAGACCAGTACTGCACTGACACGAAGTCAGTGTCAGATTATGTACCACTGGTCCCAGACCAGTCTCAACCGACCCGAAGTTAGAGTCATAGTATGGTGCAACTCCTACCACTGGTCCCAGACCAGTATCACAATCTCAGAGAGTGTACCACTGGTCCCAGACCAGTCTCAACCGACCCGAAGTCAGCGTCATAGTATGTACCACTCTCACTGGTCCCAGACCTGTACTGCACTGACACGAAGTCAGTCTCAGAGTATGTACCACTGGTCCCAGACCAGTCTCATCCGACCCGAAGTCAGTGTCATAGTATGGTACAACTCCTACCACTGGTCCTAGACCAGTATCACAGTCTCAGAGAGTGTACCACTGGTCCCAGACCAGTCTCAACCGACCCGAAGTCAGCGGCATAGTATGTACCACTCTCATTGGTCCTAGACTAGTACTATTGATCCCAGATCAATGGAGGTCATCCTAGCGTAGGGAGTACGACAGATACAACGATGCATCCATCAGTACTACTATGGTCCCTAACTTATTTTCCCTGCTCATTGATCAGATGAGAGGTACTTCCCATGAGTCCCAGACTGCATGGGTAGGATGCCTTGACAGGAGAACTAATCAATCTTGTCCTCACAGGAGAACACATCAGTCCTGCTACAATCGCCATGGAGAACACATCAATCCAGGCCTCACAGGAGAACACATCAATCCTGCTACAATTGCCATGGAGAATACATCAATCCAGGCCTCACAGGAGAACACATCAATCCCGCTACACAGGAGAGCGAATCATCCTGTCCCACAAGAGAGCGAATCATCTTGTTCCAGTGCACCACCAGGAGAGGGTGAGTCACCCTGTGGTCGTATGTTGCTCCAGTAAGAACCGCAAGCCCCCTAGAGCTCCCAGAGCTCAATGTATGCAACATGCAGGACCCTTTTACAAAGGTCTCTCGATGACTCCAAGTCGTTCGGGAAAATCACAAATTTGATCTTTCCCCAGGGCTCTGACCTATACATCATCTCAGTGCGATGGAGCCTCCTTTCTCATCGACTTACCATATCCCAGATAAGGCAGTATTTGATGTCTGTCTGCTGGAGCAATTGTCGAATACGGGATTCCTCAATAATCGAATCCCACCTCTTCACTTAAGAGCTTCCGCAACCATGCAGCTTCATACGAGATCATACTCATAGCCATGTATTCGGTCTTGGCGGTGCTTATAGCGACCGACTTCTGCTTCCTGCATCGAAGCAGAATCCAAAGAGAACCAGCACTGAAAAGTGCTCTAGTGATCCTCCACACTGCCTACCCATTCAACATTCGAATAATAATGTAATTTCATCTTTCCGGTAGTGTATCTCAATCCATGAGAGATTGTGCCCTGAAGATATCTTAGAAGATTCTTGGCACCAATCCAGTGAGGCTCAACCAAATATGAGCTCACCATGCTAACTGCAAAACATATGTCTGGACGAAGGTTCACCAAGAACATCAATGCGAATGAGTTTATGAAACTCAGAGGCATTCCCAAATCTGGTTCGACATCACTACCATATAACTTACGATCCTCGAGGTAGTCACAAGCTTGCAGTTTATCATTCCACATCCGGAATCCAACTCCCTCTATCTTCTACAAATGAGAGCGTCAACCCCTGTCAGACATAGGTGCCGGTATGAGAGGTCTATCATCCTCAACCTTCGGGTAATGGTTTGGATCGGTTTCACTCTTAGTGAATCTCACCTTCATCTGACAGCTATCAATCCTCTCATATTACGCCTGGGGTGCTTTGCTTCAAGCCATAGAGGGCTTTCTTCCACCAGCATATGTGAGATTCCTCATCATCAATCTCAAACCCCTCGGGTTGTTCCAAACCTGTGGACTTGCTACATGAGGGGGAATGGTCCCCTTGTAAGATTTTCCTTCGGTACATCTCAGACATGTACCTTCATGCTCTTTTTGAATTCAGGCATCTCTGTCACCATCTGACTCACAGACCTCTGGTGCTGTGTCAATGGACATGGTCCCCAGTGGACTTCCTGCAACTTGATACAATCCTGAAGTCAAAAACATCTTGAAAATTCAATTTTCAAACACGTACCTTTCCATTGACAAATGCCACCATAAAACCTTTGACTTCCATTCCCTTTTCAGGATAGGTGGCATCAACGCCACGATTGTTTCTATCTCTACCAAATTAGAGAGTGCACCCTTCTATCCGATGAAGTGCCTGGGGTTCCTTGCTTCCTTGAAGAGTCGACCGTGTCTTGGATGACCTGTATTTCTGTCATTTGGACACTCCTTCGCATAAGGGCCGAACTCATAACCAAGACATCTACCTTTCCATCCACCCTTAGATCTGAACTTCCCAATGAAGTGATCTTTAGGTATGCCATCAGAAACTTCCGTTGCGTCATTTTGATAACATTCTCTGCTTCAACTTCACTCTAGGTGAATTATGAGGAACCCATTGATCCTTCTGTCTTGTCCCAATTGTCTTCGGTGATTGCTCTTTCACTCTTGCTTGGGCATTGTCTTCACCTCAGCTCCGATACCATGTTAATTTTTGGTATGTTCTATGCTAAAGCAATTTATTTAATTTCTTTTTCATATTAGCAATCACATCAGCATAAAGTAAACTGCAGATAGAACATAAATATAAATCGCAGAAGACAAGCCAAGACAAGAGGACACAAGATGTGGCGCAAGCCAGGGACAAACCCCACAATGTGTGGGGAAACCCTTGATCAATTCTTCTTTTATGTTCTTCAAAGTTCAGCAGAGAAAGAGAGAGAGAGAGATAGTACATTTACAACAGAAGTCAACACTTTGACTTATTTAGATCTAGCATAGATCATTTCGTATAACGATGAAATCAATTTAAGACATTCTGCTTTAACTGATTCTCCAAGGTGACTCCTTCACCTATCATAGTTCTGCATCTCGTCCATTTGCTGCACCTTATTGTGTAGCACCATCATGCTGCATCATGCATCATCATGCTGCTCATGATCTCATACATCACGCTGCCCTTACATCATGTCAATGGTATCCAATACTACACTGTAAGATCTGCACTGATGAAGGCTTACGATCACCCAATCAAGCCTCCAAATTTGCTCCCACAGGCTACCCAACGATCTGATCCAAAACTAGTCAACTTCCTTGACCCGACACAAGGCACAAATTGCTGTTCCAATATGTTTTTGTTGCTGTTCCTAACTGTGACAGGTTAGGGCATCCATATGCTACAACAACCCTTAACCAAGTCACCAAACAGCCTTCAAAATTGCGCCCAACCCTTGTATAAGTCCTCTGTCTCCACGCTGTTGATTAGGGCTCAATCTAGCCCCAAAACAGTCCCACGCTATGCCTTTTCAGTGGGGTTAGGCCCTGCGGCCTACCACAGGTGGCTTCCTGTACCACCGGCCTGCTGAAACAGAGTTTCCAACCCACACATAATATTCAAAACAACCCAGAATTTGTCTCCTTTATTATGGCCTTTCTGCTGGTTAATTTTCACCCCAAAACAGTCATAGGAGTGACCTAAACATCCCTTCTTCCTTCACTGGAAATGCCCTTACCTGCACCCAATAAAACAGAGATTTAGGGCCCAATAGACTGTAGATTTAGGGCACCTCTGTTTAGCATGTAAGGGCCTCTTTGGACAACGTATAAGGGCTCTTTAGAACTGCAGATTTAGGCCTTCACATACGGCTGGTTCAGGCCTTTCCAACTGCGGCTAGATCTCGTTTAGGGTTTCCTTTGACAGTGTTCAAGCCTCCTCTCACTGCGTTATGGAAGCCTCCTTGACTGTGTAGATTAGGGCTGCTGATTGACCTGCGGCTAGGGCACTTGAGCTCCAATCAGATTGCGGTTATGCCTTCTTTGACTGCAGCTAGGGTAAGGCTAGATCAACCTTTAGAACAACATATTCTCCTCTAGATCTCTCTGTCCACGAAACCCAATCACGTGGAGAGAGATCACAAGAGATGTGTTGCCAAATGTCTTCAAGTCCTTTTCTATTTATACTAAAAACGAAGAGGTTGAATAAACATGACGTTTGGGCTTCTAGAGCCTACATAAGATGTTGGTCGGCTTGATGATAATTCCATAATCAAAATAAATTTATATCTCCATAAATACTTATCGGAATCGGGTGATCTTTAGATCAATCCTACACATCTTGATGAGAGGGTTCCAATAAAAATATCAGCGGCCATAAATAAGATGACCCACATGGAGTTTGGCCCTAGTTACCAATTTTAACATCTATTACAGGTATCAATTGTATTATGAACAAGAACAATTTCAAGAGAATCATTAATGGTAGTGGGCATATTTTTATCTTCCTGAAATTGTTCATAAACACATCCTGGATTATCAGATTGAAGAGGTATAGCCATGCTACTAGTTGCTTCAAGAGAACCATCAATAGTAGCAAATGTATTTAGATAAATTATGTTTTCAGATTCATTAAGATTATTAGAAGTACAAGGGAGAGAAAAAACATGTTTAACCCATCCCATTAATTCAATTTGAGGAGGTAAATCTTGATGTTAAAACTATAAACAAATTAATTTAAATCGAATAAGAAAATCATCAAAAGTCTCACCTTCAAATCTACGAAGATTCTCAAGTTGATCACAAATCTTGTCATAATCATTGTTGAAAAGTGAGTAAGAACATCTTAGTAAATTCACCCCAAGTATGTACAGGAGCAACTGATAGTGATCGACACCAATGTTTGGCTTGTTTTGTTAAGGAAATAGTAAAGATCTTGCAAATCACACTTTCATCAATATCATAATTATTACATATTTTTTTTTGTGACCGAGGGGAACCCAGTAGCCCATCTGACACGTAACTACTTGTAAACCTCATGTGGTCTACGACTTGTCTTCCTCTCCGTAAACTGGGTCACAAACATGGGGATTGGAACCTAGGTCTCTCGAGTTTCAACGATTTCACATATCTCAGATTTCCAATTGAGCTGCCCCCCCGGACATAAGTATTACAATTTAAAATAAATACAACATGATAAAAAACATAGATATTTCCCTTACCATTAAGCTTTGTTTTTTGCAAGAGCTTTACTACCTTCATTGGAGTGGTGGCAGGTGCATGTCCAGGAAAACAACTCCAAATAGGAAGTTCGGAAGGAGCCATTGTAAATAAATAAAATTTTAAAATACAAGACTTTGAAAGGGCTACTCATCAAGGTCCTCGTTTTAGTGTCAAATATGTAGATGGTCAAAAATCACCTCATCAACATTAGGGAGACCACCCAGTGAGAGCCCCAAATTAGGGTATTTTTCGTTTATGCTGGTGGTTCCCACTGGTTAAATGGGTCTAGTTACCTTTTTCCTAAAAGTAATCTAAACTAAATGGCAATCCTACCTAAATTAATCTATATGTACAAACCTAATTCTAACAACGCCCTCTCTGCTTGCTAGTGTATGATATTGATTATTGTTATCAACAGGTAGATGGAAAGACTTACCTTTTCGTGGCCACTTGAAAAGGGAAAACTTTAGTGTTTGCTGAAATAAGGACTCAACTAAGCCACATCGATTTTCTCTAGTGAAAGGAGACTTCTGAAAATACATCTCAGACTTCATGCTAAATGTAATCTAATCTAAATGCGGATAACAAAAAGAAAATCTTAAATCTATCTAAATGTGGATAACAAAAAGAAAATCTTAAATCTATCTCAATTAGGAGCATGTGTAAATCTCGTCTTAATCAAGAGAAAATCGTTAAAAAAAGGAAAATGACTGCTATTGAATTTATGATTTAAATATGCTAGCAAATCATAGAATTAGTTTTTATAATTTTTACAATTAACATTGATATGTAGCGAAGTGATCCAATAAATAGTTATTTAAATATGTACTACATATACTTAAATTTAATTATGAATGAATTCAATATTAAGTTTGTTATCATGTTCAAGAAGAGAAGTGATCCAATAAATAGTTATTAAAATATGTACTACATATACTTAATTTAATTATGAATGAATTCAATATTAAGTTTGTTATCATGTTCAATAAGAAATTGGTTAAACACATAACAGTTAAAGAAAAACAATGTTGCAATTTACTGATAAATAGCTATCAGTAAAATACAAGTAAGTTTCATTAAATTCATTAATTAAATTTCCCCTAAATTCTCTCAACATCTGCAAAGATAACTTTATAGAAACTAATTAGCCTAAATAGATGAAAATCACAATAGTATCATTGTTCATCATTCATACTAGTTGTTAATAAAAAAGAATGCAATTTAAATTACACAACAAAGGAACAAATAAATATGGAATTTCTTGCAATAATGCAAAGAGAATGCAAACTTTCTTTTTGCTTTGAAATGTATCTGGTACAATCCTTCGAATCTCAACCTCCTCCGGGAATGAGATTTACAAAAGTGCAATGACCTCTCCTCTACATAAATTGAGATTCTTCAAATCCACAGACTTGAGAAAACATCCATGGTTACAATAGTGCAAAAGGTTTTGTTTCCTCTACTGTCTATTGATCTCCTAAATTCAACAAAAACAGAGCACAAAACAATAGTGCCTAAGTGTTCTCTCTGTCAAATTTCGCCTTCTTCTCTGCAGTGTTTGTGGATCTCATTCCCTCATAGTGTCTCAGATTTTGAACCCTCTGCTTTGCTACAAAGCTTCCATCCCAAATCTGGAATTTTGTTTGCATGACAGTTTAATGAAATTCTGAGATCCAATTTGGGAGCTAGGTAAAATCTTTTTGTTTCCCTGTTGTTTCAATCTCATTGTTCCAATATTTATTGGGCCTGATCCTCTCCAACAAATTTTGGAAAAACCAATCAAAACTAAAATTAAACCAATTAATTTTTCACACCAAAATCAAAATGCAAAATAGTCACAACAAACTTCCTAATTAAAATTAAATTCAGTAAATTGGAAAAAATAAATTCATGCTTTTGATTGTTCCATTTGGAGATTTTTTTGGTAAAATTAGTTATATGTAAAACGAATTTGCAACAACAATATTTTCTTGCCAATGAAAAACAAGACTCAAAAAAATAATTTTTTAATTATAAATTTGTAGCTGAATCTGGTTATGCAACCACTTCGAGATCCTTCTCCACGGAATAAGTTTTCCAATGAGCCCTCATTTGCTTAATTTGAGTAAAACCTCCAAAATCTGGGTTCCAAAAGTAATTACTTACTAGAAATTATAATTCTGAACAATTTTGTTATTATTTTGTTTAAATAAATTTAAAAAGCATTTAAAAAAAAATAATATAAAATAAATTTTAAATAAAACCTAATATAAAATATAGATATTAAATAATATATAACTAAACAAATTTAAATAAAATAAAATATAAACAAAAGGAGTCATATGGCAAGTTCGTGGTTAATATTATGGAGGTAGTTACGTATGGTAAGCGCGTGGAGTGAGGAGTGGTAAGGGGAAGTCCACGTGGCCCCCCTTCTCACATAAGAGCTTAAACAAAATGTGAAATGCCTTTTTCCTTATATGCTCGTTAAACCTTGGGGATTTTTAATCTAGCCATTTCATTTATATATATTGTTTATTTTAATGATTTTATATACAATATTTAAAATTATATTAATATAATTCATTACAATTAAATTAATATAATTCATTACAATTAAATTAAATAATTACAATTAATTAAACAAATTAATAATTATATTTACAAACTAATTACACTTAATTAATTAAATTAAACAAGATTATTTTAACTGATTAAATCAAATTAATTTAATTATATTTACAAATTATAATAATATAATAAAATACAAATTTTAAGTTTATATAGTGAAATTCAACCAAATTTCCAAACCGTAAGTTCAAATGAAATGAAACTTAAACCGTTGGAAAGTTGGGAACAAGAAGCACACGATAAAACAATCAAAATGGAAATCCGAGCAAAGTGAAAATTTGACAAAATAAACTAATCAAAGCAATAAGGGAGTGATTTTTAACCAAAATTTACATGGAGGGTATCCATAATTAATTTCAAAAAATTATGGGGGGCGTTGTGGCCACAATAATTTGTTAGCTCAAAAAATAGGTATATTGATCCCTTGAATAAGTATTAAATTTATGCTCAAAACCCCTCCAATCTTCAGGTTGATTATGCGGCAAGAAAAACTCTCCCCCTAGGTGAAGCTTCCCCAACAAGGTTTGGTCCAACCTCTGGCTCTAATTGCTCCACCTTGCAACAAAGGAGATAGCGAATACTAGCGCCTTGTCCCTTCAAACTTTGTTTAATCCTTACTATATGTTTATTATATTATAAAGCCATTTTACAACATTAATTAAGAAAAGGAAGAATTGAGAGAACCAACCCACAAAATGTACACAAATTGTTTGTAATATAAGAGTTCTATTATGCTATAGAGTGATCTCATAGTTCAACAACAACCACAAATAGAGGAAGAACCAACCTTGTATAATTTTTCTCTTTAATGTCTAGTTGGACCACTCTCGTAGGGAAATGTTATTACTTGTCATCCACACCTTGGAGCCTAAGTAAATTACAATAAAATATTTTTATTACAATGAATTTTCCCACTAAGGGGTTTCGACTTGACTCATTTAACCCTTGGAAGTCCAATGTGCCTTTTGCAATGACTGTGGAAGTGAAAAGATGAAGAATACCAATGTTTGGATGCTTGACATCCTTCTCTAGATATCCCAATGGCTACCTAGGTGGCTTGAATTGCTTGCTTGGTTTGACTTTGGTCTATGAATAACTCAACTTGGTCATTGGAGACTTCGATTTGGTTGAGAAAGTGATGATTCAACCTTGAAGACTTCGTTGAGCAAATTTTGGAAACCTTATTGGAACAATAACTGAAGACTTTTGAAGTAGCTGGTTGTAGACTTGAAGTTAATTTAAAGAACCTATTGAGACTAATCTTGGAGATCCCAATAGCAAATTTTGATGACCCCTTTTTGAAGCATGGATTGATTTTTGAGGATTGGAACCTCATTGAGACCAGGTTAGAGTCTGGGTTGATTTGTTGAGGATTGGATTCCTCATAAGAGGTTGGACCCTCGTTAGGACCAGGTTGGAGCCTGGGTTGATATTTGAGAATTGGAGTCCTCATTTGGGGTTGGAGCCTTGAAGGAGATAGATCATTGTTGTACTGATTGGAGCCTAAATTGTTATAGAGGATTGGAGTCCTCATTGTTTTTATTAATAAAAATATTTTTCTTATTCTACATCTTGTGTTCTGGTTTAACTAGTGATCTTAATTAGCATAATTTAATAATTGTAAAGAAATACCGATTCACCCACCCTCTCAGTGTTTCCAATATAGATATATTTGGGGCATCACTATGTTGATAAACATTCTTTCTCATACTGCTTGCTAATTGGTTGGATTGCATGAATATATTCTCTAACATCTTAAACTAAGTTGTCAGAAAAAAAATAAAAGCTTCATCAATGTCTATTGATTTGGCGATCATTATTGTCATCTCCTGCAAATTCTCCCCGTTTAATATTGATCAACTATCCTTTCTATCACTAGAGTTAGATTTCACTACAATATTAATTGTAAGTGCAAAGTTGTTGGAAAAATGTTCATATTGTCAATTCTAATGCAACACAAATCAATCTTTTTTCTAGCTACAAAAAACTAGGGAGTGGAAAGATGATTTCAATTGGAGAATAAATAATTTGGGACAAGTAGTCAAGTACAAGTCTGCTGCAAAAGATAGGTTGTCCAACAAGTTCACAAACATATTTATTACTCACTTCTTGTATTACTCAGAATACACATTTATATATAGTGATGGGATGGATGAAACATTTAGCATCCCGAGAATATGAAATGGCACTTGCAAAATAAAATAAAACTCCTTGCCAGCTGGGTAGATGTCTAGTACCAATTTTCAACACCGACTCTATAACTAACATCCAAAGAGTTAAGTTTTTTAACAAAACATATTAAGCTAACAATGCATTTAATGACCTCCCTTGCAACTATCATTACATCAAATCACATACGAAAAATCTCATGACTACCAATTACTATCAACATTGCCAACATCATTCAACCACATCAGACCCTTCCTCTAGCCAACAACCTTGCACGTGTTTTGCAACAAGCTTGCCTTTTTTCCATAGGTGGAAGAAAAGATTTACATTCTAGTAACAACTGCAAAGCTCACCTCAACAAAATATTCAGGCACTCAAAACGGTTCTTGATACTTAGAGGCAGTCTACAGTCACCTTTAAAAATGTGCAGTGCCAATTCCTCTGTGTTACATCATTTTCTTTGCCTCTTACATGAAAACATATCATAGCTTCCGATCTAACAACACATCATTGTTTTCTTGTCCATGACCTGTTTCTTCTTCATTAAATTTACAATGTTGTCAACCATGCCAATCATTTCGGTCCCTTGTCATGGGCATTCAAAATGTTTCTAGAGTGTCTTAGCGTCTCATACAATTTCCTTCTCTCTCCCTTTGAACTTCTTCTAATAAACAAAAAAAGACACGAATAAGCTTGCAATTCACTACTTTTATTGTAATACCCTTACCAATCTAAGACTATGTAACTATATGTACATTGATATTTGACTAGTGAGCTGGATTATACTATGTGGCTTGTGTGCCCATGTAAGGATGTTAAATATATTTTGGGGCCAACATCACTAGATATAAGTGCTTGTAAACGCTATGAGGCTAGAGAGCCTAGAATTGTAATTAAACATATTTTGTTAATAAAATAGGTTGTTTGTGGATCCCACTCCATGGAAAAGAGTATGGGGGGCACAAATTCAGAGACAAAAGGCTATAGTTGAGTGTTTTGCTGAAAAGTGCACCCTAGGAACCACGTGGCTCAAGAGGGTGCCACATGGTGAATTTAAGCCACACAGATAAAGAAGTGTAGTTTTGTCACTGGGGATTATTCAACCATTCATCCAACCATTCAATCATGGGGTGGGGGGGGATGAGGAGTCATAGAGCCTTGGGGTGGACTTTAGAACTGGTTGATTAGTTGGTGAGTCCCGAGCATGGGCTTTGTAATAGATTTAGGTGCGTTATTCAGTTAATCACATCGATTTGGATGCATCATGTTTTTAGATATTGGTGATTTAGTGAACCCTGGTGGCTCCAACATCTTGGTGGCCATGAAGTTCTAGTGGAGAACTCGGTTTGTTGATAGTCAGAGAGTCTTGGTTAGGACTCAGACACTGACTATGGGGGTATTTTGGTTTTTGTTGTTGCGCACTTGGACACCTGGACAAAAACAAAGTTCATGGAGCTGCACACGACGATTTTTTTTCCCAGCTGTAAGGCGCCTTGGAAGGTGGGCACCACCGAGAGCTTCGAGTTGTGCCACTTGGGTGTAGGTTAGGGTAACATGAGCCTGTGGATGGAGACTGAGGTTGCTGGGGTTGTTGCCTTGGCCAGGTTTTTTTGTTGTTTGGTTCACAACTATTGCTTACGAAGTTGCAGTTCCGACTCAGGGGTGACATGTGGTTGAATTTACGAACCACATAGTCTATAACTGGGAGGAGCATGGAGAGCTTGTAGCTAGTTGGCACTTTTGATGCAGTAAGTGTTCCTTGTTCCATGACATATTTTGTGTGTATGTTTACACACATTTTCATGTTTTAATAGTAAACCCTAAAATGGATAATTGTTGTATGTATATGCCATGCCTTATATTTTGTGGTCTATGTGACTGTTAACCCTAGATGGGATTTGGTATAACTAAACAAATTGTTTCCACTATGAGTGCTTATGTATAACTGTGTATGGCTATACCTATATGTGAAGTGTTTAATTTTTGTTTTTTTTTGTTTTGTTTTGTTTGTTTTTTTTTTTTTTTTATAATGTTAAAAACCTAGTATCATGGTTTTGGCTAATTTGATGCTGAAGAACAATTACTTCCATTGTGTTATTTAACTACATTTATACATGATGTATAATGATTCATGGCATGTAGTACTGCATTTCATAATAATTATATTTTCCAGATACATGTTAAAAATTATAGCAGATTTGAGTATATTATAAAAGTATGTTTAAAGGACAAAAAGAAAGTTGTGATAATATATTATCATATTTTAATTTCCTGACATAATATTTATATTCATGAATATTAAGAATGAGTATTTCTAATTTTTTAAATATTAATAAATACATTTTATAATTTTTTTCTTAATTTACATCTCAATACATGATTCTAATATATAAAAAAACTTTTTTTAAGAGTCTTCCACCTCCTCATAGTCATAACAATATTTCTTGACAATCATCCCCATGCATTTCACGATATTATATAGATTTGTAAAGGTCAAAATGCTCATAAAAGGCACATCTTTTGAGGTGGTCATGTGACTTTTGCAACTTCATAACCCATAATTTATTTAACAATAAATTCAAATAGTAGACTTTTAAATGGATTTTTGAATTGCTTTCACGAATGTTGTGGCTATTATACTTGCTTTAAAAGGATGAGAAAGAGAGAAAAAATAGGTATACTTTGTGAGTCGACTCACTAATATCACGATGAAATTAGTTCCTTTATATTTTGATAGATATGTAATAAGATCCACTGAAGCTTCTTCCTAATGTTGACTTGGTATGACTAATGGTTTGTAGGATACCTAGGGTATTGATTGCTTTTTCCTTATTTTGTTGAAAACCATACATTCAACCACAAATTTTTGAACATTGGTTTTAAGACCACCCTAGAAAAAATCCTTCTTGATCTCATGGTAAGTTTTTAAAAACCTTGAAATTCCTCCTATAGAAGAAGTGTGCAATTCCAAAAGGGCTATATAATATTTGAGCTAATTTTTTTTTTTACATAAATATAAATGATTTTCATACCACAACAAATCATTCTTCAACTAGCCCCGAGGGTTGGCTCAATTGGTCGAGTCCCAGTCGTTAAAGCACCTTTACTATTGGGAGTTCATGGGTTCAATTCTCTCGACACTCTCAGGGTTAGGCTCTGTGGTTGAGTCAATAGGAAGTGATCCCTTTGGGTGGATCTTCCTAGTATAAATATTCCATGAAAAAAAATTATTCTTCGACACAAATTTATCTAATGCACATGGGTCCTCTTATAGTTATTAAATGGTCCTACATACCTTCTTATCTTGCTTTCATTTTATCCTCGTAATCTTCCACCAAATACATAGATAGAATGGAAATAGTACATAGTAAATCCTGTATTTCTTCTTCTTTTCTTAAAAGTGCATCTCCCACAATATTATGCTTCCCTTCTTTTGTAGATAATTTGAAAGTAATCACCTAACATCTTCATAACCCTTTTTTTTTTTTCTCTTTTGAAGATAATCATTATTCCAAGAATTACTTCAAACTATCATGATTTGTGTTTACCTTGAATTTTCTTCCTGTGAGGTAAGTGTGTCACTTCTTAACAACATGTAAAATGAACAACATTTTCCTTTTCATAAATGGGCTTGAGTAACTTATTTCCTTTAAGATAGTTGATTTCAAAGGCAAGGGGCCTTCCTTCTCACATTAAAACTACACCAATGCCATGACCTGAGGCATCAAACTCCACAATATAAGTTTTTGCGAAGTCAATCATGGCCAAGGCAAGAGTTGTATACATAACCTACTTAAGCTTTTCAAAAGTTTTGGTTGCTTCTTGAAATTTTCAGTAATATTGTTATAGGTGTTTCTATTTGACCATAATTTCTAACAAACTTATGGCAATAACCTATCAATCCTAAGAATCCTCTAATATTCTTCAAGGGTTTAGCAATCGGTCATTCCATCATAGTTTTAATTTTGTTGAGGTCCACTTTGACACCTTCATGACTTACAATATGACCCAAATATTACAATTCTTGAATCCCAAAGGCACACTTAGAAGATTCGTCATATATTTGTTTATCTTCCAATTGTTTTAAGACCATGTGTTGATGTTGGATATGCTCTCAGCAGGAATTGTTGTAGATTAGTATATCATCAAAAAATACTAATGCAAATTTTTTGAGGAAGTGTCTTGAAAATAGAATTCATCAAGCTTTGAATGTTGAAGGTACAATAGCAAGGCCAAATGCAATGATGAAAACTCATAATAGCTTTCATGTGTTCTAAAGATGGTTTTGGGGATGTATTATTTTTCATTATGATTTGATGATATAAATAATGCAAATTCCATTTAGTAAAGAAATTTTCTCCTTACAATATATCTAATAATTCATCAATGATAGAAATAGGGAACTTATCTTTAATGCTCACTTTATTGTGTTGTCTATACTTTAGACACATACACCATGAACCTTCCTTATTTAGAATCCTCACCATTAGTATAGAGAAATCACTTTAACTAGGTTGAATGATGCCAACCTCTTTTATACACATAGGTATTTATAAGGCCTAATGTTAGGTGCTACACTTCCTACTTGCAAATGGATAGCAAGGTTAGGATCTCAAGTAGGTGGAAGACTCTTAAGCATCTTTCCAAATATATTGGAATTATTGTCGATAACTTTTGGAGTCCATTAGAGAAAAGGTCATATATGTTTGAACATTTAGTGAGCACAAATATTTAGATACACCATGGTATTCCTTTTTTAGCAATTTTGTCGTGCTATTGAAGCTTATCATTTTAAAGAGTTTCCCTTGGATATTTGTAAGTTCAATTTCCTTGCATTATGAGGAAAATCTCATGAAAACTTTCTAAAAATTAAGGGCCATTGTCCTTAATGATTGTAACCATTAGATCCCTAATACAACATCAACACCACCTATCTGAATTGCAACAATGAGACTATCTAATAAATACTCATCCATATTGTACTTAATACTATAGCACTTGCCTAAAAAAAATTATTGCGTCGAGAGGCACATTCTATAGCCCAATATGAGGGTGTGTGATTTAGTCCATGCTCAACGTGGGGTTAACATATGTCTCTTTTAAAATAAAATAATTTAAGTAAAAATACAAAGTTGGATATAATGAAAATAAATTAGCTAAACTTTAAATTAATAATGAATATACATGTTTGGTTAGTTTAAATGATCTCATCATATGTTTGCTAAGTTATTGCGGTGAGAGACGCTCTACAACCCAAGATGATGAACATGTTGTCACCTAATGTTACATTTTAAAAACTAAAATAATACATATATTAACTAATTAAAAATAATAATAACAAAAAAAATATTGACCATAATTAAATACTTCAATTTCCACCTAAAATTTATAAAAACTTTATATAGAGAAAGAAAGTAATTGAAGTTAAATTTTTTTTATAGAGATATGTAATTGCTTCATTACTTAATATTTTAATATGAAATTGATAGAAAACAATGTTATTGATATTGCATGATGTGTAATTCATTCTATGTTAAGTTTACATGTTATATTTAAAACAAAAATATATTAATAACAACAAAGATTTTATCAAATATTTCAATGCCTTAAAACAAAAAACAAAACAAGAAAACAACTTATATTTTTACTTTTTATTACTAGTGAGATATGTAATTTATTTCATTTTTAATATGGAGTTGATATATAAGATTTAAAATTATTAATAACAAAGAAAAGTTTAATGTGAGTTATAAGTCAAATGTTTCAATATGATTTTGAATAAAATATTTTAACATCAAACATTATATATAAAGAGTGAAAGAGTGAAATAATTATTATATATATATATAATTGGTAAAGATTCACAATATATTAATATTGAGATATACATAAGGTATATGCAGAAAGTCTAGGGGTCTTCGTCCATCATCCCTTGCAGTTCTTTGCCATTGGAGAGGGAAACCAGAGAACCATTCTAAGATTTGCAAATCAAGTTTTGTATATAGCATCTAAAAACAATTTTTGGAGTTAACATTACAAAAATCAAAGTCGATGTCCTGTGATAGTGCCAAGCCACTAGTAGACAAATTTGGAAAAAAATAAAACGTCAAAATAGCCATAGCTAAAAGAGACGTGGAAGTGCTTAGTTGGTTCCTGAATGGCCATGGGGTGCGTTGACTTGCTGCAAAAACTTGCATCCATCGCCGAGGGGGGCAGCCATCTTCACTTCATCTAGAATCTCCTCCAAAATGTAGCACCCATGTGGACTTGGTTAAGGAGGAGACATTACTGGAATTTTCATTGGCATATGCTGCAGAGGCACAATGGCAACTTGAGGCTTGCGGGTTGGGGATGGTCGACTACCAGAAGTCGGACCAACAAGAGGAGATACGACACCAATGGGCACAAAAAAAAAGGTGGAGGGACCAGAGGAGGATGGGGAAGGGATGTTAGGTGGGAAATCAATGTCGAGATCCTTGGAGAGATATCACAAGGAGGGGTCAGCATGGGCGTGGAAGGAAGAGAGCTCGATTACGCAATAGGTGGCCTAATATTTCTTTCGATCTTGGTTCAAGAGGCGTCAGGCAAGGATGTTATGGAGCGACCAGATGGTGTTGCGACCTCAACAGACTTCTTCATCCTCCAATTCGAAGACTCTATGACGAATTTGGTCGAGGATTGCATGGTTGAACATGAGCTAGTCTTCCTCAGCAACATGGTAGATGGCTGAGAAACCTCTATCGCTGCCACGCCCAAGATGACATCCCCTGCCTCTCTTGTGTCTCAAGGAGTAGCTGGAGTCAGATGGGTGAGCAAAGTGCGTAGGAGTGACAATGGGAGTAGGGGTAGAGCAGGTGGTTGAGAGAGGTCAGACTGTGAGTGGGGTGGTCATCGAGATGAGCTAGAGCAATGCCATGGCACTATGGATTTATATGTCAAGAGGAGCATTGATTACAGGTGTGGGAGGGTGTTGCAAGCTGTAGGTGATATAGCCTCAAGCAAGTTGGACAATACCCAACAGAGGTGACAGACACCAAGTGTTGGCTGTCATCATTCAATGTCTAGGCAAGTGGTGGCGTTGGAAGGAGAACCTAGATCCAGGGAGTCAATTACATATATATTATATAAAGTAAGTGAAAGAAAAAAATCTTATAGTTAAATATTTTATTAAGGGAGTCAACTTTCTACAGGTACAAACCCTTTACCCAAATTTTGCACTGAGAAAAAAGTGGGTTTTCATCTTAAAAGATTTGATCTCTCTCAACACTTGGTAAATCCAAAATTAAAATGGATCTATTCTGGTGGTACCTCCATATACACTCATTAATTAAATATCAAAATACAAAGTAATTGAAAAGTTTATTATTTTTCAATTAATAAATTATGGTACTTGTTAGCTCTGCTATGCAATGTTGATTTTCTAAGGTCAGAGGAAAACCTGGTCTGCGTGATGGTGTCTTCAAAGGGGGGCCCCCTCATGGGTCATTTCCCCTTTTCTTCCTAACCCGCTTACCCTCCGCCACCTCTATTCCTCTATTTTTCTTATAAACCCGACAGATTAACCCCCTTTGGCTTTAGCCCCAAGCACAAAGCCCAGAATCACCATAGAACCTCACCCATATAACCTCGCGCGCTCATAAACCCCTCACTGAATCCTCGTCTTTGATCAGTCCCCGCCGATCTAACGGCTCCCGTCGCACCCAATAAAGGCGACCTGCTCCATAAATCCCCACCGTCAGATCATCTCTACTGAGATCTGACGACATTCGCTTTGATCACGCCTACAATATGATCGAATGTTAGCGTGCGATGAGAGCGGTTTTTCTCTCTCATCTGCTGCTACGTGTCGATTGCTGAATGGAATCGCACGACCCCGTCCTTTTACTGCTTAACCCCCAAAAGCGGTGCGATGAATACCTTTACTGCCTGGCAAAACCACTCCCGCCTGATAAGCAACCGTGCAGCTCCGTAGCCCGATTACTGTCCGATCTGTCTGCCGAAGATCTAACGACCCAAATTCACCCCGCTATCGCCTCAGCCAATAGCCTCCGTCAAGTCATCTCCGCCGTCCGTTTCCTCGATCCAACGGTCATCCTGACTGTCCGTTTGCCCCTGCATTCCACGTCCTCAACCAATCTGTTGCCCGAAGAAGGAGATAACCAATTTTCCAGTACCAGTCACAATCAGTCCCCAATAACCATATTTAACAGAAATAATGGTCGAGAGGAGAAAAGGACAAGCAAAACTCTGTAACTGAATTCATTAGTTATGGACTCCACAGGTACGAGCACTCCAACAGCCAAAAAGGGACAACACAACACCTGAGCAGATCAGATTCACTCACTAAAGCAAGCAAACACATTCAGAGACTCCATCAGGCAGTTAAATGCAATTGGTGGTCAATTATGACCCCTCCATACCTAAATGGCTAGGTGCCCTTGTAATGTAAATCTATATATACCCAGAAGCAAGATGTAATCAAGGTTGGCATTTGATGTAAGGTTCAACTTCTGGAGATTGTAGATATTTTGACACTTGCAGCGTCTCGTCTTCATTTTCCACTAATACAAGTTTCTTTTGCTGTTAACTGCTCACTTTCCATTTCCCTCTATTATAAGCTTGTGCCTGATATGCTGTATTCTTGAGCTCATGGTCTTTAGCACTAGATAACTGTCATCTTATCTCTGTGTTAAAGCATTGATTGCATCATTGAATAGGTTGCCTAGGTTTCTTCCTAACTAATGCAGGAGAGTTGTCATCCTGTCTTTGCATTAGTAGATTAGATTCACATGTTTCTTTACTAGCTGCAGTCGACCATCACATGGTCTTGTGCATCTGCTGGTGTGGTTAGTATTCTCCATATTCACCTAATACCTCAAACTGTGAGCATTGGTGGTCTAAAGCCTTGTAGTCTGGGGGTGTTCACACATGTCTGGTGTGAAACAAAGTAGAAGTGGTTATCTAGCTTGAACCAAACCATCATTCCTTCCATTAAACCTGCAACAATAGTTGAATTTATATGTTACTAGGCATCTCCGAGCTACAACCTAGGAGAGTTTCTTGGAATCCTAACATAATTGGCGCCATTGTTGGGGAGAGGAGATTGAAGCTCAGCTTCCCTTGGAGAACGACACAAATCCAACTTTGATTATAGACAAAGTCTGGACACATTTTTGGTTGTAATCATCTATCTGGCGACTCTACTGGAGGCTGAAACTTTTGGCGACTCCACATTACGGTTCTGGCTCAGTTTGTGAGGCATACTAAGAGAAATCCTCATAAATCACCAGCTGACCCAGTGCTTGACCCTAGGAAGATTGTCAAGCAAAGCAAGATATCACAAAAAGGAGCATCAGATCAGGTAAGCCTAAACAATCTTATGTATCTCTGCAAGAAAGGCTTGTAGCTGAGCATGCACATGTTGAAAATATAGAGCCTAGCACTATCAGTGAAGAAATACTCTCAAAGATTCATAAAGCTCCTTGTTCAATAACTTCCCCTTTGGATCTCAGTCCAAAGAAAACCTCCCCTATAGTCCATCAGTTTCCTTCAGCCCTGTCATTCATTTCTCAGCTCCCTACCTTCCAAACTGCTAATACCCTTCCATCTACTCCAGTCATGGCAGGCCAGCAAGCACCCACCAAAATGAAAAGAATCATAGCTGCTAGGTATGGACCCATGGTCCTGCCTATTCCTTTGAATGTCATGCCTGCAGGAGAATATCAGAAATACATGCCTAATTTTACTGATATAGAGGGAGTAACAGCTGAAGAACACCTTGAGTCTTTTTATAGTTATGTTGATAACCTAGATATCAATGAAGATGATGTGTGGATGAGAGTATTTGTCCAAAGCCTTGATGGAGAGGCTAGAAAGTGGTTCAGAGAACAGACCCGTAGGTCTATAACAGACATTGAAGCATTAGATGATGTGTTTTTAAAGCATTGGGGAGATAAGAAATACTTGCTATATTACCATACTAAGTTTGGCAACCTCAAGAGGGAGAATGGGGAGTCATTGTCTAATTTCAATAAAAGATTTAATCGTATGTATAGCAAGATACCAGCTGAAGTGAAGCCTACCCCCACCTCTACTAAAATCACCTATGCCAATGCCTTTGATTCTGAGTTCTGCCTGCTATTAAGAGAAAGAAGATGTGCCACTCTAGTTGAAATGTAAGATGTAGCCTTAGAGGTGGAATCCAATATCATGGCTGCAAAAAAAGTCAAAGGTCATGCTAATAGAAGGAGGCAGAGAGGTGAGGCTTCTTCTTCCTCTGCTTCATCTTCAGAACCCAAATTGGATAAAATGACTAAAATGATAGAGTCATTGGCTACTGAAATATCCAAACTGAAGGTTGAGCAGAGTTCTGGGAAAGCAAGGCTGCCTAATACATTTGCTCCTAGAAATCCAAATCCATTCAAAAGAGAAAATGAACAATTGCAGATCATTCAGAGGGGAAAAGAGGCCAATGAGGAACAAAGGGTTAAGATTCCTTTCCAGAACGTAGTCATGGAGGAGGAACAATTTGATGAAGAGGATGAGATTCACTGCATGGAAGACAAGGGCAGTGCTGCCTTTTTGACATTGGCTACCTACAAAGAGTCATTACTTAAGGACCAAACCAGTCAAGAGTGGGACAGAGAAGTTGTTCTGCAGACTGAAGACCAACAAAGATATAACTTGAGGTCAAGAACGAGTAATGTCAAAGAAAATCTTGCCCAAAGAGCTGCTGTCCCCACAAAACAACAGACCAACAAACAAAAAAGACTGACAGCTGATCCCATCACCCTCAAATCACCAGCTCAAGAGGTAAGAGGCCTTGACAAGTCCCCTTCCCCTTTCAGTTTTGAATCAAAAGTCTAGAAGTTGAAAATATCTGTACCTTTGATAGAAATCGTAAAGAGTGAGGCCTTTAGGAAGCCCATCCTCGATTCCCTTGAGCTGAAAGCCACACAAGAATCCACTGACTATGTGAATTTACAAGATGATAAGCCTGCAGTTGTGTTGAGCTCAATGACTGAACCTGATGATGACAATTCCCCATCCTTTTATGTTTCTTTGACCATTCATGACAAAACCCTCCATAACTGTTTGTTGGACACAGGCGCCAGCCACAATCTGATGCCCAAAGCTGTCATGGAAGAGTTAGGCCTTGACATCACCAGACCTTATCATGACCTGTTGTCCTTTGATTCAAGGAAGGTGAAATGTCTGGGGTTAATCAAAGATTTGGCTATCACCCTGACTCAGCTGCCCATGAAGAGCATGATGCTGGATATTGTCGTAGCAGAGGTCCCTCTCAAGTTTGGCATGCTACTCTCCAGAGGATGGATTAAGAGGTTGGGTGGGACATTACAAAATGACTTATCTTATGCCACTGTCCCAGTTTTTGGAGGAGAGAGCAGGAGACTGTACAGGGAAGCCTAGCTGGCCTATATTATCAGTGATGAGAAGAATCCCACTAATCATCCCATTTACGCTGTGGACACTGATTTTGGAGCATGTATTCTCCAAATTAAAGAATCCCAGAGGGCCTCGGTGCAGAGCAAGAAACCAGTAGGCCAGGCCGTGGGAGAAGGAGGGACAAAAGCTTGGGATATGTTCTTTGATGGAGCATGTTCAAAGGAAACTGCAGGAGCAGGAGTGGTGCTGGTTTCTCCAAAACAAGAAAGCACACATCAGTCTTTTAAGCTGACTTTTCAGGTCACCAACAATATAGCAAAATATGAGGCTCTGATATTGGGCTTGAACGCTGCCAATGACAAAGGGATCAGAGACATAAAGGTGTTTGGAGATGCTGATCTCATTATTCAACAAGTGAACAAAACGTTCCAAGCGAGGCACCCGAAGCTGAAAGCATACAGAGATGAGGTATGGAGACTCAAAGATTCTTTTGATAGTTTTTGTATCTCATATATTCCTAGAATAAAAAATCAGCTTGCTGATTCGCTTGCTGTGTCCGCTAGCATGTTCATCCCTCCCATGCCCCCTAGGTTGGTTTATGAAGTCCAGGTAAAATATAGACCATAATGTCTAGCACTGGAAAGTTTTTGAGGATGATGATGAAGTAAATAGGTTTCTGCAAGTCATTGATGAATTTTCTGAAATGCAAATTGATCAAGAGAATGAAACCTTGGAGGAAAGTCCCCAACCCCAGCTAAAGAACAGAATTGGCCAAGACAATATTGTTCAACTGCCTAGCAATCATATACCTAAAGGGCTAGTGCCTCTAGAGAAGATGTTTAACCATAATCATGTGCCTCATAAGATTTCCCAAAAAAAAGATCAGTTTGCAGTCCATAGACATAACATAGGGAGTCCAGATCATCCAAAGTATATAAATTTGTCCACCCATTTGTCTGCTGCCCAAAGTTCTGAGTACTGCACCTTAATGAAGCAATTTGCTGATGTTTTTGCTTGGGAATATAGTGACCTTAAAACTTATGACAAAAAGATCATCCGGCCTAAGATCCCATGGGAGAAAGACACCATTCCTTTCAAGCAGAAGCTGAGACCCATAAATCCTTTGCTCCTCCCTCTGATTGAGAAAGAAATCAAGAAGTTGTTGGCTGCCAAAATCATATTCTCTTTGAGATATTCAAAGTGGGTAGCCAACTTGGTAGTGGTGAGGAAGAAGAGCGAAGAAATCAAGTTGTGCATTGATTTTAGGAACCTGAATAAATACTCTAAAAAAGACAATTATCCCCTGCCCAAGATGGACCATTTGCTGCAGAAAGTCTCATGAGCCAAAGTGATGTATTTCCTGTATGGATTTTCAGGGTATAACCAGGTTGCTATACATCCAAATGATCAAGAAAAGACTGCATTCACCACTCCTTGGGGTACTTTTATGTACTCTAGGATGCCCTTTGGGCTGATGAATCTTGGAGCTACCTTTTAGAGAGCTATGGATATAGAATTTGTAGGAGAGAAGATAAATTTGTCCTTATCTACCTAGATGATATAACAGTATACTCCAACAGCCACCAAGATCATTTGCAGCATTTGAAGAAGGTGTTTCTGAAGTGCAGAAGGTTTGGGATATCAGTGAATCCTAAGAAGTCACAGTTTGCTTTGGAAGAGGGCAAACTGCTAAGACATGTTGTTTTTGCTGCAGGTGTCAAGATTGACCCAGAAGGAGTAAAAGCAATACAGACCCTGTCTGTCCCAAGATCAAAGAAGGACATCCAATCCTTTCTAGGCAAAATAAATTTTGTAAGGAGGTTCCTAATTTTGCAGAATTGGTAAAACACATCACCTCCATGCTGAAAAAGGGATTTGATATCAAATGGACTGATGCAGCAAGAAGGTCTCTTGAAGACATCAAAAGAGCTATTATGGAAGCTCCCACTTTAATCAGCCCAGACTATAGCAAGGAGTTCCATATCTTCTCCTTTGCTTCTGGTGACACCCTTGCAGCAGTCTTATTGCAGAAAGATGATGAGGGTTCAGAGCATCCAGTGGCATTTTTCAGCAAAACCTTAAGGGATGCTGAACTAAGGTATGATATTATCGAAAAATAGGCCTATGCTCTGATCAAATCTTTGAAAGCTTTCTGAATCTACATTCTGCACTCCAAGGTAATTGCGTATGTGCCCTCTGCTTCAGTAAAGGATGTCCTAACACAGCCAGATGTTGATGGAAGAAGGGCTAAATGGATTGCAAAGCTTATTGAGTTCAACATAGAATTGAAGCCCACCAAGCTTGTCAGAGGTCAGGGCCTTGCCAAGCTAATGGCTGAAGAAAATTGCAGGATGCTGGACATGAATTGGATAAGCACAATTTCAGAGGATGGACAGACAGAAGAGGCAACAATGAGATAGAACCAGTCATTGGCTGAAAATCTGGTTTCTTGTGAATGGTATTCTACAATAGCTCAATTTTTGCTGAAACTAGAAGTTCCTCCAGGTCTTAGTTCAAGCCAAACTAGGACTGTTAAGCTCAGGGTAGCCAAGTTCTGTGTCCATGAAAATTTTCTCTATTGGAGGGATCCATTTGGAATCCTTTTGAGATGTCTAGACAAGGAACAATCTATGGAGGTCATGCATCAGTTCCATTCCAACATCTGTGGAGGACATCACTATTGGAAAACCATAGCCCACAAGATTCTTAGAGCTGGGTATTACTGGCCCACTTTGTTTTCTGATGTCTTTTCATTTGTAAAACCTTGTGACAGGTGCCAGAGGTTTGAAGGAAAACAAAAGTTGAAGTCCTTGCCCTTGAAACCAATACATGCTAGCGGCCCTTTCCAACAATGGGGTTTGAATTTCATAGGAGAAATTAATTCACATTTCAGTGGCCAGCATAGGTGGATCCTAGTAGCCACTGACTACTTCACTAAATGGATTGAGGCCATCCCTACTAGGAAAGTTGATCATCATGTGGTCATGAAATTCTTGACAGAAAATATTTTCACCAGGTTTGGCTGTCCACACAAATTGATTATAGAAAATGCAGCAGCCTTCAACGCAAAAGAGTTGGTGGATATATGTGACTCAATGGGTATTAATCTGGTACATTCCACCTCATATTACCCTCAAGGTAATGGTCTACCAGAATCATCCAACAAGAGCCTGATAAGGATAATCAAGAAGCTGCTAGAAAACAACAAAAGGAACTGGGATTCCAAGCTGAAGTTTGCATTGTGGGCTGACAGGGTAACCACCAAGAAGTCCACAGGGAACTCTCCATTCAAGCTGGTATATGGCACTGAGGCTGTATTCCCAATCCAATTGACCCTCCCTGTGGCCAAGTTCTTGCAGGAAGAGCAGAATGAAGAAAATGACATGGCTAAGAGGATTAGTGACTTGGCAGAAGTGCATCAAATCAGAGATCAATTGGTTGAAAAGGCTGCAGCACATCAAAAGAGGATCAAGGAAGCCTTTGATAGAAAGGCAAAGATAGAGAGTTTTCAAGTTGGAGACTTGGTTCTCAAATGGGACGCACTGAAGGAAAAGAAAGGCAATTATGGAAAGTTCGATGCTCTGTGGACTGGACCTTTTATCATTGCTCAGATCCATGGGAACAACACTTTCCTGCTGCAAAATATAGAAGGAGAAAAAGTTTTTGGTGGCCCAGTAAATGGGTGGTTTTTGAAAATTTATGTTAATTAAGGCCTCCAGGCCCCAATATTGTAAATATGTTATTTTTACAAGTTTAGTGTAGGCTTAGTTAGACTCCATGCCCAATGGAACTCTAGGAAATATTGCTGATCTTGTTTTTGTGTGAAAGGCAGTGGTCTATGGTTCTTGAAACCTCACAGGGAGGATTTCATCCCCAGAAGGAGCCAGTGTTAGCTCTGCTATGCAATGTTGATTTTCTAAGGTCAGAGGAAAACCTGGTCTGTGTGATGGTGTCTTCAAAGGGGCCCCCTCATGGGTCATTTTCCCTTTTCTTCCTACCCCGCTTACCCTCTGCCACCTCCATTCCTCTATTTTTCTTCTAAACCCGACAGATTAACCCCCTTTGGCTTTAGCCCCAAGCGCAAAGCCCAGACTCACCATAGAACCTCACCCATATAACCTCGCGCGCTCATAAACCCCTCGCTGAATCCTCGCCATTGATCAGTCCCCGTCGATCTAACTGCTCCCATCGCACCCGATAAAGGCGACCTGCTCCATAAATCCCCACCGTCAGATCATCTCCACCGAGATCTGATGACATTCGCTTTGATCGCGCCGACAATATGATCAAACATTAGCGCGCGATGAGAGCGGTTTTTCTCTCTCATCCGCTGCTACGTGTCGATCGCTGAATGGAATCATGCGACCCCATCCTTTTACCGCTTAACGCCCAAAAGCGGTGCGATGAATACCTTTACCAACTAGCAAAACCGCTCCCGCCTGATAAACGACTGTGCAGATTCGTAGCCCGATTACCGTCCGATCTGTCCATCGAAGATCTAACGGCCCAAATTCACCCCGCTATCACCTCGGCCAATAGCCTTTGTCGAGTCATCTCCGCCGTCCGTTTCCTCGATCCATTGATCATCCTTCCTTCTCATCCCTACTGTCCGTTTGCCCCTACATTCCATGTCCTCGACCAATCTGTTGCCCGAAGAAGGAGATAACCAGTTTGCCAGTACCAGTCACAATCAGTCCCCAACAACCATATTTAACAGAAAGAATGGCCGAGAGGTGAAAAGGACAAGCATGACTCTGTAATTGAATTCATCAGTAATGGACTCCACAAGTATGAGCACTCCAACAGCCAAAAAGGGATAGCACAACACCTGAGCAGATAAGATTCACTCACTGAAGCAAGGAAACACGTTCAGAGACTCCATCAGGTAGTTAAATGCAGTTGGTGGTCAATTATGGCCCCTCCATACCTAAATGGCTAAGTGCCTTTGTAATGTAAATCTATATATACCTAGAAGCAAGATGTAATTAAGGTTGGCATTTGATGTAAGGTTCAACTTCTGGAGACTGTAGATATTTTGACACTTGCAGCGTCTCGTCTTCATTTTCAGCTAATACAAGCTTCTTTTTTTGTTAACTGCTCACTTTCCATTTCCCTCTATTCAAGCTTGTGCCTGATATGTTGTATTCTTGATCTCATGGTCTTTAGCACTAGATAACTGTCATCTTATCTCTGTGTTAAAGCATTGATTGCATCATTGAATAGGTTGCCCAGGTTTCTTCCTAACTAATGCAGGAGAGCTGTCATCCTGTCTTTGCGTTAGTAGATTAGATTCACTGGTTTATTTACTAGTTGCAGTCAGCCATCACATGGTCTTGTGCATCTGCTGGTGTGGTTAGTATTCTCCATATTCACCTAATACCTCAAACTGTGAGCATTGGTGGTCTAAAGTCTTGTAGTTTGGGGGTGTTCACGCATGCCTGGAGTGAAACAAAGTAGAAGTGGTTATTTGGCTTGAACCAAACCATCATTCCTTCCATTAAACCTGTAACAATAGTTGAATTTAGATGTTACCAGGCATCTCCAAGCTACAACCTAGGAGAGTTTCTTGGAATCCTAACAGTACTGTTCAAATCAATCAACTTTGTGATATTTTTCCTTTTTATATATCTTTTTATTTTGAGGATTTGTGGAGTACTCGTACCACCTAATAATATGGTTCAAATATTATCTTCTAATTTTATATTTTAAAATATATTTATTTTATTTTTTATTTTGAGGATTTGTGAAGTACTTATACCACCTAATAATATGATTGAAAATATTATCTTCTAATTTTATATTTTGAAATAATAACTTTAATATATTTATTTAATTTTAAATAAACTTGTTATATTAGATAAAATATCTTTATTTATCTTTATAGCTTTTACTATTAAACATAATTATACATAATCAATAAACATTTAGTAACGAATATTTGTATTTCCTTCCACATATACATATATATATTTGTTAATGTTAAAATACTCTATTCTTAATAATATATATTTAAAAAGATATTTTCAGATATAATATTATGTATAAATATAACCTACCAACTTACTAAATAAATATATATATATATACACGGAAATACTATATGGTTGCAGCGAAATTTGTTTGAGCAATATCACGGAGTGTGGGTACGTTTCTCGAGGGACCGCCACACGGGAGAGTCCTCGTGTTATGAAGCATGACATCATCATGTCAATTCAATTATTAAAATATATATATAATATTTTCAAATTTTAAATATAAATAGTTTAAAGATAAATAAAATAAAAAATATAATTGAAAATATAAAAATAATTAATCTAAATTTAATTTAGTACATATTGGATTAAATTAAAAAAAATAAATTAAAAAAGCGCTTCACACGTTGGCATTAAAACTATATGAGAGGCATCCAAACTCAACCAAACCATTGTCAACCTTATCCCACTAATAAACACATTATTTTTCTAAAACTAATTCCAATTTAAATTTAAATTAAATTAACCTAAAATACTTTAATATAATATTTTTTTTTATACATAATTAAATTACTTTTAAAATTATTTAAATATAATGACGATTATATATATATAAAACTCACTCTTCACAACCCTACACGCCAAACAAACCTCATTTATACTCCCAAAGAAGAATTATTTGACTAACCTCACCTTGTAAATTCCCGTGAGGATTCTTTGACCAACTTTATCTTTTAAATGGTGTGGTACTCTTATCCTTATGTGGCACACTAGCCCTAGTTATATATATATATATATATTTTTTTTGAATATTTTAAGGGAAAACTAGATCGTGACAAAATATTGATTTTTCTATCTAAGTATATTTAAAGATAAAATTACATTGAAAAACATGGAATTAGTAAGCTTGTATTAGGTTCTCATGAGAATATCAGTTTAATCAGTATTTCTCTACAAAGTCAAGTTGGTATGGATTCAAAATAAGAAGTATATACAAATTAAAAACATAAAAACAATTAGGAGGAAACCGAGTCTCTATCTCAATAGGCACTACCATATCCTTTTTGTTGGTCACTGAATCAAAACTTGATGCGAATCTGGGTTAAATGCAGGCGATCCTATTGTTAGTGTCCTTCAATTGTAGTTGCATCTTCTTTAACATCATTAAATCTCATCTTTTGTGTGGTTGCACTCTAGCAAGGCCTTTCCTCAGAGAGATTTAATGTGCTAGTATAAATCAATAGTTTGCATATATTCGATTTGACGCCCATGCGTGTGCCATGTGTCTAGCACCCAGGTGGTGAGCTCCTATATTCCCTCTGAGTCTAAGTGACATACATGTTCCTGACACAATTCATGGTCAACTTCAGTAAGTTCCTGTTGGCTCTTTGTTAATATTTGGGTATGAAATAGTCATGTAGAAGTCTTGGATTTGAACCAAGCACGAGAGTCATGACCGCCTCCTACATGCCCGCTGCAAGCTCTTTGTCTAATCATTGCAGCGAGGGGAAGGAGAAAATGAATGAGTGGGGATGGCCATGTAGCAAAGGGGCAAGGTTGGCATTATGAAGATATTAAAACTTGCAATAATTATATATATTTTTAATGATTATATAAACTTTTATTATAAAAATATATAAATTTGATTAATTATTATGTTAATAGACAGTTTGAGATATGAATATAATTGTGTTTAAAAGAGTTTTAACATTTTAAAATTTAATATGGAAAATGTTATATTATATATAAATGAGTGAAAATATTTAAATGTTAGTTCAATATGAAAGAGATATTGTAATGTCCTTAAAATGAAGTATTTTATAAAAAGTTTTATTAAAAAATAATAATAATAAAACATAAAGTGAACTAAATTAAAAAAATTAAAATAATAAATTGATTCAATACAATTTGCGATATTTTTTTATTAATAAAATTATAAGCAAATTTTCCATGAAAAAATTATAATCTATATATGACATTAAAATACATTTAAATAATAATGATATATACTTGTAACCATGACATGTGAGAATATATAATTATTAAATATATAATTTTTTATAAAATTAATTAATTAACTTATAATTAAAAATAAAAATATTTTTAAATATAGAAATGTGAAATATATAAAATATAAATAATAACCATTTGATGTGTTGACCAGAATTCTCAAATGGACATAGTAGATAGATAAAGTTCAATGTTGGTTGAATTGTCAACCCTATAGGAGATCGCTAACCAATTGGGCTATGCAGTGAGTGAGGAATATGCCCATGGCTTTCAACAAAGATACCTGAGCCAAGGCCGTGCAGTCATACTGATACCCCAAATGAGCTTGTATCAAATTTCATGAATTTTCCTCTGAACTAGTACTTGATAATAATGATAAATTAAAGAAGGTGACTCGACGGTGAGATAAATACTGTGAGCCCAAGAGACCACTGCAAAAACTACGTTCACTCTACGAATTAAGGAGGCCAGGGAGGTATGAGCGCCATGCCCACTGCAATGAATGTACTCCATCACTGAGATAGTGACCGTCATTAGATTTACTCTCTCGTGGTGGGGTGTATATTTATCTATATCATTAATACTAGGTATATTATATTATATTATATTATATTATATATATATATATATATATATATATATATAATTTGTCAAAATAAAATTGGTATATATATAATTATATGTATTATCGGGGTTTTGATAAAATTAAAAATAAGAATATTTCTATATATATGGAGATGCATAATCTATATGATATAAATAATATTATTAAGAACCAAATTAGATCTATTTTAAGCCCAAATATGCCAAGAGAGGGCTCAAATCTTGAGGTGAAATTTTTTTCTCAAGTTTTACACTCAAAAGTTTGTATCTTGAGAGATTTAATCCCTTAAAATGAATATATCCTCATAATAAGACAATTCATTTGTTACAGGTAACTAGATCTATAATTACAAAGAAAAATATAAACATTTAACAATTTGTATTAATTATTTAGTTTATTGATAGGATATTTATATTTTATGTTAAATATATATTTTTATTAATACTCATAATGGAGTAAATAGATACATTTTAATAATTTAGAACCCAAATTTCAAGAAGTTTAGGGAAAATTATTGCACATTACAAAGAAAACATTCTACATTATTCATCTCACATCTAGAAAATTACCTTTACTATATAAATACAATCACATAAATTGATTGTAGAGTGAAATGTAGCAACAAAGCATATCATTTAAGCATACAGTTAATTTTTGTGTGACATCTGAACAAATATTCCTTTTTGTTTCTTGGTATATATTGTCTTATTTCCTTGCCCTGGTTAATGGAGGAGAGTGAGGCAAGTATTCTTTTCAAAACTTTTGGAAAAAAGGGGGAACTAGAATCTTCTCCTTCCTTAGATTCTTCTAATTCTCCTTCTCATCTCTTAGATTACTCTCTTGAGGGGGAGTAAATACCCCAAATGAAGTTTATTCCACAATCAAAGGAAATAAATACTTTGTTTTCTTTCGAGCTTTGGATACAATTAAAGGAAATAAATTATTTGTTTTTCTTTCGAGCTTTGGATACAACTTTGGGGTTAGCTTTTGTACTTTCCTAGTATTGATTGCTTCAAAGGAGAATGAGATTCTTGTTTACTTGGACAACTTTTTGTGAAGTGGCCATATTGCCAGCAAGTGTTTCATTGAATGGAATCTATTCATAATCAAGGGCTTGAAAATGACTCCATCCTTCCATATTAAGTTGAATTGCTTATGGGAGGGTCCTTTTTAAAGTATATTTCCACATGTAATCTAACAAATGTATATATCCCATTTTGTCTCAACTTAGTTAATGGAGTGTCCTACTTTGTCTCCAATAGATTTGAGAATGGTTTTACCCCAAAACATCACAGGAAGGCATGATCCTAACCCATCTAAAGGTGGCCATGATTTCCATATTTGGATAAAAATTAATGGTCCAGTGGGAAAGAAACATGCCTCAGATATTCATAAAGTATAGGCTTGATTTTAAAATATAATCCTTGGCTTCTTCACATTCAAATATGAAGAAGAAGAAACCTTTCCCAAAGTAAACAAGTTTATATGAAAAACCCTAATGTTTAGATGCCTATACTTGAAATGTTTAACAACTGGATGATAGGCTTTTAAAATTCTCAATGAAGGCTCTTTTATGTACATAATGATCTTTTTTTTGGCCTTTAGAGTTGAAGTTTCCATCTTAGGGATGTTTTCTTCCCTTTTAACAAATTTACTCTTCATTGAGTATTTTCCTCCTAAAAGGTATAATATATATGTGTGTTATTATATTTTAGAATATAAGCGGGTATGTATTAACATTTTATTTCAATGTCAATTACACACACACACACACACATATATTATTGGTAAATATTCACATTATATTAATATTAAGATATACATAAGGTATATGTAGAAAGTTTGGGGGGCCTTCATCCATCATCCCTCGTAGTTCTCTGCCATTGGAGAAGGAAAACAAAAAACCTTTCTAAGATTTTCACATCAAGTATTGCATATAACATCTTAAGACAACGTTTGGAGTTACATTACTAAAATCAGAGCCAACATTCTGTGATAGTGTTGAGTCACCAGTAGACAGATTTGGAAAAAAAACAAAATGTCAAAATAGGCATATCTAGAAGAGATCTGGAAGTGCTTAGTTGGTTCTTGGATGGCCATGGGGCATGTTGACTTGCTACAACAACTTGCATCCATCGTCGAGGGGGCTAGCCATGTTCGCTTCATCTGAAATCTCCTCCAAAATGTAACACCCATGTGGACTTAGTTGAGGAGGAGACATCGTTGGAACTTTTGTTGGAATGTGCTCCAAAGACACAGTGGCAACCTGAGGCTTGCGGGCTGGGGATGGTCGACTAGCAGAAGTCAGACCAATAGGAGGAGATATGACACCAATGAGCAAAAAAGAAAATGTGGAGTGTTAGGCAGCCGATCCCCCGTGTAACGGTTTTGAGGCTTAAAGCCCACAATTTTGGGTAATGGTATTGTAAAGGCTCCGCGAAGTGCGCAGAGCGTGAATTGTAATGAGTCAAGTCAAAGGGTTGTCTGCCTTCAAATAATGTAATTTAATATAGAATGTGTCAGCCTACCCATGGTCCATGGACCATGGAAATGTATAAATAGAGGACCATGGAAATGTATAAATAGAGCAAGGCTCTAAGTGTAGTAGGCAGTTGTGATGTGATCTAAGTATTATGGGTTTTTGAATGTGATATTCGCTCTGAGTCTGTAAGTCCGAGTCTTGGGTTGTAGTAGGAGGAAGAGACTCTGCAGTTGTGTGCACAGAGGCCTGGTAGAGTCCGCAGTTGTGTGCGCGGACCCCTGTAGCTGAGTGCGCAGGGTGGAGTTGGATTGTACTGGAACTGAAAGATAATAAAAGCTAAGTTGATTCTGAAATATTGTGCATCTATTCGCAGATCTGTTTGTTTATGCTTTTGGTATATGTTTATGCATCTCTTTACAAGTTTATGGTTGCGCGCACTGGTCATAACTATTGAATGATTGATAAATATTACTAGGCCCACAAAATTAAGTCCGATCTATAATAATAGCACAATAAGGTTAGAGGATCTAGATAGTGCCCCTTCGTGCTTTGAGCAGAGCTACGCGAAGGTCAGACAGCTGCGCGGAATTGCACAGGTGCGCAGGATCGGTTCGCGACCTTTCCAAATCTCATCAAGACATCCCTAGGGTGCGGAAACCTGGTTCCAACACCCTCCCATACTACCTCGGGTGAGACTTCAGTCCGCACTCTGCGGACTGTTGCCGAAAGGGCCGATAGTTTCAGGATTTGTTTGGCTAACTCACTTTTGAACCTGGGTCAGGCCCCATCAAGCCAACAAATGGTTCCGTTGCCAGGACCGGGATTTGCCTAAGGGATGTCTGATGTCAGAACACTGGAACCCTACAAAGAAAGAAATTGAAGAGTGGTTGGATCAAAAACTTCATGAGTTCGTGGCACAGGAAAACAGAACTCCGCAGATATCTGAGAAGAGGTGGCTGGATCGCTACGTATATACGGAAATCCACGAGATCTTCTTCGCGTCTTTCTCTACAGAGTTGTATGATTGAATCGCGAGGTTAGCCGACAACCAGGGAAGGTATAAGCTAGATCAACTGATAGTGTGGACTCCAGAGTTAGTACGTAGGCTAGGGGCATCAGAAGATAAGATCGTGCGGGTTATAGACCATTGGCTCGACCGGATAATAGGAGGGTTTGTCACTGGATTTGCAATAACCACGATTGTAAGCTACAACGATGCAGAAAGACATTTTCTCCAAGGACCGCGAGGTGAGTACATCAAATCCTTGAATACCTGGATTAAGATGTTGTTATGTGAAAAACGGGTGTTGCGAATACATTAATGATTGGAACGATGCGAAGCAGAAAGATCTACAAAGGTATTGAAGGGTTAGGAAACAGTCCTTTAATTTCACCTTCGCGAGAGAGCGAGGAAGAGCGCGCTCGAGTTTCTCTGAGAAGTACGGTTAGTTTGATAAGGCATCCCATTCCGCAGTTATCACCTCCACTTACGCTATCACCCGCTTCACCCACTTTACCTCCATCTTCACCCACCCCGCCTCCACCACCCCCACAGTTTAGCATGGCGAGCGCGATTAAGGTACCTGTATTCAGAGGAGTCGGAAATGAGGACCCGGATCAGTTATGGTTCGTGGTAAGAGCAGTGTGGGAAGCACAAGGGGTTATAGACGATAACATTAAGAAGGCTACATTGGTAAGTGCGCTACAGGATTGCGCGTTGACGTGGTATATCAAGCACTCAAATGATCACCCGAATGCAGGAATAGCGGAGATCCAGGATGCGTTGAACAAAGAATTTAGCCGGCCGAAATTAGAGACACAGTCAATCATCGGATTTAAAGAGATCGCGATGCTTCCAGGCAAGACCCCTTGGGACCTGGATCAGAGACTGAAGACTATGATTCGCGAGGCTAATATGACGCTAACGGATGCGCAACATCGCGCGTGGTTTGTGGCGTCTTTGACACCACACTTGAGGACGGCGCTGTCACAGCAGAAGTTGTCAACCCAGGCGGAAGCGCTGGAAATAGCGATAAGGTTGCATGAAACTCCGATACAAGATTTGGGGTTGGGAGTCCAACAAATCCACGCGCAGCTACAAAACCTATGCTTGGAGATGCAGAGTTTGAAGCAGGATAGGACACCTCGGCCAGAAGCACGCGAAGAAGCATGGTACATAAAATGTAAAGGCTAGGGCCATGATAAGGATCACTGTCCAGTATTCGCGAACTATTTGGTAGGAGGGGGCCAATGCCATTGAGACCAGAGGTACAGGTAGGGCCAAGTGCGGCGCCAACGCTCTGGTTTTCCAAACATATGTTTTTTGTTTTTCTTTGCAATGTTGTTTTATAATGAAATTTCTAATTTGTTTTGCAAAGTTTGAAAAAAATAATAGCATTAATATTTTGAGGTTAAGATTTTTTATATAATTATATATCATTAATTAATACTTTAATACACATAACATAATTGTCACTAAAAGATAACAATTTTAAATACTCAACAAGAAATACACATATTGCATATAGATATAATTAAAAAAATATGTATTTTAAAACCCTTTCACTAAAACCGACATAACCGACATGTTAAATAGACGATTTTTATGAAAATTTTGAATAAAACAGTTGAAAAAATAACAAATTTTATGAAATTTTTATTCAAAGATGACATTTTAAGGGTTTTTTCCAAAAAAATGATTCAGATAGCATTTAAAGTAAAAATAACAAAAACAAATGTTAAAAAAATAGAACATACAAAATATATATATATTAGAAACATAAAATAAAAATAAAAAATACAATTAAATTTAAAAAATAAAAACATTAAAAATAAAAATAAAAACATTTTTTTTAATTAACCCAAAAAAATGAAATAAATAAATAAATAACCTATTAAAATAAAAAAACATATTAAAAACTATTAAAAAAACATAATAATAATAATTAAAAAAATAACATTTAAAAAATAATAATTTTATAAATAAAAAAATCGAAACCCCTTACCTGCCCAAGCCCCAGGCCTCGCGACCCCTCGGCGAGCAAAGGCAATTCTTGGAATCAACTTGCCCGCTTAGGGGCTACGTGGCTTGGGGACTGGACACGAGGAGTTTCCATTTTTTTTTATAATTTTTTCTTAAATGTTTTTTTTTAAATGTTTTTTTTTTTTTTTTTTTTTTTTTTTTTTTTTTTTTTTAATTTTATTATTTTTTTTTTATTTTATTATTTTTTTTTTCAATTTTTTTTTTAAATGTTTATATTTATATCTATATATGTTTATTTAAAAAAAATTAATTATTTTTTTTAAGTTTCTTAATTGTTCTTATTGTGTCTTTAAATGTTTTTATTTTTTTATTTTTTAAGTTATCCCATCAATATTACTTTTTTTTGGTCAAATTCTTAAATTAATTTCTTAAATTATGTTTTTTTTTTTTTAATCACTTGTTTTTTTAGACTTTTTATGTTTGATTTTTTTTTTTTCCTTTATATATATTTTTATATTGCAGTTTTTTTTGTATTTTTTTTTAATTTTTTGATGTTTTAGTATATATTTTTATTTACTTATTATTTTTTTAAATTTTTTGTGGCTTTTTTTTTGTTCTAGTTTTTATTTTTTCAGTGTTTCTATATTGTGAATATATTTGATTGGATATATATGTCAAAATAAAAATGAGAACTTTTTTTTTTGTTGATAATGTACTTCCTTTGCAGTTGATAGGATGATGGAAACAAGAAGTTTTTTTTTGCTTAACCTCTGTTTTTTTTGCCTACTTTCAATATATTTATTAGTTTTGTTTTTTTCAATGTTTATATATTATGAATATATTTGATTGGATGTATATGTCAAAATAAAAAGTATGTGTGGAAGTAATAAGTCTAGAAGAACAATTTTTTTGTTGATGGTTTACTTCCTTTGTGGTCCATAGGATTATGAAAACATTTTTTTTTTTTTTTTTTATTATTTTGCATAATCTCAGTTTTTTTTGGCCCACTTTCAATATGTTTATTAGTCCCAATTTATTAAATTCAAAAGAAACATAATTTTATTATTATTATTATTATTATATATAAAAACAGAATTAAAAAATATATATTTATAGTTCTTAAAAAACAAATAGCAAATAAATAAATAATTTAAAAAGTCATTAAACAACACATAATAAATAAATAAATAAAATAAAATAAATAAATAAGTAAATAATAATAATAAAATAAAAATAAAAATAGAAAAATAAATAAATAGATAATAATTTAAAAATCATTAAAAAACACATATATTATAACATCAAAATATATATAAAACCCTTACATCTAATTCTGATTAATTAAATTAGGATATTAAACAGTGTTAATTTAAACATATTAGCAAGTAAAAAAAAATCTGACATTTCTTATCATTAAACCATCAACTATCAACTATTAATAGCTCCATGCATCCACGCTCTCTCTTCTTAAACTTGCAATTAACAACCCTGATGATGGACTCACCTAGTTAGTCCGAAACGTTGGTTTTTTAAAAACAATAACAAGTTCTTCCATACTTCTCAATTCTCAACAAATAGCAAATTTCAAAATCTCAAAATTATCTAAAAATAAAATATTTACACAAATTTCCAAAAAAACAAATGTTTCAATGCAAAGAGTATCAAGCACTCCAAAATCACATACAAATTTATTTGTTTTGTAAAATTGTTCGATCATCATAACTGAAGTGTTTCCAATCCAATGACTTCAATACATTATATAAAAATGTATTATATTTAATAAATTGTTATTAATATGATAAACTTAAAATAAAAATAAATTAATAGAAATTAAATTATTATATTTTTTTAAAAGAATATTAACACCATGGCTGAAAATTGTTGGATTTTAAGGCTTTTCATAGAGGCGGTATTTTATCTTTAATGTCATGCCTGAAAATTGTTGGAATTTTAAGGCTTTTTAGAGACATGATATTTTATCTTTAATGCGATGTCTGAAAATCGTTGGAATTTTAAGACTTTTCAGAGACATGATATTTTATCTTTAATGTCATGCCTATCATTGGAATTTTAAGGTTTTTTGGAGTCATGATATTTTATCTTTAACATCATTATTAAATGACGTTGAGAATTTACCCCGAAAGAAAAATACTTTATTCCCACATCAACACTTTTCGCTTTCAAGGTGTTTTTTGCACGGAAAATATTGTCTTTTATTGGTTTTTACTTCCATTTTTAAAAAATGTTGAAAATTTACCTTAAAAAAATTATTCCAACATCAACACTTTTCATTTTTAGGTTTTTTTTTTTTTTTTTTTATGTTTTTTTGGGGCTTTTTGGCTAGAGTTCTTGTTTTGAGGTAATAGTTCGGTTTGATTAGTAACTTTGTTAGTTTTGATTTTTTAAAAAAGAAGATCATTGAGAAGCCTATATTAGCTCTTCTAGATTTTAATAAGGTGTTTCAAGTCAGGTGTGATGCTAGTGGCAATGAAATAGGGGCTATTCTTAGCTAAGATGAGAAACCAATGGCCTACTTCAGTGAGAAGTTGAACGAATCGAAAAAGAAGCACTCTACATATGACAAGGAGTTCTATGTAGTCATCCAAGCTCTAAAGCAATGTAGGTATTATCTTATGCCTAAGGAATTTGTCTTATATTTTGATAATCATGCCTTGCAATTTATTACCAAACAAGACAAATTAAATCACAAGCATGCTAAGTGGTAGAGTATACACAAAATTTTACATTTGTTTTGAAACATATTAGTGGAAGTACAAATAAAGTTGCCGAAGCTTTGAGCAGAAGATGCCTACTTTTGCAGAAGTTTCAAGTGAAGCTCTTGGGATTGGATCATATCAAGGAGCTGTACAAAGAGCATGCAAATTTTCAAGAGGCTTATGATGTGTGTCAAAATTCGGTAAGCAGGGATAGGAGTCCTTGGATGGAATATATGTTGTAAGAAGGGCTTTTGTTTAAGGGTTTCCAATTATGCATACCAAAAGGTTTAGTGAGGGACAATTTACTACAAGAAAAGCATAACGTAGGATTGGTAGGGCATTTTGGAAATGGCAAAACATTTTCTCAGCTGAGGGCTCATTATATTTGGCCAACCATGAAGGCTCATGTTGAGAAGTTTGTGAAGAGATGTAAAATCTACCAACTTGCCAAACAAAAACATGAAAACATCAGGTTGTATCAGTCATTACCTATTCTTGATAGACCATGAGATGTAGTATGTATGGATTTTGTTTTAGGATTGCCTTGAACTCAAAGAGGCAATGATTGTATATTTTTTGTAGTGGACATAATTTCAAAGATGGCACATTTTATACCTTGTAACAAAACAAATGATGCAACACACATTGCCAATTTGTTTTTTAAGGAGGTAGTAAGACTACATGGTCTTCCTACAAGTATAGTTTCTGACATGGTCATGAAGTTTATTGGACACTTTTGGTGGACATTGTGGAAGAGGCTGGGAACTAAGCTCGATTTCAGCTTAACCTATCACCCTCAAATGAATGGTCAAACCGAAATCATCAATAGGAGTTTGGAAAACCTATTGAGAAGCTTGATAAGTGAGCACTCACGTTAATGGGATCAAGTCCTTCCACAGGCTGAATTCACTTATAATGATTCTCCAAATCGAAGTATTGGGTTCATCCCATTTAAAATTGTTTATGGAGTACACCCATGAGGAAAAGCGAGAATAAGAAGCCGATGGGGAAGACTTTACTATGAACATGCAATCTTTGCATGAAGAAGTTAAGGGATTGCTACAGGGAAACACTCAAAGCTATAAGAAAAAGGCAGATAAAAAGAGAAGGGAGGTTAATTTTGAAGAAAGAGATCTAGTATTGGCACATCTACGTAAAGAAATATTTTTTAACAAAGAATATAACAAATTCATACTAATTTAGATCGGACCATGCAAAATTTTGAGGAAGTCCTCAACAAATTCATATAAGATCAAACTTCTAGCCGGCGTGGGAATCTCTCCTATATTTAATGTAGCGGATATGTACCCTTATGTGAAAGATAGCTCAGAAGTACCAACATCTAAACCAGATAATGAAAATGACCAACAAGCCAAATGGATGAAGCAACTACCTACAACTAAGCCAATGCAAGTAGAGGATATTTTGGACAAAATAGTGGTAAAGATAACCCGAGGCAAAGAGTACTACAAGTACCTCGTCAAATGGAGAGATCACTCAATAGAAGATGCTACTTTGTTGTCTGTTGCAATTATACAAAAAAGTGGCAGAACACTCGAAGACCTCATGGACGGGAGTCCATGAATCCTTTTGTTCCTTGGAAGTTTGATGCAAGGGCATTTAAAAAAAAATCTCGCTTAGTTCTAGGAACCTTAATTTATGTTTTAACAATAGTTGAATGTTGTTTTTCGTTAAAATAAATTAGAGGGAAAAATAATAACTTGAGCGTAGGCCTTTTGTAAAGGATTTGTTTAGTTATGAGTTCATCAATAAATTCAAGAAAAAGAAGTCAGTTATGCTACAGGTAGTTTCGATCTCAGATTTTGGTGAAAATGTAAAACAATTCCAAAAATCCTGATTGAGAGTTGGGTGGAAAATGTATGAAACTATGCTATGAAATTTTTCCATTTAAAAAAGTTGAACCATGTAATCAATCTTCAATGAGATGAAAAATTTACAGTTACATCTAAATGCTATGTTCATGTTTAATGCTTGGAACACTCCTAACGTCTTGTAGACTTGCTAAGTATCACATTCAATTTGAACTCTCTCTATTTTAACTCTATGGCAGCAAGGGACGTCTAACTGTGTGAATCTGTGGCCCAGATTGGGCAATGACCCATGTGTGTAGTAAACAACTTTGCATAACCGAAAGGAAGCATGGACCCTGAATTCTCAGCATTGTGACATTTTCCAGAGTTTTATTCCACTCTGTAGAAAAAGAACAAATTTCTGGTAACATATATTTCTTAACATTTTTATTGTTTTGGAACTAATATTAAAGTGGAACATTGTGTTTCCAATTTAAATCGTGAAGAATGAGTCGTAGTTGATACACCCATAAAGGAGGTAAACGGGTAAAACCATTAAATTGTTGCCTACGGGTATTCATGTTTGCCTTGTGGTGTTCCCGTGACCATTGTTTGGTTCTTGTTCCATGTGTAGACTTCATGTTCACTGAACAAAGCAATTTCAGACCTTGTTTTCTCTGTTGGAGAAATGTTTCAGAATTATTTGTTTCACTATATAAGAAAGTGTAAATCCCAGTAGACCTTTTGCAAGTGGTTAAAATACAATTAGGTTGCTTGAAAGAGAAAGACACACCATTCTTCTACAACACACAGACAAACACATATATATTGTCTAACTCTTTAAGTTTTGGTTGTTTTTTTGTTTTTTGTTTTTATTATTTTTTATGTAAATTTAGTAATATAATTTTGAGTGAGATTATGATCTTTTTTTTTTTCTTTTTTCTTTTTTTAAATGCATATATAAATTCAACATTCTAAAACACACAAAAAAAACCAATTAAATTCTATCTTAATAGAGGCTTTTATGAGTAGAATTATTTAGATATTTGTCTTTTCGATCATCACATAAAAATATTGATCAACAATCAATACTTTTATATAATAGATCTATAAAACAAATATCTAAATTTAAATTATATAGATTATGTAATTTCAATAAAACCTTACTGAATTTAAAACAAAGTCAATTAAAAAAATTAAAATAAAACCAAAAAATTAAAACTATCATATATATATATATATAATGCTTAACCATAATTAAATTACGTTATCAAAATGATTGAAATCCAATTATATTTTTTTCTCTCCAAAATTGTAAGACACCCAGCCAACATTTATATTCCCAAGAAGAATTATTTGACCAGCCTCATCTTGTGAACTCCCCAAGAATTCTTTGACTAACTTCATCTTGTAAATGGGGTTGGTACTCTCTTATCCTTTGTGGCACACTAGTCCAAGTCTTGGTGTTATGAGTCATGTGGTCACTTTTGTATTTAGGAGGATAAAGTTGAAGACATTTCTTATAAAAATATGTGAGCGTGCTTCGTGTGGCTTTTTCTTATAATAAAATTGGAGGAAGATGCTACAAGTAGGTTTATATATTTCAAGTTACTTCGTCGATTCTTTCTAAATAGGTAAAACCAATTAATATAAACTATGACCACGCCATCTTTCTTGGTAATGATGTTACTTGTTTTTATGTCCAAACATGAATGTCTAGTCTAAGATTTCAGTATCCTCAATTGTTTTTTTTCAAAGTATATGGAAACATTTATATATAAAAAATTACATAAAAAATTATTATAATATTGATAAAAATTATTTTATGACTTTTGCTTTTTACTCTTTTTTTAAGATAGTTTTTCTTAATTGGGTATTTATTTGTTTTTTTTTTTTCTCTAATTTTATGGTCTTGTTTTCTTGTTGTGGCTTTCCCATGCTTTATTAGTATGCACGTTTCTATTGAGGAGTAGCATATTATCATGAGTGGGCTTTTTAGGGAAACTCTGGCACTGGCCACCACTTAGAAGAAACAACTGTGAGGTTCAGGGCCTCACTCCGGGCCTCGTTCAGGAAGAGATAACTCACATGGAACGTGTGGGGGCCTTTGCATGATAGCAACTTTAAGATACTGAGGTTCTCGTTGAGTTGGTGGACTAGATGCCGGATGTAGGTCACACACGAGGCTTGCTTCAACCAATACTATATACTGACCTCTGAAGTTTCTCCTTGGCTAGATTGTAATGGATCACTTTGAACATATAGATGACATCCTCCACTCTTTAGAGCACCTCCACCATCATTTACAGAACTTGGATCAATGTTTGGATCATATTGAGCAACAATTAGGCATGCCTCTTTCAATTGGTAGCAATCCTAGCAAAAATGAAGATCTGGTTCAGGGTGTCGCCACTGATTCTGATCCATCTACTTAATTTATGTTATGCCCACAATTATTTTGAATTCTTATTTTACAGTCTTTCCTGTTGGACTGTCTGGAATGATTTTCAATGTGCATCTCAATCTTTCAGTGTTTTTTTGAACATTTTAATATCTTACACATATCTACAAAGTGTGCAATTTTAGTTATGGTGCAATCATTCTAGTGAAAAACTGAACTAAAATATTCAAATCTTTTATATACATGTCAATTTATAAAAAAATAAAATATTTACCCAAAACATAAGATAAATATTATTTAGTTAAATATATATAATAATAATTTTATATAAATAAAATTTTTAAATTATAAAACTATTGAAATATATTATCAGTATTTGATTAATCTTATATTTATAATTCTAATTTAAATGTATTATTTTACATCGACAAGTTTATTAAAATTATTATTCAACATTTAAAATATATTTATAATTTTTTTCCATAAAATTTTGTTATCAAATACTTATACAATTGTTAATGTATTAATGTTACTTTCATATTTTTTTTCAATTTTCATCAAAATTTCAAAATATCTTTACATTTAACTATCTTTTATATATAAAAATTAATTTGAAATTTATTTATCACATTTATGATATTATATTTCAATATTAATAAAATTCATAAATAATGAAAAATAAATTAATATTTTGGACAAAATAGTGGTAAAGATAACCCGAGGCAAAGAGTACTACAAGTACCTCATCAAATGGAGAGATCACTCAATAGAAGATGCTACTTTGTTGTCTGTTGCAATTATACAAAAAAGTGGCAGAACACTCGAAGACCTCATGGATGGGAGTCCATGAATCCTTTTGTTCCTTGGAAGTTTGATGCAAGGGCATTTAAAAAAAAATCTCGGTCAGTTCTAGGAACCTTAATTTATGTTTTAACAATAGTTGAATGTTGTTTTTCGTTAAAATAAATTAGAGGGAAAAATAATAACTTGAGCGTAGGCCTTTTGTAAAGGATTTGTTTAGTTATGAGTTCATTAATAAATTCAAGAAAAAGAAGTCAGTTATGCTACAGGTAGTTTCGATCTCAGATTTTGGTGAAAATGTAAAAGAATTCCAAAAATCCTGATTGAGAGTTGGGTGGAAAATGTATGAAACTATGCTATGAAATTTTTCCATTTAAAAAAGTTGAACCATGTAATCAATCTTCAATGAGATGAAAAATTTACAGTTACATCTAAATGCTATGTTCATGTTTAATGCTTGGAACACTCCTAACGTCTTGTAGACTTGCTAAGTATCACATTCAATTTGAACTCTCTCTATTTTAACTCTATGGCAGCAAGGGACGTCTAACTGTGTGAATCTGTGGCCCAGATTGGGCAATGACCCATGTGTGTAGTAAACAACTTTGCATAACCGAAAGGAAGCATGGACCCTGAATTCTCAGCATTGTGACATTTTCCAGAGTTTTATTCCACTCTGTAGAAAAAGAACAAATTTTTGGTAACATATATTTCTTAACATTTTTACTGTTTTGGAACTAATATTAAAGTGGAACATTGTGTTTCCAATTTAAATCGTGAAGAATGAGTCGTAGTTGATACACCCATAAAGGAGGTAAACGGGTAAAACCATTAAATTGTTGCCTACGGGTATTCATGTTTGCCTTGTGGTGTTCCTGTGACCATCGTTTGGTTCTTGTTCCATGTGTAGACTTCATGTTCACTGAACAAAGCAATTTCAGACCTTGTGACCATCGTTTGGTTCTTGTTCCATGTGTAGACTTCATGTTCACTGAACAAAGCAATTTCAGACCTTGTTTTCTCTGTTGGAGAAATGTTTCAGAATTATTTGTTTCACTATATAAGAAAGTGTAAATCCCAGTAGACCTTTTGCAAGTGGTTAAAATACAATTAGGTTGCTTGAAAGAGAAAGACACACCATTCTTCTACAACACACAGACAAACACATATATATTGTCTAACTCTTTAAGTTTTGGTTGTTTTTTTGTTTTTTGTTTTTATTATTTTTTATGTAAATTTAGTAATATAATTTTGACTGAGATTATGATCTTTTTTTTTTTTTTCTTTTTTTAAATACATATATAAATTCAACATTCTAAAACACACAAAAAAATCAAATTAAATTCTATCTTAATAGAGGCTTTTATGAGTAGAATTATTTAGATATTTGTCTTTTCGATCATCACATAAAAATATTGATCAACAATCAATACTTTTATATAATAGATCCATAAAACAAATATCTAAATTTAAATTATATAGATTATGTAATTTCAATAAAACCTTACTGAATTTAAAACAAAGTCAATTAAAAAAATTAAAATAAAACCAAAAAATTAAAACTATCATATATATATATATAATGCTTAACCATAATTAAATTACGGTATCAAAATGATTGAAATCCAATTATATTTTTTTCTCTCCAAAATTGTAAGACACCCAGCCAACATTTATATTCCCAAGAAGAATTATTTGACCAGCCTCATCTTGTGAACTCCCCAAGAATTCTTTGACTAACTTCATCTTGTAAATGGCGTTGGTACTCTCTTATCCTTTGTGGCACACTAGTCCAAGTCTTGGTGTTATGAGTCATGACATCATCCTAAGGTCACTTTTGTATTTAGGAGGATAAAGTTGAAGACATTTCTTATAAAAATATGTGAGCGTGCTTCGTGTGGCTTTTTCTTATAATAAAATCAGAGGAAGATGCTACAAGTAGGTTTATATATTTCAAGTTACTTCGTCGATTCTTTCTAAATATGTAAAACCAATTAATATAAACTATGACCACGCCATCTCGTTGGTAATGATGTTACTTGTTTTTATGTCCAAACATGAATGTCTAGTCTAAGATTTCAGTATCCTCAATTGTTTTTTTTCAAAGTATATGGAAACATTTATATATAAAAAATTACATAAAAAATTATTATAATATTGATAAAAATTAATTTATGAATTTTGCTTTTTACTCTTTTTTAAGATAGTTTTTCTTAATTGGGTATTTATTTGTTTTTTTTTTCTCTAATTTTATGGTCTTGTTTTCTTGTTGTGGCTTTCCCATGCCTTATTAGTATGCACGTTTCTATTGAGGAGTAGCATATTATCAGGAGTGGGCTTTTTAGGGAAACTCTGGCACTGGCCACCACTTAGAAGAAACAACTGTGAGGTTCAGGGCCTCACTCCGGGCCTCGTTCAGGAAGAGATAACTCACATGGAACGTGAGGGGGCCTTTGCATGATAGCAACTTTAAGATACTGAGGTTCTCGTTGAGTTGGTGGACTAGATGCCGGATGTAGGTCACACACGAGGCTGCTTCAACCAATACTATACACTGACCTCTGAAGTTTCTCCTTGGCTAGATTGTAATGGATCACTTTGAACATATAGATGACATCCTCCACTCTTTAGAGCACCTCCACCATCATTTACAGAACTTGGATCAATGTTTGGATCATATTGAGCAACAATTAGGCATGCCTCTTTCAATTGGTAGCAATCCTAGCAAAAATGAAGATCTGGTTCAGGTTGTCGCCACTGATTCTGATCCATCTACTTAATTTATGTTATGCCCACAATTATTTTGAATTCTTATTTTACAGTCTTTCCTGTTGGACTGTCTGGAATGATTTTCAATGTGCATCTCAATCTTTCAGTGTTTTTTTGAACATTTTAATATCTTACACATATCTACAAAGTGTGCAATTTTAGTTATGGTGCAATCATTCTAGTGAAAAACTGAACTAAAATATTCAAATCTTTTATATACATGTCAATTTATAAAAAAATAAAATATTTACCCAAAACATAAGATAAATATTATTTAGTTAAATATATATAATAATAATTTTATATAAATAAAATTTTTAAATTATAAAACTATTGAAATATATTATCAGTATTTGATTAATCTTATATTTATAATTCTAATTTAAATGTATTATTTTACATCGACAAGTTTATTAAAATTATTATTCAAAATTTAAAATATATTTATAATTTTTTTCCATAAAATTTTGTTATCAAATACTTATACAATTGTTAATATATTAATGTTACTTTCATATTTTTTTTCAATTTTCATCAAAATTTCAAAATATCTTTACATTTAACTATCTTTTATATATAAAAATTAATTTGAAATTTATTTATCACGTTTATGATATTATATTTCAATATTAATAAAATTCATAAATAATGAAAAATAAATTAAATATTTTTATAATATTTATTTTATATTTAAATATAATATAAATAAAAATGTGTATTATATTTTAATATTAATAAAATCCATAAATAAAAATAAACTAAATATTTTATATTTAAATATAAAATAAATAAAAATATATAAAATATTTTTCGGAAAAATTTTATAATTGTTTTAGCAATAGTATGTGATTTTTTGAAATTTTTTTATACAAATCATAAATCACAAAAAAAATTTGCATTTTGATATAAATGAAAATATAAAGATTATTATAAAGTCCATCTAAAAAGGTTTTGGAAAGTAGTTAAATTAAAAAATTGTGTAGTCCTGTCCTAAGATTATATTCTATTTTTTTTTTCCCATAAGGAAAATATCGTAACTTCTATTAATGGAGAAATTACATTTTACAGATGCAGTTGCATTCATGATTGTGGGACGGTAACCATCCTGTAGGAGCCTCGTTATCATGTCTTCTGATAGGGAGTCCTAACAGCTAATGCTGAAGTATGCCTGATATAAACTTTCACATTCCGGCTCTGCGCAGAGAGCCCATCAGTTGCTGGTTCAGCTACAAAGATAAAATATAACAGTTGGTCAAGTAAACTACAAAAAAACATTGGTTATATGTGGGTCCAAGCCCAGTCCTAAGGATTATCGTGAAATGGTCTGTGGTAGTATTGATGGGATTCTCCGAATAACTGAAGATGGCTGCAATGTTTCTGTATGGCAAAGTGGATGATATGCTTCGCTGTACATAATTCAGCAAAATTGTTGGTACCACGACCCAGATTAATCTGAATTTTATAGAAATGGGTATCGCTGAGATATAGGAGCGCTCCTCCACCACAACCTATTTCTTGGGCAGAGCCGTCGAAAAAAGCCCAAGGCATCGATTTATCCAGGTTGATATGTCTGAAGGTGCGCATGGTATCTTTTGGTACAGCTGTAGGAAGTAATTCAAAATCAGCAATCGTGTGTCTCAGTATGACAGGCCAATGTGGCTCCTTGTTCTAAAAAATAACCTGGTTTCGGGCAATCCATATTGCCCAGCAAACAAGTAAGGGCATGTTGACGGATTTGCCTGTGTGAGATCGGCACCATTCGCTCCATGTTTCCATGAGATTCTGTCCCTGCCAGACCTTGAGGGATGGATAATGTGAAACGATGCTTTGCCAAAATGCTAAAGTGACCTGACAAAAGAGGAACAAATGCGCTGTGCTTTCCTCACCTGAACAACACAAGTGACATCTGAATGGGTCATGGAATGCACGTTTCATGAGGTTGGTACCAGTTGGTATTTTATCAGCTAAGATGTTCCACATAAGGAGTCGAGATCGGGGGGCAACGTCCAGTTTCCAGAGCTCTTTCCAGACAAGGAGAATAACCGTGGGCTTATATGGCTCCATAAGAGTAATATATCCCAACCTGGGCGAATAGTTGCCATGGGGTGCGATTGCCCAGATTATGTCGTCGGGGCCTTCGGTGAGTCGTATGTGGGCCTGCGACAGAGCATCGGTATAAACCCGCCATACTTGATGCCATTGTTCAGGTAACTCTAAGGTACGGGGGGATGCCCACGCTTGATGCAGAAAGGTGGTGTTCGCCCTGTCTCCGATTTGCTTGATATGTGAGATGCCTTTGGCATGGAGGTGCGCTATTAACTCATCTGGTAACCTGTGCGAATTACCGCACCCGACCCACGGATCCACTCCAATCCTAACACTGTTTCCCTCTTTGATGCGCCAGGTGATTCCTTCCCTCAATAGCGGCAACGATTGGAGGACAGCTTTCCAGATATTTGAAATGTTTCGGCCCGGGTTGTGTTGTAGGCGTAACCAGTCCATAAGGTGCATTGGTTTGATGTATTTAGCCTGTGCGACTCGAGCCCATAGGCTATCCGTGGTCAAGAGGCACCACCCAAGTTTGGCAGCCAGCGCCTTGGCAAAGTAGTCGAGGTTTTTGATGCCCCATCCGCCCCATCGCTTGGGTTTTGCTATGGTAGCCCAATTCACCCAGGCAAAATGCTTCCCTGTGTGATGCCCATTCCATAAAAATTTGGCACATATGGCTTGTAATCTGTTCAGGATGCCCCGAGGTATCCATGCCAAGGTCATCCAGTATACTGGAGTGGCCTCAATGACTGCTTTTATAAGAGTCAATCTACAGGCTCTGGAAATATATCGGTGATACCAAACCTGCAGTCTTTTCTCCACCTTTGCTATTAACCAAGACCAATATGCAATCTGATAGCCAAGAGGTTTTAATATGTACCCCAGGTATTTGATGCCGTCAGTTAATGATAAAGAGATGAAGGGGAAGCGCTGTAGAGCAAAGGTACATTCATGTTGAGAGCAGCCTACAACCGTGATTGTAGATTTGTTCTCATTGATCTGCATGCCTGTGGCCTGTTGAAAGAGAGCAAAAATGTTCTGGAGAGTAGTGGTGTCACCTGTGCAACCATTAAGAAAGATGAGTATGTCATCAACAAACAAGAGGTGCGTAAGATGAAAATTCTCAGAGATGTTGATGCCATTGAGTTGATTCCTGTCTCGGGCAGATATGATAAGCCGACTCAATCCTTCCATGATAAGGAGGAATAGAAGTGGAGATAATGGGCATCCTTGCCTGAGCCCTCGTTCAGAGGTAAAGAAGGATGTGGCTTCACCATTAAGAAGTATGCTGTAGGGCACATCAGAGATGCAGCTCATTATCCATTTAGTGTAGCTATAGGGAAAGCCTAGATGAGTCAGGAGAAGCCTGATGTAGAGCCAGTTGGCTCTATCGAAAGCTTTTGACAGGTCAACCTTTAAAATCAGGCCCTTTTGTTTTTTAGTATGGAGAGTATGAAGGAGCTCTTGTGCGGTGGCGATGGCCTCATGAATCTGCCGATGATGGAGGAAAGCGAATTGTTCAGGGGATATGTGGCGAGATAAAATGGGCTTAAGACGATTGGCGATGATTTTAGCGATGATTTTGTATAGGCAGTTGCAGAGGGAGATGGGGCGGAAGTCATTGTAGGATGACGGGAGATTGGCTTTTGGGATGAGAGCGATGAAGGTGGATTTAATAGCGGATGATATTCTGCCAGTTCTTCTGCTTTGCTCAATAATATTGAGGAGATCATTGCCCAGCAGATCAAGGAATGCGATGTAGAATTCGATGGTCCAACCATCCGGACCAGGGCTTCTGTCCTTCTTGAACCACTTAATGGTGGATTCTAGCTCCTCCATGGTGACTGCCTTTGTGAGATCCTCTGTTTCATCTTGAAGGACGAAACTGGGAAAATGCTCTGCCACTCTCATAATCTCCAGGATGTTTGCCTCTCTGGGGGCATTATAAATGCCTTTGAAGTGATCGATCGCTAAACTGGCCAGGTTCCTCTGTGATGTAATTGACCGATTTTGTTCATCCCTTAGCTCCCAAATAGAATTGATAGCTTTTCGACCGTTGGCGAACTTGTGATAGAAAGTAGTGTTAGCATCTCCCTCATTAAGCCATATGGCCCTGCTGCGTAGCCGCCAGCTTTCCTCTCTGTTTTTCAGAATCTGTGTGCGCTCGGTAATGAGGGAGTTGAACTGTTCTTTGCTTCCTGCGGTAGAGAAGATGCCGTCAGAAGAGGTCTCATATGCTGCAATGGCTTTCTCAGCCTCTTTTAATGTGTGATCGTCCCGGACTCGCTTCTGGTGTGCCCAATGTTTGGATAAGCGCTTTAGATCAGCTAGTTTCCTCACAAATCCAGCCGAAAGATCCTCATGTTCTCGAATTGGATTGTTCTGCCAATATTCGGTGACCAGGTGAATATAGGAGGGATCCTTTAACCATGTGGAATTGAATTTAAAAGGGCTCTTGATCTTGTCGTAGAAGTCGGCTGTCTCCAGGAAGATAGGGCGATGATCGGAGATGCCGCCGGAGCCGACCCACTGCCTTGTGCGAGGGAGATGGTTATAGAGGGATTCTTTAAGCAGAAACCTGTCTAATCTTCTAGCCAAGCTCTGATTTCCACTTCTGTTGTTCGTCCAGGTGTGCTGTAGTCTGGCAGAGGGTATGTCTACCCAATGATGCTCCTCCAACAGGTTGGATATGGTGTCCGAGAAAGGGTCTGTCAGGGCAGAGTGACCCCATGACTCACACTGACCCAATGTGAAGTTTAAGTCGCCACCGAGCATAATATTGTCCTCCTTCAATAGGTCAGATTCAAGTAGCGCACTCCAGAAGGGAGCCCTGCTAGTACATGGACCATAGACGTTGATGATACGTAGGTTCATTTCCATGGAGAGAACATAGACGTCCAGGCCTATGAAGCCCCTGCCGCCCCAAATATTACGGATCTTGACTGCTTTGTTGAGGATCCCAATAGCTAATCTGCCTGATCTCCCTGATGCGTCAATAGCATGAAATGTCCAGTAAGGCATCCAAGATTTGAAGGACTGGAGAAGGGTGTCTGCAGGACAGAGGGTCTCTTGAAGTAGTATGATGTCTGGTTGTGATATGGAGAGCAATCTCCTGAGAGCTAATTTTTTGGGGGAACTAGCAAACCCCCTGCAGTTGAATGAGAGTACCTTCATGAGGGAAGAGGGGCAGGGCCATGCTTTGCTCTAAGGGCCCAGGGGATGGTTTGTTGTCGCCCAATGGCAACTTCAGCGTCAGCAGTGTGTCTGGCTTTTGTAATACGAGATGGTCGACCACGAGATTGCTTATGAGGAATAGGAGCTGATATAATGTCAAGGCTGAAAGCATCGCCACCTCTGTCTTTAGATCTGGATCTGAGGGCATATCGAGGGGAAATAGGGGGGGATGGAGCAAGGGAGGCGGATATGGATGAAGTGATCAAGGAGGGCGAACACGGGGGTATGGCGGGAGCAGGTGGCGGAATGGAGCAAATGAGGGAGGGAGGGGGAACCCCCGAGAGAGGATCAGGTCCGGAAGGGCAAGGGTTCAGATGAGGAGCAGTAACAACAGAGGGAGATGATGGATGTACCGGAGGGGAGGAGGTATGAGGGACCGATGATCTATCGCCCATCTGATAAGGGACATCGTGCGCTTGGTCTGACATTGTACAAGGAGAGGGATCAATAGTGCAGCCCGGAGGGTCATGTGTAACATCAGTGGCCTGGTTATGCTCCGATGAAGGCTCCTCCGACTCTTGCTGATCAGGGCAGTGAGGGGGGAGTTCAGTAGCCTCTTCCTGAGATCTCTGCTTACCCTTGAGAAGGAGAGGACAATCCCGGTATAGATGTCCAACTTGGTGACATCTGCGACATCTATACGGGATCCCTTCGTAATCGATAATCTGTTTACGCACCAAGTCCCGCCAGTGAATAGTAATGTGTTCTTGTAGGCCACCCCTGGTGTCCAGGTTGATGAGAAGACGAGCATAAGTCATCACACCTGAATGGAGGAAGGATCGATCATAATCCAAGAAAGTGCCCAAAGCATTCCCAATTCTTCTGAAGATGTCTTCAGACCAATACTGTATAGGGAGGCCTGGGAGCCGAATCCATATAGGCCCAATGCCGATCAGCTCAGATTCGGGGTCAAACATGGGAGTCCATCGTTTAAGGAGAACTGGCGCATGTTGAAAATGCCAATGAGCGGATAAGACCCAGTCAGTGTGGTCGGCATGAACAAATTTTAATGCAAACCATCCTCTTACTAAAATCTGTACTAAGGGGGGATCCCTCAGATGGTGTCCCCAAATATCAGAAATCCAGGCCTTCAATCGAGAAGCCGAGTATTTCCGACCCCTGATTCGGCCCACCAAGACTTTGTCAGATTGATCCATTATCTCACCCCACTGGACATCCTCCTCAAGTCTGAGAAAGACATCTTCTGCTTTGGACTTAAAACATCTGGTTTTCCTTTTAGGGTCTGGATCCAGGGATGAACTCCGAGCTCGATGCGGTGGCGGGGAGGCTTCTGAAACAGGAGGAGGGACAGAGGAGGATGAGGGGATAGCGAAACCGCCGGAGGTGCATATCGGTTCTGAGGGAGAAGGATTACAAGGGTGACCGCCATGGAGGGGATCTGAAGACAGAGAAACGGAGAAAGTGTTGATGGGAGGCGGTACAGTACGAGAGAGCCCCGGAACTGAAGCAGAGAAGGAAGGAGGGGGGGGGGGAAGGGGGAGCGCAATCCACCGTAGATCCGAGGGTCGCCGGAGAAGAGAGGTCATGCCAGGAAGGTGTATGGATCGGAAGAGTCGCCGGACAAGAGAGCGACGGATCCCCAATAGAATAAGAAGCCGGATATTTGAGCTGGCTATACATACCTCGTGAAACAGATGGGGTACGCCAAATAGATACTCCTTCCAGAGGATCAGCAGTGTAATCGACAGCTTCATAATCTTCCATGAGAACAGCGGGTTCAGAGTGACAGAAGTTCAGAGAGCAGGTGTCAGGGGTCTGTAGCAACGAGACGAGATCGACCGCCAAAAGAAAGGGGCAAGTGCGCCCGGTGGAAGCAGGTCAAGTATATCTCGCAGGCTCAGAAAAACTGCAAAAAGTATCAAACCCTAGCTAGCCATATCCCTCGCAATCGTTACCCCTGCGCTCCATCGCCAGAGCTCCGCCTCTCCTCCCTTCTTCGTATATTCTATTAAGAGGAAGTAATGTTTATTTTTAATCTCATTTGTAATACCATTTTTTAAATTTGCCTGTTTCAAGATGTTTAATAATTTTATGGGTTAATTTAAGTAATAAATTCACTTATTTCAAAGTGTTTAAGAGTTATTTAAGGAATGCCAAATTTTATTATAAATATAATGGCTATTAATACTAATTTTCATAATGTTTATATTTTTTAAATTAATAATATTATAGATAAAATTTTAATCAATTAAGTTAGGATTGATAAAAGCTTTGTAATATTTCATATTTTTGCTAGTGATTTTATTAAATTTTATAGGGATGTGAGTTTTAATTTTATTGAGATTATGTTTTTTTTTTATAATTTTTTTAATGTTCCAATTATAATGTTTTTTCAAGGGTGACGTGTGTGGGGTATTCTATAGTTTTATAGGACAAATGGAATTAACTTATTCTTGGATTTTGGGCATAACATCCAATAACCAAGTGAAGATGTATGCCCTCCTACAAGGAATCAACTTAGCTAAGAAACTTCCCAGTAACACACTCATTATTGTGGGGTATTCCAATAACAAAATTTGACATCTTAACCTTAAAGCTACTCTTATAGACCTTAAACTAAGTATTGTTTTCAAGAGAATTGTGGCAAGCCTCCACTCAGTTCCTGAAACTAAAGCTAAGCATGTATTAAGGGAGCTAAACAAGCTAGCAGATTTAGTGGTCGATCAAGTTGTCTAAGGCTTGATCCAAGCACAATGAGGGTCAATCGAACTATCCAGCTAGTCCCAATTCCATAACCTTAAGTCATTGAGTAATAATGGTGGTGTTAATGAAAATGTAAGTAATTCATGAGATGATTTGAAAATAGAAAGGGCAAATGGAAGGGACAATGCATTTTGTGTGGGTTTTTATGGATGAGCTGCAACAGCCCCGTGTGAATGGAGTACTAAATAAGGTTGAAGGACAATGCATATGTGATGTAGGAAGGAGATATGGAGATGGAAGTAGGGGTTAGCATGTGAGGGAAAAGACACATTTACTTGCCAATCATGATGATAACATGAGGCCAACCCCTTTAGAGGATGAGTTATTGGAGGTTGATGAGTCAAGTGTGGGAAGAAGGGTTCTATGTGTGGATGAAAGGGAGCAATTACTTTGCAATCAATTTTTTGATGAACCATCTGATAACAATGATATCATGGATGGATTTGTTAGTGTGGATAGTTGCCTTGGGAAATTAAAGTAACATAGTCCCATTCCTAACTACTCACAATGCTTTGTCAACTTTCTGGAGATCATAGTCTAAATTGAGATACAGGGTTCATTAGTAGTCATTGGTAGGCTTGTAACTACACCTTGAACTAGGTTGATGTACACTTTAGATGCAGCCATGGATGTTAGGCAAGGTTGACGACATAACTGAGGAATAAAACCAAGTACAATGGAAGTTGAGGAGTAGTTTGCGCTTGTCACCCTTAGCATGCAAATAGATAGGTTATCAACCTAGTTCGATTTGTTGATGGACATTCTAACTGCACAATATAGTCATATTCAAGAGAAAAGAGTTGAATTGAATTGACAAAAATAGTAATTGGCAAGTGTACAAACAACACAACAAGAAGGCATCCTAGTTGCTATGGCCCCAACATCTTTTGTCAACTGCACATACTCCTTCAACCGGTCTACCTAATATGAATTGGGTAGTTTTTATGGATAATATAGTAATCACATATGATTAGTGTAGATGTTCACTCTTTGTAATTTTGACTGTGCCAACTAAACGTTGTAAAGGACTAGGCATATACTATAGGTAGCATACTTATAAACATCTCTAAATATATGTAGCAAGTTTTTGGTCTAGGAGGTTAGTAAATTTTAGACTTGATATAGAAAACTTTGGAAAATCTTGCCACTCAAGTTTTTAGATGTAATTTTAGTGTCCTTTTGCACATAATATGTTAATATATTTTCAACTATTATTATTGAAAAAGATAATAATGATTTTCTTACAAAAATGATTAAAGATCTCAATTAATTGTTATATAGAGAGAAGGGCTCACCACAAAAGATTTATAATTATGATCATTGTTTTATAAGTCAATATTAGTTATTACTATATTTTAGGTTTTTTTATTATTAATGAAACTTGACATTGGATCTCTTCACATTTATCACACATTTAACTTATATAGCTAAATTAATATATATTCTAATCAATGCAACATTAATGATTATATTTTTTCAATATATAATCTTTATGACGAATGTGTTAAATTTGAGTTGATTAAGTGATTGAGTCACTTAAAAGCTCAAAAGACACAGCACACGGTAGGAGGATTTGTTTGACTAACATCTCAGAGTGTGGATATTTTTATGTGTGGTAGTTTAATTGTTTTATATTTTAGAGGTTTTCTACTATATTTTCCAGTCAAATTTACCCAAAAATCTAATTAAAAATTGTTGAAATCACAAATTTAATGTATAAACTCTATACAATCCTAATTCCTCGAAACATTAATCCCTCGAAACATTGAATCCATTTATACATGAAAAAATAATTTTTAATAAAAACATAATTAAAAAAACACCATTTCACCCTTAAAAAAATTAAACAACACCTTTATTTTATACATTGATTTTAATGCTCCATCTTATTGAAATATATTGAATTATAAATCTCCATGTTATTGAAATATATTGCAGGCAATTGTAAGCAACTCATTGGGTTTGATAACCATGCCATTCCTCCCTATTCAATAATGTTATGATCTTTTTTGGTAACACTACCTTTGGAATATCGTGGAGCATACGGTGTTCTCAATTCCAAATTTGTGACCACCACATATTGGAATCCTCGCTCTGACTGCTTATAATATTCACATACAGGTGTTTACAACAATAATTCAACAACGTTGTTCACTTTTCTTTTTAACATTTTTTTAACTTCACATTGATGAGCTACCAAATTTATTGGGTTCAACAAATATTTGCCTATTCTTTAATGTTTTTATTACCATTTTCTTATGTGATAATATCATTTGCCTATTCTTTAATGTATTTATTACCATTTTCTTATGTGCACATGATATTATCTTGGGATGCCAATCAATAGTGTCATTTTGTTGACATGAGAGTGATCAACTAATCAATTATGGGCTTTGACAATTTCATTTTTATTGGGCATGTCTTTTTATTAGCATAAAGTTAATATGAGGAATATAAAAATCATGATTTTTAATATCCACCAATGCCTCTGATTTATAAAAACAAATAAGATATTTAAGGAATATTTTAGAAATATAAAGAATATAAGAAATTTGTTAAATAATGTAAAAATGTGAGAATTTTTTAGTGCAAGTTTTTGTAATTTATAGTATTTATAAAGAGATTTTTTTGGGAAAATCACATTGAAATACTTTATGTCGAAGTGTTTCAAACTACTTAGTGCTGTTTATTATCAAAATTTATAAATAAATTTATAAAGAGAATAAGAAAATTATTAAAAAATTAGATGAATGTTGTAAAATATTTTTTTTTAAGAAATTTAATGAATAAAAAAGAAAAAAATATTAAGAAATTTCACAACATATTATAATATTAAATATTTTTTAATAAAATAATTTGTAATGATAATATAATGTTTTATTGTAATAAATATACGTTTTATTAATTGTTATATTAATAGATGATGTTTATCACTAATATAATTAGTGTTGTATGGTAATTAGATTGTTATTACAGAAGTTAGAAAATATAGAAACACATGCTTATGACTATTAGACCCATTCAAGTTAAGGTAGTAATTAGTGCTCTTTGTCACACTTGAAAAAGAAAAAAAGAAAAAAAAGAAAACAACAACACTATTTAGTTATAAACACAAAATTGAATCTTCTATCCCAAAAGCAAAAGGAGATTTAAATCTTTTGAATAATAAATGTATAAAGGAGATTTAAATAATTTTAATAGTAAATTTATATGACTAGTTATCAATTAGAAATTATACATTAACACCATATTGAATATATTAATTTTTTTCCTTGAAAAAAAATCCATAATTTTATTATAGAAAACAAAATTACATTTTGTAAATGTTGTAAGAAACACATTCAATAGTTAGTTGTAAGGCCTGCAAAATAGCGAGCACAAAGCTCCAAGAAACATCCCCCAACAACATGTGGACTACAATAAAACTATACACCAAGGCCAAAAACCCTAGAAAGACCATACATGGCGCAAAAGCCTACTAACAAAACCCCAATGGTTATAAACATCCATGGGTCGAAACCCTGAGAGGAAATGATCAATAGTCCAAAGAATATTGACCAAGTGGCGAGTGGAACTTCAAAATTCAAGAGACAAAACTGCTCCACATCCACAAAAGCTGACCGAAGCGACAACAGAGGATGGGAGAGAGAAATGTGACTAGTGGGAAACCCCGACAAGCAACCAAGACAAAGCTTGAGAACGAGAGGCGACACCGGCAATGACCCCAACACAAGTGATATCGAGAACTACACCTATAGAGGGAATGTCGAAGCGAACAGAACGAAACAAGGGGCAAAGGTGGCTAGGGTAGCCACCAACCCCCCCACTCCCTCAATGCCCATTCCCAAACTAGAGTCAGCACAAGTAAACCACACCTCTGAGACAAGCCTTAATAAAGCATGAACCAGGGGAATGGAAGAGGAGGCAACATGAAATAGAGGGTGAAGGAGGCTAGGGTTCAACCATTAGCCCCCGCTAGGGTTCAACCATTAGCCCCCCCACTCTCTCAGTGCCCCCCCCCAGGTCAAAGGAAGAGGGTGCAACACTAAGACTTCTTGGGAATACTCTTCATACCATTCTATACATATTAAATATTGATGTTGTGTAACTAACAAGGGCTACATAGTAGCTAGTACCTGCAGATTAGTTTAAATATAGCTTAATTAAACTAAAAAATAATAAATACAAAGATTTTATTACAAAAATAAAACAACTAATAAAATATTGTATTGTTGAATGTCATCACCAAAAGTTAAAAAAATATGATTAACTAATATTGTTTAATATGTTTATTTTATATATATATATATATTTATTAAAATATATTTTTAATATAATAATAAGTCATATTAAATTGAAAATAGAAGGAAAAAAATATAATTCATGACAATGAAAATAAAAGAAAAATAAAATATAAAAAATAAAATAAAAATTAAAAAGTTAATAAAAGTGAAATAAAACTAAAAACAGAAATTTAGTAATTAATAGAAATAGAAGTTACTAAAAAAACCCATAATAAAATTTCAATCAATCAATTTACAAATAAATATATTTATATAACAAAAAAAATAACAAAAATTAAATTCCGTATATTAAATCATGAATAAATAAATAAAAAATAATTAAAAAAACTCATACACAATCAAAACAAAACTAAATATAATACGTAATACTACTATACCTAAAACAAAACAAATATAATAATATTTCATAGCGTCACCGAGAAAAGAAGATTGAAAAACTTTTTTCCATATTTTCATTAATTATGAATTATTTTAAACAGATAGGCTACGGCTTTTTCAACATATGGACGGTGAGAGACGGCACACGGAAATACTGTTTGATCAAATATCACGGAGTGTGGTACTTTTCTCGAGGAACGGCACACGGGAGGTGAGTCCTCGTGTTATGAGGCATGACGTCACCCACCGCTCACTCTCTTTTACATAAAATAATGTTATTGTGCATGATCACAAGGAATATGGAATATGATGGTGAGAGGTGGGGGTTTTAAACTCTTTGCGGATTATATTAGGGATACAATTTGATAGGTAAATTATTTGTTTGGGGTGATTTGCTTGTTAAATATAGTCAATTTTTTTTTTATAATTGTTAACATTTTTTTGTTAAAATGATTAAAATAGATACTAGAGTTGTTTAAATTGTTAAATTTGACAGATGATTCAGATTTCAAATTTTTATTGATTCAAATTTCGAATTCCTACCTTGATTACACTTTGACTGTCACTCATTTTTGTGTTCTATTCAGAACGACACACAATAAAGCAGCTCTTTCATGATGGACAAACAAGGTGGACACAACTAATTGTGTTGTAGATAAAATGGTTTTTTTTGGAATCTGGAGATCTAATTTCAAGATTGTAATTTTTTATTGTTTAAAATATATAAATAAATTCAATATCCTAAAAAAAATTGGAACACTACAATTATACAAATTAAATAATTTAAACTTAAATTTTTAAAAATTTCGATAAAAAAAGTTAAAATTAACCAAATAAATTTTAAAAATAAATAATTTTTCATATCAATTAAACTACACCATTTATTTTATTTATTTATTTATATTATATTTAAATTATTAATGTGGTTACAATTCTTGCACCATTTTATTTATGTTTTATGTGAATTATAAATCTTGTTACAATTTATTGCACCATCAATGTATGTATATTATCAACTATAAATCTCATTCAATGTAAACAACGGTATCTTGTTGGCACTCTCTTATCCTTTGTGGCACACTAGTCCAAGTCTTGGTGTTATGAGTCATGACATCATCCTAAGGTCACTTTTGTATTTAGGAGGATAAAGTTGAAGACATTTCTTATAAAAATATGTGAGCGTGCTTCGTGTGGCTTTTTCTTATAATAAAATCAGAGGAAGATGCTACAAGTAGGTTTATATATTTCAAGTTACTTCGTCGATTCTTTCTAAATATGTAAAACCAATTAATATAAACTATGACCACGCCATCTCGTTGGTAATGATGTTACTTGTTTTTATGTCCAAACATGAATGTCTAGTCTAAGATTTCAATATCCTCAATTTAAATATTATTTTATGACTTTTGCTTTTTATTTCTTTTTATATAGTTTTATTAATTGGGTATTTATTTGTTTTTTTTTTTTCTAATTTTATGGTCTTGTTGTGGTTTTCCCCATGCCTTATTAGCATGCATGTCTCTGTTGAGGAATGGCATATTATTAGGAGCGGGGTTTTTAGGGCAATTCTCGCACCCACCACCGCTTAGAAGAAACAACTGTGAGGTTTAGGGCCTCACTCCGGGCCTCGTTCAAGAAGAGATAACTCACATGGAACATGAGGGGGCCTTTGCATGATAGGAACTTTTAGATACTGAGGTTCTGGTTGAGTTGGCAGACTGGATGCCAGATGTAGGTCACACACGAGGCTGCTTCAACCAATACTATATACTGACATCTGAAGTTTCTCCTTGGCTAGATTGTAATGGATCACTTTGAACATATAGATGACATCCTCCATTCTTTAGAGCACCTCCACCGTCATTTACAGAACTTGGATCAATGTTTGGATCATATTGAGCAACAATTAAGCATCCCTCCTTCAACTAGCAGCGATCCTGGCGACAATAAAGATCCAGTTCAAGTTGTCGCCACTGATTCTAATCCATCTACTTAATTTATCTTATGCCCACGATTATTTTGAATTCTTATCTTACAGTATGTTATGTTGGACTATCTGGAATAATTTTCAATGTGTATCTCAATCTTTCAGTGTTTTTTAAAACATTTTGATATCTTACACCTATCTACAAAGCGTGCAATTTTGATTATGATCCAATCATGAAAAACTAAGCTAAAATATTCAAATCTTTTATATACATTTCAATTTATAAAAAAAATAAAATATTGACCCAAAAGATAAGATAAATATTATTTAGTTAAATATATATAATAATAATTTTATATAAATAAAATTATTAAATTATAAAACTATTGAAATATATTATCAAGTATTTGACTAATCTTTTATTTATTAAAATTATTATTCAAAATTTAAACTATATTTATAATTTTTTCCACAAAATTTTGTTATTAAATAATTATACATATATGATTGTTAATGTATTAGTGTTACTTTATATTTCTGTTTTTTCCATTTTCATCAAAATTTTTGTTTTTTCTAATTTTTATCAAAATTTCGAAATATCTTTAGATTTAACTATATTTTTTTTTTTTATTTTTTATTTATTTTTTTTTTTTTTTATAAAATTTAATTTAAAATTTATTTTTGGCGTTTATGATATTATAACTTAATATTAATAAAATACTTAAATAAATAATAAATAATAAATAATAAATTATATATTTTTATAATATATATATATATATATATATATATATATATATAAAATAAATAAAAATCTATATTATGTTTCAATATTAATAAAATCCATAAATAAATAATAGAAAACAAATTAAATATTTAATATATATTTTATATTTAAATATAACATAAATAAAAATTATAAAATATCTTTCAGAAAAATCACATAATTGTTTTGATTTTTTTTGGAAATATTTTATATAAATCATAAATCACAAAAAAAAAAAAGCTCGCAATTAGATATAAATGAAAATATAAAAATTATTATAAATTCCATTTAAAAAAGTTTCCAAGAGTAGTTAAATTAGAAAATTGTGTAGTCTTTTCTTAAAAGTATATCCTATTAACCGGAAATGATGTTTATTTTCAATCTTATTTGTAATATAATTTTTAAAATTTGTTAGTTTCAATATGTTTAATAACCTATTAAGAGGAAGTGATGTTTATTTTTAATTTTATTTGTAATACCAATTTTTAAATTTGTCCGTTTCAAGATGTTTAATAACCCATATGGGTTATTTAAGTAATAATTCACATATTTCAAAGTGTTTAAGAGTTCTTTAAGAAATGTCAAATTTTATTATAAAGATAATGAATATTAATACTAATTTTAAGGATGTCTATCTTTTTTAAATTAATAATATTAAAGATAAAATTTTAATCAATTAAATTAGGTTTGATAAAATCTTTGTAATATTTCAATTTTTGTTAGTGATTTTATTAAATTTTATAAGGATGTGAGTCTTAATTTTATTCAGAGTATGATTTTTTTTTTTTTAGGGGTGGCAGGTGTGGGGTATTCTATGGTTTTATAGGACAAATGGAATTAACTTATTTTTGGATTCTGGGTATAATATTCAATAACCAAGTGAAGATGTATGCCTTTTTACAAGGAATCAATTTAGCTAAGAAACTTCTCAGTAGCACACTCATTATTATGGGGGATTCAAATAACAAAATTTGACATCTTAACCTTGAAGCTACTCTTATGGACCTTAAACTAAGTACTTTTTTCAAGAGAATTGTGTCAAGCCTCCACTCAGTTCCTGAAACTCAAGCTAAGCATGTATTAAGGGAGCTAAACAAGCCGACGGATTTAGTGGCCAATAAAGTTGTCTAAGGCTTGATCCAAGCACAATGAGGGTCAATCAAACTATCTAGCTAGTCCCAATTCCATAACCTTATGTCATTGAGTAATAATGGTGGTGTTAATGCAAAGGTAAGTAATTCATGCAATGATTTGAAAATACAAAGGGGAAATGGATGGGATAGTGCATCGTGTGGGTTTTTATGGATGAGTTGCAATAGTCCCGTGTGAATGGAGTACTAAGTAAGGTTGAAGTAAAATGCAAAGGTGATGTAGGAAAGAGATATGGAGTTGGAAGTAGGGGTTGGCATGTGAGGGAAAAGGCACATTTACTTCCCAATCATGACGATAACATGATGCCAACCCCTTTAGCAGATGAGTTATTGGAGGTTGATGAGTCAAGTGTGGGAAGAAGGGTTCTATGTGTGGATGAAAGGGAGCAATTACTTTGCAATCAATTTTTTGATGAACCATCCAACAAGAATGATATCATGGATGGATTTGTTAGTGTGGATAGTTGTCTTGGGAAATTAAAGTAACATAGTTCCATTCCTAACTACTCACAATGCTTTGTCAACCTTCTGGAGATCGTAATCTAAATTGGGATACACGGTTCATTAATAGTTATTGGTAGGCTTGTAACTACACCTTGAACTAGGTTGATGTACACTTTGGATGTAGCCATGGATGTTAGGCGAGGTTGAGGACATAATTGAGGAATAAAGCCAAGTACAATGGAAGTTGAGGAGTAGTTGGAGCTTGTCACCCATAGCATGCAAATAGATAGGTTATGAACATAGTTCGATTTGTTGATGGGCATTCTAACTGCACAATATAATCATATTCAAGAGAAAAGAGTTGAATTGAACACTCTTTGTAATTTTGACTATGCCAGATAAATGTTGTAAAGAACTGGGCATATACTATAGGTAGTATACTTATAAACATCTCTAAATATGTGTAAAAAGTTTGTGGTCTAAGAAGTTATTAAATTTAGACTTATAGAAAACTTTGGAAAATCTTGTCACTCAAGTTTTTGGATGTAACTTTACTGTCCTTTATATTAATATATTTTCACATATTGTTATTAAAAAAATAATAATGTTTTTTTTTAATATTAATATATTTTCACATATTGTTATTAAAAAAATAATAATGTTTTTTTTTAATATTAGAAATGTCAATTAATTACTATATATAGAGAGGGGGTTCACCAGTAAAGATTTATATTTATGATCATTGTTTTATAAGAAAATATCAGGTATTACTATATTTTAGATTTTTTAATTATTAATGAATACTTAATTTTGGGTCTCTCCACATTTATCACACATTTAATTTATATAGCTAAACTAATATATATTCTAACCAATGTAACATTAATGAATATCTTTTCTCAATATATAATCTTTATGATGAATGTATTAAAATTGATTTGATTAAGTGGTTGAGTTGCTCAAAAGACACAACACACAAAAGGAGGATTTGTTTGACTGACATGTGAGAGAGTGGGTACTTTTATTTGTGGTAGTTTAATTGTTTTATATTTGGAGGTTTTTTACTATATATTCTAGTCAAATTACCCAAAAATACAATAGGAATTTGTTGGAATCACAAATTTTATCTCTGAACGCTACACAATCGTAATCCCTCACAACACTGAACCCATTTATATATTAAAAAATAAATTTTATTAAAAAAACACAATCTAACCAATAAAAATATTTCACCAACTTTTAATTAAAAACTTTAAAATATATAAAAGAGTTAAACAACACCCTTTATATTATAAATGGATTTTAATTCTCCATCTTATTGAAATATGTTGGATTATAAATTTCTATATTATTGAAATATATTGCAGGTGGGGCTTGGAGTATGCCCTAAAACTGCTTCTGCTTGACTAAGAGCTCATCTTCCTCAGATGTAAAGAAACATGGTAACGACCAAAAACTTAAAAACATTTAGCAAAAATAAAACCTATCCCTTACAAAAAAAAAAGAAAAAAAACCACTCATTGTGTTAGATAACCATGCCATTCCTCCCTATTCAATGTTCTGATCTTCTTTGGTAACGCTACATTTGGAATATCGTGAAGCAAACGCCGTTCTCATGAAGCATGCTTCTCTGGTTCTCACTTCCATGTGACCACCACATTGGAATCCTCGGTCTGACTGCTTATAATATTCACATACAGGGGTTTACTCCAATAATTCAATAACGTTGTTCACTTTTCTTTTTAACATTTTTTAACTTCACATTGATGAGCTACCAAATTTATTGGGTTCAACAAATATTTGCCTATTCTTTAATGTTTTTATTACCATTTTCTTATCTGCACATGATATTATCTTCGGATGCCAATCAATGGTGTCATTTTGTTGACATGAGCTTCATCTACTAATCAATTATGGGCTTTGACAATTTGATTTTATTGGGTATGTCTTTTGATTTATTTATTAGGATAAAGTTAATATGAGGAAAATAAAAATCATGATTTTTAATAGCTAGCAATAAAGGATAAGTTTTATTAATAGATGATGTTTATCACTAATATAATAGGTGTTTTATAGTAATTAGATTTTTATTATAGAAATTAGAAAACACATAATGAGTAGTCAAATTTAATGTGATTAAATGTATAATAATAATATTTATCATTTACTTATAAGGTCACAAGCATATCATGCCAAGCCTCCAAATTTGATTTTTAAAGTCTAGATAAGTGTACACACTATCTCCCTCATACATTGAAGGAAACACATGCTAAGCTAGCAATGAGTGTTTTTTGTCACACTTGGAAAAAAAACAACCACCACATTATTTACTCATAAACACAAAATTGAATTATCTATCTCAAAAGGATTTAAATATTTTGAATAGTAAATTAAATATTAAATAATGTTAATAATAATTTTTTATGATTAGTTATCAATTAGAAATTATACATCAACAACATATTAAATATGTTCATTTTTTTCCTAATTTTTTTTTTTGTAATTTTATTGTTGAAAAGAAAATTACAATTTGTAAATGTTGTAAAAAACACATTCAATAGTTAGTTGTAAGGGTTGGAATTTATTGAGCACAAAGCTCCAAGAAATGTCCCCCAATAACGAGAGGACCACAAGAAAACTATGTGTAAAGACCCATTAACAAAACCTCGGGTTACAAACATCCATGGGTCGAAAACATGAGAGGAAACGATCAATAGTCTAAAGAACATCAACTAAGTGGTGATTGGAACTACGAACCATGAAGTCGAGAGACAAAACCGCTATGCATCCACAAGAACTAACCAGAGCGACAATGGAGGATGGAAGAAAGAAATGTGACCTGTGGCAAATCCCGATGAGCAACCAAGGCTAAGCTCAAGTGAGGTGACACTAGCAACAACCCCAACACAAGCAATATCAAGGACTGCACTTGTAAAGAGAATGTCAAAGCGAGCAACACGAAACAAGGGGCGAAGGTGGCTAGGGTAGCCACTAGATCCCCACTCCCTCATTGCCCCCCACTCTCTCAATGCCCATTCCCAAATTAGAGCCAACCCAAGTAAACCACACCTCTGAGACAAGCCTTGACAAAGCACGAACCAGGGGAAAGGAAGATGAGGTAGCATGAAACAGGGGCAAAGGCAGCTAAGGTTCACCTACCAACCCTCACTCCCTGGGAAAAAAAATGAAAAACTTTTTTCCATTAATTATAGCTTATCATTAACTATGGATTATTTATAACCGGCTATTTCAACGTGTAGTCGGTGAGAGACCCTCAGACCGCACACGGAAACACTGTCTAGACCAAGGAAAATTTGTTTGAGCAATATCACGGAATGTGGGTACCTTTCTGGAGGACCGGCACACGGGAGGCGAGTCCTCGCGTTGTGAGGCATGACGTCACCCTCGACTCACTCTCTTATCGTTAAAAGAACGTTATTGTGCATGATCACAAGGAAGAGATTGTTGCCAGGAGTATTTTTGTTATTAAAAATAGTGGATTGCACCGTGTTTATTGGAAGAAATTGTTGTAAGGAGTGTTTTTGTTATTAAAAATAGTTGAGGTGAGTAATTAATACAGGAAGAAATTGTTGTAAGGAGTGTTTTTGTTATTAAAAATAGTTGAGGTGAGTAATTAATACAGGAAGAAATTGTTGTAAAGAGTGTTTTTGTTATTAAAAATAGTTGAGGTGAGTAATTAATATAGATTTTATTTAATTTAAAATTTGGTTAGATTTGTTTTATATAATTTGTGGGTTATTGTAAGTTATAATTGTAATAATTGTTAAATTGAGACTTATGTGATCCATAACAGTTGTAAGAAGAGCTTCGGCGTAAATTACATATAGAAAGATATTTGTCGACGCGTTTCGAATCAGCAAGTGTGGCTCATTTAAAAATAGTTGAGGTGAGTAATTAATATAGGAAGAAATTGTTGTAAGGAGTGTTTTTGTTATTAAAAATAGTTGAGGTGAGTAATTAATATAGATTTTATTTAATTTAAAATTTGGTTAGATTTGTTTTATATAATTTGTGGGTTATTGTAAGTTATAATTGTAATAATTGTTAAATTGAGACTTCTGTGATCCATAACAGTTATAAGAAGAGCTTCGGCGTAAATCACATATAGAAAGATCTTTGTCGACGCGTTTCGAACCCACACTTGCTGGTTCGAAACGCGTTGACAAAGATCTTTCTATATGTGATTTACGCCGAAGCTCTTCTTACAATTGTAATAATGTTGTAGAAATGTTCTCTGATGTGAATGAGTGTTTTAGTTATGGTATTTTTTTTTTTAAAGTTTGGTAGGATTACATTTTCATTATGTCTAACTTCTCACCCCAAGACTTTTGTTTAGTGAGACTTCATTTTCATGGTCATTGCCAATTGATTTACCCCAAGCGAACTAGTTATTTTTAATATTAAAAAACAGAATTTTTATTTATTTTTTCTAAATTTTAAATACAACTAGTTTTAAACATAACACAAATAAATAAATTTAAAAATATAAATAAAATAAAAAAATATAAATTATAATAATTGAAAATACAGAAATAATCAATATTACTTTAGCTCAATATTACTTTAGTTTAGTTCTCATTATGTTATTATTGATTCAAATTTTATACATAAAGGTTGAGAGTAGGAGTTATAAAGGTTGAGAGTAGGAGTTATCTATACCATGGAGTGGTACAATCTTAATAACATTGTCTCCAAAATGAATACATCATTTTTCTATCCAACATTAAAATTGAGTCTAAAATAAATTTAATTAAAAATTATAATATAAATATAAATTTTTATATATAATTAATTTTTTAAAATTTTAAATATTAATATTTAATTGTATTTTTAAGAATATATCTATTTTAGAACACCTTATTTTAAAAACACCAAAATAAATATTTAGCAAGGGGATTGTTAGAAGAATAGGCCAACTCATCATCAATTTGAATAAGGAAATGATTGAATTTAAAAAAGTGAAAAACATAGAAATTAGTAATTTCATAAACTACTTTAGTGTAATGGACATGAAAATATCATTCATTCATCCTCACCTCACTTCTTTGTGAAACAAGGCGCTGGAAAAGGCCAAAGGAAGTGTGGGAGGAAAGAGTATACATTTTTTGTTCTTTAGGAAAAGTGGAAACAGAAAAACATTTCATTTTAGAATGTGAGGCCTTCAAAGACAATAGGGAAAGTTATGCAGATACGAGCTAGCTCTTGGGATAATCTATTTAGCGACAGGTTTGTTGAGAAATTGGGAGCATTTATTTTGAAGCTTCACAAAAAAAATGACCGAATACATGAAACAGATGAAGAAGCAATTTGTCATTAAACTATCTTTAACCTCGTAAACATTAAAATAATTTTTTTTTTTTTTTTTTTCTTTCTTTAATTATTAAAAATGATTAATATAATGTTGCTACTTAAACAAATTTATAATCCACGTCATCTACAATGGTAGGTAACACTTTGAGCATCCCTCGTATTTGTTGTGTATTTTTATGTGTAAAATAGAAATGGAGAGAGCATGCACTAAAGTGAAGCAACTCTTTCTCGAACGCCAGAAACGGTGGATACAACGAATCATGTTCTTGTTTACGAAGAGATTCTATAGTGTGTTCTCCATTATAATTTATGTTGTATTTTACGGTGAGCTTAAGTTGATTGCAGATTCCCAGAATATTCCGGGATCCGATAGATATGGGCGATGGGCGCGGTCAAAAAATTGACCACGCCCATGTCCATCAGATCTCAAAATATTTTGGGAATCTACAATCCAGTTAAAATGGCCTGTATTTTATTAACTATAAATGTCATTTAAATTTATTGTACCATCAATATAAACCACACAATAACCATGCCATTCCACCCTGTTATGATCTTTTTGTGAGAGCATTACTTTTTGAATATTGTGAAGCATATGTTGTTCGATTTAAGTGTGTTTTTCTGGGCCTAAAGTCCAAGATTGTGATAATCTCATATTGGACTTCTCGCTCTGAGTACTTTTGTTTTTAAGTAAAACAAAACCATCATACTTTCTTATTATTTTAAGATAAAAAAAAAACCATCATTAATAAGAAAAACAAATAGATACATTTTCTGGAATTTTACCTGTCTAGTCCTTTCATCTTTGTGTCTCATAGAAAGTTTCTAAAATTAAAAAAAAAATAAAAATCATTACCTCTAAAAAAAACATATGGATTCTATAGTATTCTCTGCAATGCTAAAACATCTAATTGATAACTTTTCACTGTGTTCGACTTTGTTCACAACTAACCATGTATGAAAGTGCTTTATCTTCTTCGTTATGCTTGTTTTTAAACATGGTTGTACACACAAAAAAATATAATGTCAGGTTCAAGAAACTATGGACAGTTAAAGGCTATCCGTTAGATATTAATACTTCCTGAACTGTAGAGAGAATTGTTTTTAAAAGTTGAGTAGAAAATTTTCCATGGCGAAACATTGCATCCTTGTTGTTGGTATTTGTAATCTTGTAACATACTGGTGAAAAGCTAGAGTTTTTTTATTTTTGACTAAGACTCAATTTTTATGAGGGCACAATTTGAAGCCACTGGGTATCTTGAGATAATGGTCTGACGTGTAGTTGCACTCAGGAAAATTATATTAAATGATTTCGCAATTTGACATGTCCTTCAATTTTAAAGCCTATGAGACTTTGGATTTACAATAAATTGGTTCAGTATTAAGACATTTGTTCAAATCTCATTATTAAAGCACTCTGATACATTGAAATAAGTCTTATTCTATCTATTATATGTTTTGGAAGTTTTTTCGATGTATTTTCTAGTCTAATTTATCCACAATTGAGCAGATATTTGCTAGAGTCACATGTTTGAGTTGTGAACTCTCCACAATTGGAGTTACCTAAGAGTTTTTCAGCGTTCTAAATCTATATATGCAGTGAAAAACTTATTTATACAAAACATTATCCTCGTATGCTAAGTAATTATTCCTATAGGCATGTTTATTTTGAAAGAGGGATTTCAAAAGTTTAATTTAATAATCAATAATTATAAGGTGGATGATGGGGATTTAATTAAAATATAAAACTGACACAATTTCATTCATCTCTTTACTCAATTACATCATGCTTATATAGGAATAACACCTAACTAATTCCTAACTACTCACAACCGATTCCTGTTCAACTGCTCATAACTACTTCTATTTCAACTGCTTCATAACTAACCATTTCTGCATTAGCATTATTCTCACATCCTCCCTTAATGGAGAAATGGATTTTCTACCATACCTAACTGACTTCTAGAACTTGTACTTTGAACATCTGCTGTATTCTCTAGATTGATCTAACTACTGCATTAACAGAGGGTAGTTGGGATTAATACCTTTCTACCACTCCCCCTTAATTCCAACTATATAACAAACTATATATTCTTAATGATGACGACTTAAACTTTAACTTGCCTGCTGGTCTAAGTCTCAGCTAGGCTTACAACAAAACATTTCATTTTTGTCTTCTTATTAAAAGGTCCATGCTTGTTCCTTTTCCATTGCTGGTGCAGTTTCATCTTCACCTTTTTGGGTTTCCTTATGAAATTCTTTTGCTCCTTGCTTACATACTTAATGTCAACAACCTCTTTTGGATTGAGAGGCAATGCAAGATCTCGAACGAGGTAATTTAATTCATGTTCTCCCCACTTTCCATGAGGAACCAACGAAGGAGTCACCAAAATGCATTCATCTTTGAACATGAGCGGCCTTCGAAGAACATCCATGGTAGTATCCTCCAAAGTAGATCCAATAAAACTTCTAACAACCGGGCAACTTTTAATCTCAGTGATTTCTTCAACAGGGTGATCCTCAACAACATGAGTGATTTCTTCAGGGACATGATCGTCAACAACATGAAACGCTTTGTCAATGGACTCAAAAACACTACTAATCCCAAACGGGTTCATGAGAAAATGATCATTAAAAGGATCATCGTCAAAAAAGTCTAAAAAAATAGACATATCAGTTAGCTTTATCACACTTCAAACAAAACGCCTTTTCTACAGCCTCTCTCTGCAAAGAAAACCGGGCCGACTGAAAAAGAATATGACCACGATAATAGAAACGGTGGAAGCTTGCAAAACACACCAGCAAGGTTCTGGTAGCAAACACACGCAGGGAGTCTCCGTCTTCTCCTGGACACACCGGTTCTCACAACTGCAACTGCTACCCGAGTCCTTGACAGGGGTCTTGGCAGCACGCGGACCTCACGGCTCACTGTCGGTGCCCAGCAACTGCTCACACAGCAGATTTCGGCTCTCGACGGAGGTCTGGCAACGGTTCTTGACAGCACTGGACAGGGCCAACGACGGCACCCAGTCCACACAAAGAGTAGAGCAGACGGTAACACGGACGCACTCACTTCAGAACTCACACACAGTACTCCACGCTCACCGCACCAGCAACGGTCTTTCTCGACAGCATAAAGAAACACGCCTTCTTGACAGCACCGTCTCCGTCTTGCTTCTTGACAGCTCTACGCACTCGCTACAGGCTGGTTTAAGTTCAGCATCCGCACTATACACTGTGTTTGTTTTTGCCGAAGAGAAAGGGCCATATCTAACTCCGCCTGCTATCTAAATCTCTTCTTCGATTCAATACCAAGTAGCAATTGCAATTCACTCAATTGATGGATCGATCTATTGCAAAATTGTATAACAACATCAATCACCAAACCCTGAGAGGGAATGGACTTGTAGGAAGACGCCGCTGGAAAAATATAAACTTTTCGTGCAGATAAAGAAACCTTTCTCTGTTAACCTTATCCCCTTTCAATTACAGTCTATCTCCGATTATCCTTCAGAGACAGCCAGCTCCGTATCTCAAGCAAATCTCGGTTCTTTCTGTGCAGCAAGCTTTTACCACCGATATACCGGAACTCCGATTTATTTGCTCGTCCGGCTGGGGTTTCGCAGGCCTTTTTCCCGGCTGACCTGCAGCGAACAGCTCCAGCAACAAGAGCTCTCTTCCCCTTCACGTCCTCACGCAACCACGCAGCAACAACCACGAGCAATCCTTGTCCTCACGCAGGTTGTGGCTCTCCTTCACACAACGTGCAGCCGCAGGTCTCAGGTTTCACGCAAACACCACTCGGAAACAGAAAACTCACACAGGTTCTCACGCTGCAACTCACGCAGCAACACAGGTCCGCCTCACGCAGGATCTTCCACAAGCCAGGCGTTCACACGTAGCAGGCTCTGTGCCTTTTGGACCTTTCACGCCCTCACGCAGGTCTCAAGGAGGTCGACTTTTACCTCACTCACAGCCACGACTTTACACAGCCACTGGGGTTCACCACGCGAACTCGGGTACACACACAGCAAGTCTGGCGTCACGCAGGTCTCAGGGAGCCGGATCTTCCACACCTGCGCTCTCACCCAAGCTCAGACCCTGAGCTCCGATACCAAATTAAAATATAAAACTGACACAATTTCATTCATCTCTTTACTCAATTACATCATGCTTATATAGGAATAACACCTAACTAATTCCTAACTACTCACAACCGATTCCTGTTCAACTGCTCATAACTACTTCTATTTCAACTGCTTCATAACTAACCATTTCTGCATTAGCATTATTCTCACAGATTTAGCCTCCATGGCATATTCTAGAATATTTCTAGTAGTATACAAAAATCAAAGGTTGGGATTTATCTCCAATGTACTTATACCATTTTTTGCTCTTTTAATTAAATTGATAAATTAAAAAAAATATCATATGAACAAGTGTCATATGAAGCGAGCTATGGTTTTTTAGGCATGTGGAATTAATACACACACACACACACACACATATATATATCTTGATGCTGGGACATTTAAAAAAATAATCCCACTTAGATTCTACGAGCCTTAATTTATGTTTGAACAATAGTTGAATTTTGTTTTTCGTTAAAATAAATTAGAGGGAAAAATAATAACTAGAGCAAAGGCTTTTTGTTAAGGACCTGTTTAGTTATGAGTTACTTAATGAATTCAAGAAAAAGAAGTCAGTTATTCTATAGGTAGTTTTGATCTCATATTTTGGGGGAAAATGTAAAAGAATTCCATAAATATTAAATGAGGAGTTGGGTGGAAAAAGTCTGAAATGATGTTATGAAAATTTTCCTCTAAAAAAGAGTTGAATCGTGTAATCAATCTTCAATGAGATGAATACTTTACAGTTACATTCTAAATGCTCTGTTCAGGCTTAACCCTCATGAAAACTCCTAATGTCCCGTAGACTTGCTAAGTATCACATTCCGTTTGATCTCTCTCTGTTTTAACTTTGTGGAAGCAAGGGACGTTTAACTGTGTGAATGTGTGGAAGATTGAGTAACAACCTATGTGTGTAGTAAACAAAAGAACCATGCAAGGGAGTGTAATTTGCAGAACCTAGAGGAAGTGTGGACACTCAGCTTTGAGCATTATGATTTTTTCTAGATTTTTATTCCACCGTGTAGACAAAGAACATATTTTTGGTAACATATATTTCTTGACATTTTTATTCTTTGGGAATTGATATTAAAGTGGAACATTGGGTTACCAATCTAAATCTTGAAGAACGAGTCGTAGTTTATACACCTAGAACGAAGGTAACTAGTAAAACCACTAAATCATCATCTACAAGTATTATTGTTTTCCCTATGGTGTTCCTATGACAACGATTCAATTCTTGTTTCGTGTGTAGACTTCTTGTTCACTAAACAAAGAATTTTCAGACCTTTTTTCCCGTGTTGGAGAAAGGTTCCATAATGATTTGTTTCATTGTATAAGAAAGTATAAATCCCAGTACACCTTCCACAAGTGGTTAAATTATAATCAGGCTACCTGAAAGAGAAAGATACACCATTCCACTGCAACATTAGTGGTATTAGAGTAGATTTACAGTTGGAGTTTGCAATTTATAGCAAGGTTATTTCCCAGTGATTGTTCTGCAAGAGATGGCACTTAGGATCATAAGAGGTTGAGGTGGAAAATGAAGAGGTCGTCTACCTTTGGCTAATGCAGAGTTGTTGGAAGAGGTAATACTTCTTTGGGAAAAGATGGAGGCTATTGAAGTATCCAGACAATAAGAACTTGAAATTGGGGACACTAGTGAACCAAAAGGGGATTATTCTGAAGAAGAAGGAAGAGTAGTAGAAGAAACTACAAATTTGAGGGTTCTTAAGTCCATTTTGAGTTCTAGTTCAAGGCCAAAATTTGAGATTATAACATATGATGGGAGTTTAGAGTGAGATTTGATCGACTAGATAACGCTTTGGATAAATATTTTGATTACGAAGAAGTAGGTGAGGACAAGCAAGTGAAATTTGTTATTACAAGGCTGAGAGGACAAACAACCTTATGGTGGGATTGGGTGTAGGAGGAAAGGAGGCGTAAGAACAAAGTTGAGATTAACAGCTGGAGCAGATTAGTGGCAAAGTTAAAATGTAAGTTTCTACCCAAATTTTATGAGTTGATGTTGTTTAGAAAAATGTAAAATTTGAGACAAAAACTAATAACAGTAAAAGAATACATGGAGGAATTCTACAAGATAAACATCAGGGTATGTTATATAGAAGATACCCATGAGTCAATTTTTAGATATATCAATGGGCTAAGGTTTAACATACACGATGAAATAAGTTTGTTTTCATTGAAGTCTATAGCAGATTGGTGGCAAAGTTAAAATATAAGTTTCTACCCAAATTTTATGAGCTGATGTTGTTTAGAAAAATGTAAAATTTGAGACAAAAAATAATGACTGTAAAAGAATACATGGAGGAATTCTACAAGATAAACATCAGGGTATGTTATATAGAAGATACCCATGAGTCAATTTTTAGATATATCGATGGGCTAAGGTTTAACGTACACGATGAAATAAGTTTGTTTTCATTGAAGTCTGTAGCAGATTGGTGGCAAAGTTAAAATGTAAGTTTCTACCCAAATTTTATGAGTTGATGTTGTTTAGAAAAATGTAAAATTTGAGACAAAAAATAATGACCGTAAAAGAATACATGGAGGAATTATACAAGATAAACATCAGGGTATGTTATATAGAAGATACCCATGAGTCAATTTTTAGATATATCAATGGGCTAAGGTTTAACATACATGATGAAATAAGTTTGTTTTCATTGAAGTCTATAGCAGATTGGTGGCAAAGTTAAAATGTAAGTTTCTACCCAAATTTTATGAGTTGATGTTGTTTAGAAAAATGTAAAATTTGAGACAAAAACTAATGACTGTAAAAGAATACATGGAGGAATTCTACAAGATAAACATCAAGGTATGTTATATTAAAGATACCCATGATTCAATTTTTAGATATATCAATGGGCTATGGTTTAACATACATGATGAAATAAGATTGTTTTCATTGAAGTCTGTAGCAGATTGGTGGCAAAGTTAAAATGTAAGTTTCTACCCAAATTTTATGAGTTGATGTTGTTTAGAAAAATGTAAAATTTGAGACAAAAACTAATGACAGTAAAAGAATACATGGAGGAATTCTACAAGATAAACATCAAGGTATGTTATATAGAAGATATCCATGAATCAATTTTTAGATATATCAATGGGCTAAGGTTTAACATACATGATGAAATAAGTTTGTTTTCATTGAAGTCTGTAGAGGGTGCGTATTAGGCTACATAAAAGGGGGAGGAAAAGTTGGCAAGAAAGAGCCAAGACAAAGGTAGAGGTATGTCAAGAGGAAGAGGATAATAGAAAGGGTAGAAGCATGCTGAAAGTAGTAATTTTGGACAACAAGAACAAGGAATCAAACCTAATGTTTCCAGGGGCAGAAGATCTTCTTCAAGAGGAAGAGGCAAAGATAAAGATAATCAAGTTCAATGTAACATACATGGTAAATTAGACCATAAGTAGCAGAACTTTCTGGAAAATGCTACAAAATAAAGTAATGTACAAGTGGTGCAAGTTAAGAATCAAACTAAAGAAGATGAAGCACTGATTGAAGTCTCAGAAATGAGAGAAGCCCTATTGATGAAAAGAGTCTTGTTGAAGCCAAGTAAAGAAGTGTGTGAGCCACCTCAAAGAAGGAATCTATTTCAGACAATATGTAAGACAAAGGTAAGTGTTGTAAATTAATTATTGATAATGGAAGTATTGTTAATTTAGTCAATGTAGAAAGGGTAGACAAGTTGGGGTTGGAAAGGATGCCACATCCTACCCCATGCAAAGTTTGTTGGCTATAGAAAGATCAACAAGTATTGGTAAATGGACAATGCAAATTTGAGTTGTGTATTAGATGATATAATGACCAAGTACTATGTGACATTATGCCAGTGGAGGTTTGTCATGTGCTACTTGGAAGACCTTGGAAATATGATTAGAATGTTGGAAGACCTTGGAAATATGATCAAAATGTAATTTATGATGGTGGGAAGAACACCTACACATTTGAGGAAGATGGTAAGAAGCACAACCTCATGCCTTTGAAAGAAGAACAAGATGAAGTACAAAACACTCCCAAGGTTTTTCCAATTAGTGAAAATGAATTATTGAATCAGATCCAAGAAGAAGAGGTAAACTTCACTTTGATTACAAAACCTAGAGTTATTTTGAAAAACCCAAGGTTAAATAATTTTCCAATTAAATTTCATAATATATTTAATGAATATGCTTATATTGTGGTAGATGACTTACCAAACGAGTTACCACCCATTCTAGGCAATAGGCATCATATAGATCATATTCTTGAAACAAGCTTGCTAAACAAGGCAACCTATAGAATGAACCCAACATAGAATGAAGAAATAAGAAAACAAGTGGAACAATTATTGGAAAAAGGATTGATGATGGAGATTTTAAGCCCACATGCCATACCTAGAGTATTGAGCCCAAAGAAAGGTGGAGAGTGGAGAATGTGCACTGACTCCAGAGCCATAAACAAGATTACCATAAGGTATTGATTTCCTTTGCCATGTATTGATGATTTAATGTATTGTGTAAGTGGTTCCAAATGTTTTTCAAATATTGATTTAAAAAGAGAATATCACCTTATTAGAATAAGGGAAGGGGATGAATGTAAAATCGCCTTTAAAAATAATGAAGGGTTGTACGAGTGGTTCGTCATGCCTTTTGGTTTGACTAATGCCCCTAGTACATTCATGAGACTTATGAATTAAGTCTTTAAAGAGTTGATAGGAAAGTTTGCAATTATATATCTTGATGATATCTCGGTGTTCAGTTAAATAAAAGAGGAACATATGAGGCACTTAAACTTAGTTATGAAGAAGTTGCATCGAGAAAAGATTTTGATAAATTTAAAGAAGTATTATTTTATGAAAACAAAATCAACTTATTTGGGCTTTGTAATTTCTCAAGAAGGTCTGAAAATGGATATAGATAAAGTGAAAGCCATCCAAGAGTGGCTTTCTCTAAGAAATATTTTCAAAGTCAGGAGTTTCCATGGGTTAGCAACCTTCTATAGGAAGTTTATTAGAAATTTTAGTGGAATATGTGCTCTAATCATTTGACACAATCAAGAAAGAAAATCATCTTTTTAGGTGGACAACAACAACTAAAAGAAGTTAACATAGTTACCGATCAAACGAAAAAATTACCGATTACCCATTTTTTGAGGTACAAAAAAAATCACTTGATTTTGAAAAAAGGTTATTCAGAACACACTTTTTTTTAGCATATTTTTGGCACTTTAAATTTTCTTATGTACCAAGTATGAACTTTTTTTTTATAATGTTAGTGATTTTCATGCTGATTTTGAAAAATGTAGATGCAACATCAACCCCATTTTTTTAGAGGGCTTATTTTGACACTTCAAATTTTCTAATGTATTAAGTGTAAATAATTTTTTTAGATGTTGATTATTTTACCATTTTTCAAGTTGTTTTAATCATCTTCTTGTTCTTCTCCCTAAGATGATTACTTTTTAAGAATTTTCCAAACATATGTTTTTTGTTTTTCTTTGCAATGTCTTTTTATGATGAAATTTTTAATTTGTTTTTCAAAGTTTGAAAAAAATAATAGCATTAATATTTTGAGGTTAAATTTTTTTATATATTTATATATCATTAATTAATTCTTCAAAACACATAATATAATTGTCACTAAAATAACAATTTTAAATAGTCAACATGAAATACACATATTGCATATATATAATTAAAAAAATATGTATTTCAAGGCCTTTTCACTAAAACCGACATGTTAAATAGAAGATTTTTATGAAAAAATTGAATAAAAAAATTGAAAAATAACAAATTTTATGAAATTTTTATTCAAAAATGATGACATTTTAAGGTTATTTTCAAAAAGAATGATTCGAATAATATTTAAAACAAAATTAACAAAAAAAAAAATGTTAAAAAAATAAGAACATACAATTTTTAAAAACCAAAAAATTAAAAACCAGACTTAAAAATAAAATTAGAAACATAAAATAAAATAAAAAATACAATTAAATTTAAAAAATAAACCTTAAAAAATAAAAATATTTTTTTAAAATTAATAAAAAAAATCCTTAAAAGAAATTTGAAAAAAAAAATATTAAAATAAAAAAACAAATTAAAAACTATTAAAAAACATAATAATAATAATTAAAAAAATAACATTTAAAATATTATTTAAATCCCATCAATATTATTATTATTAATTTTTTTGTCAACTTTTTAAATTAATTTTTTAAATTATGTTGTTGTTGTTGTTTTTTTTTTTTTCAATTTGTATCTTTTATAGTTGTTATTTTTTTGACGTTTTTTATGTTTGTTTTTTTTGACTCTTTATATATATATATATATATATATATATATATATATCAGCTTTTTTGTATGTTTTTTTTAATTTTTTTATGTTTTAATATATTTTTATTTACTTATTATTTTTTAAATTTGTTGTGGTTTTTTTGTGTTTTTATATTGTGAATATATTTGATTGGATATATATGTCAAAATAAAAATGATAACATTTTTTTGTTGATGATGTACTTCCTTTGCAGTTGATAGGATGATGGAAATAATGAGTTTTTTGTTGTTGTTGCTTAATCTCTATTTTTTTGCCGATATATTTCCTTGGATATATATGTCAAAATAAAAAAGTATGTAGAAGTAATAAGTCTAAAAGAACAATTTTTTGTTGATGGTTTACTCCCTTTGTGGTCCATAGGATTCTAAAAACAATTTTTTTTGGGCATAATCTTTGTTTTTTTTTCCCACTTTCAATATGTTTATTAGTCCCGATTTATTAAATTCAAAAGAAATATAATTTTAATATTAAATTATTATTATTATTATTATATATAAAAATAAAAATAAAATATATATATATTCCTGAATAATGAAGTATAGTTTTTAAAAAACAATTAGCAAATTTCAAAATCTCAAAATTATTTAAAAATAAAATATTTACACAAATTTCCAAAAAACAAATGTTTTAATGCAGAGAGTATCAAAAACTCCAAAATCACATACAAATTTATTTGTTTTGTAAAATCATTAAGTCATCATAACTGAAGTGTTTCCTATCGAGCGACTTCAATACATTTTTCAGAAGAAAAATCACTATAAGGATTATATTATATAGATGATAATACAGAATTGATATGTACAAAAACTAGAGGATCATATTCCTCGGATTATGTACTCGTTCCAGAGGGGATAAGGAGAGAGTTCTAGCTTCATTTGGAAGACATTTAAATACAAAACAAAAATATTAGACTATCCAGCTATACAGAAGAGCTGTAGGAGATAGGAATATCCAAAAATATTTGACCATATAGCAAAAACAAGAGTCTGCAAGCATTATATGTCGGGCATATAGAAAGGTTGGATCTCATATGTGCAGAAATCCATTGTGATGACCAGATACCAATTACCAATAGGAGAATGCAACCCTTTTTTTGACATAGCATCCGCTTGATCATTTTGGTTGCGTTTTATATGTGCAATAGGAAAAGTGACAGAGTTCCAAAGAGATGTGATCCTATTCAGCCATCTTGAAAGGCAATCATTTGTTATTTTCTGCATTATCTTCACATGTTCTATGATGGTTTTCGAGTCCCCGTATACTTTTATAGGTCCTATATCCATGAAAGTACAAAAAGAGAGCAGACCATGCAGGGCCATGGCCTCTGCCTTGTTATTAGTCCCTTTACCACCATTACAGAAAATGGAGAAATTTAGATATTTTGAAATAGCTATGAAAACACCACAGGCACAAATGCCATCCTTTGCCGCACTGTCAAAATGTGCTCTTGGAAATGAGAGTGGCAGAAGGGCAGAGGAAGCCACCTGATGGTTTTTCTTTTGAGGCATGATCTGAAGGAAGGAGATGTAATAAGGGACGATCTTGTCCATGATGCTTCCAAAGACCTCACTGTTGTTTTGGAAGATTTTTTTGTTTTGCCACTTCCATATGAACCATATAGTAATCATAGGAATGGGACGCAGGTCAGGTCTTAGAGTGCCCCACCATTTGAAGGCTTCTTTAATTGATGGATGCGAAACAACAGGAAAGCCAAAGACAGAAGCCAATTTCCTCCATATGAGCTGAGTTTGAGGGCAGAGTAAAAACATATGCAGGTTATCCTCCGAGTTATAAAAAATGTATTATATTTAATAAATTGTTATTAATATGATAAACTTAAAATAAAAATAAATTAATAAAAATTAAATTATTATCATTTTTAAAAGAGTATTAACACCATGGCTGAAAATTGTTGGAATTTTAAGGCTTTTCATAGAGGTGATATTTTATCTTTAATGTCATGCCTGAAAATTGTTGAAATTTAAGGCTTTTCAGAGACATGATATTTTATCTTTAATGCGATGCTTGAAAATTGTTGGAATTTTAAGACTTTTTAGAGACGTGATATTTTATCTTTAATGTCATGCCTATCATTGAAATTTTAAGGTTTTTCAATGTCATGATATTTTATCTTTAACGTCATTATTAAAAAGATGTTAATAATATACCTCGAAAGAAAGACTTTATTCCAGCATCAACATTTTTAGTTTTCAGGGTGTTTTTTGCACAATTTTTTTTTGTCTTTTATTGGTTTTTACTTCCATTTTTAAAAAATGTTGAAAATTTACCTTCATTCTAGCATCAACACTTTTCGTTTTTAGATTGTTTTTTCATGTTTTTTTGGGGATTTTTGGCTAGAGTTCTTGTTTTGAGGTAACCGTTCTGTTTGATGAAAAACTTTGTTAGTTTTGATTTGTTAAAAAAGAATATCATTGAGAAGCGTATATCAGCTCTTCCAGATTTCAATAAGGTGTTTCAAGTCAGGTGTGATGCTAGTGGCAATGCAATAGGGGCTATTCTTAGCTAAGATGAGAAACCAGTGGCCTACTTGAGTGAGAAGTTGAATGAAGTGAAAAATAAGTACTCTACATATGAGAAGGAGTTCTATGTGGTCATCCAAGTTCTAAAGCAATGTAGGTATTATCTTATGCCTAAGGAATTTGTCTTATATTTTGATAATCATGCATTGCAATTTATTACCAAACTTGTCCTGACGATGAACCACATTGGCTGGTTCGAAACGCGTCGACAAATGATAGATCTTGTGATTTATGCCGAAAAATCTCTCATAAACCGATATGGATAACAGAAGCCTCAATTCAACAAAATCAAATCAAATGACAAGCATGCTAAGTGGTAGAGTATACACATAATTTTTACATTTGTTTTGAAATATATTAGTGGAAGTACAAATAAAGTTGCCGAAGCTTTGAGCAGAAGATGCCTACTTTTGTAAAAGTTTTAAGTGAAGGTCTTGGGATTGGATCATATCAAGGACTTGTACAAAGATGATGCAAATTTTCAGGAGGCTTACGACGTGTGTCAAAATCTGGTAAGAAGGGATAGGAGTCCTTGGATGGAATATATGCTATAAGAAGGGCTTTTGTTTAAGGGTTGCCAATTATGCATACTAAAAGGTTTAGTGAGGACAATTTACTACAAGAAAAGCATAGCGTAGGATTGACAAGGCATTTTGGAAGTGTCAAAACAATTTCTCAGTTGAGTGCTCATTATTTTTGGCCAATCATGAAGGCTCATGTTGAGACGTTTGTGAAGAGATGTAAAATCTACCAACTTTCCAAACAAAAGCATGAAAACATCAGGTTGTATCAGTCATTACCTATTCTTGATAGACCATGAGATGCAATATGTATGGATTTTGTTTTAGGATCGCCTCGAACTCAAAAAGGCAATGATTGTATATCTTTTGTAATGGACATAATTTAAAAAATGACACATTTTATACCTTGTAAGAAAACAAATGATGCAACACATATTGCCAATATGTTTTGTAAGGAAGTAGTAAGACTACATAGTCTTCTTACAAATATAGTTTCTAACATGGCCATGAAGTTTATTGGACACTTTAACATTGTGGAAAAAGTTGGTAACTAAGCTCGGTTTCAGCTCAACCTATCACCCTCAAATGAATGGTCAAACCGAAGTCATCAATAGGAGTTTGGGAAACCTATTGAAAAGCTTGATAAATGAGCATCTGCGTCAATGGGATCAAGTCCTTTCATGGGCCAAATTAACTTATAATGATTCTCCAAATTGAATTATTAAAAGATAATTGATATAATATTGCCATGTGGACAAATTTCTAAGCCACGTCATTGTCGTCATATTTGTAGGTAATACTTTGAGCATCCCTCGTATTTGTTGTGTATTTTTATGTGTAAAATAGAAATGGAGGAGAGCATGCACTAAAGTGAAGAAACTCTCTGTGTGGATCGCCAGAAACGATGGATGCAACGAATCATGTTCTCGTTTATGAAGAGATTCTATATTGTTGTATTTTATTAACTATAAATGTCATTTACATTTATTGCACCATCAATGTAAACCATGCCATTCCTCTCTGTGCAGTGTTATGATCTTTTTGTGGGAACATTACTTTTGGAATATTGTGAAGCATATGTCGTTCCATTTAAGTTCCATTGGTAGTCCAAGATTGTGACAATCTCGTATTGGAATTCTGTTGGGTCCCTATAATACTAGTGATTACCCCATTACTATTGTAGTTATACCCCTTATTTATATTGTTGTGCCCCTATTACCCCCATATTGTTATTTATGTGCCCCATAGAATCCCTCTATTGTTATTTGTGTGGCTTTATATTATTATTGTTAGGTCGGCTGGATTATATTGTGACTCCTTAGACTCCTATATATAGAAAGGAGGTTTTGTCATTTGTATCATCCAAGAATTGTTCATTTATGTAATGTAAAGGAGGTTGCCCCCTCGAAGAGGCTGAATTCTAAGGCGTTGATCTATCTTTTCTATCTTTTCTTGAGCTGGTTTCATAACATTTGGTATCAGAGCTTTGGATTCTAGGGTTTCGCTGCTCCAAACAGGTCATCGTGGCATTTTCGCTATAACTTTTTTTCTGTGACGTTTCAGAAGTCGCAAAAAAAACCCATTTGAGAAGAATTGGCGCTGAACCTTGGTTCCGAATTTCAGAGCTTTTTGCGCGATATTTTCGGAGATATGATCTGAGGAAGTTGGCCTTTTTGCAGACTCCTGAATTACATTCAAAACAGGTGACCTGGGGAAAATCGTCATAACTCTCTCTCTGAGGATCGGATTGAAATTTCGTAAAAAGGTACAGAAAGAGGACGGACTGTAGTTTCTTGTATGTGTGTTTCAGATTCAAAGGTTGAAACAGTGACTCGTGGCACGTCGTACAAGTTCGCTCTACTGAACCAGTCTAAAAGCAAGTCACTGTGGGAGATTTCACATAACTCTTCCTTGGAGAATCCAATTTGGCTCAGACTTGTGGCATTGGAAAGAGGACGCAGAAGGCTACTACAGGTATCAATTTCAGAATTGGATGATCCGAAATTACAGAGATACATCAGATTCAATATCAGGCTTCTATAAAGTGAAAAAAGGTGTGTAGTTTTTTTTTTAAATTTTTATGTAAGCTTGGTTTAACGGAATTCAAAGGGCATAGTAAAGCATTATTATCGGTAACTGATGCCCCGAGGAAAGAAAATGCAAACACCTAGTAAGGAACCTGAAAGCTCTAGCATGACTCATGAAGAAGAGGAAGAAATGCTACATGATATATCAAAATTACAAGAACAAGTGCAACAAATGTCACGCTCACAAAAGCTAACAGAAGCTAAGATAAGTGGCGTGGAATCTAAGATAAATGGCGTGGAATCTAAGATAAATGGCATGGAAACTAAGATGGAGGATTCGATGGTAAATTTGAAGATAGATTTGAAGACAGACATGGAAGAATTGAAGAAGTTGCTACAAGAAAGGGTCACTAATGGTGAAAAGGTAGTAAAGGAAACTCATGATGAGAAAAAAAGAAATGTTAATCATGATTCCATAGACTCTAATGTTGGATCGAAGACTCACCATGTTCCAAAAATCGATATGAGGAAGTTTGATGGCAAGGATCCCGCCACATGGATATTACAGATGGAGCAATTCTTCGATCTCAATAATGTGCAAAACACACAAAAGGTACGTATGGCAACTTTATATTTGGAACCAAATCAGTTTGTATGGTATCAATGGCTTTGTTCTCGTAAACAATTTATCACTTGGGCAATTTTTACGGAAGAATTGATAGCACATTATGAGGATACAAAAAGCAACACTTTTTTTAGCCAATTGATAAGTCTCAAACAAAAGGGTTCAATAATGGAGCACATTGAGGAGTTCCAAAAATTGAACATAAGGGTAAAAGATATTCCAGAGGAGCATAGGATTGATGTGTTCATAGGGTCTTTAAAGGATAATATCCAACATGATGTGCGCCTTTGGGAACCTGATTCATTAGAGAAGGCATTCAGGTTAGCAAGAAAAATGGAAAGCAAAATTATGGCAACTAGGAAGCATACCACTCACAACTATAAAGATGGAAGTGTTGTTGCCCATAGTCTTCCACAACCTACAAGGTTGACACCACAACAATTGGAAGAAAAAAGAGCAAAAGGGCTTTGTTACAATTGTGATAGCAAATACACAAAAGGTCATAAGTGTGCTGAGAAGAAATTATTCTACATAGATTGTGAAGAGGAAGAAGAAAAGGAGCAAGAAAGGTCAAAAGAAGAGGATATATTCCAGGAACAAAGCCTAGATGAAGAACAAATAAATCCGACCATATCTTGTAATGCATTGGCGGGAATTACCACTCCTCAAACCATCAAGATAGAAGGACAAATCAAGAAGAAAAAGGTAATAGTGTTGATTGATTCAGGAAGCACCCACAATTTTATTCATTGTAGGGTAGCAAAAGAATTGAATTGCTTCCTATATCCAGCACCAGAGTGTCAAGTGATGATTGCAAATGGAGGAACAATAAATTGCTCTGGAAAGTGCCATAATATCAAGCTATCCATGGGAGAATATGTATTGACTAGCCCAATGCTTTCCATTCCAATGGGAGGTGCTGATGTTGTACTAGGAGTCCAATGGCTACAATCCTTGGGTACAATAGCTTTTAATTTTCAAGAACTTTTCATCAAATTTTCTTGGAAGGAAAGGAAGTTGAATTAAGGGGTATTGCAGGGAAACCAGGAAAGATAATCAGCTCTAATGGTATGACAAAGCTTCTAAAAAAGGAGCAAAGAGGTGTAATTGCACAATTATGTTCGCTAGATGTTTCCACATTGGAATCATCTATTTCTCCAGATCTCCAAAAAGTCTTGGACAATCATTCCAAGGTATTTGAGACTCCCAAAGGTCTCCCACCTATGCGTGATCATGATCATGCTATTCATCTGATTCCAGGAAGTGTTCCTCCAAACATCAGGCCGTACAGATATCCCTATGTCCAAAAAAGTGAAATTGAACGTATGGTTGCAGAAATGCTAGAGGCTGGTATAATTCAACCGAGTCAAAGTTCTTTCTCAGCTCCAGTAGTATTGGTGCACAAGAAGGATGGATCATGGCGCATGTGTCCAGATTATAGGGAGCTCAACAAGCTCACTATTAAAGATAAGTTCCCCATTCCTGTTATTGATGAATTACTGGATGAATTGCATGGATCAATTTACTTCACCAAGTTGGATCTTCGTTCGGGATATCATCAAATCAGAATGAAGATTGAAGACATTCCAAAACGGCATTTAGAACTCATGAGGGTCATTATGAATTTTTGGTCATGCCTTTTGGCCTTACCAATGCACCTTCAACATTTCAAGGTTTGATGAATTCAATTTTCAAACCATTCCTTAGAAAATTTGTGTTAGTATTTTTTGATGATATACTAATCTACAGCAAGTCTTGGAAGGATCATGTTGAACATGTTGACAGGGTGCTACAACTATTGGAGGAGAAACAATTATATGCAAAAAGATCCAAATGTTTCTTTGGAGTCCAGGAGGTGGAATATTTGGGTCATATTGTATCTCATGAAGGAGTTAAGGTAGACCCTAGCAAAATTAAAGCCATTAAGGAATGGAAAATCCCCACATCCATAAAGCATCTGCGAGGATTTCTTGGGTTGACAGGGTATTATCGCAAGTTTGTTAAGAATTATGGGAGAATAGCAGCACCTCTAACAACATTATTGAAGAAAGATTCATTTTCATGGACTCCGGAAGCAACAAAGGCCTTTGAACATCTTAAAGAGGCAATGTGCCAAGCACCGGTCTTAGCTACACCGGACTTCACAAAAACCTTTATTGTGGAATGTGATGCTTCAGGAAATGGAATTGGTGCTGTTCTAATGCAAGATGAAAGACCCATTGCTTTTGAAAGTCGTCCAATCAAGGGAAAGTTTTTAAGCAAAGCTATTTATGAGAAGGAAATGTTGGCAATACTCCATGCACTTAAGAAATGGCGACCCTACCTAATGGGAAGACACTTCAAGGTAAAAACGGATCATGATAGCCTTAAATACTTTTTAGAACAAAGATTATCCTCTGAAGAGCAACAAAAGTGGGTCACAAAGATGTTGGGTTATGACTTTGAAATCATCTACAAAAAAGGGAAGCAAAATGTGGTGGCAGATGCACTCTCAAGAAAGGATGAGGATGTGGAAGCATTGTTGTGTGCCATTTCTATTATCCAACCAGATTGGATAAACGAAGCAAGGGAGGAATGGAAGAATGACGAAGAAGTGTGGGCACTTATTCGAAAGCTACAACAAGATTCCAGTACTTCTGATACATTTAGCTGGAAAAATGATTCGTTATGGTACAAAGATCGCTTATACCTCTGTAAGAATTCCCAGCTAAAACAAAAGATTCTTATGGAATTGCACACTTCTCCCTTAGGAGGGCACTCAGGATTTTTAAAAACTTACCACAGGGTTAAGAAGGAATTTTTTTGGGATGGCCTTAAATCAGATATTCAAAAGTTTGTGGCGGAATGTTTGGTTTGCCAACAAAATAAAGTTGAAACAATTAAGACACCGGGTCTATTACAACCTTTATCCATTCCAAGCCAACGTTGGGAGGAGGTTTCAATGGATTTTATCACAGGTTTACCCAAGTCTGAGGGAAAGAGTGTCATCATGGTGGTAGTTGACAGACTTACCAAGTATGCACACTTTTGTGCATTATCACATCCATTTAAAGCCAGTACAGTTTCTACTGCATTTATGGAAACAGTTCAAAAGCTACATGGAAACCCAAAGATTATTGTAAGTGACAGAGATCCCATTTTCACTGGAAATTTTTGGACAGAATTATTTTCTTGTCTTGGTACTCAGTTAGCTCATAGCTCATCTTATCATCCTCAATCTGATGGGCAAACTGAGATAGTAAACAAATGTTTGGAAGGATATCTTCGTTGCTTTGTATCTGATAAACAGACACAATGGGTCAAATGGTTGCCTCTGGCTGAATGGTGGTATAACACTTCCTTCCATACAGCAACAAAAATGACCCCATTTATGGCACTTTATGGGTATCAACCACCATCCATCACATCATATTTAAGAGAAAATTCTAAGGTTCAGGCAGTGGAACATCACATCGAACATCAACAACAAGTCCTCCAACTCTTAAAGGATAACCTCGTGTTGGCACAAAATAGAATGAAACAACAGGCAGATCAACATCGCAGTGAAAGAAGTTTTGATGTAGGTGATTGGGTATTCCTACGGCTACAACCATATAAGCAAATGTCCCTAAAGCAAGCTAAGAAGGATAATAAATTATCACCAAAGTATTATGGTCCGTACAAGGTGTTGCAAAAGATTGGTACTATGGCATACAAATTGGAGCTTCCTGCAGCTTCTCGATTGCACCCAGTTTTCCATGTTTCATGTTTAAAGAAGGTTATAGGTGACAAGCTCCCAATTCAAACAATATTGCCAGAACTTGACGAGGAAGGAAAAATTATATTGGAACCGGAAGCAGTCACAGAAACAAGAACTCGACAGCTACGAAATCGATCAATTTCAGAGTATCTTATCAAGTGGAAGAACTTATCCGCTGAAGATTCCACATGGGAGGATGAGAATTTTATGCAGAAGTATCCAGAACTACTCAAGCGTTGAGGACAACACTTTTTTGAAGGAGAGGGGCATGTTGGGTCCCTATAATACTAGTGATTACCCCATTACTATTGTAGTTATACCCCTTATTTATATTGTTGTGCCCCTATTACCCCCATATTGTTATTTATGTGCCCCATAGAATCCCTCTATTGTTATTTTTGTGGCTTTATATTATTATTGTTAGGTCGGCTGGATTATATTGTGACTCCTTAGACTCCTATATATAGAAAGGAGGTTTTGTCATTTGTATCATCCAAGAATTGTTCATTTATGTAATGTAAAGGAGGTTGCCCCCTCGAAGAGGCTGAATTCTAAGGCGTTGATCTATCTTTTCTATCTTTTCTTGAGCTGGTTTCATAACAAATTCTCGCTCTGAGTAATATTTTTTTCCAAAAGAAAATAACCATCATACTTTGATTAATAAGAAAAACAAATAGATACATTTGCTGGAATTTTACATGTCTAGTCCTTTCATCTTTGTGTCTCTCAAAGGAGGAAATCATTACATCTAAAAAAACATATGGATTCTACAACATTCTCTGAAATGCTAAAATATCTAATAGATAACATTTCATTTTGTTCAACTTTTTTCACAACTAACCATGTATGAGAGTGCTTTATTTTCTTCGTGATGCTTGTTTTTAAACATGGTTATATATATATATATATATATATAGATAATTTCAAGTTTAAGAAATTATGGATTGTCAAGTTTAATTTAATTATCAATAATTATAAAGTTGATGACGGGGATTTAACTTCCATGGCATAGTTTAGAATATTTTTAGTAGTATACAAAAATCAAAGGTTGGGATTGATCTCCAATGTAGTTATACCATTTTTTGCTCTTTTAATTAAATTGATAAATTAAAAAAAAAAGTATCATATGAACAAGTGTCATATGAAGTGAGCTATGGTTTTTTAGGCATGTGGTATCGATAAGCCATGATTTTGACCCATGATATTAGTAATGTGGTCACAAGTGGACACATTATTCTTTAATCCAATATTGGCACTGGTCCCAATCTATGCTCATCCTAACTGTTATATATATATATATATATATATATATATATATATATATATATATATATATATATATATATATATCTTTAATCCAATATTGGCACTGGTCCCAATCTATCCTCATCCTAACTGTTTTATATATATATATATGTATATATGCAGGGGCATTTAAAAAGAACTCTTGCTTCGATTCTAGGAGCCTTAATTTATGTTTGAACAACAGTTGAATGTTGTTTTTCATTACAATAAACTAGAGGGAAAAATAATAACTAGAGCGTAGGCCTTTTGTTAAGGATTTGTTTAATTATGAGTTACTTAATAAATTCAAGAAAAAAAAAATCAGTTATGCTATAGGTAGTTTCGATCTCAGATTTTGGGGGAAAATGTAAAAGAATTCTAGAAATCCCGATTGAGGAGTTGGTTGGAAAAGGTCTGAGACGATGTTATGAATTTTTTCCTCTAAACAAGGGTTGAATCATGTAATCAATATTCAATGAGATGCATATTTTATAGTTACATTCTAAATGCTATGTTTAGGCTTCAACCTTAAGAACACTCCTAACATCTCTCTAGTTTAACTTTGTGGCAAAAAGGGACATTTAACTGTGTGAATGTGTGGAAGATTGGGAAACAACTTGTGTGTGTAGTAAACAAAAGAACCAGACAAGAGAGTGTAATTTGCAAAACCTAGAGGAAGCATGGACCCTCATCTCTGAGCGTTATGAATTTTTCTACATTTTTATTCCACTGTTTAGACAAATAACATATTTCTGGTAACATATATTTCTTGACATTTTTATTCTTTGGGAATTGCTATTAAAGTGGAACATTCGGTTACCAATTTAAATCGTGAAGAATGAGTCATAGTTTGTACACCTAGAACGAAGGTAAACCAATAAAACCACTAAATCGTCGCCTACAAGTATTACTATTCACCCTATGGTCTTCCTATGACCACAGTTCAATTCTTGTTCCTTGTGTAGACTTCTTTTTCACTGAACAAAGCATTTTTAGGCCTTGTTTTCTTTGTTGGAGAAAGGTTCCATAATGTTTTGTTTCATTGTATAAGAAAGTGTAAATCCCATTACACCTTCCACAAGTGGTTAAAATATAGTCAGGCTACTTGAAAGAGAAAGATATACCATTCACTTGCAAAATTAGTGGCATTAGAGCATACTTGCAGTTGGAGTTTACAATTTATAGTAAGGTGATTTCTAGTGATTGTTGTGCAAGAGATGGCACTTAGGATTGTAAGAGGTTGAGGTGGAAAAAGAAGAGGTCATTGACCTGTGGGTAATGCAGAACTGTTAGAAGAGGTACGACTTCTGTGGGAAAGAATGGAGGCTATTGAAGTATCCAGAAAACATGATCTTGAAATTGAGGACACCAGTGAACCAGAAGGGGGTTATTCTAAAGAAGAAGGAAAAGCAGTAGAAGAAACTAAAAAATGGAGGCTTCCTCAGTCCATTTTAAGTTCTAGTTCAAGGCCAAAAGTTGAGATTCTGACATATGAGGGGAGTTTAGAGCCAAAGGAGTTGATCGACTCAATAACTACCTTGGACAAATATTTTGATTACGAAGAAGTAAGAGAGGAAAAGCAAGTGAAATTTGTTGTTACAAGGCTGAGAGGGAACACAACCTTATGGTGGGATGGGGTGTAGGAAGAAAGGAGGTGCAAGAACAAAGTTGAGATTAAGAGTTGGAGTAGAATGGTTGCGAAGTTAAAATGTAAGTTTCTACCTAAATTTTATGAGTTGATGTTGTTTAGAAAAATGTAAAATTTGAGACAAAAACTAATCACAGTAAAAGAATACATGGAGTAATTCTATAAGATAAACATCAGGGTAAGTTATATGGAAGATAACCCTGAGAGAGTTTTAGATATATCAATGGGCTAAGGTTTGACATACATGATGAAATAAGTTTGTTTTCATTGAGCTCTGTAGAGGATGTGTATTAGGTTGCATTAAAGGGGGCTAAAAAATTTGCAAGAAAGAGCCAAGGAAAAGGTAGAGGTATGTCAAGAGGAAGAGGACAATAGAAAGGCTAAAAGCATACTGAAACTAATAATTCTAGACGAAAAGAACAACCAACCAAACCTAATGATTTCAGGGGCAGAGGATCTTCTTCAAGAGGAAAAGGCAAAGACAAATATAATCAAGTTTAAAGTTACATATGTGACAAGTTAGGCCATAAGTCGTGGAACTTTTTGGAAAATGCTACAAAAAAAAGAAATGTACAAGTGGTGCCAGCTGAGAATGAAACTAAAGAAGATGAAGCACAGGTTGAAATCTCAGAAACCAAAGAAGCCCTATTGATGAAAAGAGCCTTGTTGAAGCTAAGTAAATAAGTGTGTGAGCCACCTCAACGAAGGAATCTATTTCGGACAATATGTAAGGCAAAATGAAAGTGTTGCAAATTAATTATTGATAATGGAAGAATTGACAATTAATCACTGTAGAAATGGTAGACAAGTTGGGGTTGGAAAGGATGCCACATCCTACCCCATGCAAAGTTTCTTAGCTACAGAAAGATCAACGAGTATTGGTAAATGTACAATGAAAAGTTGAGTTTTAGAGTGGATGATATAATGACCAAGTACTATGTGACATTATGCCCATGGAAGTTTGTCATGTGCTACTTGGAAGACCTTGGAAATACGATAAGAATGTAATTTATGTTGGTAGGAAAAACACCTACACATTTGAGAAAGATGGTAAGAGGCACATCCTCATGCCCTTGAAGGAAGCACAAGCTGAAGTACAAAACACTCCCAAGGATTTTCCAATTAGTGGAAAGGAATTCTTGAATCAGATCTAAGAAGAAGAGGTAAACCTCACTTTGATCACAAAACCTAGAGTTATTTTGAAAAACACAAGGTTAAATAATTTTCCAAATAAAGTTCATAATCTATTGAATGAATATGTCTATATTGTAGTATATGACTTACCAAATGAGTTGCCACCAATTCGAAGCATAAGCCATCATATAGATCATATTCTGGGAGCAAGATTTCCAAATAAGGCAACCTATAGAATGACACCAATAGAGAATGAAGAAATCAGAAAACAAGTGGAACAATTGTTGGAAAAAGGATTTATCAATGAGAATTTGAGCCCATGCACCACACCTAGAGTATTGATCCCAAAGAAAGATGGAGAGTGGAGAAAGTGCACCGACTCCAGAGCCATAAACAAGACTACTATCAAGTATCGATTTCCTTTGCCACGTATTGATGATTTAATTTATTGTGTAAGTGGTTCCAAATATTTTTCAAAAATTGATTTAAAAAGTGAATATAACTAGATTAGAATAAGGGAAGGGGATGAATTTAAAATGCCTTTAAAAATAATGAAGGGTTGTACGAGTGGTTGGTAATGACTTTTGGTTTGACTAATGCCCCTAGTACATTCATGAGACTTATGAATGAAGTCCTTAAAGAGTTCATAGGAAAGTTTGTAATTGTATATATTGATGATACCCTGGTATTCAGTCAAACAAAAGAGGAACATATGAGGCACTTAAACTTGGTTATGAAGAAGTTGCATCAAAAAAATATTTTGATAAATTCAAAGAAGCATTATTTTATGAAAACAAAATTAACTTATTTGGGTTTTGTAATTTCTCAAAAAGGTGTGAAAATGGATACATAGAAAGTGAAATCTATCCAAGAGTGGCCTTCTCAAAGAAATATTTTTTAAGTCGGGAGTTTTCATGGGTTAACAAGTTTCTATAGGAAGTTTATTAGAAATTTTGGTGGAATATGCACCCCAATTATTTGACACTATCAAGAAAGAAAATCATCCTTTTAGGTGGAAAACAACAACTAAAAGAATTTTTCGTCTTTTGAAAAACAAGATCATTGTGAAGCCTATATTAGCTCTTCCATATTTCAATAAGGTGTTTCAAGTCAGATGTGATGCTAGTGACAATGAAATAAGTGATATTCTTAGCTAAGATGAGAAACCAATGGCCTACTTTAGTGAGAAGTTGAACGAAGAGAAAAAGATGTACTCTACATATGACAAGGAGTTATACGTAGTCATCCAAGCTCTAAAGAAATGTAGGCATTATCTTATGCCTAGGGAAATTATCTTATATTTTGATAATCATGCCTTTCAATTTATTACCAAACAAGACAAATTAAATCACAAACATGCTAAGTGGTAGAGTATATGTAGAATTTTACATTTGTTTTGAAACATATTAATGGAAGTACTAATAAATTTTTTGAAGCTTTAAGCAAAAGATGCCTACTTTTGTAGAAGTTTCAAGTGAAGGTCTTCGGATTGGATCAAATCAAGGAGTTGTACAAAGATGATGCAGATTTTCAGGAGGCTTACGAAGCATGTCAAAATTCGGTAAGCAAGGATAGGAGTCCTTGGATGGACTATATGTTGTAAGAAGGGTTGTTGTTTAAGGGTTGCCAATTATGCATACCAAAAGGTTCGGTGAGGGACAATTTACTACAAGAAAAGCATAACAGAGGATTGGCAAGGCATTTTGGAAGTGAAAAAACATTTGCTCAACTGAGTGCTCATTATTTTTGGCCAATCATGAAGGTTGATGTTGAGAAGTTTGTGAAGAGATGTAAGGATCAAGAACTGAAATACTGTAAGAACCAAGAACTGAAATACAGGAACCGTAAAGGATTTTGAATACCTACCTGAACTGCTGCCTGCTCTGGTGTAGTTGATGACGCTGCGGCTACTCTGATCCAATTATCGGGAAACCAATTCCACCCAGCCAGACTGAGCAGAGCCTGGCTGCTCAATCCAGTAAGCTTCTCGCAGAAGCTCACTGTCCCCCGTACCCAGAACCTTAGACTGATTAAAGCTCTTCCAATGGTCAATTGTCTTCCTCTGGTTTGCCCTCCGTTCTCTCTTGATTTTCTCCTCCTCCTTTTCGTACGTTCTTTCCCCCCCCGAGTTAGGCTCAGATCAACGGTTTTATAATTGCAGCTTGGTGGTGGCCGTCCTCCCGCCTACGGCCACCGCTCTTCCTCCTCCCGACACGCCTTCGCATGCATTTCAGACTCTCAGATATTTATCCATCTGATCTATTTTGTTTATACATGTACTTTGTTTATATCACCAGGTTTGGTTTATGCGTCACCTTTTATATAAGGTTTTAAATTTTTATTTTTATTATAAGTTTAATTTTATGAAGTTTAATTTTATATATTTTATAAAGTTTAAATTTATATTTATTATAAAGTTTAATTCATATTTATTTTAAAGTTTAACTCATATTTATTTTTAATATGAAGTTTATCATATCAGTTTTAATATAAAGTTTAGAACTTTATATTAGTTAATTAGTTTAGATGGGTCGTTACATACACTCCCCCTTCAGAAAACTTCGTCCCGAAGTTAGAGTTTTTATCTTATCTGATTACTTATGATAGTAATTAGTACCCCCTTCTTAGATTTTAAAATTTTTGTTTTAATATCAAGAGACTATAAAATTAGAGTTTTAGGTTTATGATTTTAATGGATAAATCTTACCCTACCCAGGTTCCCAATCTATTCTAAAATCATCCTATCCTTCCTAATCTCTTCTGCTCCCATCCTATCCGTCCTCTATTGTAGGATGCCATGGCGTCAGTTTTACTGAACTAACCATTCATAAACTCTAAGGTGATAGCGTCGGTTATACCGACCTGATTCCCAGTAGGCATCCGACAGTCATCATCACACGTCTAGGGGAGCGTGATTCACACAGTCCTCCCATGACTCCAGGGTTCGGAGGATAAACGGTGGGTAACACCTCCACCCCTCCCAGTAGAATTAGGGCTAATACCTTATCATAGAATCACTTTGAGCTTTAACTGTTCTGAGGTTCTGTCATCACGTGGTCATCCCGGTAACTGTTTATTATCTGCAATCATACACTTACCCATGCATTTGTAAAATGTGCATCAACATATTCAAAATAACTCATGTATTATTCACATATGACACTACAACATAACATATTTTGCCATATTCCATGCATGTCTTTTGACTTTCATCTAGAATGTATTCACTTCCTGACTTCTATTCCATTGTTCATGTTGACATGCATAAATAAAACAGATTTATAATATCTTAATTTCTATCAGAAGTAAAATCATTTAATGGTCTTTAACTTTACCTTGACAACTATAATTTAGTAAAATGAACCACATATATTGTTTTGGTATCCATGTACCAGCAGAAATTAAACATATATTATGTCACAAAATTTCACGTTTATCTATAATCATTCAAAATGTTTCTGAGTCTCTGATTGCAGTGAAGTAAATATATACTAAACATAGTTTAAAGTTCTTCAAAATTGACATAGATTAGGGTATCTTTGACATATGTCCTCTGTATTTCCAAAGTTGCTGATCTAGGACTATACTTGTCCCATTGGACCTTAACTTGGTCCACCAGGCGGTTCCTCACTTGTCGAACCCTACGTTCCAGTATACGTAACGGTTCGACCGTTACGACTCCCTCGTCCGATACCTGCAATTCCTTCCATTGAAGGTTATGAGATAGATCATCTATATAATGCCTTAATACAGAAACATGAAATACATTATAAATTCTATGCAGGTGAGGTGGTAGGGCAAGACGATAGGCAACAGGTCCAACTCTTTCCACGACTTTAAACGGTCCAATAAATCGGGGTGACAACTTTGTCCCTTTTCCGAATCGAATAGTACTTTTATTTGGTTTGATGCGGATGAAGACCTGATCCCCTACTTCATACCTCCTATCAATTCGGTGAGCATCAACATAACTCTTTTGTCTATCCTGTGCTTCCTTTAATCGTTGTCTAATTTGTCTTACCTGCGCTTCCATTTCATGGATTAATTCTGGTCCTATTATCACTCGATCTTCTAACCTGTCCCAACTTAACGGTGTTCTGCAAGGTCTGCCATATAAAGCTTCAAATGGAGGCATCCCAATCGAACTGTGGTAACTGTTGTTGTATGCGAATTCGACTAAGGGTAAATACTTTTCCCAATGTGATTGCTGATCCATCACATACATTCGCAACATGTCTTCAAGTACTTGATTTACTCTTTCAGTTTGCCCATCAGTCTCAGGATGGTAAGCAGTGCTTAAATTTAGCTGAGTACCTAAGGCTATTTGCATGCAAGTCCAGAATCTGGAAGTGAATCGCGAATCTCTATCGGATATAATCTTCTTAGGTACTCCATGAAATCTGATAACTTCATTTATGAATACTCGAGCTATGTCAGCAACATCGTAAGTATCTCTTACGGGAATGAAATGGGTGCTTTTTTTTAGTTTATCCACCACTACCAAAATGGAATTGTGTCCTTGAGAAGTAAGAGGTAGTCCAATGATAAAATCCATAGAAATGGTCTCCCATTTAGACATAGGAATGTCATGGGGTTGTAAGAGGCCCGCTGGGTGACAATGATCTGCCTTTACTTGCTGACATTCCAAACATTTTGCAACAAATTGAGTGATATCACGCTTCATGCCTGCCCAAAAGAAGAGTTTATTGGTATCCGCATACATTTTCCCTACTCCAGGATGAGCACAATATACTGCTCTGTGGGCTTCCCCAAGGATGGTATCTCGAAGATCTTTATCATCATGAATATACATCCTTCCATGGAATCGTAAGATCCCATCGTTTTCTAATTCATATCCCTCAAATTTAGATTCTTTTGCCTTATTACCTTCAAGACTTGCTCTTACCTTTAAATACCAGCTGTCTTTTATAAGATGATCCAGTACTCGTTGTCTTAAGTCTACTTTAATGGGTATGAGAGAAAATATCCGAGGTCTTCTGCTTAAAGCATCTGCTACTACATTTTCTTTTCCCTTAATGTATGATATTTTGAAGTCATATTCACTTAGGAATTCACTCCATCGCCTTTGCCTGGCATTTAAGTCTCTTTGGGTGAACAAATATTGTAGACTTTGATGGTCGCTTTTAAGTGTAAAACTTCGTCCCACTAGATAGTGTCTCCAAATCTTTAAAGCTAGCACTACAACGGCTAATTCTAAATCGTGAGTAGCATAGAGTTCTTCATGAGGTTTTAACTTTCTGGAAGCATATGCTATCACTCCTCTATCCTGCATCAACACTGCACCCAGCCCTTGTTTGGATGCATCAGTACATACCGTAAAATCTTTGTCCATATCAGGGACTCTTAGGATTGGTACACTGGTGAGTAGTCTTTTGAGTTCAAAGAATGCTTTATTACATTCCTCGGTCCATTCATACTTAACACCTTTACGCTGAAGGGTTGTAATTGGCTTTGCGATTTTGGAGAATCCCTCCACAAATCTTCGGTAATAACCGGCTAAACCCATAAATCTTCGTATCTCATGTGCATTTTTCGGTATTGGCCAATCCATGATCGCTTTTGCCTTCTCAGGATCTACTGAAATCCCTTCACCTGATATGATGTGACCCAAATAATGAATCCTTTCCTGAAAGAATGAACACTTGGATAGTTTTCCATACAACTGACGTTCTCTAAGGCAAGACAATACTATCCGCAAATGATCTTCATGCTCTTTCTCATTCTTGGAATATATGAGAATATCATCTAAAAAGACTTGCACAAATTGATCAAGATATTCACGGAAAACACTGTTCATAAGATTCATGAATACGGCTGGCGCATTTGTTAATCCAAATGGTACCACAGTAAATTCATAATGTCCAAAACGTGTCCGAAATGCAGTCTTAGAAATATCATTTTCAGAAATCCTTAGCTGATGATATCCTGATCGAAGATCAATTTTTGAAAAGACAGTAGCTCCTTTCATTTGATCAAAAAGATCATCGATTCGAGGCATAGGGTATTGATTCTTTATTGTAGCTCGATTCAAGTCACGATAATCTATGCATAATCTTAAAGATCCATCTTTCTTCTTCACAAAAATTACAGGAGCGCCCCAAGTTGATGTACTGGGCCGAATATGCCCTATATTCAGTAGTTCCTTTAATTGAATTTGCAATTCCTAAAGTTCTGGAGCTGTCATTCTATAAGGAATTTTAGAGATCGGTTGGGTACCTGGTTTTAATTCAATAGTGAGATCCAGCTCTCTTACCGGGGGTAATCCAGGTAGTTCTTTTGGAAATACATCCGGGAATTCGGCTAACACCGGATATTGTCCTAAGGATGGTCCTTTTCCTTCGCTTTCTTCTTGAATTACATAAGCTTGACAACCTTTCCTTAAACAATGCTTCATCTGCATTGCTGAAATGTAGCGTAAAGACACTTCCCTCCTGATTCCTTGAATTTGGATTACTTCTCCTTCATCATTCATGCCTAGAATTCTTTTCCCATAACAGTCTACCCAAGCTTGGTGAGCTTCTAGCCAATCCATACCTATGATAAGATCATACGTTCCTAAGGCTGTGACATAAACTTTCAGTTTAGTCGTACAGACCCCTAGATCGATTTTACATTGATCCACACTCAAGCCCATGGTTTGGAGTTCTCCTGAGGCCATTTCCACTTGATGGAAATCATTTTGTCTACGAGCTGCCAACCCACATTTGTTTAATGCATATGACGAAATGAAACTATCTGTGGCACCAGTATCAAATAAGATTTTGAGTTTTATACCATTGATAATACCTGAAGATTCCACTAAAGTGGATTGATGTGCTGCTTGGTCGTTGCTGAGTACTGCGTGAATTCTATGATTACCTCGATTGTTTGATATCAGTTCCTTTCCAGTCCTATGCAATATATTCGACGAAGCTTCTGGGCAGTCACGTTGAAAATGCGGTCCCCCACATCCCCAACAATTAAGCTGCGTTGATCCTCTTGAATCAGGACGTGAATTTCTAGAGAACGAGCTTTGTCCTCTCATGTTGATTCCTCTCGAATTTCTTCCTCTACTAGCAGCCCCTCGAGATGTCCATGGACTGGTGTTTGATGATTCCACGGCTATAGTGTTTACTGCCATGGAAGCTCTTGTCCCCACATTTCTTGGGGTAAACCTGTTACCGTAAGGTGGCCTCGAGCTACCTTCTCTGAAGAAGTTTCGGGGAGTCTTTCCTGGAAATCCTGATTGGATAGGCCCTGTTGGCCCCATATCTTTTTTGATTCCAATGTGCTCTTCTGCATAACGACCACATACGACTACCTCGGCTACTGATGATGGTTTCCACATGCTTACCAAGGCTCTGATGAGAGGATTTAACCCAAATATGAAGCGTTCAGCTTGATGTTCATCAGAGTCTAAGTAGTGAATGTATTTTACAAGCTCCATAAACCTTATCTCGTACTCTTCCACCGTTTTATTTCCCTGAATTAATGTATGAAAGGCTCTGGCTTGCTGTTTTTGAAAGTATGGAGGTAAATACTTTGCACGGAACCTTTCCTCAAATAGTTCCCAAGGGACATTATCTGATGTAAGGTGCAGCTGCTTCTCCAGATTTCCCCACCAAATCAAGGCACTTTCCTTTAATTGAAACACGACAATTTTTGTTTTTGCCGAAGAAGAATATTCTCTTAACCTAAAGCATCTGTTCGTTCCTTCTAACCATGCTTTAGCGCGTTCACCTGCTCGACCTCCTGAGAATTCCGGGAGTCTAATTTTCTGAAGCTCCCTAGAAATGTCTTCTTTCGATCTTCTGGGCTCAAAATTATTTGGTTCCGCTGAACTGGTGGCTACATGCTGAAATTCCTCTTTGGTTTTAGTCGTAGTTGATTCTTTTAATGTCTCCAATAAGGCTTCCAAAGAGTTCATTATCACAGTTAACTCTGGCGCTGGGGCGGTTGATGTTGATAATGGTCTTAGTGGTGACGATGGTGATGGGGATGATGATGGAGACGGTGGAGGCATTAATGGTGGTGACGCTACCTGATCACGTCGTCGTCGCTCATACGTCCTTACCATTGTAATGGTTCCTAAACACATAATAAAATTTCTATAAAAATTTTGAGGTAGACAACCGAATTTAACACATAATTTTCTTTTGCAACTTCACATTCATAACGGGTATAGTTTTGCTATTTTTATCCGCTAGGCGGATCTTACTGGTACCAAGGTCAAGGAGGGTGGTCTTGCGACCTCCTTGTCCTAATGCATGGTATTCTATCCTAATATGAATAATGCAGAAGTGTATGGTTATTAGCTCCTAAGGTAAAACATCTAAAGTTTATTTACCAAATAACATCCATGATTGAAAAATGTTAAATGTCTCGTTACAATGTACGTTGGTAACATACCCGCCATACCTCAATCTAGCTATTACATTTAAGGAAGGTCATACATATTTATATTCTGAATATATTACTTGGATATGGATTAAATCTATAAAAATGAAGGGTTGTTTTGGTTCCATATCAGTTTGACCTTTAGCCGAAAAATTTACCCTAGACATGTCATGATTAAAATCTAGAAGAGATATAGTTCAGCAGTATATCATAAAAAGTAGATTGGGTTTAAACAGAGGAAATAAATTAGGATATGTAAGAACCAGTTTTGTTTTTAAGAATGACTCCATCAAAGGATATAATTAGTACAATTTTGTTCTCTAAAGGATGCTTTGAAAAGTAGTTTTTATAAATTGCACATAACACTTTAATGGTTGATGGAAATGCAAATTGACTGCAATAGGGTTCATAGAAAATTTGGTGCTATCATAAGTTTAGATTTCACAATATTTGGCAGAAAACTTGCATAGATATTATCTGAGAAATTTAGTTGTTCCTTTCAACTTGAAACTGGCAATTCTAGGAGGCTATGAATGATCAAACAACATAACAGGGAACCTATCAAGTTAGATTTGATTATTGTCAAGGAACATAAAAAGGAACCTGTTAGAAGGGTTCACCTTCCTTTGGAAGGGGTGTATAACAACTCGCAATGGTGACTAGTCTAATGCTTGTTTTAGACAGTTGACTGCATTTAAAGTTGATCTGGCAGAACAGATAACATCCACAATATATGAGTATAGAAAAGATGTAGACTCTGTCCAGACTGGTGCTAAGGTGAATGCATTGGCTCTGCTCACGTAAGTTGGTAGGGAGAGTTAATTGCAATATTATACAAGGAAACTGAAGGTCTTGCAGTTTGATGATGTAATCATTCTTTTACTATAATATAAGATAACTTTCCAAACAGAAGTTGCATAGCTAAGACAGACACACTTGCTCTCTTCCCTTATGATAGAAGAGGGGACAATAGCAATACTCTCTTTTTAACTGATGGCTTGCTGATGTAATGCTCATTATAAGGTTAGGTCACCTCCTTTATCTTCCTGTTTGAATAAAACAAAACTAATAAAGAAATCACTAAAGCAAAATATTTGATAAAATTTGGTATTAAGTTGAGCAAATACATCATGTGAATTTTGTTATAACTTATAAGTTGTCACATATCAAAACCCAGGTACAAGGTGACATATCAATACTAGAATAAAACAAGGGATGTTATCCAAGAGGAATCAATGTACCTCCTCGATCAGAATAAAAAGGATTGCAACATCTCTGTTATGCTCATCAACTCTCTTTATTTTATATATTTCCAATACATTCCTTCAATTAGGGGTGTTGTGCTTGTTAGCATCCTCCTCTTAGTTCAGAGCTTGAAAAATCTGCTGAAGAACTTGTCATGGGCTATTGAATTGCGTCTGTCTCTCCTGCTAGTGGTAATGGTGTTTAATGTTTGGATCAAGTCAAATTGAGAATGAAAACTCATTTATCTCAGTGAAAACATCTAGTGAAAAGATGTAATGAGGAGTTTTATGCAAATAATAAAAAAAATTATTGCAATGCATTCAGAGCTTCCTTATGACAAAGCAGATATAGCAATTGGCGGGCATTATATGGACAATCTATTTATCAGGGAAAACATCCAAATATAGAATGCAATTGGACACGTGGTTCTTTGAATAAAACACGCATGAGAGGAGGTTTTTAAAGGCCAAAATACTCTGGAAAACAGGGCTTTTCCAACACGAAATATTTACAGAATTTGGCAACAAGAAATGATTTTCACTTGCTCAGAAAGAGCATACACAATGGTAATGGACAATGCAAGAAAGGTTGCTCATCAAACCCAGATTTTAAGAACCCAGAAATTAATACCTGAGGTTTCAATTGGCCAAGTTAGACTATAGGACCATCATTCGAAGGCTCCAACATCTAACTTCCTTTATCATCGAACAGGTCAACTCTCAAAGACTTCAACATAGCTCAGAAATTAGTGAGACAGGTTCAGTTAAATCAAAAACGATAGAATGACGAGGTGGTATCAACAAGACGAGTGTCAAGCCACCCTTGGATGAGTCTGTTTTGTTGCCTGAACGAATAATGCAAACGCACGGCAAAAGGATAACCAGAAACTAAAAGTTAACCGTCCGACACGAAATAAGGCATCTCACACCAGGCTTAATCACTTTAGTGAATTTTGATGAACACATATTCCGAAGCAGTATTTTTATGCCCAATTAGTAAAAGATAATTTATCGGGTTCACCCCATTTTCTATGGTGTCTGTGTTAGCAGGTTGTTTAAAAGAGTAGTCAACACATTCTTCGTCCGTTCCCTGCACACCATTCGTGAGAGGGAGACTGCACACATTTGTGAGAGGAAAAAGGAACAAATCTCGAATAACTTAGAACAAACCTGAATTCGTGAGTCTTCTCCTGTTATCTAATTCTTCTTATGCTGAAATTTCTTTCAATAAGTTAAAACACTACCAAGTTTTAGGGCTCTCCATGAAGTTGCAATAACATCATAAAACGGCTCCTAGGGCTCTATGAATAATCATTATCGACCACACGACAACCATTCTGTACATATTTATCACTTTAAGAATCATCTGAATAGTCATACAACAAAAAAAAAAAAAAACGCCCTTCTCACAAGAATTCCAAAATCATGGAACATATTGCAACAAAACAAACCGCAGGGATTATCTAAACAGAGGATGAAAGAGATGAACAAAATGTGCGTCTAGATGATTCGCTCAGTCAGAAATCGAAAAGGCAATTAAAAGTCTTAATCGCTTCCAGAGTCATCAAAATCGTGAATTGTTTACATATTCGGAGTTAATTATTTACCAATTCAGGAATGACCGAATGACGATTCCGTATCAACTAAGGGGATTTCATGCCGCGTTCAGACGGGTCGGTACTCGGTATTATATTTTGCTCCGTCGAACCTATGCAACAGAATAAATGCAGACACACGGCAAAAGATTGACATAAAAGTAGGAAAATTACAAAGGTTTGAAAACTATAAGGGCCTATGAGGTTGAAAGGGTTTGAACACGCCCTCTGATACCATATGTAAGGATCAAGAACTGAAATACTGTAAGAACCAAGAACTGAAGTATAGGAACCGTAAAGGATTTTGAATACCTACCTGAACTGCTGCCTGCTCTGGTGTAGTTGATGACGCTGCGGCTACTCTGATCCAATTACAGGGAAACCAATTCCACCCAGCCAAACTGAGCAGAGCCTGGCTGCTCAATCCAATAAGCTTCTCGCAGAAGCTCACTGTCCCCCGTGCCCAAAACCTCAGACTGATTAAAGCTCTTCCAATGGTCAATTGTCTTCCTCTGGTTTACCCTCCGTTCTCTCCTGATTTTCTCCTCCTCCTTTTCGTACGTTCTTTTCCCCCCCGAGTCAGGCTTAGATCAGTGGTTTTATAATTGCGGCTTGGTGGTGGCCGCCCTCCCGCCTACGGCCACCGCTCTTCCTCCTCCCGACACGCCTTCGCATGCATTTCAGACTCTCAGATATTTATCCATCTGATCTATTTTGTTTATACATGTACTTTGTTTATATCACCAGGTTTGGTTTATGCGTCACCTTTTATATAAGGTTTTAAATTTTTATTTTTATTATAAGGTTTAATTTTATGAAGTTTAATTTTATATATTTTATAAAGTTTAAATTTTATATTTATTATAAAGTTTAATTCATATTTATTTTAAAGTTTAACTCATATTTATTTTTAATATGAAGTTTATCATATCAGTTTTAATATAAAGTTTAGAACTTTATATTAGTTAATTAGTTTAGATGGGTCGTTACAAGAGATGTAAAATATTCCAACTTGCCAAACATCGGGTTGTATCAACCACTACCTATTCTTGATAGACCATGGAATGCGGTATGTGTGGATTTTGTTTTAGAATTGCCTAGAACTCAAAGGTTCAATGACTGTATTTTTTTTGTAGTGGACATATTTTCAAAGACGACACATTTTATACCTTGTAACAAAACAAATGTTGCAACACACATTGCCAATCTGTTTTTAAGGAGGTAGTAAGGCTACATGGTCTTCCTACAAGTATAGCTTTTGACAAGGACACAAAGTCCATTGGACACTTTAGGTGGACATTGTGGAAGAAGTTGGGAACTAAGCTCAGTTTCAGCTCAACATATCACCTTCAAACGAATGGAAAAATCAAAATCATTAATAGGATTTTGGGAAACCTATTGAGAAGCTTGATAAGTGAGCACCCTTGCCAATGGGATCAAGTCCTTCCGCAGGACAAATTCGCTTATAATGATTCTCCAAATCGAAGTATTGGGTTTAGTCCATTTAAAATTGTTTATGGAGTACACCCACGAGGAGTTTTTGAACTCAGAGATTTGGGAAAAGCGGGACTAAGAAGCCAATGGGGAAGACTTTTCTACGACCATGTAATATTTTCATGAACAAGTTAAGGGACCGCTACAGGAAAACACTCAAAGGTATAAGAAAAAGGCAGATTTAAAGAGAAGGGAGGTTAAGTTTGAGGAAAGAGATCTAGTATTGGCACATCTATGTAAGGAAATATTTCCTAAAAAAGAATATAATAAATTCATACTGAAAAAGATCGGACCATGCAAAATTTTGAGGAAGTTCTCAGCAAATGCTTATAAGATCAGCAAATACTTATAAGATCGAACTTCTACTCGACGTGGGAATCTATCCTACCTTTAATGTAGCGGATCTGTAACCTTATGTGGAAGATAACTCAGAAGTACCAACATCTGAAACATATAATGACAAGGACCAACAAGCCAAATGGATGAAGCAAATACCTACAACTAAGCCAATGCAAGTAGAGGTGATTTTGGACAAAAGAGTGGTAAAGATAACCTGAGGCAAAGAATACTACGAGTACCTAGTCAAATGGAGAGATCACCCAATAGAATATGCTACTTTGTTGTTTGCTGCAATTATACAGAAAAGTGGCAGAACATGTGAAGACCTCATGGATGGGAGTCGATGAATCCTTTTGTTCCCTAGAAGATTGATGCATGGGGGATTTAAAAAATAGTTTGCTGAGATTCTAGGAACCTTAATTTATGTTTTAACAATAGTTGAATGTTGTTTTTCGTTAAAATAAATTAGAGGGAAAAATAATAACTTGAGTGTTGGCCTTTTGTTAAGGATTTATTTAGTTATGAGTTCATTAATAAATTCAAGAAAAAAGAGCCAGTTATGCTACATGTAATTTTGATCTCAGATTTTGGGGAAAATGTAAAATAATTTTGAAAATCCCGATTGAGGGGTTGGGTGGAAAATGTCTGAAAGGATGCTATGAAATTGTTTCTCTAAAAAAGAGTTGAACTGTGTAATAAATGTTCAATGAGATGAAAATTTTACAGTTACATTCTAAATGACCTGTTTAGGATTAATGCTCAGGGACACTCCTAACATCTTGTAGATTTGCTAAGTATCACATTCTATTTGATCTCTCTCTATTTTAACTCTGTGGCAACAAGGGATGTCTAACTATGTGAATGTGTGGCCTAGATTGGACAAAGACCTGTGTGTGTAGTAAACAACAAAACCAGACAAGGGAGTGTAATTTGTAGAACCCAAAGGAAGCGTGGACCCTCAACTTTGAGCATTTTGACCTTTTCTAGAGTTTTATTCCAATGTGTAGACAAGGAACAACTTTCTAGTAACATATTGACATTTTTATTGTTTTTGAACTGATATTAAAGTGGAATATTGTGTTACCAATTTAAATAGTGAAGAATGAGTCGTAGTTGATATGCCCACAATGGAGGTAAACATGTAAAACCACTAAATCGTCGCGTATAGGTATTCATGTTCGTCCTGTGGTGTTCTTGTGACCACCATTTGGTTCATTTTCCACGTGTAGACTTCATGTTCACTGAACAAAACATTTTAGACCTTGTTTTCAGTGTTGGAGAAATGTTCGAGAATGATTTGTTTCATTATATAAGTGTAAATCTCGATAGACATTTTACAAGTAATTAAAATACAATCAGATTGCTTGAAAGAGACAAATACACCATTCCTCTGCAACACAAAAAAAAAATAAAAAATTTAAATCTACGGTATATATGAATTAAATTCCTATATGAAAATGGTTGAAATCCAATCATATTTAAAAATAAATTATGTTCTTTCTCTCCGAACGCCCAAAGACACCCAGCAACATTTATATTGGAGTTGTCTATAATGCGACTTTTTGGAGATTCCGGTGGAAGAAATTGAGGTTAAATCTTGATTTGTTGCAGCTAAAATGGTTTTTTAACTGCAGATTTGGATTCAGCACCCTGAAAAACCCCTGGGACGCTTTGATTGTGTAGAAACTAGCTATCAAACTTGCGACTCCAATAAATTGCTGCCGGATTTTGACCGGAAAAACCCACCGGAAAAGCTTCCAAAAAGTCTCATTATAGACAACTGCATTTATATTTCCAAGAAGAGTTATTTGACCAACCTCATCCTCTGAATTCCCGAAAAGAATTCTTTGACTCACTGGGGTTGGTACTCTCTTATCCTTTGTGGCACACTAGTCCAAGTCTTGGTGTTATGAGTCATGACATCATCCTAAGGTCACTTTTGTATCGAGGAGGATAAAGTTGAAGACATTTCCTATAAAAATATGTGAGCGTGCTTCGTGTGGCTTTTCCTTATAATAAAATTGGAGGAAGATGCTACAAGTAGGTTTATATATTTTATTAATCCGTATCTTTCAAGTTACTTAGTCGATTCTTTCTAAATATGTAAAACCAATTAATATAAACTATGACCACGCCAATCTCCTTTCTTGGTAATGATGTTACTTGTTTTTATGTCCAAACATGAATGTCTAGTCTAAGATTTCAATATCCTCACTTTTTTTTTAAGTGTATGGAAACATCTATATAAAATAATTACATAAAATTTTATTATAATATTGATAAATATTATTTTATGACTTTTGCTTTTTACTTCTTTTTAGATGGTTTTTCTTAATGGGTACTTTCATGTTGTTTTTTTTTCTCTAATTTTATTGTCTTGTTTTCGTAGTGTGGCTTTCTCCATGTCTTATTAACGTGTATGTTTTTGTTGAGGAGTGAGATATTATTACGAGCGGGTGGGTTTTTTTAGGGTAACTTTTGTACCCACCACCATTTAGAAGAAACAACGAGGTTTAGGGCTTCAATCTAGGTTCCGTTTAGGAAGAGATAACTCACATGGAACATGAGGGGGCCTTTGCATGATAGCAACTTTCAGATACTGAGGTTTTCTGGCTGAGTTGGCGGACTGGATGCCGAATGTAGGTCACACACGAGGTTGTTTCAACCAATACTATATATACTATCGACTTATACTGACATCTGAAGTCTTTCCTTGGCTAGATTCTAATGGATCACTTTGAACATATAGTTGACATCCTCCACTCTTTAGAGCACCTCCATTGTCATTTGCAGGACTTGGATCAATGTTTGGATTATATTGAGCAACAATTAGGCATCCCTCCTTCCATTGGCAGCAATCCTGGCAACAATGAAGATTTGGTTCAGGTTGTCGCCACTAATTCTGATCCATCTACTTAATTTATTTTATGCCCACAATTATTTTGAATTCTTATTTTATAGTCTCTCCTATTGGACTGTCTGGAATGATTTTCAATGTGCATCTCAATCTTTCAGTGTTTTTTTAACATTTTGATATCTTACACCTATCTACAAAGTGTGCAATTTTAGTTATGGTGCAATCATTCTAGTGAAAAACTGAACTAAAATATTCAAATATTTTATATTCAATTCAATTTATAAAAAAATAAAATATTTACCAAAAATAAATATTATTTAGTTAAATATATATATATATATATATATAATAATAATTTTATATAAATAAAATTTTTAAATTATAAAACTATTGAAATATATTATCAAGTATTTGATTAATCTTATATTTATAATTCTAATTTAAATGTATCGACAAGTTTATTAAAATTATTATTCAAAATTTAAAATATATTTATAATTTTTTTTCCATAAAATTTTGTTATCAAATACTTATACATATATAATTGTTAATGTATTAATGTTACTTTCATATTTTTTTTTCAATTTTCATCAAAATTTCGAAATATCTTTAGATTTAACTATCTTTTATATATAAAAATTAGTTTGAAATTTATTTATGACGTTTATGATATTATATTTCAATATTAATAAAATTAATAAATAATGAAAATAAATTAAATATCTTTATAATATTTATTTTATATTTAAATATAATATAAATAAAAATGTGTATTATATTTTAATATTAATAAAATCCATAAATAAAAATAAACTAAATATTTTATATTTAAATATAAAATAAATAAAAATGTATAAAATATTTTGCGGAAAAATTACATAATTGTTTTGGCAATAATATGTGATTTTTTGAAATTTTTTTATACAAATCAGAAATCACAGAAAAATCTTGCATTTTGATATAAATGAAAATATAAAGATTATTACAAATTCCATCTAAAGAGGTTTTCGAAAGTAGTTAAATTAAAAAATTGTGTAGTCCTATCCTAAGAGTATATTCCATTAAGAGGAAGTGATGTTTATTTTTAATCTCGTTTGCAATACCATTTTTTAAATTTGTCTGTTTCAAGATTTATGGGTTAATTTAAGTAAGAAATTCACTTATTTCAAAGTGTTTAAGAGTTATTTAAGGAATGTCAGATATTATTATAAATATAATGGGTATTAATACTAATTTTAATAATGTTTATATTTTTTAAATTAATAATATTATAGATAAAATTTTAATCAATCAAGTTAGGATTGATAAAAGCTTTGTAATATTTCATATTTTTACTAGTGATTTTATTAAATTTTAAAGGGATGTGAGTTTTAATTTTATTGAGATTATATATATATATATATATATTAATGTTCCAATTATAATGTTTTTTCAAGGGTGACATGTGTGTGGGGTATTCTATAGTTTTATAGGACAAATGGAATTAACTTATTCTTGGATTTTGGGCATAACATCCAATAACAAAGTGAAGATGTATGCCCTCCTACAAGGAATCAACTTAACTAAGAAACTTCCTAGTAACACACTCATTATTGTGGGAGATTCCAATAACAAAATTTGACATCTTAACCTTGAAGCTACTCTTATAGACCTTAAACTAAGTACTGTTTTCAAGAGAATTGTGGCAAGCCTCCACTCAATTCCTGAAACTGAAGCTAAGCATGTATTAAGGGAGCTAAACAAGCTAGCAGATTTAGTGGTCGATCAAGTTGTCTAAGGCTTGATCCAAGCACAATGAGGGTCAATCGAACTATCCAGCTAGTCCCAATTCCATAACCTTAAGTCATTGAGTAATAATGGTGGTGTTAATGCAAAGGTAAGTAATTCATGCAATGATTTGAAAATAGAAAGGGCAAATGGAAGGGACAATGCATTTTGTGTGGGTTTTTATGGATGAGCTGCAACAACCCCATGTGAATGGAGTACTAAATAAAGTTGAAGGACAATGCATAGGTGATGTAGGAAGGAGATATGGAGATGGAAGTAGGCATTAGCATGTGAGGGAAAAGACACATTTACTTCCCAATCATGATGATAACATGAGGCCAACCCCTTTAGAGGATGCGTTATTGGAGGTTGATGAGTCAAGTGTGGGAAGAAGGGTTCTATGTGTGGATGAAAGGGAGCAATTACTTTGCAATCATTTTTTTGATGAACCATCCGACAACAATGATATCATGGATGGATTTGTTAGTGTGGATAGTTGTCTTGGGAAATTAAAGTAACATAGTCCCATTCCTGACTACTCACAATGCTTTGTCAACTTTCTGGAGATCATAGTCTAAATTGAGATACAGGGTTCATTAGTGGTCATTGGTAGGCTTGTAACTACACCTTGAACTAGGTTGATGTACACTTTAGATGTAGCCATGGATGTTAGGCAAGGTTGACAACATAACTGAGGAATAAAACCAAGTACAATGGAAGTTGAGGAGTAGTTGGAGCTTGTCACCCTTAGCATGCAAATAGATAGGTTATCAACCTAGTTCGATTTGTTGATGGGCATTCTAACTGCACAATATAATCATATTCAAGAGAAAAGAGTTGAATTGAATTGACTAAAATAGTAATCGGAAAGTGTACAAACAACACAACAAGAAGGCATCCTAGTTGCTATGGCCCCAACATCTTTTGTCAACTGCACATACTCCTTCAACCGGTCTACCTAATATGAAGTGGGTAGTTTTTATGGATAATATAGTAATCAGATATGATTAGTGTAGATGTTCACTCTTTGTAATTTTAACTATGCCAACTAAACGTTGTAAAGGACTAGGCATATACTATAGGTAGCATACTTATAAACATCTCTAAATATATGTAACAAGTTTTTGGTCTAGGAGGTTAGTAAATTTTAGACTTGATATAGAAAACTATGGAAAATCTTGCTACTCAAGTTTTTGGATGTAATTTTAGTGTCCTTTTGCACATAATATGTTAATATATTTTTAGCTATTATTATTGAAAAAGATAATAATGATTTTCTTACAAAAATTATTAAAGATCTCAATTAATTGTTATATAGAGAGAAGGGTCCACCACAAAAGATTTATAATTATGATCATTGTTTTATGCGTCAATATTAGTTATGACTCTATTTTAGGTTTTTTTATTATTAATGAAACTTGACATTGGATCTCTTCACATTTATCACACATTTATCTTATACAGCTAAACTAATATATATTCTAATCAACGCAACATTAATGATTATATTTTTTCAATATATAATCTTTATGACGAATGTGTTAAAATTTATTAAGTGATTGAGTCACTTAAAAGCTCAAAAGACACAGCACACGGTAGGAGGATTTGGAGGATTTGTTTGACTAACATCTCAGAGTGTGGATATTTTTATGTGTAGTAGTTTAATTGTTTTATATTTTGGAGGTTTTCTACTATATTTTCCAATCAAATTTACCCAAAAATCTAATTAAAATTTGTTGAAATCACAAATTTGATGTATAAACTCTATACAATCCTAATCCCTCGAAACATTGAATCCATTTATACATTAAAAAGTAATTTTTAATAAAAAACACAATTAAAAAAACACCATTTCGCCCTAAAAAAAATTAAACAACACCTTTATTTTATACATTGATTTTAATGCTCCATCTTATTGAAATATATTAGATTATAAATCTCCATGTTATTGAAATATATTGCAGGCCATTGTAAACAACTCATTAGGTTCGATAACCATGCCATTCCTCCCTGTGCAATAATGTTATGATATTTTTGGGTAACACTACCTCTGGAATATCGTGGAGCATAAGGTGTTGTCTATTCCAAAATTGTGACCACCACATATTCGAATCCTCACTCCGACTGCTTATAATATTCACATATAGGTGTTTATAACAATATTTCAACAACGTTCTTCACTTTTCTTTTTAACATTTTTTTAACTTCACATTGATGAGGTACCAAATTTATTGGGTTCAACAAATATTTGCCTATTTTTTAATGTTTTTATTACCATTTTCCTATGTGATAATATCATTGGCCTATTCTTTAATGTATTTATTACGATTTTCTTATGTGCACATGATGTTATCTTGGGATGCCAATCAATAGTGTCATTTTGTTGATATGAGCTTGATCAACTAATCAATGTTGGGCTTTGACAATTTGACTTTTTTGGATATGTCTTTTGATATATTTATTAACTTTAGCATAAAGTTAATATGAGGAATATAAAAATCATGACTTTTAATATCCAGCAATGCCTCTGATTTATAAGAACAAATAAGATATTTAAGGAATATTTTAGAAATATAAAGAATATAAGAAATTTGTTAAATAATGTAAAAATATGAATTTTTTTAGTGCAATTCTGTGTAATTTATAGTATTTATAAAAAGAAGTTTTAGGAAAATCACATTGAAATATTTTATATTTAAATGTTTCAAATTATTTAGTGTGGTTCATTATCAAAACTTATAAAAAGAATACGAAAATTATTAAAATATTAGATAATTATTGTAAAATAAAAAAATATTAAAAAATTAAATGAATATAAAAAAAATAAAAATATTAAGAAATTTCACAAAATATAATAATATTAAATATTTTTTAATAAACTAATTTGTAATGATAATATAATGTTTTATTGTAATAAATATAAGTTTTATTAATCGTTATATTAATAGATGATGCTTATTACTAATATAATTAGTGTCGTATGGTAATTAGATTGTTATTATAAATGTTAGAAAATACATAATGAATCTAGTTTGTGACAAAGAAATACATGCTCTTGACTAGTAATTAGTGCTCTTTGTCACACTTGAAAAAGAAAGAAGAAAAAAGAAAAAAACAACAATCACACTATTTACTCATAAACTCAAAATTGAACCTTTTGTCCTAAAGGTAAAAACAGATTTAAATATTTTGAATAGTAAATTTATAAAGGAGATTTAAATAATTTTAATAGTAAATTATATGACTAGTTATCAATTAGAAATTATACATCCACACCATATTGAATATCTTCCTTTTTTTTCCTTGAAAAAAAATCCATAATTTTATTATTGAAAACAAAATTACATTTTGTAAATGTTGTAAGAAACACATTCAATAGTTAGCTATAGGCCTGCAAAATAGCAAGCAAAAAGCTCCAAGAAACGTCCTCCAACAACATGTGGACTACAATAAAACTATACACCAAGGCCAAAAACCCTAGAAAGACCGTACATGGTGCAAATGCCTATTAACAAAACCTCAATGGTTATAAACATCCATGGGTCGAAACCCTGAGAGGAAATGATCCATAGTCCAAAGAATATCGACCAAGCGGCGAGTGGAACTTCAAACCTTGAATTCAGGAGACAAAACTGCTCCACATCCATAAAAAAACTAACCAAAGCAACAACAGAGGATGGGAGAGAGAAATGTAACTAGTGGCAAACCCTGAGAAGCAACCAAGATAAAGCTTGAGCATGAGAGGTGACACTGGCAATGACCCCAACACAAGTGATATCAAGAACTACACCTACAAAGGGAATGTCGAAGCGAGCAAAACGAAGCAAGGGGCAAAGGTGGCTAGGGTAGCCACTAGTCCCCCCACTCCCTCAATGCCCATTCCCAAACTAGAGTCAGCACAAGTGCACTGCATCTCCGAGACAAGCCTTAATAAAGCACGAACCAGGTGAATGGAAGAGGACGCAACATCAAACAGAGGGTGAAGGAGGCTAGGGTTCAACCATTAGCCCCCCACTCCCTCAATGCCCACCCTAGGTCAAAGGAAGATGGTGCAACATTAAGACTTCCTAGGAATTCTCATATTGAATATATTCATATCATTCCATACATATTAAATATTGATATTGTGTAACTAACAAGTGCTACATAGTAGCTAGTACCTGCAGATTAGTTTAAATATAGCTTAATTAAACTAAAAAATAATAAATACAAAGATTTCAACACAAAAATAAAACAACTTATAAAATATTGTGTTGTTAAATGTCGTCACCAAAAGTTAAAAAATATGATTAACTAATATTGTTTATATTAACATATATGTTTATTTTATTATATATATGTTTTAATATAATAATAATTCATATTAAATTGAAAATACAGAGAAAAAAATAATTCATGAAAATGAAAATAATAAAACAATAAAATTAAAATTAAAAAGTTAAATAAAAGTAATAAAACTAAAAACAAAAATTTAATAATTAATAAAAATAAAAGTTAATTAAAAAACCGATAATAAAACTTTAATCAATCACTTTAAAAATAAATATATTTAAATCACAATAAAAATTAACAAAAATTAGATTCGCAATATTAAACTAAGAATTATTTTTAATGCAAAGGCTACTGCTATGGACGGTGAGAGACGGCACACGGAAATACTGTATGGTCGGAAGCAATATCACGGAGTGTGGTACTTTTCTCGAGGAGGGGCACACGGGAGGCGAGTCCTCGTGTTATGAGGCATGACGTCACCCACCGCTCACTCCTCTCAACATGGAATATGATGTTGAGAGGTGGGGGTTTTAATAAGCCACGTCATTGTCTTCATGTGGGTTTTAATAAGCCACGTTATTGTAAATTATTTGTTTTCAGAGTGATTTGTTTGTTGAATATAATAAATTTTTTTCATAATTGTTAATATTTTTTTGGTTAAAATGATTAAAATGGATACTAGAGTTGTCTAAATCATCAAATTTGATTCAGTTTTCAAATTTTTACTGATTCAGATTTCAAATTTTTACGCTTTGACTGTCACTTATTTTTGTGTTCTTTTGAGAACACACATAGTAAAACAACTCTTTCATGATGGACAAACAGGGTGGACATAACTAATTGTGTTGTGTTGTAGATAAAATGGTTTTTTTGGAATTTGGAGATATAATTTCAAGATTGTAACTTTTTGTTGTTTAAAATACATTTTTAAATAAATAAATAAATTCAGTATCCTTAAAAAAATTAAAACACTATAATTATACCAATTAAATAATTTAAACTGAAACTTTTAAAAATTTCTATAAAAATTTAAAATTAACCAATTAAATTTTAAAAATAAATAATTTCTCATGTCAATTAAACTACACCATTTATTTTATTTACACCATTTATTTTATTTATTTATTAATTCATATTATAAATAAATTAGAAATGTGGTTACAATTCTTGCACCATTTTATTTATGTTTTATGTGAATTATAAATCTTGTTACAATTTATCGCACCATCAATGTATGTATATTATCAACTATAAATCTCATTTATGATGTTTTTTTGGGAACATTACTCTTGGAATATGGTGAAGCATATCTATAAAAAGATTATTAAAGGTCTCACTACTTTTAACACTACATAGTTTATCGATACGATATGATAAGGTAGCTGCCATAATAATTTTTTTTTTTATAACTAACAACTTTAAGTCACTCCAATATTTCAAAGAAGCTAAGGGAGACAATTGTATTGGGAATAATGAGGAGTGTGATGGAGGACACTAGGTGGAGGTAGTTATTAAATATTGCATGTTTGTAGGTTAGACTTTTTTTAAACATTGTCATGTGTCCCTTCTTAAAAGAGAAATGGAGAAAGATCTCACAGCTAAGGCATTTCATGGACTCATGGGTCAAGAAGAGGTGGATTGCACCATGTTCATTAGATTGTTGTAAGGAGTATTTTTGTTATTAAAAATAGTTGATGTATTTAATTAATATAGATTTTATTTTAATATAAAATTTGGTTAGATTTGTTTTATATAGTTTGTGAGTTATTATAGATTATAATTGCAATAATGTTGTACATTTTATTTTTACAAAGTGAATGAGTGTTTTAGTTATGGAATTTTTTTAATATATCTATCTATATATATATATATATATATATATATATATATATATGATGATGATGATGATGGTAAACGTCCGTTGAGACCAAACATTGGTCTATCGAACCTAAAGAAACAAATTATTTATTTTGATTTAAGATTTTATTCCTATGCTCGAAAAGCTTGGAGAGAAGCCTCCCGAGCTCACTATAATTTTGACATTGTAAAAGGCTAGGAAGGTCAGTATTGTAACAAAGATTGTGAAACTGAGATCTAATATGGTTATACGCAGGACACTCTAAGAGGAAGTGGTTTTCATCCTCGATGTTCCTATTCTCACATATATGGCAAATCCTTTCCATCCATGGCGTTTTAGGAACTACCCAACGGCTTGTTTCACTATGGAGCTCATGAGAATTCGTTCATTACTTTGCTATATTAATTTTCTTCTTTAAGCTAGTTAAAATAGAGAGATACTTATGATCTTCTAGGGTGGGGTTGATGACCTTCTTATAATAACTTAATTTTCTTTTAGCCACTAAATCTTTCTCACACCACATTTTTTCTTTGAACTTAAAAGTAACAATATATATTTTAAATACAAATGATTTCAAATCTAATATGAATAAATAAATTAAAAAATATAAATTATAATAATCGAAAATATAAATAAAACAAAAATAAAAATTATAATAATTAAAAATATTAAAATAATTAATATAAATTTAGTTTTTATTATGTTATTATTGATTCAAATTTTATAGAGAAAAATTAAGAGTGAAAATTATTTATACTATAAAATAACACAATTTTAATAACATCGTCTTCCAATAGAATATATCATTTTTCTAATAACATCGTCTTCCAATAGAATATATCATTTTTCTAATTAACATTAAAATTGATTTTAAAATGAATTCAATTAAACAAATTATAATATAAATATTTTTTATACATAATTAAATTATTTTTAAAATAAATTAATATTTAATTATATTTTAAAGAATATATTTCTTTTCGTAACACCTCATTTTAAAAACACCAAAACAAACATTTATACTCCCCCACAAGAATTATTTTGACTAAACTCATTTAGAAAATTCTCAAGTAGAATTCTTTGACTAACTTCATCGGGTAAATGGGGTTGGTACTCTTATCCTTTTGTGCCACAGTAGTCCCTAGTCTTCTTGTTATGACCCATGACATCTTCCAAAGGTTGTATTTAAACGGATAAAGATGGAGACATTTCTTATAAAAATATGTAAGCGACTTTCGAATGGTTTTTTTAATAATAAAATTGGAGGAAGATGCTACAAGCAGGGTTTGTGGTTGGTTTTCCAAACATGAGATTCCGTGATGTAGTTCAGTAAATGTGATTGTGATTTTCCATTTTAGTTTAATTAATTATTTATAATTTTTAAGTTGATTTGTCGATTTTTTTTAATAATTAATACAAATTATGATAATCTACAGGGTTTTGGATAGACAGTGATTGGATGTTTTGTTAAGACACTCCTTGATGTGAAGTAGCTGGTTCAATTCCATGCCCTGATTGAAGTAATATATTGAACATGATGAAGATGTAGTCCCACCACCAAGCTAACAATGTATATATATATATATATATATATATATTATGATCATGTCCTTTATTTCTTTGTTAATGATATTATTTTTTGTGCTTAGAAACTCTCTCCAACTCAATATGGAAGAAATGTTGTTCCATCCTATTAGTTATGTAAACATTTTGATTTGCTCAAATTACATAAAAAAAAAAAAAAGAATGCGAATAAATAAAAATATTTTTATTTTAAAATAAAAATAAGTTCCAACTAAAATAATAAAAATAAAATTTTAAGTTATTATGATTATTTTTATTAATTTTTGTTGGGTATTTAAGGTAAACTTGACTTCGTCGAGTTGGTTTTTGAGCTCCACGTTTATAACAACCCATGGTATTCATTAGAGAAATTTCGAGGTCTAAAATGAGCCTCAAAACAAAAATGTACAACCAAAATCAATTTTATAAGAACCAATAGGATTCAAGTTGATAATGTCAACCATGGGGATGATTCACCATATTTTGAGTAAAAAAAAAAAAAAAAAAAAAATCTATTTTTTCAACTTATCTCCCTATGATTTTCCTCAAATTTCAGGGGTAGCACTCGTTAGATGCAGAATTTAATCCTTGATCCAAGGAGTATCCATATTGCATACTTTTGATGGACCTTGCAACATGAAAAATGTGATTGCAGTCACATTTTTTCATGTTTTCTCATTTTTCATGTAGCGGGGTCCATCAAAAGTATGCAACATGGATACTCCTTCGATGAGGGATTAAATTATGCATCTAACGAGTGCTCCTGTTCAAAATTTGAGTAAAACTATAGGGAGATAAGTTGAAAAAACGAGTTGAAAAAATAGTTTTTTCTTTTCTCCCTTTAAAATTTGATGATGCAACCAAATCTTATTTTATTATTTTAAAATATTCCTTCGGAGGCCCATTTTCTACCCCAAAAATTCTCTAATGGACCCACAATATTCATGTGGAATATGGCCTATTTAAAAAGGGTTTTCAAATTCCAACCAAGATATCTCTTGCCCAAATACCTTTCGAGCGGGTTATATCTAGACAACGTTGGTGCGATGAGGGGGTTGCATTTGATAATTGTGGCCCATTCGTGATCCTCTTAGTTTCAAGATGGCCACCACCATAGAATTATCAGCCTATTCACCTTCAGGTTCTTGACGAGTAGAGAGACCATGTACTTCATTGCAGACAACGATAATGAGAAGTGGATAGTCCCATGGTTGTGGTCCAATCTCAGGCAGGACTATGTATGCCTAAGAGCTGCTCCAGGTATGATTTCTTTGAGTTGAAAAAAAGATAACGAGGAGTGGATCAATTCCATCGACCGCTCCATCGTACAACAATCCATGTCAATTACGGAGAAAGTGGTCATCGATTGTGATAACCAACACGCTAATAAATAAACACCCAATTCAGTTCATTAAAAACTGGTTTCAATTAATATTTCTAGGGTTTTCTTTTTGGGTTTGTAATGGAATGCTTTAAAATAGACAAAACTACCCTTGTTTCGAGCTGATATTCTATTAGAATTTTTGGGCCACCCTGGATTGCTAGATTCAAAAAATGATACAAATACTCGGAATGATTCTTGAGACGTGAAACCCTGTCAATCTCATTTGCTTTACATTGGATTTCCCCTTAAGTTATATATAGAGATATGCATTTGATCAATTACCATTATCAAATGAATAACAACCAATTCGTTTGCCTACATAGAAAAGGTGTATTCATTATTTGAAGATATTTCGCAAGCTGGGTCTTTTCTAAAACAATATAATTGATGAAACTTCATTAATTTAGTTTTGTTTGGTTCGAAAGAAGGTAAATTAAAATTTATAAATTATAAGGGCTGCAATCTCTTTGGTGAATAATTGCTTACTCTATGTGGGGCCTTTGATTTAATCATTTGTTATGGCCTAACTAAATGGGCAAAGTCCAATAATTTCACTTGCAATACTTACAATGGAGCAAGTGTAGCAGATTATGTAATTTGCTCGCATGGTTTGTGTGAGAAAATGGAGGAATTTTTTTATTGGAGATCCGCTGTGGGGCTTAAAATCATATCACAAGCCAATTTATTTATGTTTCTCTTGGACTGGAAAGAAACAATTAGAGTAAAAAATTCAGCATGTCCAACAAAACCTCCCACAGGGCAGAATTCTTTTGACCCCAGAAAATTGTAATACCTTCAAAATGACGCTAGAGAGGCTCTTCGAGAAGGAGAAAATCACAATTCACAGCCTTCATAGTCATGAATTAACACATTTAATTCAATGCGCACTTGCAAAGTGCAAAAGAGAAAAAATTAAGAAGTCTGAAACAAATTGCTTTCCAGTCAATGCTTGGTTTGACGAGGAATGCAAAAAGGCAAGGAGAATGTGGAAAGATTCAAACAAGGATAACATAAAGCTCAAAGCTTACAAGCAATTACTAAGCAAGAAAAAGGCCGATTTCTTGGTTTCAAGGAGGGAAGAACTAATCTTCCTTGGGAAAAATATTCCCAAATTATTTTGGAAGGAGCTCCAACCGAAAAAGATACAAACTGGAAATAGTATTACAACTTCTAAATGGTTTTACTATGCAAGACAACTCTATGAGCAGGATCCCAAGGGTGACCCTCCTCCCTTGGTCAACACTAATGCTAAACTCTTTATAGTGCAAGAGGTAGAGATGGGTATCAAGAATTTGGGTGTTGGAAAAGCAAAAGACATAGCTCAACTCCAAGCAAAATATCTAAAGTGGGGCTCAAAGATTCATGTACCTCACATTACAAAACTTTTCAACAACATCATACAACAGGGGCTCCCCACAGATTGGGCAATTAGTTTGGCAATACCTCTTTTCAAGAGCAGTGATGTCAATAATCCCTCCAATTATAGGACCATCATGATAAACCCTTTGTTTGCAAAGATATTTGGAAGCATGCTAGAAAACAAAATTAGCAAGTGGCTAGAAGAAAGAGATAAGAATGCTAAAGGGCAAGCAGGTTTTAGACCTAAACATTCCACAATTGATCATTGTATAACTTTAAGGCACATCATTGAAAAAGTTTGGGAGAAAAAGGAAAAAGTCTTTTGTTGCTTTGTTGATTTCAGAAAACTGTTTGACTCGGTTCCTAGGGATAAGCTTTGGCACAAAATGGAGGAACTTAGGGTTCCTAAACATTTGAAAGTAGGTGTGCATAAGCTGTATGAAGAGGTGAAAGTCAAAATTAGAACTTCAGCAGGCATTTCTGAAAGTTTCAGAAGTGATATCGGGGTCAAGTAAGGTTGTCCACTGTCTCATACCCTTTTCGGTTTATATGTCGACAAGATTGAGGAGTGGTTAAATTCGCAAGGGGGTGATGTTATCTATTTGGGAAAGTTTGTTATAAGGCTTCTTTTGTATGCAGATGACCTTATTCTGATTGCTAAATTGGCTCTTGGTTTGCAAGAGCACTTACTATCCCTTGAGAATTTTTGTAAAAGTGTGGGGATGCAAATCAATATCAGCAAAACGAAAGTAGTGGTTTTCTCTAAGAAAAGAAAACATAACCGACATAAATTCTACTTTGAAGGAAACATTCTGGAAGAAGTTGCAGATTACAAATATCTTGGAATTGACTTCAACAAAAATCTAAGCTAGAATGGTTGTAGAAAGAAAATAACTTTGGGGGGTTGGAAAGCATTTTATGCTTTTCAAAATAGGTGTAGAGAGGCAGAGTTATGAGATTGGAAAACCACTCAAACTCTTTTTGGGCTTCTAGTGATTCTGGTGATTCTCTATGGTTGTGAACTATGGGCCAGCAATACATCCGACATGTAATGGAAACAAATTGAGAAAATTCAGAAGCGTTTGATTACAAAAAAATTCAAGATTAAAAGCGCAGTTCCTTATGCTATCTTGTTAAGTGAATCAAGGACTACTCCTATTGAATCAATTGCTATGGTGCGAGTCATAAGGTATTAAAAAAAAATTGAGCAAATGGAAGAGGGTAAATGGCCTAAGGTTGTCTTTAATGACATATTGTGCAAGAGAAAAAAATACTTGGATGCAACAAAATATCAAATGGTTTAGTAAATGGGGTATTTTCTTGAATGCATGTCCTATAAACAACAAAGAGATAAAATCTTTTGTTATGGAAAAGTTCGACAAGCTTACTTAGGATAAAGAGATAGGAAGAAAGAAAAGGTACTATATTGATGTGTTTAATTCCACTCATAATCATCAACCAAAATCATATATAGAGGCCAATATCTCTTGGAGAGCCAAAATTATTATTCCTCAGTTAAGGACTAATTGTCATAAACTCCGTTGTGAAACAAGGTGCTGGAAAAGGCCAAAAGAAGTGTGGGAGGAAAGAGTATGCATTTTTTGTTCTTCCGGAAAAGTGGAAATAAAAAAACATTTAATTTTAGAATGTGAGGCCTTCAAAGACAATAGGGAAAATTATGCAGATATGATAGCAGCTAGCTCTTGGGATAATCTATTTAGTGAGGGGTTTGTCAAGAAGCTGGGAGCATTTATTTTGAAGCTTCACAGGAAAAGGGCCAAATACACCAAGCATATGAAGAAGCAATGTGTCCCATAGGCTATCTTTAGCCTCGTGGATGTTAAAATAATTTATTTCTTTCTTTCTTACAATAATTTAGTTTTGTGTGGTTCAAAAGAATGGTAAACTAAACTTTATTTGTATTCGTTTGAAGTTGCTTATTAATTATAAAATTAATTATAGATATATTAGTATAGTGATATAAATTAAATGGTTTTTAAATATTGATAGATTACTAAATACTAGTAAATTGAAAACAAGGGACATTTAACTGTGTGAATGCGTGGAAGATTGGGAAACAACTTGTGTGTATAGTAAACAAAAGAACCATACAAGAGAGTGTAATTTGCAGAACCTAGAGGAAGTGTGGACCCTCATCTCTGAGAGTTATGGATTTTTCTATATTTTTATTCCACTGTTTAGACAAAGAACATATTTCTGGTAACATATATTTCTTGACATTTTTATTCTTTGGGAATTGTTATTAAAGTGGAACATTCGGTTACCAATTTAAATTGTGAAGTATGAGTCATAGTTTGTACACCTAGAACGAAGGTAAACCAGTAAAACCACTAAATCGTCACCTACAAGTATTACTATTCGCCCTATGGTCTTCCTATGACCATAGTTCAATTCATGTTCCTTGTGTAGACTTCTTTTTCAGAACAAAGCATTTTCAGGCTTTGTTTTCCTTGTTGGAGAAAGGTTCCATAATGTTTTGTTTTATTGTATAAGAAAGTGTAAATCCCATTACACCTTCCACAAGTGGTTAAAATATAGTCAGGCTGCTTGAAAGAGAAAGATACACCATTCACTTGCAACATTAGTGGTATTAGATCATACTTGCAGTTGGAGTTTACAGTTTATAGTAAAGTGATTTCTAGTGATTGTTGTGCAAGAGATGGCACTTAGGATCGTAAGAGGTTGAGGTGGAAAAGGAAGAGGTCATTGACCTGTGGCTAATGCAGAACTGTTAGAAGAGGTATGACTTAAGTGGGAAAGAATGGAGGCTATTGAAGTATCCAGACAACATGATCTTGAAATTGAGGACACTAGTGAACCAGAAGGGGATTATTCTAAAGAAGGAAAAGCAGTAGAAGAAACTAACAAATGGAGGCTTCCTAAGTCCATTTTAAGTTCTAGTTCAAGGCCAAAAGTTGAGATTCTGACATATGAGGGGAGTTTAGAGCCAAAGCAGTTGATCGACTCAATAACTACCTTGGACAAATATTTTGATTACGAAAAAGTAAGAGAGGAAAGGCAAGTGAAATTTGTTGTTACAAGGCTGAGAGGGAACACAACCTTATGGTGGGATGGGGTGCAGGAAGATAGGAGGTGCAAGATAAAGTTGAGATTAAGAGTTGGAGCAGAATGGTCACGAAGTTAAAATGTAAGTTTCTACCCAAATTTTATGAGTTGATGTTGTTTAGAAAAATGTAAAATTTGAGACAAAAACTAATCACAGTAAAAGAATACATGGAGTAATTCTATAAGATAAACATCAGGGTAAGCTATATAGAAGATAACCCTGAGAGAGTTTTTAGATATATCAATGGGCTAAGGTTTGACATACATGATGAAATAAGTTTGTTTTAATTGAGCTCTGTAGAGGATGTGTATTAGGCTGCATTTAAAGGGGGTTGAAAAGTTGGCAAGAAAGAGCCAAGGAAAAGGTAGAGGTATGTCAAGAGGAAGAGGACAATAGAAAGGGCAAAAGCATGCTGAAACTAATAATTCTAGACAAAGAGAACAAGCAACCAAACCTAATGATTTCAGGGGCAGAGGATCTTCTTCAAGAGTAAAAGGCAGAGACAAATATAATCAAGTTTAAAGTTACATATGTGACAAGTTAGGCCATAAGTCGTGGAACTTTCTGGAAAATGCTACAAAAACGAGAAATGTACAAGTGGTGCAAGCTGAGAATGAAACTAAAGAAGATGAAGCATAGGTTGAAGTCTCAGAAACCAAAGAAGCCCTATTAATGAGAAGAGCCTTGTTGAAGCTAAGTAAATAAGTGTGTGAGCCACCTCAATGAAGGAATCTATTTCGGACAATATGTAAGGCAAAAGGAAAGTGTTGCAAATTAATTATTGATAATGGAAGAATTGACAATTAATAACTGTAGAAATGGTAGACAAGTTGGGGTTGGAAAGGATGCCACGTCCTACCCCATGCAAAGTTTCTTAGCTACAGAAAAGTATTGGTAAATGCACAATGAAAAGTTGAGTTTTAGAGTGGATGATATAATGACCAAGTCCTATGTGACATTATGCCCATGGAAGTTTGTCATGTGCTACTTGGAAGACCTTGGAAATACGATAAGAATGTAATTTATGTTGGTAGGAAAAACACCTACGCATTTGAGAAAGATGGTAAGAGGCACATCCTCATGCCCTTGAAGGAAGCACAAGCTGAAGTACAAAACACTCCCAAGGATTTTCCAATTAATGGAAAGGAATTCTTGAATCAGATCCAAGAAGAAGAGGTAAACTTCACTTTGATCACAAAACCTAGAGTTATTTTGAAAAACACAAGGTTAAATAATTTTCCAAATAAGGTTCATAATTTATTGAATGAATATGCCGATATTGTAGTATATGACTTACTAAATGAGTTGCCACCCATTCGAAGCATAAGCCATCATATAGATCATATTCCGGGAGCAAGCTTTCCAAATAAGGTAACCTATAGAATGAGACCAATAGAGAATGAAGCAATCATAAAACAAGTGGAACAATTGTTGGAAAAAGGATTGATCAATGAGAATTTGAGCCCATGCACCACACCTAGAGTATTGAGCCCAAAGAAAGATGGAGAGTGGAGAAAGTGAACCAACTCCAGAGCCATAAACAAGACTAATATCAATTATCGATTTCCTTTGCCACGTATTGATGATTTAATTTATTGTGTAAGTGGTTCCAAATATTTTTCAAATATTGACTTAAAAAGTGAATATACCTAGATTAGAATAAGGGAAGGGGATGAATGGAAAATTGCCTTTAAAAATAATGAAGGGTTGTACGAGTGGTTGGTAATGCCTTTTGGTTTGACGAATGCCCCTAGTACATTCATGAGACTTATGAATGAAGTCCTTAAAGAGTTCATAGGAAAGTTTGTAATTGTATATATTGATGATATCCTAGTGTTCAGTCAAACAAAAGAGGAACATATGAGGCACTTAAAGTTGGTTATGAATAAGTTGCATCAAGAAAATATTTTGATAAATTCAAAGAAGTATTATTTTATGAAAACAAAATTAATTTATTTGGGTTTTGTAATTTCTCAAAAAGGTGTGAAAATGGATCCAATTAGAAAGTGAAATCCATCCAAGAGTGGCCTTCTTGAAGAAATATTTTTGAAGTCGGGAGTTTTCATGGGTTAGCAAGTTTCTATAGGAAGTTTATTAGAAATTTTAGTGGAATATGCACCCCAATCATTTGACACTATCAAGAAAGAAAATCATCTTTTTAGGTGGACAACAACAACTAAAAGAATTTTTCGTTTGTTGAAAAATAAGATCATTGAGAAGCCTATATTAGCTCTTCTGTATTTCAATAAGGTGTTTCAGGTCAGGTGTGATGCTAGTGACAATGAAATAAGGGATATTCTTAGCTAAGATGAGAAACCAATGGCCTACTTCAGTGAGAAGTTGAACGAAGAGAAAAATAAGTAATCTACATATGAGAAGGAGTTATACGTAGTCATCCAAGCTCTAAAGAAATGTAGACATTATCTTATGCCTAAGGAATTTATCTTATATTTTGATAATCATGCCTTGCAATTTATTACCAAACAAGACAAATTAAATCACAAACATGCTAAGTGGTAGAGTATATGTGGAATTTTACATTTGTTTTGAAATATATTAATGGAAGTACTAATAAATTTGTCGAAGCTTTGAGCAAAAGATGCCTACTTTTGTAGAAGTTTCAAGTGAAGGTCTTGGGATTGGATCAGATCAAGGAGTTGTACAAAGATGATGCATATTTTCAGGAGGCTTACGAAGCGTGTCAAAATCCGGTAAGCAGGGATAGAAGTCCTTGGATGGACTATATGTTGTAAGAAGGGGTTTTGTTTAAGGGTTGCCAATTATGCATACCAAAAGGTTCAGTGAGGGACAATTTACTACAAGAAAAGCATAACAGAGGATTGGCAAGGCATTTTGGAAGTGAAAAAACATTTGCTCAACTAAGTGCTCATTATTTTTGGCAAATCATGAAGGTTGATGTTGAGAAGTTTGTGAAGAGATGTAAAATATTCCAACTTGCCAAACATCGAGTTGTATCAACCATTACCTATTCTTGATAGACCATGGAATGCGGTATGTATGGATTTTGTTTTAGAATTGCCTAGAACTCAAAGGTTCAATGATTGTATATTTTTTGTAGTGGACATATTTTCAAAGATGGCACATTTTATACCTTGTAACAAAATAAATGTTGCAACACACATTGCCAATCTGTTTTTTAAGGAGGTAGTAAGGCTACATGGTCTTCCTACAAGTATAGTTTTTGACAAGGACACAAATTTCATTGGAGACTTTTGGTTGACATTGTGGAAGAAGTTGGGAACTAAGCTCAGTTTCAGCTCAACCTATCACCTTCAAACGAATGGAAAAATCAAAATCATCAACAGGAGTTTGGGAAACCTATTGAGAAGCTTGATAAGTGAACACCCTTGCCAATGGGATCAAGTCCTTCCGCAGGACAAATTCGCTTATAGTGATTCTCCAAATCGAAGTACTAGGTTTAGTCCATTTAAAATTGCTTATGGAGTACACCCATGAGGAGTTTTTGAACTCAGATATTTGGGAAAAGCGAGACTAAGAAGCCAATGGGGAAGACTTTTCTACGACCATGCAATATTTTCATGAACAAGTTAAGGGACTGCTATAGGAAAACACTCAAAGGTATAAGAAAAAGGAAAATTTAAAGAGAAGGGAGGTTAAATTTGAGGAAAGAGATCTAGTATTGGCTCATCTACGTAAGGAAATATTTCCTAAAAAAGAATATAATAAATTCATACTGAAAAGATCGGACCATGCAAAATTTTGAGGAAGTTCTTAGTAAATGCTTATAAGATCATCAAATACTTATAAGATCGAACTTCTAGTCGACGTGGAATCTATCTTATCTTTAATGTAGTGGATCTGTAACCTTATGTGGAAGATAACTCAGAAGTTCCAACATATGAAACATATAATGACAAGGACCAACAAACCAAATGGATGAAGCAAATACCTACAACTAAGCCAATGCAAGTAGAGGCGATTTTGGACAAAAGAGTGGTAAAGATAACCTGAGGCAAAGAATACTACGAGTACCTGGTCAAATGGAGAGATCACCCAATAGAGTATGCTACTTTGTTGTCTGCTGCAATTATACAGAAAAGTGGTAGAACACTTGAAGACCTCATGGATGGGAGTCGATGAATCCTATTGTTACCTAGAAGATTGATGCAGGGGCATTTAAAAAAAAACTCGCTCAGATTCTAGGAACCTTAATTTATGTTTTAACAATAGTTGAATGTTGTTTTTCGTTAAAATAAATTAGAGGGAAAAATAATAACTTGAGTGTTGGCCTTTTGTTAAGGATTTGTTTAGTTATGAGTTCATTAATAAATTCAATAAAAAGAAGCCAGTTATCCTACAGGTAATTTTGATCTCAGATTTTGGGGAAAATGTAAAATAATTTTGAAAATCCCGATTGAGGGGTTGGGTGGAAAATGTCTGAAAGGATGCTATGAAATTGTTTCTCTAAAAAAGAGTTGAACTGTGTAATCAATGTTCAATGAGATGAAAATTTTACGGGTACATTCTAAATGACCTGTTTAGGATTAATGCTCAGGAACACTCCTAACATCTTGTAGACTTGCTAAGTATCACATTCTATTTGATCTCTCTCTATTTTAACTCTGTGGCAACAAGGGATGTCTAACTGTGTGAATGTGTGGCCCAGATTGGACAAAGACCTGTGTGTGTAGTAAACAACAAAACCAGACAAGGGAGTGTAATTTGCAGAACCCAAAGGAAGCGTGGACCCTCAACTTTGAGCATTTTGACATTTTCCAAAGTTTTATTCCAATGTGTAGACAAAGAACAACTTTCTAGTAACATATATTTCTTGACATTTTTATTGCTTTGGAACTGATATTAAAGTGGAATATTGTGTTACCAATTTAAATAGTGAAGAATGAGTCGTAGTTGATATGCCCATAATGGAGGTAAACATGTAAAACCACTAAATCGTCACGTATAGGTATTCATGTTCGCCCTGTGGTGTTCTTGTGACCACCGTTTGGTTCATTTTCCACGTGTAGACTTCATGTTCACTGAACAAAACATTTCAGACCTTGCTTTCAGTGTTGGAGAAATGTTCGAGAATGATTTGTTTCATTATATAAGAAAGTGTAAATCTCAATAGACTTTTTACAAGTGGTTAAAATACAGTCAAATTACTTGAAAGAGAAAAATACACCATTCCTCTGCAACACACACAAATTATATAGATTATACATATATTTGTAATTTCAATAAATCTTTACTAAATTTAAAACAAAATCCATTAAAAAAATAAAACCAAATAATTTTAAAACTACGGTATATATACATTACATTACTATATGAAAATGGTTGAAATCCAATTATATTTAAAAATAAATTATGTTCTCCCTCCGAACGCCAAAAGACACCCCAGCCTCATCCTCTGAATTCCCGAGAAGAATTCTTTGACTAACTGGGGTTGGTACTCTCTTATCCTTTGTGCCACACTATTTAGGAGGATAAAGTTGAAGATATTTCTTATAAAAATATGTGAGCGTGCTTCGTGTGGCTTTTTCTTATAATAAAATTGGAGGAAGATGCTACAAGTAGGTTTATTTATTTTATCAATCCGTATCTTTCAAGTTACTTCGTCGATTCTTTCTAAATATGTAAAACCAATTAATATAAACTATGACCACACCATCTCCTTTCTTGATAATGATGTTACTTGTTTTTATGTCCAAACATGAATGTCTAGTCTAAGATTTCAGTATCCTCAATTGTTTTTTTCAAAGTATATGGAAACATTTATATATAAAAAATTACATAAAAATTTATTATAATATTGATAAAAATTATTTTATGACTTTTGCTTTTTACTTTTTTTAAGATAGTTTTTCTTAATGGGGTATTTATTTTTTATTTATTTTTTTATTTTTTTCTAATTTTATGGTCTTGTTTTTTGGTTGTGGCTTTCCCATGCCCTACTAGTATGCACGTTTCTATTGAGGAGTAACATATTATCAGGAGTGGGCTTTTTAGGGCAACTCTGGCACCGGCCACCGCTTAGAAGAAACAATTGTGAGGTTTAGGGCCTCACTCCGGGCCTTGTTCAGGAAGAGATAACTCACATGGAACGTGAGGGGGCCTTTGCATGATAGCAACTTTAAGATACTGAGGTTCTGGCTGAGTTGGCGGACTGGATGCCAGATGTATGTCACACACGAGGCTGCTTCAACCAATACTATATACTGACATCTGAAGTTTCTCCTTGGCTAGATTGTAATGGATCACTTTGAACATATAGATGACATCCTCCACTCTTTAGAGCACCTCCACTGTCATTTACAGAACTTGGATCAATGTTTGGATCATATTGAGCAACAATTAGGCTTCCCTCTTTCAATTGGTAGCAATCCTAGCAACAATGAAGATCTGGTTTAGGTTGTCGCCACTGATTCTAATCCATCTACTTAATTTATGTTATGCCCACAATTATTTTGAATTCTTATTTTACAGTCTTCCCTGTTGGACTGTCTGGAATGATTTTCAATGTGCATCTCAATCTTTCAGTGTTTTTTTGAACATTTTAATATCTTACACATATCTACAAAGTGTGCAATTTTGGTTATGGTGCAATCATTCTAGTGAAAAACTGAACTAAAATATTCAAATCTTTTATATACATGTCAATTTATAAAAAAATAAAATATTTACCCAAAACATAAGATAACTATTGTTTAGTTAAATATATATAATAATAATTTTTTATATATAGAATTTTTAAATTATAAAACTATTGAAATATATTATTAGTATTTGATTAATCTTATATTTATAATTCTAATTTAAATGTATTATCTTACATCGACAAGTTTATTAAAATTATTATTCAAAATTTAAAATATATTTATAATTTTTTTCCATAAAATTTTGTTATCAAATACTTATACATATATAATTGTTAATGTATTAATGTTACTTTCATATTTTTTTTTTTCAATTTTCATCAAAATTTCAAAATATCTTTACATTTAACTATCTCTTATATATAAAAATTAATTTGAAATTTATTTATCACGTTTATGATATTATATTTCAATATTAATAAAATTCATAAATAATGAAAAATAAATTAAATATTTTTATAATATTTATTTTATATTTAAATATAATATAAATAAAAATGTGTATTATATTTTAATATTAATAAAATCCATAAATAAAAATAAACTAAATATTTTATATTTAAATATAAAATAAATAAAAATGTCTAAAATATTTTTCGGAAAATTTATATAATTGTTTTGGCAATAGTATGTGATTTTTTGAAAAAAATTTATACAAATCATAAATCACAAAAAAAAATCTTGCATTTTGATATAAATGAAAATATAAAGATTATTATAAATTCCATCTAAAGAGGTTTTCGAAAGTAGTTAAATTAAAAAATCGTGTAGTCTTGTCCTAAGAGTATATTCTATTAAGAGGAAGTAATGTTTATTTTTAATCTCATTTGTAATACCATTTTTTAAATTTGTCTGTTTCAAGATGTTTAATAATTTTATGGGTTAATTTAAGTAATAAATTCACTTATTTCAAAGTGTTTAAGAGTTATTTAAGGAATGCAAGATTTTATTATAAATATAATGGCTATTAATACTAATTTTAATAATGTTTATATTTTTTAAATTAATAATATTATAGATAAAATTTTAATCAATCAAGTTAGGATTGATAAAAGCTTTGTAATATTTCATATTTTTGCTAGTGATTTTATTAAATTTTATAGGGATGTGAGTTTTAATTTTATTAAGATTATGTATTTTTATAATTTTTTTAATGTTCCAATTATAATGTTTTTTCAAGGGTGACATGTGTGTGGGGTATTCTATAGTTTTATAGGACAAATGGAATTAACTTATTCTTGGATTTTGGGCATAACATCCAATAACCAAGTGAAGATGTATGCCCTCCTACAAGGAATCAACTTAGCTAAGAAACTTCCCAGTAACACACTCATTATTGTGGGGGATTCCAATAACAAAATTTGACATCTTAACCTTGAAGCTACTCTTATAGACCTTAAACTTAGTATTGCTTTCAAGAGAATTGTGGCAAGCCTCCACTCAGTTCCTGAAACTGAAGCTAAGCATGCATTAAGGGAGCTAAACAAGCTAGCAGATTTAGGGGTCGATCAAGTTGTCTAAGGCTTGATCCAAGCACAATGAGGGTCAATCGAACTATCCAGCTAGTCCCAATTCCATAACCTTAAGTCATTGAGTAATAATGGTGGTGTTAATGCAAATGTAAGTAATTCATGCGATGATTTGAAAATAGAAAGGGCAAATGGAAGGGACAATGCATTTTGTGTGGGTTTTTATGGATGAGCTGCAACAGCCCCGTGTGAATGGAGTACTAAATAAGGTTGAAGGACAATGCATATGTGATGTAGGAAGGAGATATGGAGATGGAAGTAGGGGTTAGCATGTGAGGGAAAAGACACATTTACTTCCCAATCACGACGATAACATGAGGCCAACCCCTTTAGAGGATGAGTTATTGGAGGTTGATGAGTCAAGTGTGGGAAGAAGGGTTCTATGTGTGGATGAAAGGGAGCAATTGCTTTGCAATCAATTTTTTGATGAACCATCTGACAACAATGATATCATGGATGGATTTGTTAGTGTGGATAGTTGTCTTGGGAAATTAAAGTAACATAGTCCCATTCCTAACTACTCACAATGCTTTGTCAACTTTCTGGAGATCATAGTCTAAATTGAGATACAGGGTTCATTAGTAGTCATTGGTAGGCTTGTAAGTACACCTTGAACTACGTTGCTATACACTTTAGATGCAGCCATGGATGTTAGGCAAGGTTGACGACATAACTGAGGAATAAAACCAAGTACAATGGAAGTTGAGGAGTAGTTTGAGCTTGTCACCCTTAGCATGCAAATAGATAGGTTATCAACCTAGTTCGATTTGTTGCGGGCATTCTAACTGCACAATATAATCATATTCAAGAGAAAAGAGTTGAATTGAGTTGACTAAAATAGTAATTGGAAAGTGTACAAACAACACAACAAGAAGGCATCCTAGTTACTATGGCCCCAACATCTTTTGTCAACTGCACATACTCCTTCAACCGGTCTACCTAATATGAATTGGGTAGTTTTTATGGATAATATAGTAATCACATATGATTAGTGTAGATGTTCACTCTTTGTAATTTTGACTGTGCCAACTAAACGTTGTAAAGGACTAGGCATATACTATAGGTAGCATACTTATAAACATCTCTAAATATATGTAGCAAGTTTTTGGTCAAGGAGGCTAGTAAATTTTAGACTTGATATCGAAAACTTTGGAAAATCTTGCCACTCAAGTTTTTAGATGTAATTTTAGTGTCCTTTTGCACATAATATGTTAATATATTTTCAGCTATTATTATTGAAAAAGATAATAATGCTTTTCTTACAAAAATTATTAAAGATCTCAATTAATTGTTATATAGAGAGAAGGGCCCACCACAAAAGATTTATAATTATGATCATTGTTTTATAAGTCAATATTAGTTATTACTATATTTTAGGGTTTTTTATTATTAATGAAACTTGACATTGGATCTCTTCACATTTATCACACATTTAACTTATATAGCTAAATTAATATATATTCTAATCAATGCAACATTAATGATTATATTTTTTCAATATATAATCTTTATGATGAATGTGTTAAAATTGAGTTGATTAAGTGATTGAGTCACTTAAAAGCTCAAAAGACACAGCACACGGTAGGAGGATTTGTTTGACTAACATCTCAGAGTGTGGATGTGTGGTAGTTGAATTGTTTTATATTTTGGAGGTTTTCTACTATATTTTCCAGTCAAATTTACCCGAAAATCTAATTAAAAATTGTTGAAATCACAAATTTGATGTATAAACTCTATACAATCCTAATCCCTCAAAACATTGAATCCATTTATACATGAAAAACTAATTTTTAATAAAAAACATAATTAAAAAAACACCATTTCACCCTTAAAAAAAAATTAAACAACACCTTTATTTTATACATTGATTTTAATGCTCCATCTTATTGAAATATATTGAATTATAAATCGCCATGTTATTGAAATATATTGCAGGCAATTGTAAACAACTCATTAGGTTCGATAACCATGCCATTCCTCCCAATGCAATAATGTTATGATCTTTTTTGGTAACACTACCTTTGGAATATCGTGGAGCATACGGTGTTCTCAATTCCAAAACTGTGACCACCACATATTGGAATCCTCGCTCTGACTGCTTATAATATTCACATACAGGTGTTTACAACAATAATTCAACAACGTTGTTCACTTTTCTTTTTGACATTTTTTTAACTTCAAATTGATGAGCTACCAAATTTATTGGGTTCTTTAATGTTTTTATTACCATTTTCTTATGTGATAATATCATTTGTCTATTCTTTAATGTATTTATTACCATTTTCTTATGTGCACATGATGTTATATTGAGATGCCAATCTATAGCGTCATTTTGTTGACATGAGCATTTCTTGGGTTTTGACAATTTCATTTATATTTATTATATATATTTATTAGCATAAAGTTAATATGAGGAATATAAAAATTATGATTTTTAATATCCATCAATGCCTCTGATTTATAAAAACAAATAAGATATTTAAGGAATATTTTAGAAATATAAAGAATATAAGAAATTTGTTAAATAATGTAAAAATGTGAGAATTTTTGAGTGCAAGTTTTTGTAATTTATAGTATTTATAAAGAGATTTTTTTTGGAAAAATCACATTGAAATACTTTATGTCGAAGTGTTTCAAACTACTTAGTGCTGTTTATTATCAAAATTTATAAATAAATTTATAAAGAGAATAAGAAAATTATTAAAAAATTAGATGAATGTTGTAAAATAATTTTTTTTAAGAAATTTAATGAATAAAAAAGAAAAAAATATTAAGAAATTTCACAACATATTATAATATCAAATATTTTTTAATAAAATAATTTGTAATGATAACATAATGTTTTATTGTAATAAATATACGTTTTGTTAATTGTTATATTAATAGATGATGTTTATCACTAATATAATTAGTGTTGTATGGTAATTAGATTGTTATTACAGAAGTTAGAAAATATAGAAACACATGCTTTTGACTATTAGACCCATTCAAGTTAAGGTAGTAATTAGTGCTCTTTGTCACACTTGAAAAAGAAAAAAAGAAAAAAAAGAAAACAACCACACTATTTAGTTATAAACACAAAATTGAATCTTCTATCCCAAAAGCAAAAGGAGATTTAAATCTTTTGAATAATAAATGTATAAAGGAGATTTAAATAATTTTAATAGTAAATTTATATGACTAGTTATCAATTAGAAATTATACATTAACACCATATTGAATATATTAATTTTTTTCCTTGAAAAAAAATCCATAATTTTATTATAGAAAACAAAATTACATTTTGTAAATGTTGTAAGAAACACATTCAATAGTTAGTTGTAAGGCCTGCAAAATAGCGAGCACAAAGCTCCAAGAAACATCCCCCAACAACATGTGGACTACAATAAAACTATACACCAAGGCCAAAAACCCTAGAAAGACCATACATGGCGCAAAAGCCTACTAACAAAACCCCAATGGTTATAAACGTCCATGGGTCGAAACCCTGAGAGGAAATGATCAATAGTCCAAAGTATTGACCAAGTGGCGAGTGGAACTTCAAACCTTGAATTCAAGAGACAAAACTGCTCCACATCCACAAAAGCTGACTGAAGCGACAACAGAGGATGGGAGAGAGAAATGTGACTAGTGGGAAACCCCGACAAGCAACCAAGACAAAGCTTGAGCACGAGAGGCGACACCGGCAACGACCCCAACACAAGTGATATCGAGAACTACACTTATAGAGGGAATGTCGAAGCGAACAGAACGAAACAAGGGGCAAAGGTGGCTAGGGTAGCCACCAACCCCCCCACTCCCTCAATTTCCATTCCCAAACTAGAGTCAACACAAGTAAACCACACCTCCGAGACAAGCCTTAATAAAGCATGAACCAGGGGAATGGAAGAGGAGGCAACATGAAATAGAGGGTGAAGGAGGCTAGGGTTCAATCATTAGCCCCCCCCACTCTCTCAGTGCCCCCCCCCCCCCCAGGTCAAAGGAAGAGGGTGCAACACTAAGACTTCTTGGGAATACTCTTCATACCATTCTATACATATTAAATATTGATGTTGTGTAACTAACAAGGGCTACATAGTAGCTAGTACCTGCAGATTAGTTTAAATATAGCTAATTAAACTAAAAAATAATAAATACAAAGATTTTATTACAAAAATAAAACAACTAATAAAATATTGTATTGTTGAATGTCATCACCAAAAGTTAAAAAATATGATTAACTAATATTGTTTAATATGTTTATTATATATATATATATATATATATATATATATATATATATATATATATATATATATATATATATATTTATATATTTATTAAAATATATTTTTAATATAATAATAAGTCATATTAAATTGAAAATAGAGAGAAAAAAATATAATTCATGACAATGAAAAATATATATATATATATATATATATATATATATAAAATAAAATAAAAATTAAAAAGTTAATAAAAGTGAAATAAAATTAAAAATAGAAATTTAGTAATTAATAGAAATAGAAATTACTAAAAAACCATAATAAAATTTCAATTAATCAATTTACAAATAAATATATTTATATAACAAAAAAACAAAAATTAAGTTCCCTATATTAAATCATGAATAAATAAATGAATATATAAATAAATGAAATTTCTAATTTGTTTTGCAAAGTTTGAAAAAAATAATAGCATTAATATTTTGAGGTTAAGATTTTTTATATAATTATATATCATTAATTAATACTTTAATACACATAACATAATTGTCACTAAAAGATAACAATTTTAAATGCTCAACAAGAAATACACATATTGCATATAGATATAATTAAAAAAATATGTATTTTAAAACCCTTTCACTAAAACCGACATAACCGACATGTTAAATAGACGATTTTTATGAAAATTTTGAATAAAACAGTTGAAAAAATAACAAATTTTATGAAATTTTTATTCAAAGATGACATTTTAAGGGTTTTTTCCAAAAAAATGATTCAGATAACATTTAAAGTAAAAATAACAAAAACAAATGTTAAAAAAATAGAACATACAATATATATATATATTAGAAACATAAAATAAAAATAAAAAATACAATTAAATTTAAAAAATAAAAACATTAAAAATAAAAATAAAAACATTTTTTTTTAATTAACCCAAAAAAATGAAAAAAATAAATAAATAACCTATTAAAATAAAAAACATATTAAAAACTATTAAAAAAACATAATAATAATAATTAAAAAAATAACATTTAAAAAATAATAATTTTATAAATAAAAAAATCGAAACCCCTTACCTGCCCAAGCCTCAGGCCTCGCAACCCCTCGGCGAGCAAAGGCAATTCCTGGAATCAACTTTGCCCGCTTAGGGGCTACGTGGCCTGGGGACTGGGCACGAGGAGTTTCCATTTTTTTTTATAATTTTTTCTTAAATGTTTTTTTTTTTAAATGTTTTTTTTTATTTTTATTTTATTATTTTTTAAATGTTTATATTTATATCTATATATGTTTATTTAAAAAAAATTATTATTATTTTTTTTTTTTTAAGTTACTTAATTGTTCTTATTGTGTCTTTAAATGTTTTTATTTTTTAAGTTATCCCATCAATATTACCTTTTTTTTGGTCAAATTCTTAAATTATGCTTTTTTTTTTTTAATCACTTGTTTTTTTTTTTTTGACTTTTTTATGTTTGATTTTTTTTTTTTTTCTTTATATATATATATATATTTTTATATTGCAGTTTTTTTTGGTGTTTTTTTTTTAATTTTTTGATGTTTTAGTATATATTTTTATTTACTTATTATTTTTTTAAATTTTTTGTGGCTTTTCTTTTGTTCTAGTTTTTATTTTTTCAGTGTTTCTATATTGTGAATATATTTGATTGGATATATATGTCAAAATAAAAATGAGAACTTTTTTTTTTTGTTGATAATGTACTTCTTTTGCAGTTGATAGGATGATGGAAACAAGAAGTTTTTTTTTTTTTTGCTTAACCTTTGTTTTTTTGCCTACTTTCAATATATTTATTAGTTTTGTTTTTTTCAATGTTTATATATTATGAATATATTTGATTGGATGTATATGTCAAAATAAAAAGTATGTGTGGAAGTAATAAGTCTAGAAGAACAATTTTTTTGTTGATGGTTTACTTCCTTTGTGGTCCATAGGATTCTGAAAACATTTTTTTTATTATTTTTTATTATTTTGCGTAATCTCAGTTTTTTTTGGCCCACTTTCAATATGTTTATTAGTCCCAATTTATTAAATTCAAAAGAAACATAATTTTATTATTATTATTATATATAAAAACAGAATTAAAAAATATATATTTATAGTTCTTAAAAAACAAATAGCAAATAAATAAATAATTTAAAAAGTCATTAAACAACACATAATAAATAAATAAATAAAATAAAATAAATAAATAAGTAAATAATAATAATAAAATAAAAATAAAAATAGAAAAATAAATAAATAGATAATAATTTAAAAATCATTAAAAAACACATATATTATAACATCAAAATATATATAAAACCCTTACATCTAATTCTGATTAATTAAATTAGGATATTAAACAGTGTTAATTTAAACATATTAGCAAGTAAAAAAAAAATCCGACATTTCTTATCATTAAACCATCAACTATCAACTATTAATAGCTCCATGCATCCACGCTCTCTCTTCTTAAACTTGCAATTAACAACCCTGATGATGGACTCACCTAGTTAGTCCGAAACGTTGGTTTTTTAAAAACAATAACAGGTTCTTCCATACTTCTCAATTCTCAACAAATAGCAAATTTCAAAATCTCAAAATTATCTAAAAATAAAATATTTACACAAATTTCCAAAAAAACAAATGTTTTAATGCAAAGAGTATCAAGCACTCCAAAATCAGATACAAATTTATTTGTTTTGTAAAATTGTTCGATCATCATAACTGAAGTGTTTCCAATCCAATGACTTCAATACATTATATAAAAATGTATTATATTTAATAAATTGTTATTAATATGATAAACTTAAAATAAAAATAAATTAATAGAAATTAAATTATTATAATTTTTTAAAAGAATATTAACACCATGGCTGAAAATTGTTGGATTTTAAGGCTTTTCATAGAGGCGGTATTTTATCTTTAATGTCATGCCTGAAAATTGTTGGAATTTTAAGGCTTTTTAGAGACATGATATTTTATCTTTAATGCGATGTCTGAAAATCGTTGGAATTTTAAGACTTTTCAGAGACATGATATTTTATCTTTAATGTCATGCCTATCATTGGAATTTTAAGTTTTTTTGGAGTCATGATATTTTATCTTTAACATCATTATTAAATGACGTTGAGAATTTACCCCGAAAGAAAAATACTTTATTCCCACATCAACACTTTTCGCTTTCAAGGTGTTTTTTGCACAGAAAATATTGTCTTTTATTGGTTTTTACTTCCATTTTTAAAAAATGTTGAAAATTTACCTTGAAAAAAAAAATTATTCCAACATCAACACTTTTCATTTTTAGGTTTTTTTTTTTTTTTTGGGCTTTTTGGCTAGAGTTCTTGTTTTGAGGTAATAGTTCGGTTTGATTAGTAACTTTGTTAGTTTTGATTTTTTAAAAAAGAAGATCATTGAGAAGCCTATATTAGCTCTTCTAGATTTCAATAAGGTGTTTCAAGTCAGGTGTGATGCTAGTGGCAATGAAATAGGGGCTATTCTTAGCTAATATGAGAAACCAATGGCCTACTTCAATGAGAAGTTGAACGAATCGAAAAAGAAGCACTCTACATATGACAAGGAGTTCTATGCAGTCATCCAAGCTCTGAAGAAATGGAGGCATTATCTTATGCCTAAGGAATTTGTCTTATATTTTGATAATCATGCCTTGCAATTTATTACCAAACAAGACAAATTAAATCAAAAACATGCTAAGTGGGTAGAGTATATGCAAAATTTTACATTTGTTTTGAAACATATTAGTGGAAGTACTAATAAAGTTGCCGATGCTTTGAGCAGAAGATGCCTACTTTTGCAGGAGTTTCAAGTGAAGGTCTTGGGATTGGATCATATCAAGGAGTTGTACAAAGATGATGCAAATTTTCAAGAGGCTTATGATGTGTGTCAGAATCTGGTAAGCAGGGATAGGAGTCCTTGGATGGAATATATGTTGCAAGAAGGGTTTTTGTTTAAGGGTTTCCAATTATGCATACCAAAAGGTTTAGTGAGGGACAATTTACTACAAGAAAAGCATAACGGAGGATTGGTAGGGCATTTTGGAAATGGCAAAACATTTTCTCAGCTGAGGGCTCATTATATTTGGCCAACCATGAAGGCTCATGTTGAGAAGTTTGTGAAGAGATGTAAAATCTACCAACTTGCCAAACAAAAACATGAAAACATCAGGTTGTATCAGTCATTACCTATTCTTGATAGACCATGAGATGTAGTATGTATGGATTTTGTTTTAGGATTGCCTTGAACTCAAAGAGGCAATGATTGTATATTTTTTGTAGTGGACATAATTTCAAAGATGGCACATTTTATACCTTGTAACAAAACAAATGATGCAACACACATTGCCAATTTGTTTTTTAAGGAGGTAGTAAGACTACATGGTCTTCCTACAAGTATAGTTTCTGACATGGTCATGAAGTTTATTGGACACTTTTGGTGGACATTGTGGAAGAGGCTGGGAACTAAGCTCGATTTCAGCTCAACCTATCACCCTCAAATGAATGGTCAAACCGAAATCATCAATAGGAGTTTGGAAAACCTATTGAGAAGCTTGATAAGTGAGCACTCACGTTAATGGGATCAAGTCCTTCCACAGGCTGAATTCACTTATAATGATTCTCCAAATCGAAGTATTGGGTTCATCCCATTTAAAATTGTTTATGGAGTACACCCATGAGGAAAAGCGAGAATAAGAAGCCGATGGGGAAGACTTTACTACGAACACGCAATCTTTGCATGAAGAAGTTAAGGGATTGCTACAGGAAAACACTCAAAGCTATAAGAAAAAGGCAGATAAATAGAGAAGGGAGGTTAATTTTGAAGAAAGAGATCTAGTATTGGCACATCTACGTAAAGAAATATTTTTTAACAAAGAATATAACAAATTCATACTAATTTAGATCGGACCATGCAAAATTTTGAGGAAGTCCTCAACAAATTCATATAAGATCAAACTTCTAGCCGGTGTGGGAATCTCTCCTATATTTAATGTAGCGGATATGTACCCTTATGTGAAAGATAGCTCAGAAGTACCAACATCTAAACCAGATAATGAAAATGACCAACAAGCCAAATGGATGAAGCAACTACCTACAACTAAGCCAATGCAAGTAGAGGATATTTTGGACAAAATAGTGGTAAAGATAACCCGAGGCAAAGAGTACTACAAGTACCTCGTCAAATGGAGAGATCACTCAATAGAAGATGCTACTTTGTTGTCTGTTGCAATTATACAAAAAAGTGGCAGAACACTCGAAGACCTCATGGACGGGAGTCCATGAATCCTTTTGTTCCTTGGAAGTTTGATGCAAGGGCATTTAAAAAAAAATCTCGCTCAGTTCTAGGAACCTTAATTTATGTTTTAACAATAGTTGAATGTTGTTTTTCGTTAAAATAAATTAGAGGGAAAAATAATAACTTGAGCATAGGCCTTTTGTAAAGGATTTGTTTAGTTATGAGTTCATTAATAAATTCAAGAAAAAGAAGTCAGTTATGCTACAGGTAGTTTCGATCTCAGATTTTGGTGAAAATGTAAAAGAATTCCAAAAATCCTGATTGAGAGTTGGGTGGAAAATGTATGAAACTATGCTATGAAATTTTTCCATTTAAAAAAGTTGAACCATGTAATCAATCTTCAATGAGATGAAAAATTTACAGTTACATCTAAATGCTATGTTCATGTTTAATGCTTGGAACACTCCTAACGTCTTGTAGACTTGCTAAGTATCACATTCAATTTGAACTCTCTCTATTTTAACTCTATGGCAGCAAGGGACGTCTAACTGTGTGAATCTGTGGCCCAGATTGGGCAATGACCCATGTGTGTAGTAAACAATTTTGCATAACCGAAAGGAAGCATGGACCTTGAATTCTCAGCATTGTGACATTTTCCAGAGTTTTATTCCACTCTGTAGAAAAAGAACAAATTTCTGGTAACATATATTTCTTAACATTTTTACTGTTTTGGAACTAATATTAAAGTGGAACATTGTGTTTCCAATTTAAATCGTGAAGAATGAGTCGTAGTTGATACACCCATAAAGGAGGTAAACGGGTAAAACCATTAAATTGTTGCCTACGGGTATTCATGTTTGCCTTGTGGTGTTCCTGTGACCATCGTTTGGTTCTTGTTCCATGTGTAGACTTCATGTTCACTGAACAAAGCAATTTCAGACCTTGTTTTCTCTGTTGGAGAAATGTTTCAGAATTATTTGTTTCACTATATAAGAAAGTGTAAATCCCAGTAGACCTTTTGCAAGTGGTTAAAATACAATTAGGTTGCTTGAAAGAGAAAGACACACCATTCTTCTACAACACACAGACAAACACATATATATTGTCTAACTCTTTAAGTTTTGGTTGTTTTTTTGTTTTTTGTTTTTATTATTTTTTATGTAAATTTAGTAATATAATTTTGACTGAGATTATGATATTTTCTTTTTCTTTTTCTTTTTTTAAATGCATATATAAATTCAACATTCTAAAACACACAAAAAAATCAAATTAAATTCTATCTTAATAGAGGCTTTTATGAGTAGAATTATTTAGATATTTGTCTTTTCGATCATCAAATAAAAATATTGATCAACAATCAATACTTTTATATAATAGATCCATAAAACAAATATCTAAATTTAAATTATATAGATTATGTAATTTCAATAAAACCTTACTGAATTTAAAACAAAGTCAATTAAAAAAATTAAAATAAAACCAAAAAATTAAAACTATCATATATATATATATATATAAGCAGTTGTCTATAATGCGACTTTTTGAAAGCCTTTCCGGCGTGTTTTTCCGGTCGAAATCCGACAGGAATTTATTGGAATCGCAAGTTTGATAGCTAGTTTCTGCACAATGAAAGCGTCCCAGGGGTTTTTCAGGGTGCTGAATCCAAATATGCAGTTAAAAAACCATTTTAACTGCAACAAATCAAGATTTAACCTCAATTTCTTCCGCCGGATTCCGTCACCAAAATCTTCAAAAAGTCGCATTATAGACAACTCCTATATATAATGCTTAACCATAATTAAATTACGGTATCAAAATGATTGAAATCCAATTATATTTTTTTCTCCCCAAAATTGTAAGACAGCCAGCGAACATTTATATTCCCAAGAAGAATTATTTGACCAGCCTCATCTTGTGAACTCCCCAAGAATTCTTTGACTAACTTCATCTTGTAAATGGGGTTGGTACTCTCTTATCCTTTGTGGCACACTAGTCCAAGTCTTGGTGTTATGAGTCATGACATCATCCTAAGGTCACTTTTGTATTTAGGGGGATAAAGTTGAAGACATTTCTTATAAAAATATGTGAGCGTGCTTCGTGTGGCTTTTTCTTATAATAAAATCGGAGGAAGATGCTACAAGTAGGTTTATATATTTTATTAATCCGTATCTTTCAAGTTACTTCGTCGATTCTTTCTAAATATGTAAAACCAATTAATATAAACTATGACCACGCCATCTCGTTGGTAATGATGTTACTTGTTTTTATGTCCAAACATGAATGTCTAGTCTAAGATTTCAGTATCCTCAATTGTTTTTTTTCAAAGTATATGGAAACATTTATATATAAAAAATTACATAAAAAATTATTATAATATTGATAAAAATTATTTTATGACTTTTGCTTTTTATTCTTTTTTTAAGATAGTTTTTCTTAATTGGGTATTTATTTGTTTTTTTTTTTTCTCTAATTTTATGGTCTTGTTTTCTTGTTGTGGCTTTCCCATGCCTTATTAGTATGCACGTTTCTATTGAGGAGTAGCATATTATCAGGAGTGGGCTTTTTAGGGAAACTCTGGCACTGGCCACCACTTAGAAGAAACAACTGTGAGGTTCAGGGCCTCACTCCGGGCCTCGTTTAGGAAGAGATAAATCACATGGAACGTGAGGGGGCCTTTGCATGATAGCAACTTTAAGATACTGAGGTTCTCGCTGAGTTGGCGGACTAGATGCCGGATGTAGGTCACACACGAGGCTGCTTCAACCAATACTATATACTGACCTCTGAAGTTTCTCCTTGGCTAGATTGTAATGGATCACTTTGAACATATAGATGACATCCTCCACTCTTTAGAGCACCTCCACCATCATTTACAGAACTTGGATCAATGTTTGGATCATATTGAGCAACAATTAGGCATGCCTCTTTCAATTGGTAGCAATCCTAGCAAAAATGAAGATCTGGTTCAGGTTGTCGCCACTGATTCTGATCCATCTACTTAATTTATGTTATGCCCACAATTATTTTGAATTCTTATTTTACAGTCTTTCCTGTTGGACTGTCTGGAATGATTTTCAATGTGCATCTCAATCTTTCAGTGTTTTTTTTGAACATTTTAATATCTTACACATATCTACAAAGTGTGCAATTTTAGTTATGGTGCAATCATTCTAGTGAAAAACTGAACTAAAATATTCAAATCTTTTATATACATGTCAATTTATAAAAAAATAAAATATTTACCCAAAACATAAGATAAATATTATTTAGTTAAATATATATAATAATAATTTTATATAAATAAAATTTTTAAATTATAAAACTATTGAAATATATTATCAGTATTTGATTAATCTTATATTTATAATTCTAATTTAAATGTATTATTTTACATCGACAAGTTTATTAAAATTATTATTCAAAATTTAAAATATATTTATAATTTTTTTCCATAAAATTTTGTTATCAAATACTTATACAATTGTTAATGTATTAATGTTACTTTCATATTTTTTTCAATTTTCATCAAAATTTCAAAATATCTTTACATTTAACTATCTTTTATATATAAAAATTAATTTGAAATTAATTTATCACGTTTATGATATTATATTTCAATATTAATAAAATTCATAAATAATGAAAAATAAATTAAATATTTTTATAATATTTATTTTATATTTAAATATAATATAAATAAAAATGTGTATTATATTTTAATATTAATAAAATCCATAAATAAAAATATATAAAATATTTTTCGGAAAAATTATATAATTGTTTTAGCAATAGTACGTGATTTTTTGAAATTTTTTTATACAAATCATAAATCACAAAAAAAACTTGCATTTTGATATAAATGAAAATATAAAGATTATTATAAATTCCATCTAAAGAGGTTTTGGAAAGTAGTTAAATTAAAAAATTGTGTAGTCCTGTCCTAAGAGTATATTCTATTAAGAGGAAGTAATGTTTATTTTTAATCTCATTTGTAATACCATTTTTTAAATTTGCCTGTTTCAAGATGTTTAATAATTTTATGGGTTAATTTAAGTAATAAATTCACTTATTTCAAAGTGTTTAAGAGTTATTTAAGGAATGCCAAATTTTATTATAAATATAATGGCTATTAATACTAATTTTCATAATGTTTATATTTTTTAAATTAATAATATTATAGATAAAATTTTAATCAATCAAGTTAGGATTGATAAAAGCTTTGTAATATTTCATATTTTTGCTAGTGATTTTATTAAATTTTATAGGGATGTGAGTTTTAATTTTATTGAGACTATGTTTTTTTTTATAATTTTTTTAATGTTCCAATTATAATGTTTTTTCAAGGGTGACATGTGTGTGGGGTATTCTATAGTTTTATAGGACAAATGGAATTAACTTATTCTTGGATTTTGGGCATAACATCCAATAACCAAGTGAAGATGTATGCCCTCCTACAAGGAATCAACTTAGCTAAGAAACTTCCCAGTAACACACTCATTATTGTGGGGTATTCCAATAACAAAATTTGACATCTTAACCTTAAAGCTACTCTTATAGACCTTAAACTAAGTATTGTTTTCAAGAGAATTGTGGCAAGCCTCCACTCAGTTCCTGAAACTAAAGCTAAGCATGTATTAAGGGAGCTAAACAAGCTAGCAGATTTAGTGGTCGATCAAGTTGTCTAAGGCTTGATCCAAGCACAATGAGGGTCAATCGAACTATCCAGCTAGTCCCAATTCCATAACCTTAAGTCATTGAGTAATAATGGTGGTGTTAATGAAAATGTAAGTAATTCATGCGATGATTTGAAAATAGAAAGGGCAAATGGAAGGGACAATGCATTTTGTGTGGGTTTTTATGGATGAGCTGCAACAGCCCCGTGTGAATGGAGTACTAAATAAGGTTGAAGGACAATGCATATGTGATGTAGGAAGGAGATATGGAGATGGAAGTAGGGGTTAGCATGTGAGGGAAAAGACACATTTACTTGCCAATCATGATGATAACATGAGGCCAACCCCTTTAGAGGATGAGTTATTGGAGGTTGATGAGTCAAGTGTGGGAAGAAGGGTTCTATGTGTGGATGAAAGGGAGCAATTACTTTGCAATCAATTTTTTGATGAACCATCTGACAACAATGATATCATGGATGGATTTGTTAGTGTGGATAGTTGCCTTGGGAAATTAAAGTAACATAGTCCAATTCCTAACTACTCACAATGCTTTGTCAACTTTCTGGAGATCATAGTCTAAATTGAGATACAGGGTTCATTAGTAGTCATTGGTAGGCTTGTAACTACACCTTGAACTAGGTTGATGTACACTTTAGATGCAGCCATGGATGTTAGGCAAGGTTGACGACATAACTGAGGAATAAAACCAAGTACAATGGAAGTTGAGGAGTAGTTTGAGCTTGTCACCCTTAGCATGCAAATAGATAGGTTATCAACCTAGTTCGATTTGTTGATGGACATTCTAACTGCACAATATAGTCATATTCAAGAGAAAAGAGTTGAATTGAATTGACAAAAATAGTAATTGGCAAGTGTACAAACAACACAACAAGAAGGCATCCTAGTTGCTATGGCCCCAACATCTTTTGTCAACTGCACATACTCCTTCAACCGGTCTACCTAATATGAATTGGGTAGTTTTTATGGATAATATAGGAATCACATATGATTAGTGTAGATGTTCACTCGTTGTAATTTTGACTGTGCCAACTAAACGTTGTAAAGGACTAGGCATATACTATAGGTAGCATACTTATAAACATCTCTAAATATATGTAGCAAGTTTTTGGTCTAGGAGGTTAGTAAATTTTAGACTTGATATAGAAAACTTTGGAAAATCTTGCCACTCAAGTTTTTAGATGTAATTTTAGTGTCCTTTTGCACATAATATGTTAATATATTTTCAACTATTATTATTGAAAAAGATAATAATGATTTTCTTACAAAAATGATTAAAGATCTCAATTAATTGTTATATAGAGAGAAGGGCTCACCACAAAAGATTTATAATTATGATCATTGTTTTATAAGTCAATATTAGTTATTACTATATTTTAGGTTTTTTTATTATTAATGAAACTTGACATTGGATCTCTTCACATTTATCACACATTTAACTTATATAGCTAAATTAATATATATTCTAATCAATGCAACATTAATGATTATATTTTTTCAATATATAATCTTTATGACGAATGTGTTAAAATTGAGTTGATTAAGTGATTGAGTCACTTAAAAGCTCAAAAGACACAGCACACGGTAGGAGGATTTGTTTGACTAACATCTCAGAGTGTGGATATTTTTATGTGTGGTAGTTTAATTGTTTTATATTTTAGAGGTTTTCTACTATATTTTCCAGTCAAATTTACCCAAAAATCTAATTAAAAATTGTTGAAATCACAAATTTGATGTATAAACTCTATACAATCCTAATTCCTCGAAACATTAATCCCTCGAAACATTGAATCCATTTATACATGAAAAAATAATTTTTAATAAAAAACATAATTAAAAAAACACCATTTCACCCTTAAAAAAAATTAAACAACACCTTTATTTTATACATTGATTTTAATGCTCCATCTTATTGAAATATATTGAATTATAAATCTCCATGTTGTTGAAATATATTGCAGGCAATTGTAAGCAACTCATTGGGTTTGATAACCATGCCATTCCTCCCTATTCAATAATGTTATGATTTTTTTGGTAACACTACCTTTGGAATATCGTGGAGCATACGGTGTTCTCAATTCCAAATTTGTGACCACCACATATTGGAATCCTCGCTCTGACTGCTTATAATATTCACATACAGGTGTTTACAACAATAATTCAACAACGTTGTTCACTTTTCTTTTTAACATTTTTTTAACTTCACATTGATGAGCTACCAAATTTATTGGGTTCAACAAATATTTGCCTATTCTTTAATGTTTTTATTACCATTTTCTTATGTGATAATATCATTTGCCTATTCTTTAATGTATTTATTACCATTTTCTTATGTGCACATGATATTATCTTGGGATGCCAATCAATAGTGTCATTTTGTTGACATGAGAGTGATCAACTAATCAATTATGGGCTTTGACAATTTCATTTTTATTGGGCATGTCTTTTTATTAGCATAAAGTTAATATGAGGAATATAAAAATCATGATTTTTAATATCCACCAATGCCTCTGATTTATAAAATCAAATAAGATATCTAAGGAATATTTTAGAAATATAAAGAATATAAGAAATTTGTTAAATAATGTAAAAATGTGAGAATTTTTGAGTGCAAGTTTTTGTAATTTATAGTATTTATAAAGAGATTTTTTTGGGAAAATCACATTGAAATACTTTATGTCGAAGTGTTTCAAACTACTTAGTGCTGTTTATTATCAAAATTTATAAATAAATTTATAAAGAGAATAAGAAAATTATTAAAAAATTAGATGAATGTTGTAAAATAATTTTTTTTAAGAAATTTAATGAATAAAAAAGAAAAAAATATTAAGAAATTTCACAACATATTATAATATTAAATATTTTTTAATAAAATAATTTGTAATGATAATATAATGTTTTATTGTAATAAATATACGTTTTATTAATTGTTATATTAATAGATGATGTTTATCACTAATATAATTAGTGTTGTATGGTAATTAGATTGTTATTACAGAAGTTAGAAAATATAGAAACACATGCTTATGACTATTAGACCCATTCAAGTTAAGGTAGTAATTAGTGCTCTTTGTCACACTTGAAAAAGAAAAAAAGAAAAAAAAGAAAACAACCACACTATTTAGTTATAAACACAAAATTGAATCTTCTATCCCAAAAGCAAAAGGAGATTTAAATCTTTTGAATAATAAATGTATAAAGGAGATTTAAATAATTTTAATAGTAAATTTATATGACTAGTTATCAATTAGAAATTATACATTAACACCATATTGAATATATTAATTTTTTTCCTTGAAAAAAAATCCATAATTTTATTATAGAAAACAAAATTACATTTTGTAAATGTTGTAAGAAACACATTCAATAGTTAGTTGTAAGGCCTGCAAAATAGCGAGCACAAAGCTCCAAGAAACATCCCCCAACAACATGTGGACTACAATAAAACTATACACCAAGGCCAAAAACCCTAGAAAGACCATACATGGCGCAAAAGCCTACTAACAAAACCCCAATGGTTATAAACATCCATGGGTCGAAACCCTGAGAGGAAATGATCAATAGTCCAAAGAATATTGACCAAGTGGCGAGTGGAATTTCAAACCTTGAATTCAAGAGACAAAACTGCTCCACATCCACAAAAGCTGACTGAAGCGACAACAGAGGATGGGAGAGAGAAATGTGACTAGTGGGAAACCCCGACAAGCAACCAAGACAAAGCTTGAGCACGAGAGGCGACACCGGCAACGACCCCAACACAAGTGATATCGAGAACTACACCTATAGAGGGAATGTCGAAGCGAACAGAACGAAACAAGGGGCAAAGGTGGCTAGGGTAGCCACCAACCCCCCCACTCCCTCAATGCCCATTCCCAAACTAGAGTCAGCACAAGTAAACCACACCTCCGAGACAAGCCTTAATAAAGCATGAACTAGGGGAATGGAAGAGGAGGCAACATGAAATAGAGGGTGAAGGAGGCTAGGGTTCAACCATTAGCCCCCCCCACTCTCTCAGTGCCCCCCCCAGGTCAAAGGAAGAGGGTGCAACACTAAGACTTCTTGGGAATACTCTTCATACCATTCTATACATATTAAATATTGATGTTGTGTAACTAACAAGGGCTACATAGTAGCTAGTACCTGCAGATTAGTTTAAATATAGCTTAATTAAACTAAAAAATAATAAATACAAAGATTTTATTACAAAAATAAAACAACTAATAAAATATTGTATTGTTGAATGTCATCACCAAAAGTTAAAAAATATGATTAACTAATATTGTTTAATATGTTTATTATATATATATATATATTTATATATTTATTAAAATATATTTTTAATATAATAATAAGTCATATTAAATTGAAAATAGAGAGAAAAAAATATAATTCATGACAATGAAAATAAAAGAAAAAGAAAATATAAAAAATAAAATAAAAATTAAAAAGTTAATAAAAGTGAAATAAAACTAAAAACAGAAATTTAGTAATTAATAGAAATAGAAATTACTAAAAAACCATAATAAAATTTCAATTAATCAATTTACAAATAAATATATTTATATAACAAAAAAACAAAAATTAAGTTCCCTATATTAAATGCAGTTGTCTATAACGCGACTTTTTGAAAGTCTTTCCGGCGGATTTTTCCGGTCGAAATCCGGCAGGAATTATTGGAATCGCAAGTTTGATAGCTAGTTTCTGCACAATGAAAGCGTCCCAGGGGTTTTTCAGGGTGCTGAATCCAAATATGCAGTTAAAAAACCATTTTAACTGCAAGAAATCAAGATTTGACCTCAATTTCTTCGCCGGATTCCGTCACCGGAATCTTCAAAAAGTCGCATTATAGACAACTCCATATTAAATCATGAATAAATAAATAAAAAATAGTTAAAAAAACTCATACACAATCAAAACAAAACTAAATATAATACGTAATACTAACCTAAAACAAAACAAATATAATAATCTTTCAGAGCGTCACCGAGAAAAGAAGATTGAAAAACTTCTTTCCATATTTTCATTAATTATGAATTATTTTAAACAGATAGGCTACGGCTTTTTCAACATATAGACGGTGAGAGACGGCACACGGATATACTGTATGGTCGGAAGGAGATTTGTTTGACCAATATCACGGAGTGTGGGTACTCTTCTCGAGGAGGGGCACACGGGAGGCGAGTCCTCGTGTTATGAGGCATGACGTCACCCACCGCTCACTCTCTTATACATAAAATAATGTTATTGTGCATGATCACACGGAACATGGAATATGATGTTGAGAGGTGGGGGTTTTAATAAGCCACGTCATTGTGTTTTTGTCTCTTTGCAGATTATATTAGGGATAGAATTTGATAGGTAAATTGTTTGTTTTGGGGTGATTTGTTTGTTAAATACAGTTAAATTTTTTTCATAATTGTTAACCATTTTTGTTAAAATGATTAAAATGGATATTAGAGTTGTCTAAATTGTCAAATTTGAAGGATGATCTAGATTTCAAATTTTTACTGATTCAAATTTCGAATTCCTACCCTGATTACACTTTCACTGTCACTCATTTTTGTGTTCTATTTAGAACGACACACAGTAAAGCAGCTCTTTCATGATGGGCAAACAAGGTGGACACAACTCATTGTGTTGTAGATAAAATGGTTTTTTTTGGAATCTGGAGATCTAATTTCAAGATTGTAATTTTTTATTGTTTAAAATATATAAATAAATTCAATATCCTAAAAAAAATTGGAACACTACAATTATACAAATTAAATAATTTAAACTTAAATTTTTAAAAATTTCGATAAAAAAAGTTAAAATTAACCAAATAAATTTTAAAAATAAATAATTTTTCATATCAATTAAACTACACCATTTATTTTATTTATTTATTTATATTATATTTAAATTATTAATGTGGTTACAATTCTTGCACCATTTTATTTATGTTTTATGTGAATTATAAATCTTGTTACAATTTATTGCACCATCAATGTATGTATATTATCAACTATAAATCTCATTCAATGTAAACAACGGTATCTTGTTGGCACTCTCTTATCCTTTGTGGCACACTAGTCCAAGTCTTGGTGTTATGAGTCATGACATCATCCTAAGGTCACTTTTGTATTTAGGAGGATAAAGTTGAAGACATTTCTTATAAAAATATGTGAGCGTGCTTCGTGTGGCTTTTTCTTATAATAAAATCAGAGGAAGATGCTACAAGTAGGTTTATATATTTCAAGTTACTTCGTCGATTCTTTCTAAATATGTAAAACCAATTAATATAAACTATGACCATGCCATCTCGTTGGTAATGATGTTACTTGTTTTTATGTCCAAACATGAATGTCTAGTCTAAGATTTCAATATCCTCAATTTTTTTTTTAAGCATATGGAAACATTTATATAAAAAAAATTACATAAAATCTATTATAATATTGATAAATATTATTTTATGACTTTTGCTTTTTATTTCTTTTTATATGGTTTTTCTTAATTGGGTATTTATTTGTTTTTTTTTTTCTAATTTTATGGTCTTGTTGTGGTTTTCCCCATGCCTTATTAGCATGCATGTTTATGTTGAAGAATGGCATATTATTAGGAGCGGGGTTTTTAGGGCAATTTTCGCACCCACCACCGCTTAGAAGAAACAACTGTGAGGTTTAGGGCCTCACTCCGGGCCTCGTTCAAGAAGAGATAACTCACATGGAACATGAGGGGGCCTTTGCATGATAGCAACTTTTAGATACTGAGGTTCTGGTTGAGTTGGCGGACTGGATGCCAGATGTAGGTCACACACAAGGCTGCTTCAACCAATACTATATACTGACATCTGAAGTTTCTCCTTGGCTAGATTGTAATGGATCACTTTGAACATATAGATGACATCCTCCACTCTTTAGAGCACCTCCACCATCATTTACAGAACTTGGATCAATGTTTGGATCATATTGAGCAACAATTAAGCATCCCTCCTTCAACTAGCAGCAATCCTGGCAACAATAAAGATCCAGTTCAAGTTGTCGCCACTGATTCTAATCCATCTACTTAATTTATCTTATGCCTACGATTATTTTGAATTCTTATCTTACAGTATGTTATGCTGGACTATTTGGAATAATTTTCAATGTGTATCTCAATCTTTCAGTGTTTTTTTAAACATTTTGATATCTTACACCTATCTACAAAGCGTGCAATTTTGATTATGATCCAATCATGAAAAACAAAGCTAAAATATTCAAATCTTTTATATACATTTCAATTTATAAAAAAAATAAAATATTGACCCAAAAGATAAGATAAATATTATTTAGTTAAATATATATAATAATAATTTTATATAAATAAAATTATTAAATTATAAAACTATTGAAATATATTATCAAGTATTTGAGTAATCTTTTATTTATTAAAATTATTATTCAAAATTTAAACTATATTTATAATTTTTTCCATAAAATTTTGTTATTAAATAATTATACATATATGATTGTTAATGTATTAGTGTTACTTTATATTTTTGTTTTTTTCATTTTCATCAAAATTTTTGTTTTTTCTAATTTTTATCAAAATTTCGAAATATCTTTAGATTTAACTATATTTTTTATTTATTTTTATTTTTTTATAAAAATTAATTTAAAATTTGTTTTTTGCGTTTATGATATTATATTTTAATATTAATAAAATACTTAAATAAATAATAAATTATATATTTTTATAATATATATATATATATATATATATATATATATTAAAAATGTATATTATGTTTCAATATTAATAAAATCCATAAATAAATAATAGAAAACAAATTAAATATTTTATATATATTTTATATTTAAATATAATATAAATAAAAATTATAAAATATCTTTCAAAAAAATCACATAATTGTTTTGATAATAGTGTTTGATTTTTTTGAAAATATTTTATATAAATCATAAATCACAAAAAAAAAGCTCGCATATGGATATAAATGAAAATATAAAAATTATTATAAATTCCATTTAAAAAAGTTTCCAAAAGCAGTTAAATTAGAAACTTGTGTAATCTTTTCTTAATAGTATATCCTATTAACATGAAATGATGATGTTTATTTTCAATCTTATTTGTAATATAATTTTTAAAATTTGTTAGTTTCAATATGTTTAATAACCTATTAAGAGGAAGTGATGTTTATTTTTAATCTTATTTGTAATATCAATTTTTAAATTTGTCCGTTTCAAGATGTTTAATAATCTTATGGGTTATTTAAGTAATAATTCACTTATTTCAAAGTGTTTAAGAGTTCTTTAAGAAATGTCAAATTTTATTATAAAGATAATGAATATTAATATTAATTTTAAGGATGTCTATCTTTTTTAAATTAATAATATTAAAGATAAAATTCTAATCAATTAAATTAGGTTTGATAAAATCTTTGTAATATTTCAATTTTTGTTAGTGATTTTATTAAATTTTATAAAGATGCGAGTCTTAATTTTATTCAGAGTATGAATTTTTTTTTTTTTAGGGGTGGCATGTGTGGGGTATTCTATGGTTTTATAGGACAAATGGAATTAAATTATTTTTGGATTTTGGGTATAATATTCAATAACCAAGTGAAGATGTATGCCCTTTTACAAGGAATCAATTTAGCTAAGAAACTTCTCAGTAGCACACTCATTATTATGGGGGATTCAAATAACAAAATTTGACATCTTGACCTTGAAGCTACTCTTATGGACCTTAAACTAAGTACTTTTTTCAAGAGAATTGTGTCAAGCCTCCACTCAGTTCCTGAAACTCAAGCTAAGCATGTATTAAGGGAGCTAAACAAGCTGACGGATTTAGTGGCCAATAAAGTTGTCTAAGGCTTGATCCAAGCATAATGAGGGTCAATCGAACTATCCAGCTAGTCTCAATTCCATAACCTGAAGTCAATGACTAGTAATGGTGGTGTTAATGCAAAGGTAAGTAATTCATGCAATGATTTGAAAATACAAAGGGAAAATGGATGGGATACTGCATCGTGTGGGTTTTTATGGATGAGTTGCAATAGTCTCGTATGAATGGAGTACTAAATAAGGTTGAAGGAAAATGCAAAGGTGATGTAGGAAAAAGATATGGAGTTGGAAGTAGGGGTTGGCATGTGAGGGAAAAGGCACATTTACTTCCCAATCATGACGATAACATGATGCCAACCCCTTTAACGGATGAGTTATTGGAGGTTGATGAGTCAAGTGTGGGAAGAAGGGTTCTATGTGTGGATGAAAGGGAGCAATTACTTTGCAATCAATTTTTTGATGAACCATCCAACAAGAATGATACCATGGATGGATTTGTTAGTGTGGATAGTTGTCTTGGGAAATTAAAGTAACATACTCCCATTCCTAACTACTCACAATGCTTTGTCAACCTTTGGAGATCGTAATCTAAATTGGGATACATTGTTCATTAGTTGTTATTGGTAGGCTTGTAACTACACCTTGAACTAGGTCGATGTACACTTTGGATGCAACCATGGATGTTAGGCGAGGTTGACGACATAACTGAGGAATAAATCCAAGTACAATGGAAGTTGAGGAGTAGTTGGAGCTTGTCACCCATAGCATGCAAATAGATAGGTTATCAACGTAGTTCGATTTGTTGATGGCCATTCTAACTGCACAATATAATCATATTCAAGAGAAAAGAGTTGAATTGAATGGACTAAAATAGTAATTGGAAAGTGTACAAGCAAGACAACAAGAAGGCATCCTAGTTGCTATGGCCCCAACATCTTTTGTCAACTGCACATACTCCTTCAGCAAGTCTTCCTAATCTGAATTGGGTAGTTTCTATGGATAATATAGTAATCACATATGATTAGTGTAGATGTTCACTCTTTGTAATTTTGACTATGCCAGATAAATGTTGTAAAGAACTGGGCATATACTATAGGTAGTATACTTATAAACATCTCTAAATATGTGTAACAAGTTTGTGGTCTAAGAAGTTATTAAATTTTAGACTTATAGAAAACTTTGGAATATCTTGTCACTCAAGTTTTTGGATGTAACTTTACTGTCCTTTATATTAATATATTTTCACTTATTGTTATTAAAAAAAATAATAATGTTTTTTTTTAATATTAGAAATGTCAATTAATTACTATATAGAGAGAGGGGGTTCACCACTAAAGATTTATATTTATGATCATTGTTTTATAAGAAAATATTAGGTATTACTATATTTTAGGTTTTTTAATCATTAATGAATACTTAATTTTGGGTCTCTCCACATTTATCACACATTTAATTTATATAGCTAAACTAATATATATTCTAATCAATGTAACATTAATGAATATCTTTTCTCAATATATAATCTTTATGATGAATGTATTAAAATTGATTTGATTAAGTGGTTGAGTTGCTCAAAAGACACAACACACAAAAGCAAGATTTGTTTGACTAACATGGGAGAGAGTGGGTACTTTTATTTGTGGTAGTTTAATTGTTTTATATTTGGAGGTTTTTTACTATATATTCTAGTCAAATTTACCCAAAAATACAATAGGAATTTGTTGGAATCACAAGTTTTATCTCTGAACTCTACGCAATCGGAATCCCTCACAACATTGAACCCATTTATATATTAAAAAATAATTTTTATTTAAAAAACACAATCTAACCAATAAAAATATTTCACCAACTTATAATTAAAAACTTTAAAATATATAAAAGAGTTAAACAACACCTTTTATATTCTAGATGGATTTTAATTCTCCATCTTATTGAAATATATTGGATTATAAATTTCTATGTTATTGAAATATATTGCAGGTACGGCTTGGAGTATGCCCTAACACTACTTCTGCTTGACTAAGAGCTCATCTTCCTTAGATGTAAGGAAACATGGTAAGGACCAAAAACTTAAAAAACATTTAGCAAAAGTAAAACCTACCCCTTACCAACAAAAAAAGAAAAATAAACCACTCATTGTGTTAGATAACCATGCCATTCCTCCCTATGCAATGTTTTGATCTTCTTTGGTAACGCTACATTTGGAATATCGTGAAGCAAACGCCGTTCCCATGAAGCGTGCTTCTCTGGTTCTCACTTCCATGTGACCACCACATTGGAATCCTCGATCTGACTGCTTATAATATTCACATAAAGGGGTTTACTACAATAATTTAATAACGTTGTTCACTTTTATTTTTAACATTTTTTTAACTTCACATTGATGAGCTACCAAATTTATTGGGTTCAACAAATATTTGCCTATTCTTTAATGTTTTTATTACCATTTTCTTATGTGCACATGATATTATCTTGGGATGCCAATCAATGGTGTCATTTTGTTGACATGAGCTTCATCTACTAATCAGTTATGGGCTTTGACAATTTGATTTTGTTGGGCATGTCTTTTGATATATTTATTAGCATAAAATTAATATGAGGAAAATAAAAATCATGATTTTTAATATCTAGCTATAAATAATAAGTTTTATTAAAATATGATGTTTATCACTAATATAATAAGTGTTTTATGGTAATTAGATTTTTATTATTAGAAGTTAGAAAACACATAATGAGTAGTCAAATTTAATATGATTAAGTGTGTAATAATAATAATTATCATTTATAAAATCACAAGCATATCATGCCAAGCCTCCACAGTTGATTTTTAAAGTCTAGATAGGTATATACACTATCTCCCTCATACTTTGAAGGAAACACATGCTAAGCTAGCAATGAGTGTTTTTTGTCACACTTCCAAAAAAAACCAACCACCACATTATTTACTAATAGACACAAATTGAACTATCTATCTCAAAAGGATTTAAATATTTTGAATAGTAAATTAAATATTAAATAATATTAATAGTAAATTTTTATGATTAGTTATCAATTAGAAATTATACATCAACGACATATTAAATATATTCATTTTTTTCCTTGAATTTTTTTTGTTGGTGTAATTTTATTATTGAAAACAAAATTACAATTTGTAAATGTTATAAGAAACACATTCAATAGTTAGTTGTAAGGCTTGGAAATTATTGAGCACAACGCTCCAAGACATGTCCCCCAATAACGAGAGGACCACAAGAAAACTATGTGTAAAGGCCTATTAACAAAACCCCAGGTTACAAACATCCATGGGTCGAAAACCTGAGAGGAAATGATCAATAGTCCAAAGAACGTCAACTAAGTGGCGATTGGAACTACGAACCATGAAGTCGAGAGACAAAACCGCTATGCATCCACAAGAACTAACCAGAGCGACGATGGAGGATGGAAGAAAGAAATGTGACCCGTGGCAAATCCTGATGAGCAACCAAGACTAAGCTCAAGTGAGGCGACACTAGCAACGCCCCCAGCACAAGCAATGTCAAAAACTGCACCTGCAAAGAGAATGCTGAAACGAGCAACACGAAACAAGGGGCGAAGGTGGCTAGAGTAGCCACTAGGCTCCCTACTCCTCAATGCCCATTCCCAAATTAGAGCCAACACAAGTAAACCGCACCTCCGAGACAAGCCTTGACAAAGCACGAACTAGGTAAAAGGAAGATGAGGTAGCATGAAACAGGGGCAAAGGCAGCTAAGGTTCAACTACCAACCCTCACTCCCTTGGAAAATAAAATGAAAAACTTTTTTCCATTAATTATAGTTTATCATTAACTATGGATTATTTATAACCGGCTATTTCAACGTGTAGTCGGTGAGAGACCCTCAGACCGCACACGGAAATACTGTCTAGTCAAAGGAAAATTTGTTTGAGCAATATCACGGACTGTGGGTAGCAAACGGGAGGCGAGTCCTCGTGTTGTGAGGCATGACGTCACCCTCGACTCACTCTCTTATTGTTAAAAGAACGTTATTGTGCATGATCACAAGGAAGAGATTGTTGTAAAGAGTATTTTTGTTATTAAAAATAGTTGAGGTAAGTAATTAATATAGATCTGATTTAATTTAAAATCTCGTTAGATTTGTTATAAAAAATAGTGAATTGCACCATGTTTATTGGAAGAAATTGAGGAAGAGATTGTTGTAAAGAGTATTTTTGTTATTAAAAATAGTTGAGGTAAGTAATTAATATAGATCTGATTTAATTTAAAATCTCGTTAGATTTGTTATAAAAAATAGTGAATTGCACCATGTTTATTGGAAGAAATTGTTGTAAGAAATTGTTGTAAGTAGTATTTTTGTTATTAAAAATAGTTGAGGTGAGTAATTAATATAGATTTTATTTAGTTTAAAATTTGGTTAGATTTGTTTTATATAATTTGTGGGTTATTATAAGTTATAATTGTAATAATGTTGTAGACATGTTTTTTGATGTGAATTAGTGTTTTAGTTATGGTATATATATATATATATATATATATATATATATATATATATATATATATATATATATATTTTAAAGTTTGGTAGGATTATATATATATATATATATATATATATATATATATATATATATATATTTTAAAGTTTGGTAGGATTACGTCTTCATTATGTCTAACTTCTCACCCCATTTAGGGGGATAGCACAAGATTTTAACCCAATACTTTTATTCGGTGAGACTTTATTTTCATGGTCATTGCCAATTGATCTACTCCAAGCAAACGAATTCTTTTTAATATTAAAAAACAGAATTTTCATTTTTTTTTTCTAAATTTTAAATACAAATAGTTTTAAACATAACACAAATAAATAAATTTAAAAATATAAATTATAATAATTTAAAATATAAATAAAATAAAAAATATAAATTATATTAATTGAAAATACATAAATAATCAATATTACTTTAGTTTAGTTCTCATTATGTTATTATTGATTTAAATTTTATACAGAAAGGTTGAGAGTAGGAGTTATCTGTACCATGGAGTGGTACAATCTTAATAACATTGTCTCCAAAATGAATACATCATTCTTCTATCCAACATTAAAATTGACCCTAAAATAAATTTAATTAAAAATTATAATATAAATATAAATTTTTATATATAATTAATTTTTTAAATTTTAAATATTAATATTTAATTGTATTTTTAAGAATATATCTATGTTAGTAACACCTTATTTTAAAAACACCAAAATAAATATTTAGCAAGGGGATTGTTAGAAGAATAGGCCAACTCATCATCAATTTGAATAAGGAAATGATTGAATTAAAAAAAATGAAAAACATAGAAATTAGTAATTTCATAAACTATTTTTAGTCTAATGGACATGAAAATATCATTCATTCATCCTCACCTTACTTCTTTGTGAAACAGGGTGCTAAAAAAGGCCAAAGGAAGTGTGGGAGGAAAGAGTATACATTTTTTGTTCTTTAGGAAAAGTGGAAACAGAAAAACATTTCATTTTAGAATGTGAGACCTTCAAAGACAACAGGGAAAGTTATGCAGATATGCTGGCAGCTAGCTCTTGGGATAATCTATTTAGCGACAGGTTTGTCGAGAAGCTGGGAACATTTATTTTGAAGCTTCACAAAAAAAATGACCGAATACATGAAACATATGAAGAAGCAATCTGTCATTAAACTATCTTTAGCCTCATAAACATTAAAATAGTTTTTATTTTTTTTCCTTTAATTATTAAAAAATAATTAATATAATGTTGCTACTTAAACAAATTTATAATCCACGTCATTATCGTCATCTACAATGGTAGGTAACACTTTGAGCATCCCTCGTATTTGTTGTGTATTTTTATGTGTAAAATAGAAATGGAGAGAGCATGCACTAAAGTGAAGCAACTCTTTCTTGAACGCCAGAGACGGTGGATACAACAAATCATGTTCTTGTTTACGAAGAGATTCTATATTGTGTTCTCCATTATAATTTATGTTGTATTTTATGGTGAGCTTAAGTTGATTGCAGATTTCCGGAATATTCCTGGATCCGACAAACATGGAGGCGGTCAAAAAATTGACCACACCCATGTCCATCGGATCCTGAAATATTCCAAGAATCTGCAATCAACTTAAAGATAGCCTGTATTTTATTAACTATAAATTTCATTTAAATTCATTTAAATTTATTGCACCATCAATGTAAACCACACATTGGCTTCGATAACCATGCCATTCCACCCTGTTATGATCTTTTTGTGGGAGCATTACTTTTGGAATATTGTGAAGCATATGTCGTTCCATTTAAGTGTGTTTTTCTGGGCCTAAAGTCCAAGATTGTGATAATCTCATATTGGACTTCTCGCTCTGAGTACTTTAGCTTTTAAGAAAAAAAAACCATCATACTTTCTTATTATTTTAAGAAAAAAAAACCATCATACTTTCATTAATAAGAAAAACAAATAAGAAAAACAAATAGATACATTTTCTGGAATTTTACATGTCTAGTCTTTTCATCTTTGTGTCTCATAGAAAGTCTCTAAAATTCTCAAAAAAATAATCATTACCTCTAAAAAAAAACATATGGATTCTATAGTATTCTCTGAAATGCTAAAACATCTAATTGATAACTTTTCACTGTGTTCGACTTTGTTTACAACAAACCATGTATGAAAGTGCTTTATCTTCTTCGTGATGCTTATTTTTAAACATGGTTGTACACACAAAAAAATATAATGTCAAGTTCAAGAAACTATGGACAGTTAAAGGCTATCCATTAGATATTAATACTTCCTGAACTGTAGAGAGAATTGTTTTTAAAAGTTGAGTAGAAAATTTTCCATGGCGAAGAAACATTGCATCCTTGTTGTTGGTATTTGTAATCTTGTAACATACTGGTGAAAAGCTAGAGTTCTTCATTTTTGAGTAAGACTCAATTTTCATGAGGGCATAATTTGAAGCCACGCGACATCTTGAGATAATGGTCTCACGTGTAGTTGTATTCAGAAAAATTATATTAAATGATCTCGCAATTTGACATGTCCGTCAATTTTAAAGTCTATGAGACTTCTGATTTACAATAAATTGGTTCACTATTAAGACACTTGTTCAAATCTCATTATTAAACCAGTCAAACTCTCGACAGTAGGAGAGGCCCGGTAGGGACTCACCGATTCATATGGGTGAGGAATCGAACTCTCGACAAGGGGGCCGCCATCAACGTAGTCGCTTGTCCACATCGGGCAAGGTGAATGAGGCGGTTTTCTAATATCTGTTCGAAGCAAACTTAGTGCCTTCGCCAAACTTGGTAGGCGAGAAAGAAACCTCTAAATCACTGGGATAAACTCTTGGCATCTCCACGTGGCCTGGACTAAGACTACCAGCATCAAGTGCATCAACTCTAGGATCGACAGCATCGAGTATCCCCCCCATTGAGTAGCCCCCTGTGATTAGGCCCTACCATTGGATTATAGCGGATTAGAGCTTCCATGGATTCCCATTGGCTTATTCCCATTAGAGCTCCCATGGATTCCCATTGCTTATTCCTCCCATTGGATCACCTGTGTATTATTCCATTGGATCACTGCTAGCACTCAATACTATTAGCTGTAGTCTATAGAGTAGTTGTAGTCCCCACATGCACTAAGAACTACCATTAGTCCCATGCCCTACTAAGGCCATAGAGAGTGAAATCCAAGTGAAAGTCTCCATTCTTTTCATTTGAAACTAAGTCCCCTTCCTTTATCCCTGAGCGTTAGCGAAGAACTTAAGCCAATCCAATTTGAGCAGCCGGGTATCGAAGCGGAGTAGCCCAGTTGAGTAGGCCTACCGTATTGTATCATCGGATTGCATCGTCCAATTATTAGCCAAGCCCGAGACTATAATACCTTGAAATAAGTCTTACTCTATCTATTATATGTTTTGGAAGTTTTTTCGATGTATTTTCTAGTCTAATTTATCCATAATTGAACAGATATTTGCTAGAATCACATGTTTGAGTTGTGAACTCTCCACAATTGGAGTTCCCTAAGAGTTTTTCAGTGTTCTAAATCTATATATGCAGTGAAAAACTTATTTATACAAAACATTATCCTCATATGCTAAGTAATTATTCCTATAGGCATGTTTATTTTGAAATAGGGATTTCAGAAGTTTAATTTAATAATCAATAATTATAAGGTGGATGATGGGGATTTAACCTCCATGGCATATTCTAGAATATTTCTAGTAGTATACAAAAATCAAAGGTTGGGATTTATCTCCAATGTAGTTATACCATTTTTTGCTCTTTTAATTAAATTGATAAATTAAAAAATTATCATATGAACAAGTGTCATATGAAGCGAGCTATGGTTTTTTAGGCACGTGGTATCAATACGCTATGATATTGGCTCGTGATATTAATAATGTGGCCACATTGTTCTTTAATCCAATATTGGTGCTCACCTCTCTCTCTCTCTCTCTCTCTCTCTCTATATATATATATATATATATTGATGCAGGGACATTTAAAAAAATAATCCCACTTAGATTCTAGGAGTCTTAATTTATGTTTGAACAATAGTTGAATTTTGTTTTTTTGTTAAAATAAATTAGAGGGGAAAATAATAACTAGAGCATAGGCCTTTTGTTAAGGATTTGTTTAGTTATGAGTTACTGAATAAATTCAAGAAAAAGAAGTTAGTTATGCTATAGATAGTTTCGATCTCATATTTTGGGGGAAAATGTAAAAGAATTCCATAAATCTCGATTGAGGAGTTGGGTGGAAAAAGTTTGAAACGATGTTATTAAAGTTTTCCTCTAAAAAATAGTTGAATGGTGTTTTCAATCTTTAATGAGATGAATATTTTACAATTACATTCTAAATGCTTTGTTCAGGCTTAAGCCTCATGAACACTCCTAATGTCCCGTATACTTGATAAGTATCACATTCCGTTTGATCTCCCCCTGTTTTAACTTTGTGGAAGCAAGGGATGTTTACCTGTGTGAATGTGTGGAAGATTGAGCAACAACCTATGTGTGTAGTAAACAGAAGAACCATGCAAGGGAGTGTAATTTTCAGAACCTAGAGGAAGCGTGGACCCTTAGCTTTGAGCATTATGATCTTTTCTAGATTTTTATTCCACCGTGTAGACAAAGAACACATTTTTGGTAACATATATTTCTTGAAATTTTTATTCTTTGGGAATTGATATTAAATTGGAACAATGGGTTACCAATTTAAATCTTGAAGAATGAGTCGTAGTTTATACACCTAGAACAGAGGTAACTAGTAAAATCACTAAATCGTCACCTACAAGTATTATTGTTATCCCTATGGTGTTCTTATGACCACGATTCAATTCTTGTTCTGTGTGTAGACTTCTTGTTCAATGAACAAAGAATTTTCAGACCTTTTTTCCTATGTTGGAGAAAGGTTCCATAATGATTTGTTTCATGGTATAAGAAAGTATAAATCCCAGTACACCTTCCACAAGTGGTTAAATTATAGTAAGGTTGCCTGAAAGAGAAAGATACACCATTCCACTACAACATTAGCGGTATTAGAGTAGATTTACAGTTGGAGTTTGCAGTTTATAGCAAGGTTATTTCCCAGTGATTGTTCTGCAAGAGATGGCACTTAGGATCATAAGAGGTTGAGGTGGAAAATGAAGAGGTCGTCTACCTTTTGCTAACGCGAAATTGTTGGAGGAGGTAATACTTCTTTGGGAAAAGATGGAGGTTATTGAAGTATCCAGACAACAAGAACTTGAAATTGGGGACACCAGTGAACCAGAAGGGGATTATTCTAAAGAAGAAGGAAGAGTAGTAGAAGAAACTACAAATTTGAGGGTTCTTAAGTCCATTTTGAGTTCTAGTTCAAGGCCAAAATTTGAGATTATAACATAATATGGGAGTCTAGAGTGAGAGGAGTTGATCGACTAGATAACGCCTTGGATAAATATTTTGATTACGAAGAAGTAGGTGAGGACAAGCAAGTGAAATTTGTTATTACAAGGCTGAGAGGACACACAACGTTATGGTGGGATTGGGTGTAGCAGAAAAGGAGGCGTAAGAGCAAAGTTGAGATTAAGCGCTGGAGCAAATTGGTGGCAAAGTTAAAATGTAAGTTTCTACCCAAATTTTATGAGTTGATGTTGTATAGAAAAGTGTAAATTTGAGACAAAAACTAATGACAGTAAAAGAATACGTGGAGGAATTCTACAAGATAAACATCAGGGTATGTTATATAGAAGATACCCATGAGTCAATTTTTAGATATATCAACGGGCTAACGTTTAACATACATGATGAAATAAGTTTGTTTTCATTGAAGTCTATAGCAGATTGGTGGCAAAGTTAAAATGTAAGTTTCTACCCAAATTTTATGAGTTGATGTTGTTTAGAAAAATGTAAAATTTGAGACAAAAACTAATGATAGCAAAAGAATACATGGAGGAATTCTACAAGATAAACATTAGGGTATGTTATATAGAAGATACCCATGAGTCAATTTTTAGATATATCAATGGGATAGGGTTTAACATACATGATGAAATAAGTTTGTTTTCATTGAAGTCCGTAGAGGACGCGTATTAGGCTACATTAAAGGGGGAGGAAAAGTTGGAAAGAAAGAGCCAAGACAAAGGTAGAGGTATGTCAAGACGAAGAGGACAATAGAAAGGGCAGAAGCATGCTGAAACTAGTAATTTTGGACAACAAGAACAAGCAACCAAACCTAATGATTCGAGGGGCAGAGGATCTTCTTCAAGAGGAAGAGGCAAAGACAAAGATAATCAAGTTCAATGTAACATATGTGGCAAATTAGACCATAAGTCGTGGAACTTTCTGGAAAATGCTACAAAATAAAGAAATGTACAAGTGGTGCAAGCTAAGAATGAAACTAAAGAAGATGAAGCATCGGCTGAAGTCTCAGAAAACAGAGAAGCCCTATTGATGAAAAGATTCTTGTTGAAGCCAGGTAAAGAAGTGTGTGATCCACCTCAAAGAAGGAATATATTTCAGACAATATGTAAGGCAAAGGTAAGTGTTGCGAATTAATTATTAATAATGTAAGCACTGATAATTTAGTCAATGTAGAAAGGGTAGACAAGTTGGGGTTGGAAAAGATGCCACATCCTACCCTATGCTAAGTTTGTTGGCTATAGAAAGATCAACAAGTATTGGTAAATGGACAATGCAAAGTTTAGTTTTGTATTAGATGATATAATGACCAAGTACTATGTGACATTATGCCCGTGGAAGTTTGTCATATGCTACTTGGAAGACCTTGGAAATATGATCAGAATGTAATTTATGATGGTAGGAAGAACACCTACACATTTGAGGAAGATGGTAAGAAGCACAACCTCATGCCTCTGAAAGAAGAACAAGATGAAGTATAAAACACTCCCATGGTTTTTCCAATTAGTGAAAAGGAATTTTTGAATCAGATCCAAGAAGAAGAGGTAAACTTCACTTTGATTACAAAACCTAGAGTTATTTTGAAAAACTCAAGGTTAAATAATTTGCCAATTAAAGTTTAGAATATATTGAATGAATATGCTTATATTGTAGTAGACGACTTACCAAATGAGTTACCACCCATTCTAGGCAATAGGCGTCATATAGATCATATTCTTGAAACAAGCTTGCTAAACAAGGCAACCTATAGAATGACACCAACATAGAATGAAGAAATAAGAAAACAAGTGGAACAATTATTGGTAAAAGGATTGATCATGGAGATTTTGAGCCCACGTGCCATACCTAGAGTATTGAGCCCAAAGAAAGGTGGAGAGTGGAGAATGTGCATTGACTCCAGAGCCATAAACAAGATTACTATCAGGTATCGATTTCCTTTGCCATGTATTGATGATTTGATGGATTGTGTAAGTGGTGCCAAATATTTTTCAAAGATTGATTTAAAAAGTGAATATCACCATATTAGAATAAGGGAAGGGGATGAATGGAAAATCGCCTTTAAAACTAATGAAGGGTTGTACGAGTGGTTGGTCATGCCTTTTGGTTTGACTAATGCGCCTAGTACATTCATGAGACTTATGAACGAAGTCTTTAAAGAGTTCATAGGAAAGTTTGCAATTATATATCTTGATGATATCTCGGTGTTCAGTCAAACAAAAGAGGAACATATGAGGCACTTAAACTTGGTTATGAAGAAGTTGCATCAAGAAAAGATTTTGATAAATTTAAAGAAGTATTATTTTATGAAAACAAAATTAACTTATTTGGGCTTTGTAATTTCTCAAGTAAGGTCTGAAAATGGATCCAGATAAAGTGAAAGCCATCGAAGAGTGGCCTTCTCTAAGAAATATTTTCGAAGTCAGGAGTTTCCATGGGTTAGCAACCTTCTATAGGAAGTTTATTAGAAATTTTAGTGAAATATGTGCTCCAATCATTTGACACAATCAAGAAAGAAAATCATCTTTTTAGGTGGACAACAACAACTAAAAGAAGTTAACATAGTTACCAATCAAATAGAAAAATTACCGATTACCCGTTTTTTTGAGGTAGCAAAAAAATCACCCGATTTTGAAAAGTGGTTATTTAGAATACACTTTTTTTTTTAGCATATTTTTGGCACTTTAAATTTTCTTATGTACCAAGTATGAACATTTTTTTTAAATGTTAGTGATTTTCATGCTGATTTTGAAAAGTGTAGATGCAACATCAACCCCATTTTTTTAGAAGGCTTATTTTGACACTTCAAATTTTTTAATGTATTAAGTGTAAATAGTTCTTTTTTAGATGTTGATTATTTTACCATTTTACCATTTTTCAAGTTGTTTTATTCATCTTCTTGTTTTTCTCCCTAAGATTATTACTTTTTAAGAATTTTCCAAACATTTGTTTTTTGTTTTTCTTTGCAATGTTTTTTTTATGATGAAATTTTTAATTTGTTTTTCAAAGTTTGAAAAACATAATAGCATTAATATTTTGAGGTTAAATTTTTTTATATATTTATATATCATTAATTATTTTTTCAATACACATAATATAATTGTCACTAAAAGATAACAATTTTAAATAGTCAACAAGAAATACACATATTGCAGATTGATATAATTAAAAAAATATGTATTTCAAGACCTTTTCACTAAAACCGACATGTTAAATAGAAGATTTTTATGAAAATTTTGAAAAAAAAAAGTTGAAAAAATACCAAATTTTATGAAATATTTATTCAAAGATCATGCCATTTTAAGGTTTTTTTTTTTTTTTCCAAAAAGAATGATTCAAATAACATTTAAAGTAAAAATAATAAAAAAATGTTAAAAAAATAGAACATACAATTTTAAAAAACCAATAAATTAAAAAAAAGAATTAATAATAAAATTAGAAACATAAAATCAAATAAAAAAATACAATTAAATTTAAAAAATAAACCTTAAAATAAAATAAAATAAAAAATTAAAACATTTTTTTAAAACTAACCAAAAAAATCTTTAAAAGAAATTTGAAAAAAAAAAACTTATTAAAAAAAAAAAAAACAAATTAAAAACTATTAAAAAACATCATAATAATAATGATAATAATAATAATTAAAAAATAATTATAAATAAAAAATCGAAACCCCTTGCTTGCCAAGGCCCCAGGGCACGCAGCCCCTGGGCAGGCAAAGGCAATTCCCGGAATCAATTTTGCTTGCCTTGGGGCTACGTGGTCTAGGCACTGGGAGTAGGGGGTTTCCCGTTTTTTTTTATAATTTTTTTTAAATGTTTTTTTTTTAAGTGTTTTTCTAACCATTTTTAATTTGTTTTTCTTTCTATTGTTTTTTTCAAATTATTTTTTAAATGTTTATATATATGTGTTTATTTTTATTTTTTAAATTTTTAATTATTTTGTTTTAACTTTCTTAATTGTTTTATTGTGTTTTATATATATCTATCTATCTATCTATATATATATAAAGTTATCCCATTAATATTATTTATTTATTTTTATATTTTTGTCAAATTTTTAAATTAATTTCTTAAATTGTGTTTATTTTTTTGGGGTTATTGTAGTTTTTTTAATTTTTTTTTAATATATATTTTTATTTACTTATTATTTTTTTAAATTTGTTGTGGTTTTGTTTGTTTGTTTGTTTATACAGTGTTTCTATATTGTGAATATATTTGATTGGATATATATGTCAAAATAAAAATGATAACATTTTTTTGTTGATGATGTACTTCCTTTGCAGTTGATAGGGTGATGGAAACAACGAGTTTTTTGTTGTTGTTGCTTAATCTCCATTTTTTTGCCAATATATTTCATTGAATATATATGTCAAAATCAAATTTATGTAGAAGTAATAAGTCTAGAAAAACAATTTTTTGTTGATGGTTTACTTCCTTTATGGTCCATAGGATTCTGAAAACATTTTTTTTTTTGGCATAATCTCTATTTTTTTTTTTGGCATAATCTCTATTTTTTTTTTCCACTTTCAATATGTTTATTAGTCCCGATTTATTAAATTCAAAAGAAATATAATTTTAATATTAAATTATTATTATTATTATTATTATATATAAAAACAAAATTAATATATGTATATATATATATTAAAAAACAATTAGCAAATTTCAAAATCTCACAATTATTTAAAAATAAAATATTTACACAAATTTCCAAAAAACAAATGTTATAATGCAGAGAGTATCAAAAACTCCAAAATCACATACAAATTTATTTGTTTTGTAAAATTGTTCGGTCATCATAACTGAAGTGTTTCCTATCGAACAACTTCAATACATTATATAAAAAATGTATTATATTTAATAAATTGTTATTAATATGATAAACTTAAAATAAAAATAAATTATTATAAATTAAATTAATATCAATTTTAAAAGAGTATTAACACCATGGTTGAAAATTGTTGGAATTCTAAGGCTTTTCATAGAGGTGATATTTTATCTTTAATGTCATGCTGGAAAATTGTTGAAATTTTAAGGCTTTTCAGAGACATGATATTTTATCTTTAATGTGATGTTTGAAAATTGTTGGAATTTTAAGATTTTTTAGAGACGTGATATTTTATCTTTAATGTCATGCCTATCGTTGCAATTTTAAGGTTTTTCGGTGTCATGATATTTTATCTTTAACGTCATTATTAAAAAATGTTGAAAATTTACCTCGAAACGAAAATACTTTATTCCAACATCAACAGTTTTAGTTTTCAGGGTGTTTTTTGCACAAAAAAAAAATTGTCTTTTATTGGTTTTTACTTCCATTTTTAAAAAATGTTGAAAATTTACCTTAAAAAAATCGTTTATTCCAACATCAACACTTTTCGTTTTTAGATTTTTTTTCATGTTTTTTTGGGGCTTTTTGGCTAGAGTTCTTGTTTTGAGGTAATAGTTTTGTTTAATGAGTAACTTTGTTAGTTTTGATTTGTTAAAAAAGAATATCATTGAGAAGCATATATTAGCTCTTCCAGATTTCAATAAGGTGTTTCAAGTCAGGTGTGATGCTAGTGGCAATGCAATAGGGGTTATTCTTAGCTAAGATGAGAAATCAGTGGCCTACTTGAGTGAGAAGTTGAACGAAGTGAAAAATAAGTACTCTACATATGGCAAGGAGTTCTCTGTGGTCATCCAAGCTCTAAAGCAATGTAGGAATTATCTTATGCCTAAGAGATTTGTCTTATATTTTGATAATCATGCATTGCAATTTATTACCAAACAAAACAAATTAAATCACAAGCATGCTAAGTGGTAGAGTATACACGTAATTTTATATTTGTTTTGAAACATATTAGTGGAAGTACAAATAAAGTTGCCAAAGCTTTGAGTAGAAGATGCCTACTTTTGCAAAAGTTTCAAGTGAAGGTCTTGGGATTGGATCATATCAAGGCGCTGTACAAAGATGACGCAAATTTTCAAGAGGCTTATGACGAAGGTTGGTAGTCCATGAAGAGAGACCACGATCGAAACAGACAAGTGAAAATCCAAATAGTTCGAGCAAAGACGAGCATGTGAACGCTGGTAATAAAACCCCAGGACAGAGGTAACAGACATAAACCAAAACATTGTGATTTCTTTTCCTTACAGAACAATATATATATATTTGCATACATATGACAGAAGGTCCAGAGATAGCCAACGAACAGCTAAAGAGCCGAGTTAGCCATTAGAACCCTAAACGAGGGTTTCGGTTCTAGAAAGACATACATAAACATATATAATTGTATACAACGAACAACTATCAATCCAAACTAACCAGTGGAACCCTAGAAGAGAGTTGCGAACAGCCTTCAGGCAGTCTTCCAAAATCATTGTAACTTTACAAAATTTCGCAGAGTCAAACGAGGGTTTGTGCCAACAACCCAGGATGCATAGCGATGACAGAGGCATATTAACAAAGAAATACTGGGACTCAATCCCATTAAACCGACACAAACTAAGCACCAGAAAATAAGTCGAGACAGTGGCAGAGCCTACCGGAACAAGGACCGTGGCGTTCATACCAAGCACGCCCGAGGACCAAACCCCGACCTACACAACTGAAATAGGGCAAGACTGTTAGCCAATTGTCAACTGGAAGAAATAAACGAAGGGCAGAGAATTGTTAGTACATTGTGGAAAGAAATTACCTGGAGTTTTGGCCGTGCAAGAAGAAAGCAAAACCAGAAGTCACAAGCCACAGTGACAACCTGAGACGGAGGAGCCAAGATCGTTAGAACCAGCGTAAGACGAGGAGAAAAAAAAATCATGGAGAGTTAAGTTACCTGAGTGAAATCGTGAACAGGAGGAGGCCACTGTAGACGTGACCTGTAGCATGCAAAACATGAATCAACTCTAATTAGTTGGTTAACCATTAAAGAACAATAACAATGAAGCAAGAATAAGCCAAGCAATTGAATAGGACATACTGTGACTATTTCTCTACGAAAATGAGCAGAGTCATCACCCTGTGCTCAAGGATCCGAGTTCACAAGTCACCAGATAAATGCAGGTGCCACACTCATAGGTAGAGTAGTCCATGTTTGGCGCGCACAGAGTCATAGATTAATATCATACATTTGCAGCATAAAAAAAAACTTCCAGACCAAACCCTCAACACAGTAGAAACGCAGAACAAAAATGACGGATGAACAATAGGAGGAAGGGTTTTGGCATAGACCAAGGAGCGGGAAATACAAACCAAGGTAAGTACCGCCAGCACAATGATATTAAAGACTATCATAAATGCCACCTTAACAAAGTCCAGAATCATCCGAAGATTAAACGTTAACCACAGCTATTAAGTCCACAAGAAAATCATTATTTAATCATTTAATTAGTGATTAATGTAATATTGTATTATTTAAAATCTTTGTTGTGCGGAACTTTGAGCTGGTCCCATCATAGTGGTATCAGAGTAGGATTTAGAATTGGCTTGAGAAATGGAGGTAGGAAGACAAGGTCGTGGAAGAAGTGCTCGGAGGATAGCAAAGGAAGGATTGAGAGAGGAGATTAGGATTCTTACTGCCTGTTTGGAGGCAGTTGAAGCAAGGAGAAGAAGGGATCCAGAGGTAGGTGATGACAGTGAAGAGGAAGCTATAGTGACAACAGATGGATCGGATGAAGAAGGGCCAGAAATGAGACTGTTGAGGTCGGTCCTATTGGCGAGCAGCAAGCCTAAACCAGAAATCCCAAATTATGATGACAGCTTGTCCACAGAAGTTCTGTTGGACTGGATCAGCGAACTAGACAAGTATTTTGAGTGTGAAGAGGTCAGTGAAGACCGGAGGGTCAAGTTCGCTGCGACAAAGTTGAAGGGACACGCAACCCTATGGTGGGACAGTGTCCAAACAGAGAGAAGGAGGTTGAACAAGTTGCTGATCAAGAAATGGTCAAGGATGGTGGCCAAGTTGAAGGGCAGATTTTTGCCTAAGGATTACCAGATTGCACTACATCGGCAAGTGCAGAATCTGAAGCAGAAAGGGATGACAGTAAGGGAGTACACTGAAGAATTTTACCGAGTGAATTTAAGGGCCGGTTATACAGAGGACACCCTGGAGAAAACAACTAGGTATGTAAATGGCTTAAGGTTAGAAATATTAGATGAAATCAGCATTCTTTCCCCAAAAAACATTGAAGAAGCATATCAAAGTGCTATGAACGCAGAGGAGAAGATTGCCAGAAAAGAAAATGCCAGGAGAGAATGGTGAACCGACAGAGGAAGAGGACAGTCTTATGGCAGAGGGTGAACTGCTAGCAGTAATGAAGAAGGCAGCAGTTCCAAAGCTTTCAGAACAGCAAAAAAAGGTGACAGCATGAGAGGTGGTAGGCCATATCAGTGAGGCGGTGGAAATGGCCGAGGCAAAGGAGCTGGTTATCAATGTTACAGGTGTCACAAGTGGGGACACAGATCTTTTGAGTGTCCTGAGGTGAAACAAGCTGGACAGAGGGGTGCGTATGTTGCATAGCCAGAAGAAGTAGAGGCACTTCCCCAAGAAGCAGAAAATGTGCCAGAAACAGGGGAAGCCCTAGTTTTGAACAAGGTGTTGCTGAAACCAGCCAAGGAAACAGCTGAACAAACTCAGCGGAAAGCTTTGTTTCAAACAGTTTGTAAGTCACACGGTAAGTGCTGTAAGCTGATTATTGATAGTGGGAGTATAGATAATTTGGTTGCCACGGAGATGGTGGAAAAGTTGGGGTTGAAGTGTTTGAAACACCCCACTCCTTACAAGGTATCATGGCTGCAAAAAGGCCATCAATTGCTGGTAGATGAGCAATGCGAAGTGGAGTTTCATATCGACAGATATAAGGATAAAGTCATTTGTGACATAATGCCGATGGATGTATGTCACATACTGCTAGGCAGGCCATGGCAGTATGACAGGAAGGTGGTTCATGACGGGAAGACAAACTGTTACAAGTTTGTCAAAGATGGGATCAAGCACACGCTTGTGCCCATCAAGGAGGAAGAGACAGTGGGAACAAGTGAGACGAGAGTGTTGTTAATGGGCGGAAAGCAGTTTTTGAAACAAGTTGAAGATAGCGAAGTGAGCTATGTTGTTGTTAGAAGAGCAAAGATGGTGCTGCTACACACAGAGGTGTCAAATTTGCCCATAGAAATCCAGCAGATGTTGCAGGAGTTTAGTGATATAGTGGTGGATGACTTATCAGATAAACTGCCCCCTAAAAGAAGCATAAGTCATCATATTGACTTTATACCCGGAGCAAGTTTGCTGAATAAGGCAGCATATCGGATGAGCCCCAAAGACAATGAGGAGATTAGAAAACAAGTGTAGGAATTGCTAGATAAAGGGCTGATAAGGGAGAGTTTGAGCCCTTGCGCAGTTCCAACAGTTCTCGCTCCCAAGAAAGGAGGAGAATGGCGGATGTGCACAGACTCGAGGGCCATCAACAAGATCACCATCTGGTACAGATTTCCACTGCCATGGATGGATGACATGATGGATTGCCTGAGCGGGGCAACATATTTTTCTAAGATTGATTTAAAGAGTGGGTATCATCAGATTCGAATTTGAGAGGGGGATGAGTGGAAGACAACCTTCAAGACTAACGAGGGACTGTATGAGTGGCTGGTAATGCCATTCAGACTGAGCAATGCACCCAGTACCTTTATGCGGTTAATGAATGAAATGCTAAAAGAATACATTGGGAAGTTCGTAATAGTGTACCTGGACGACATATTAATTTTCAGCAAGACGAGGGAGGAACACTTTCGACATGTTCGAAAAGTGCTGGAAAAATTGCAGCAGAATAAGCTGCTGATAAATCTGAAAAAGTGTACTTTTCTACAAAAAGAATTAGTTTATTTGGGCTTTGTAATAGCAGAAAATGAGTTGAAGATGGATCCAGAGAAGATTGCAGCGATAGTCAATTGGCCATCCCTGAAAAGCTTATTTGAGGTACGTAGTTTTCATGGGCTGGTGAGTTTTTACTGAAAATTTATAAGAAATTTCAGTGAAATCTGCGCACCTATGTTGGACACTATCAAAAAGGCAAGTTAGCCTTTTTGTTGGACCGAGGCAGCAGAGAGGAGTTTTCAACTACTAAAGAAGAAGATCACAGAGAGACTGATCCTGAGATTGCCAGATTTTTAAAAGCTTTTTTAGGTTTGCTGTGATGCAAGCGGTATGGCTGTTGGAGCTGTACTTAGCTAAGAGGATAAACCTGTTTCATTTTTCAGCGAGAAGTTGAATGAAAACAGGCATAAGTATTCATCCTACGACAAGGAATTTTATGTTGTCATCCAAGCGCTAAAGCATTGGAGACACTATTTGTTGGGGAATGAATTTGTTTTATTCTCGGATAATTCTGCACTGCAGTATGTGATGCAACAACAGACGCTAAATCACAAACATACTAAATGGGTTGAATATTTGCAAAGCTTCACCTTTGTGTTGAAACACATTAGCGGGCAGGCTAACAAGGTGGTGGATGCGTTGAGTAGGAGGGCCTTACTCTTGCAGGAGAGTACTATACAAGTGCTGGGCTTTGAGCACTTGAAAGATTTGTATCAGACTGACATAGATTTTAAGGAGGCTTACGAAGCATGTCAGAATCCTTTGGTGAGGGACAATAGTCCATGGTTGGACTATAATTTGTAGGAGAAGTTGTTGTTTAAGGGAGGACAGTTATGCATTCCTGACTGCTCGATGAGAGAGAATATCATTCGGGAGAAGCACAGTGGAGGTCTAGCTAGACATTTCGGCATAGACAAGACATTAGAGCAGCTTAGCCATTTTTACTTTTGGCCAAAAATGCGAAGGGATGTACAGAGATTTGTGACCAGATGTAAAGTGTGCTAGTTGGCAAAAGGACACAGTCAAAACATAGGACTTTACACACCATTGCCCATTCCAAGTAGACTGTGGGACTCAGTTAGCTTGGACTTCATCTTGGGTCTACCAAGGACACATCGGGGTTATGATTCGGTGATGGTAGTAGTGGACCAGTTTTCGAAGATGGTGCATTTCATCCCTTGTAGAAAAACTAGCAATGCGACTCACGTGGCCCACTTGTTCTTTACAAAGATTTTCAAGCTACATGGTTTGCCTAAGTCTATTCTTTCTGATAGGGACGTGAAGTTTACAGGGCACTTTTGGCGCACCCTGTGGAAGAAGATGGACACGCAGTTGAGTTACAGCTCTGCTTATCACCCACAGACCAACGGGCAAACAGAGGTGGTAAACAAGAGTCTGGGGAACCTGCTACGAAGCTTGATTGGTGAAAATTTGCGGATGTGGGATCGAGTACTTGCCCAGGTAGAGTTCGCTTATAACGACTCGCCCAATCACAGCACGGGTTTCAGTCCTTTTCAGATCTTGTATGGCATGCATCCTCGACGAGTGCATGATTTGCGAGATTTAGGACAGTAGGAAAGGTGAAGTGCTGATTGGGAAGATTTCGCTAACGGGATGAAAGATTTCCATGAGGAGGTGAAGATTAAATTGCAGGACAACAGTCAAAAATACAAGCAGCAAGTAGATTTGAAATGGAGAGAAGTGCAGTTTAATGTAGGGGATGAAGTCCTCGCGCATCTGCACAAGGAACATTTCCCTAGAGGTGCATACAACAAGCTGAAGTACAAGAAGATAGGTCCTTGCAAAATTCTCCAGAAATTTTCAGCGAATGCCTATGAAATACAACTGCCACCAAGAATAGGCATTTCACCCATCTTTAATGTGGCAAACTTGTTTCCCTACACTGCTGATCCAGAAGAAGAAGACAGAACCACACGGCCTACACGGGACACCCAAGATGGAAGTGAAACTTGGATGAGACAAATGCCTTACGTTCAGCCTCCCGAGATCGAGAGAATCCTCGACACTCAGGTGGCCAAACGAACTCGGCGGAAGGAGTATCTGCAATATCTGGTCAAGTGGAAAAACCGTCCTATCGAGGACAGTTCGTGGCTTGATGCCAGGCAGATAGAGCAGGCGGGTTCTTCAGTCGAGAAGCTCATGGACCGGAGTCATGATTTCTTTTTACCCCGGGAGCCTGATGCAGGAGCATCCAGCTAAGGGCACCATGATCAGGTGTTGGTCTCCGCCAAGGTGGAAAGTTTTATCAGTGATTGGTTTCTTTATGTTTAAATAGTCAAAGTAGAATGTAGGAATTTGTTTCTTTTTAATTTCAGTATCAGTTAGGGAACAATCTAGTCAGTTAGGGTCACTGTCTTGTTTGTCTTTAATAAACAATAGTTTTATAACTGTTTCGTTCATTTTAGAAAAAAAAGACAAACATGTCAAATGTAAAATCTTGCAATGCAAGCAGAACCGAATGCATAAACAGTTGTATAACTAATAGAATAGAAACTGAAAAGTAACTACGCACAGTTCAGATAACTGTGGACAAAAAGTACAAATGGAAGATTGTAAATCATTCTGAAGGTTCAGCGTACGAGCATAAGTAATAAAAAGCAGAGTAGACAATTTTTATTCATTCGAATCCATCTGTAACAGCCATTATAATATTTCTTTATTGTTTTTCCTAATCATTGAACAACCAGAATAGCAGACATGGTGCATGCAGACTATTTCATTTATTTTCTTTTCTAAAAGAACAGCACGCAGACAACAAGGATTGCACGCGAGTTTCCAGAACGAAGGTTGGTAGTCCATGAAGAGAGACCACGACCGAAACAGACAAGTGAAATTCCAAACAGTTCGAGCAAAGGCGAGCATGTGAACGCTGGTAATAAAACCCCAGGACAGAGGTAACAGACATAAACCAAAACATTGTGATTTCTTTTCATTCCAGAACAAAATATATATATATATATATATATATATATATTCGCATACATATGATAGAAGGTCTGGAGATAGCCAATGAAAAGAGCCGAGTTAGCCATTAGAACCCTAGATGAGGGTTTCGGTTCCAGAAAGACATACATAAACATATATAATTGTATACAACGAACAACTATCAATCCAAACTAACTAGTGGAACCCTAGAAGAGAGTTGCGAACAGCCTTCAGGCAATCTTCCAAAATCATTGTAACTTTACAAAATTTCGCAGAGTCAAATGAGGGTTTGTGCCAACAACCCAGGACGCATAGCGACGATAGAGGCATATTAACAAAGAAATACCAGGACTCAATCCCATTAAACCAACACAAACTAAGCACTAGAAAATAAGTCAAGACAATGGCAAAGCCTACCGGAACAAGGACCGTGGCGTTCATACCAAGCATGCTCGAGGACCAAACCCCGACCTGCACAACCGAAACAGGGCAAGACTGTTAGCCAATTGTCAATTGGAAGAAATAAACGAAGGGCAGAGAATTGTTAGTACATTGCGGAAAGAAATTACCTGGACTTTTGGCCACGCAAGATGAAAGCAAAACAGAAGTCACAAGCCATAGTGACAACCTGAGACGGAGGAGCCAAGATCGTTAGGACCAGCGTAAGACGAGGAAAAAAAAATCATGGAGAGTTAAGTTACCTGAGTGAAATCGTGAATAGGAGGAGGCCACTGTAGATGTGACCTGTAGCATGCACAACATGAATCAACTCTAATCAGTCGGATAACCATTAAAGAACAATAACAATGAAGCAAGAACAACCCAAGCAACTGAATAGGACATACTGTGACTATTTCTCTACGCAAACGAACAGAGTCATCACCCTGTGCTCAAGGAGCCGAGCCCACAAGTCACGCAGATAGACGCAGGTGCCACACTCACAGGCAGAGTAGTCCATGACCAGTGTGCATAGAGTCGCAACTTAATATCATACATTTACAAAATAAAAAAAAATAAAAAAACTTCCAGACCAAACCCTCAGCACAATAGAAATGCAGAATAAAAATGACAGATGAACAATAGGAGGAAGGGTTTTGCATAGACCGAGGAGTGGGAAACACAAACCAAGGTAAGTATCGCCAGCACAGTGATATTAAAGACTGTCATAAATGCCACCTTACCAAAGTCCGGAATCATCCGAAGATTAAATGTTAACCACAGCTGTTAGTCCACAAGAAAATCATTATTTAATCATTTAATCAGTGATTAATGTAATATTGTATTATTTAAAAAATAAAAAATAATAACATTTTTTTTTAAATTAATCAAAAAAATCTTTTAAATTTTTTTTGAAAAAAAACTTATTAAAATAAAAAGAAAAACAAATTAAACACTATTAAAAAACATAATAATAATAACAATAATAATAATAATAATTAAAAAAATAACATTTAAAATATTATTTAAATCCCATCAATATTATTATTTTTTTTGTTAACTTTTTAAATTAATTTTTTAAATTATGTTTTTTGTTTTTGTTTTGGTTTTATATATATATATATATATATATATATATATATATTTTGCAGTTTTTTGATATGTTTTTTTTTATTTTTTTATGTTTTAATATACATTTTTATTTACTTATTATTTTTTAAATTTGTTGTGGTTTTTTTTTGTTTTTTTTATATTGTGAATATATTTGATTGGATATATATGTCAAAATAAAAATGATAACATTTTTTGTTGATGATGTACTTCCTTTGCAGTTGATAGGATGATGGAAATAACGAGTTTTTTGTTGTTGTTGCTTAATCTCTATTTTTTTGCCGATATATTTCATTGGATATATATGTCAAAATAAAACGTATGTAGAAGTAATAAGTCTAGAAGAACAATTTTTTGTTGATGATTTACTTCCTTTGTGGTCCGTAGGATTCTGAAAACAATTTTTTTTTGGGCATAATCTCTCTTTTTTTTTTGCCCACTTTCAATATGTTTATTAGTCCCGATTTATTAAATTCAAAAGAAATATAATTTTAATATTAAATTGTCGTTGTTGTTATTATTATTATTATTATATATAAAAACAAAATTAAAATATATATATTCCTGAATAATGAAGTATAGTTTTTAAAAAACAATTAGCAAATTTGAAAATCTCAAAATTATTTAAAAATAAAATATTTACACAAATTTCCAAAAAACCAAATGTTTTAATGTAGAGATTATCAAAAACTCCAAAATCACATACAAATTTATTTGTTTTGTAAAATTGTTCGGTCATCATAACTGAAGTGTTTCCTATCGAGCGACTTCAATGCATTATATAAAAAAATGTATTATATTTAATAAATTGTTATTAATATGATAAACTTAAAATAAAAATAAATTAATAAAAATTAAATTATTATCATTTTTAAAAGAGCATTAACACCATCGCTGAAAATTGTTGGAATTTTAAGGCTTTTCATAGAGGTGATATTTTATCTTTAATGTCATGCCTGAAAATTATTGAAATTTAAGGCTTTTCAGAGAGATGATATTTCATCTTTAATGCGACGCTTGAAAATTGTTGGAATTTTAAGACTTTTCAGAGACGCGATATTTAATCTTTAATGTCATGCCTAGCGTTGAAATTTTAAGGTTTTTCGGAGTCATGATATTTTATCTTTAACATCATTGTTAAAAGATGTTAAAAATTTACCTCGAAAGAAAAAGATTTTATTCCAGCATCAACACTTTTAGTTTTCAAGGTGTTTTTTGCACAATTTTTTTTTTGTCTTTTATTGGTTTTTACTTCCATTTTTAAAAAATGTCGAAAATTTACCTTCATTCTAGCATCAACACTTTTCGTTTTTAGATTGTTTTTTCATGTTTTTTTTGAGCTTTTTGACTAGAGTTCTTGTTTTGAGGTGACAGTTCTGTTTGATGAGTAACTTTGTTAGTTTTGATTTGTTAAAAAAGAATATCATTGAGAAGCATATATTAGCTCTTCCAGATTTCAATAAGGTGTTTCAAGTCAAGTGTGATGCTAGTGGCAATGCAATAGGGGCTATTCTTAGCTAAGATGAGAAACCAGTGGCCTACTTGAGTGAGAAGTTGAACGAAGTGAAAAATAAGTACTCTACACATGAGAAGGAGTTCTATGTGGTCATCCAAGCTCTAAAGCAATGTAGGTATTATCTTATGCCTAAGGAATTTGTCTTATATTTTGATAATCATACATTGCAATTTATTACCAAACAAGTCAAATTAAATCACAAGCATGCTAAGTGGTAGATTATACACATAATTTTACATTTGTTTTGGAACATATTAGTGGAAGTACAAATAAAGTTGTCGAAGCTTTGAGCAGAAGATGCCTACTTTTGTAAAAGTTTCAAGTGAAGGTCTTGGGATTGGATCATATCAAGGAGTTGTACAAAGAGGATGCAAATTTTTAGGGAGCTTACAACGTGTGTCAAAATCTGGTAAGAAGGGATAGGAGTCCTTGGATGGAATATATGCTATAAGAAGGGCTTTTGTTTAAGGGTTGCCAATTATGCATACCAAAAGGTTCAGTGAACGACAATTTACTACAAGAAAAGCATAGCATTGGATTAGTAGGACATTTTGGAAGTGTCAAAACAATTTCTCAGTTGAGTGCTCATTATTTTTGGCCAATCATGAAGGCTCATGTTGAGAAGTTTGTGAAGAGATGTAAAATATACCAACTTTCCAAACAAAAGCATGAAAACAAGTTGTATCAGTCCTTACCTATTTTTGATAGACCATGAGATGCAATATGTATGGATTTTGTTTTAGGATTGCCTTGAACTCAAAGAGGCAATGATTGTATATTTTTTGTAGTGGACATAATTTCAAAGATAGCACATTTTATACCTTGTAACAAAACAAATGATCCAACATGCATTGCCAATCTATTTTTTAAAGAAATAGTAAGACTACATGGTCTTCTTACAAGTATAGTTTCTAATATGGTCATGAAGTTTGTTAGACACTTTTGGTGGACATTATGGAAGACATTGAGAACTAAGCTCAGTTTCAACGCAACCTATCACCCTCAAATGAATGGTCAAACCAAAGTCATCAATAGGAGTTTGGGATACCTATTGAGAAGCTTGATAAGTGAGCACCCACGTCAATGGGATCAAGTCCTTCCACAGGCCGAATTAACTAATAATGATTCTTCAAATCGAATTCTTAAAAGATAATTGATATAATATTGCCATGTGTAAAAATTTATAAGCCACGTCATTGTCAGCATGGTAACACTTTGAGCATCCCTCGTATTTGTTGTGTAAAATAGAAATGGAGGAGAGCATGCACTAAAGTCAAGCAACTCTTTCTTGATCGCCGGAAACGGTGGATACAACGAATCATGTTCTCGTTTATGAAGAGATTCTATATTGTGTTCACCATCATAATTTATGTTATATTTTATTAACTATAAATGTCATTTACATTTATTTTACCATCAATGTAAACCATGCCATTCCTCCTGTGCAGTGTTATGATATTTTTGTGGGAACATTACTTTTGGAATATTGTGAAGCATATGTCGTTCCATTTAAGTGTGTTTTTCTGGGCCTAAAGTCCAAGATTGTGAGAATCTCGTATTGGAATTCTCGCTCCGGCTAATTTTTTTTTTCCAAAGAAAATAACCATATACTTTCATTAATAAGAAAAACAAATAGATACATTTTCTGGAATTTTACATGTCCAGTCTTTTCATCTTTGTCTCTCTCAAAGGAGGAAATCATTACATAAAAAAAAACATATGGATTCTATAACATTCTCTCAAATGCTAAAATATCTAACGGATAACATTTCATTTTGTTCAACTTTTTTCACAACTAACCATGCATGAGAGTGCTTTATTTTCTTCGTGATGCTTGTTTTTAAACATGGTTATATATATATATATATATATATATATATAATTTCAAGTTTAAGAAATTATGGATTGTCAAGTTTAATTATATATATATATATATATATATATATATATATATATATATATATATATATATAATTTCAAGTTTAAGAAATTATGGATTGTCAAGTTTAATTTAATTATCAATAATTATAAAGTTGATGACAGGGATTTAACTTTCATGGCATATTCTAGAATATTTCTAGTAGTATACAAAATCCAAAGGTTGGGATTTATCTCCAATGTAGTTATACCATTTTTTGCTCTTTTAATTAAATTGATAAATTAAAAAAAAAAGTATCATATGAACAAGTGTCATATGAAGTGAGCTATGGTTTTTTAGGCATGTGGTATCGATAAGCCATGATATTGACCCGTGATATTAATAATGTGGTCACAATTGGACACATTATTCTTTAATCCAATATTGGCACAGGCCCCGATCTATGCTCATCCTAACTCTTATATATATATATATATATGCAGGGGCATTTAAAAAGAACTCTCGCTTCCATTCTAGGAGCCTTAATTTATGTTTGAACAATAGTTGAATGTTGTTTTTCGTTACAATAAATTAGAGGGAAAAATAATAACTAGAGCATAGGCCTTTTGTTAAGGATTTGTTTAGTTATGAGTTACTTAATAAATTCAAGAAAAAAAAATAGTTATGCTATAGGTAGTTTCGATCTCAGATTTTGGGGGAAAATGTAAAAGAATTCCAGAAATCCCGATTGAGGAGTTGGTTGGAAAAAGTCTGAAATGATATTATGAATATTTTCCTCTATAGAAGGGTTGAATCATGTAATCAATATTCAATGAGATGCATATTTTACAGTTACATTCTAAATGCTATGTTTAGGCTTCAACCTTAAGAACACTCCTAACTTCTCTCTATTTTAACATTGTGGCAATAAGGGACATTTAACTGTGTGAATGCATGGAAGATTGGGAAACAACTTGTGTGTGTGGTAAACAAAAGAACCAGACAAGAGAGTGTAATTTGCAGAACCTAGAGGAAGCGTGGACCCTTATCTCTGAGAGTTATGAATTTTTCTATATTTTTATTCCACTATTTAGACAAAGAACATATTTCTGGTAACATATATTTCTTGACATTTTTATTCTTTGGGAATTGCTATTAAAGTGGAACATTAGGTTACCAATTTAAATCGTGAAGAATGAGTCATAGTTTGTACACCTAGAACGAAGGTAAACCAGTAAAACCACTAAGTCGTCACCTACAAGTATTACTATTCACCCTATGGTCTTCCTATGACCACAGTTCAATTCTTGTTCCTTGTGTAGACTTATTTTTCACTGAACAAAGCATTTTCAGGCCTTGTTTTCTTTGTTGGACAAAGGTTCGATAATGTTTTGTTTCATTGTATAAGAAAGTGTAAATCCCATTACACCTTCCACAAGTGGTTAAAATATAGTCAGGCTGCTTGAAAGAGAAAGATATACCATTCACTTGCAACATTAGTGGTATTAGAGCATACTTGCAGTTGGAGTTTACAGTTTATAGTAATGTGATTTCTAGTGATTGTTGTGCAAGAGATGGCACTTAGGATCGTAAGAGGTTGAGGTGGAAAAGGAAGAGGTCATTGACCTGTGGCTAATGCAGAACTGCTAGAAGAGGTACGACTTCTGTGGGAAAGAATGGAGGCTATTGAAGTATCCAGACAACATGATCTTGAAATTGAGGACACCAGTGAACCAGAAGGGGATTATTCTAAAGAAGGAGGAAAAGCAGTAGAAGAAACTAAAAAATGGAGGCTTCCTCAGTCCATTTTAAGTTCTAGTTCAAGGCCAAAAGTTGAGATTCTGACATATGAGGGGAGTTTAGAGCCAAAGGAGTTGATCGACTCAATAACTACCTTGGACAAATATTTTGATTACGAAGAAGTAAGAGAGGAAAAGCAAGTGAAATTTGTTGTTACAAGGCTGAGAGGGAACACAACCTTATGGTGGGATGGGGCACAGGAAGAAAGGAGGTGCAAGAACAAAGTTGAGATTAAGAGTTGGATTAGAATGGTTGCGAAGTTAAAATGTAAGTTTCTACCTAAATTTTATGATTTGATGTTGTTTAGAAAAATGTAAAATTTGAGACAAAAACTAATCACAGTAAAAGAATACATGGAGTAATTCTATAAGATAAACATCAGGGTAAGTTATATAGAAGATAACCCTGAGAGAGTTTTTAGATATATCAATGGGCTAAGGTTTGACATACATGATGAAATAAGTTTGTTTTCATTGAGCTCTGTAGAGGATGTGTATTAGGCTGCATTAAATGGGGCTGAAATGTTGGCAAGAAAGAGACAAGGAAAAGGTAGAGGTATGTAAAGAGGAAGAGGACAATAGAAAGGACAAAAGCATACTGAAACTAATAATCCTAGACAACAAGAACAAGCAACCAAACCTAATGATTTCAGGGGCAGAGGATCTTCTTCAAGAGGAAAAGGCAGAGACAAATATAATCAAGTTTAAAGTTACATATGTGACAAGTTAGGCCATAAGTCATGGAAATTTCTAGAAAATGCTACAAAATAAATAAATGTACAAGTGGTGCAAGCTGAGAATGAAACTAAAGAAGATGAAGCATAGGTTGAAGTCTTAGAAACCAAAGAAGCCCTATTGATGAAAAGAGCCTTGTTGAAGCTAAGTAAATAAGTGTGTGAGCCACCTCAATGAAGGAATCTATTTCGGACAATATGTAAGTCAAAAGGAAAGTGTTGCAAATCAATTATTGATAATGGAAGAATTGACAATTAATCACTGTAGAAATGGTAGACAAGTTGGGGTTGGAAAGGATGCCACATCCTACGCCATGAAAAGTTTCTTAGCTATAGAAAGATCAACAAGTATTGGTAAATGTACAATGAAAAGTTGAGTTTTAGAGTGGATGATATAATGACCAAGTACTATGTGACATTATGCCCATGGAAGTTTGTCATGTGCTACTTGGAAGACCTTGGAAATACGATAAGAATGTAATTTATGTTGGTAGGAAAAACACCTACACATTTGAGAAAGATGGTAAGAGGCACATCCTCATGCCCTTGAAGGAAGCACAAGCTGAAGTACAAAACACTCCCAAGGATTTTCCAATTAGTGGAAAGGAATTCTTGAATCAGATCCAAGAAGAAGAGGTAAACCTCACTTTGATCACAAAACCTAGAGTTATTTTGAAAAACACAACGCTAAATAATTTTCCAAATAAAGTTCATAATCTATTGAATGAATATGCCGATATTGTAGTATATGACTTACCAAATGAGTTGCCACTCATTTGAAGCATAAGCCATCATATAGATCATATTCTGGGAGCAAGCTTTCCAAATAAGGCAACCTATAGAATGACACCAATAGAGAATGAAGAAATCAGAAAACAAGTGGAACAATTGTTGTAAAAAGGATTTATCAATGAGAATTTGAGCCCATGCACCACACCTAGAGTATTGAGCCCAAAGAAAGATGAAGAGTGGAGAAAGTGCACCAACTCCAGAGCCATAAACAAGACTACTATCAAGTATCAATTTCCTTTGCCACGTATTGATGATTTAATTTATTGTGTAAGTGGTTCCAAATATTTTTCAAAGATTGATTTAAAAAGTGAATATAACTAGATTAGAATAAGGGAAGGGGATGAATGGAAAATGCCTTTAAAAATAATGAAGGGTTGTACGAGTGGTTGGTAATGCTTTGACTAATGCCCCTAGTACATTCATGAGACTTATGAATGAAGTACTTAAAGAGTTCATAGGAAAGTTTGTAATTGTATATATTGATGATACCCTCGTGTTCAGTCAAACAAAAGAGGAACATATGAGGCACTTAAACTTGGTTATGAAGAAGTTGCATCAAGAAAATATTTTGATAAGCTCAAAGAAGTATTATTTTATGAAAACAAAATTAACTTATTTGGGTTTTGTAATTTCTCAAAAAGGTGTGTAAATGGATCCATAGAAAGTGAAATCTATCCAAGAGTGGCCTTCTCAAAGAAATATTTTTGAAGTTGGGAGTTTTCATGGGTTAGCAAGTTTCTATAGGAATTTTATTAGAAATTTTAGTGGAATATGCACCCCAATCATTTGACACTATCAAGAAAAAAAATCATCCTTTTAGGTGGACAACAACAACTAAAAGAATTTTTCGTTTGTTGAAAATCAAGATCATTGAGAAGCCTATATTAGCTCTTCCGTATTTCAATAAGGTGTTTCAAGTCAGGTGTGATGCTAGTGACAATGAAATAAGTGATATTCTTAGCTAAGATGAGAAACCAATGGCCTACTTCAGTGAGAAGTTGAACGAAGAGAAAAAGAAGTACTCTACGTATGACAAGGAGTTATACGTAGTCATCCAAGCTCTAAAGAAATGTAGGCATTATCTTATGCCTAGGGAATTTATCTTATATATTGATAATCATGCCTTGCAATTTATTACCAAACAAGACAAATTAAATCACAAACATGCTAAGTGGTAGAGTATATGTAGAATTTTACATTTGTTTTGAAACATATTAATGGAAGTACTAATAAATTTGTTGAAGCTTTGAGCAAAAGATGCCTACTTTTGTAGAAGTTTCAAGTGAAGGCCTTGGGATTGGATCAGATCAAGGAGTTGTACAAAGATGATGCAGATTTTCAGGAGGTTTACGAAGCGTGTCAAAATCCGGGAAGTAGGGATATGAGTCCTTGGATGGACTATATGTTGTAAGAAGGGTTGTTGTTTAAGGGTTTCCAATTATGCATACTAGAAGGTTCGGTGAGGGACAATTTACTACAAGAAAAGCATAACAGAGGATTGGCAGGGCATTTTGGAAGTGAAAAAACATTTGCTCAACTGAGTGCTCATTATTTTTGGCCAATCATGAAGGTTGATGTTGAGAAGTTTGTGAAGAGATGTAAAATATTCCAACTTGCCAAACATCGGGTTGTATCAACCATTACCTATTCTTGATAGAACATGGAATGCGGTATGTGTGGATTTTATTTTAGAATTTCCTAGAACTCAAAGGTTCAATGACTGTATATTTTTTGTAGTGGACATATTTTCAAAGATGGCACATTTTATACCTTGTAACAAAACAAATGTTGCAACACACATTGCCAATCTGTTTTTTAAGGAGGTAGTAAGGCTACATGGTCTTCCTACAAGTATAGCTTTTGACAAGGACACAAAGTTCATTGGACACTTTTGGTGGACATTGTGGAAGAAGTTGGGAACTAAGCTCAGTTTCAGCTCAACATATCACCTTCAAACAAATGGAAAAATCAAAATCATTAACAGGAATTTGGGAAACCTATTTGGGATCAAGTCCTTCCACAGGACAAATTCACTTATAATGATTCTCCAAATCGAAGTACTGGGTTTAGTCCATTTAAAATTGTTTATGGAGTACACCCACGAGGAGTTTTTGAACTCAGAGATTTGGGAAAAGCGGGAGTAAGAAGCCAATGGGGAAGACTTTCCTACGACCATGCAATATTTTCATGAACAAGTTAAGGGACCGCTATAGGAAAACACTCAAAGGTATAAGAGAAAGGCAGATTTAAAGAGAAGGGAGGTTAAGTTTTAGGAAAGAGATCTAGTATTGGCACATCTACATAAGGAAGTATTTCCTAAAAAAGAATATAATAAATTCATAGTGAAAAAGATCGGACCATGCAAAATTTTGAGGAAGTTCTCAGCAAATGCTTATAAGATCAGCGAATACTTATAAGATCGAACTTCTATTCGACGTGGGAATCTATCCTATCTTTAATGTAGCGGATCTGTAACCTTATGTGGAAGATAACTCAGAAGTACCAACATCTGAAACATATAATGACAAGGACCAACAAGCCAAATGGATGAAGAAACTACCTACAACTAAGCCAATGCAAGTAGAGGTGATTTTGGACAAAAGAGTGGTAAAGATAACCTGAGGCAAAGAATACTACGAGTACCTAGTCAAATGGAGAGATCACCCAATAGAATATGCTACTTTGTTGTCTGCTGCAATTATACTGAAAAGTGGCAGAACATGTGAAGACCTCATGGATGGGAGTCGATGAATCCTTTTGTTCCTTAGAAGATTGATCATGGGGCATTTAAAAAGAAGCTCACTCAGATTCTAGGAACCTTAATTTATGTTTTTACAATAGTTGAATGTTGTTTTTCGTTAAAATAAATTAGAGGGAAAAATAATAACTTGAGTGTTGGCCTTTTGTTAAGGATTTATTTAGTTATGAGTTCATTAATAAATTCAAGAAAAAAGAGCCAGTTATGCTACAGGTAATTTTGATCTCAGATTTTGGGGAAAATGTAAAATAATTTTGAAAATCCCGATTGAGGGGTTGGGTGGAAAATGTCTGAAAGGATGCTATGAAATTGTTTCTCTAAAAAAGAGTTGAAATGTGTAATCAATGTTCAATGAGATGAAAATTTTACAGTTACATTCTAAATGACTTGTTTAGGATTAATGCTCAGGAACACTCCTAACGTCTTGTAGACTTGTTGAGTATCACATTCTATTTGATCTCTCTCTATTTTAACTCTGTGGCAACAAGGGATGTCTAACTATGTGAATGTGTGGCCTAGATTGGACAAAGACCTGTGTGTGTAGTAAACAACAAAACCAGACAAGGGAGTGTAATTTGTAGAACCCAAAGGAAGCGTGGACCCTCAACTTTGAGCATTTTGACATTTTCCAGAGTTTTACTCCAATGTGTAGACAAAGAACAACTTTCTAGTAACATATATTTCTTGACATTTTTATTGTTTTTGAACTGATATTAAAGTGGAATATTGTGTTACCAATTTAAATAATGAAGAATGAGTCGTAGTTGATACGCCCATAATGGAGGTAAACATGTAAAACCACTAAATTGTCACGTATAGGTATTCATGTTTGCCATGTGGTGTTCTTGTGACAACCGTTTGGTTCCTGTCCCACGTGTAGACTTCATGTTCACTAAACAAAACATTGCAAACCTTGTTTTCAGTGTTGGAGAAATGTTCGAGAATGATTTGTTTCATTATATAAGAAAGTGTAAATCTCAATAGACTTTTTACAAGTGGTTAAAATACAGTCAGATTACTTGAAAGAGAAAAATACACCATTCCTCTGCAACACACACAAATTATATAGATTATACATATATTTGTAATTTCAATAAATCTTTTCTAAGTTTAAAACAAAATCCATTAAAAAAATAAAACCAACAAATTTAAAACTACGGTATATATAAACTTAAATTAAATTACTATATGAAAATGGTTGAAATCCAATTATATTTAAAAATAAATTATATTCTTTCTCTCCGAACGCCAAAAGACAATCCAGCAACATTTATATTTCCAAGAAGAGTTATTTGACCAGCCTCATCCTCTGAATTCCCGAGAAGAATTCTTTGACTAACTGGGGTTGGTACTCTCTTATCCTTTGTGGCACACTAGTCCAAGTCTTGGTGTTATGAGTCATGTGGTCACTTTTCTATTTTGGAGGATAAAGTTGAAGACATTTCTTACAAAAATATGTGAGCGTGCTTCGTGTGGCTTTTCTTATAATAAAATTGGAGGAAGATGCTACAAGTAGGTTTATATATTTTATTAATCCGTATCTTTCAAGTTACTTCGTCCATTCTTTCTAAATATGTAAAACCAATTAATATAAACTATGACCACGCCATCTCCTTTCTTGGTAATGATGTTACTTGTTTTTATGTCCAAACATGAATGTCTAGTCCAAGATTTCAATATCCTCAATTTTTTTTTCAAAGTATATGGAAACATTTATATAAAATAATTACATAAAATTTTATTATAATATTGATAAATATTATTTTATGACTTTTGCTTTTTACTTTTTTTAGATGGTTTTTCTTAATGGGGTGTTTATTTGTTTTTTTTTTCTCTAATTTTATGGTCTTGTTTTCTTGTTGTGACTTTCCCATGCCCTATTAGTATGCACGTTTCTATTGAGGAGTAACATATTATCAGGAGTGGGCTTTTTAGGGCAACTCTGGCACCAGCCACCGTTTAGAAGAAACAATTGTGAGGTTTAGGGCCTCACTCCGGGCCTTGTTCAGGAAGAGATAACTCACATGGAACGTGAGGGGGCCTTTGCATGATAGCAACTTTAAGATACTGAGGTTCTGGATGAGTTGGCGGATTGGATGCCAGATGTAGGTCACACACGAGGCTGCTTCAACCAATACTATATATTGACATCTGAAGTTTCTCCTTGGCTAGATTGTAATGGATCACTTTGAACATATAGATGACATCCTCCACTCTTTAGAGCACCTCCACTGTCATTTACAGAACTTGGATCAATGTTTGGATCATATTGAGCAACAATTAGGCATCCCTCTTTCAATTGGTAGCAATCCTAGCAGCAATGAAGATCTGGTTCAGGTTGTCGCCACTGATTCTGATCCATCTACTTAATTTATGTTATGCCCACAATTATTTTGAATTCTTATTTTACAATCTTTCCTGTTAAACTGTCTGGAATGATTTTCAATGTGCATCTCAATCTTTTAGTGTTTTTTTTGAACATTTTAATATCTTACACACTAGGTTTTTTTATTATTAATGAAACTTGACATTGGATCTCTTCACATTTATCACACATTTAACTTATATAGCTAAATTAATATATATTCTAATCAATGCAACATTAATGATTATATTTTTTCAATATATAATCTTTATGACGAATGTGTTAAAATTGAGTTGATTAAGTGATTGAGTCACTTAAAAGCTCAAAAGACACAGCACACGGTAGGAGGATTTGTTTGACTAACATCTCAAAGTGTGGATATTTTTATGTGTGGTAGTTGAATTGTTTTATATTTTGGAGGTTTTCTACTATATTTTCCAGTCAAATTTACCCGAAAATCTAATTAAAAATTGTTGAAATCACAAATTTGATGTATAAACTCTATACAATCCTAATCCCTCGAAACATTGAATCCATTTATACATGAAAAAATAATTTTTAATAAAAAACATAATTAAAAAAACACCATTTCACCCTTAAAAGAAATTAAACAACACCTTTATTTTATACATTGATTTTAATGCTCCATCTTATTGAAATATATTGAATTATAAATCTCCATGTTATTGAAATATATTGCAGGCAATTGTAAACAACTCATTGGGTTCGATAACCATGCCATTCCTCCCTATGCAATAATGTTATGATCTTTTTTGGTAACACTACCTTTGGAATATCGTGGAGCATACGGTGTTCTCAATTCCAAAATTGTGACCACCACATATTGGAATCCTCGCTCTGACTACTTATAATATTCACATACAGGTGTTTACAACAATAATTCAACAACGTTGTTCAGTTTTCTTTTTAACATTTTTTTAACTTCACATTGATGAGCTACCAAATTTATTGGGTTCAACAAATATTTGCCTATTCTTTAATGTTTTTATTACCATTTTCTTATGTGATAATATCATTGGCCTATTCTTTAATGTATTTATTACCATTTTCTTATGTGCACATGATATTATCTTGGGATGCCAATCAATAGTGTCATTTTGTTGAAATGAGCTTGATCAACTAATCAATTATGGGCTTTGACAATTTCATTTTTATTGGGCATGCCTTTTAATATATTTATTAGCATAAAGTTAATATGAGGAATATAAAAATCATGATTTTTAATATCCACCAATGCCTCTGATTTATAAGAACAAATATGACAGGGACTAATAAGATATTTAAGGAATATGTTAGAAATATAAAGAATATAAGAAATTTGTTAAATAATGTAAAAATGTGAGAATTTTTGAGTGCAAGTTTTTGTAATTTATAGTATTTATAAAGAGATTTTTTTAGGAAAATCACATTGAAATACTTTATGTCGAAGTGTTTCAAACTATTTAGTGCTGTTTATTATCAAAATTTATAAATAAATTTATAAAGAGAATAAGAAGATTATTAAAAAATTAGATGAATGTTGTAAAATATTTTTTTTTAAGAAATTTAATGAATAAAAAAGAAAAAAATATTAAGAAATTTCACAAAATATTATAATATTAAATATTTTTTAATAAAATAATTTGTAATGATAACATAATGTTTTATTGTAATAAATATACGTTTTATTAATTGTTATACTAATAGATGATGTTTATCACTAATATAATTAGTGTTGTATGGTAATTAGATTGTTATTACAGAAGTTAGAAAATATAGAAACACATGCTTTTGACTATTAGACCCATTCAAGTTAAGGTAGTAATTAGTGCTCTTTATCACACTTGAAAAAGAAAAAAAGAAAAAAAAGAAAACAACCACACTATTTAGTTATAAACACAAAATTGAATCTTCTATCCCAAAAGCAAAAGGAGATTTAAAGCTTTTGAATAATAAATGTATAAAGGAGATTTAAATAATTTTAATAGTAAATTTATATGACTAGTTATCAATTAGAAATAATACATCAACACCATATTGAATATATTAATTTTCTTCCTTGAAAAAAAATCCATAATTTTATTATAGAAAACAAAATTACATTTTGTAAATGTTGTAAGAAACACATTCAATAGTTAGTTGTAAGGCCTGCAAAATAGCGAGCACAAAGCTCCAAGAAATGTCCCCCAACAACATGTGGACTACAATAAAACTATACACCAAGGCCAAAAACCCTAGAAAGACCATACCTGGCGCAAAGGCCTACTAACAAAACCCCAATGGTTATAAACATCCATGGGTCGAAACCCTGAGAGGAAATGATCAATAGTCCAAAGAATATTGACCAAGTGGCGAGTGGAACTTCAAACCTTGAATTCAAGAGACAAAACTGCTCCACATCCACAAAAACTGACCGAAGCGATAATAGAGGATGGGAGAGAGAAATGTGACTAGTGGGAAACCCCGACAAGCAACCAAGACAAAGCTTGAGCACGAGAGGCGACGCCGGCAACGACCCCAACACAAGTGATATCGAGAACTACACCTATAGAGGGAATGTCGAAGCAAACAGAACGAAACAAGGGGCAAAGGTGGCTAGGGTAACCACCAACCCCCCCACTCCCTCAATGCCCATTCCCAAACTAGAGTGAGCACAAGTAAACCACACCTCCGAGACAAGCCTTAATAAAGCATGAACCAGGTGAATGGAAGAGGAGGCAACATGAAATAGAGGGTGAAGGAGGCTAGGGTTCAACCATTAGCCCCCCCCCCCCACTCCCTCAGTGCCCCCCCAAGTCAAAGGAAGAGGGTGCAACACTAAGACTTATTGGGAATACTCATATTGAATATATTCATACCATTCTATACATATTAAATATTGATGTTGTGTAACTAACAAGGGCTACATAGTAGCTAGTACCTGCAGATTAGTTTAAATATAGCTTAATTAAATTAAAAAATAATAAATACAAAGATTTTATTACAAAAATAAAACAATTAATAAAATATTGTATTGTTGAATGTCGTCACCAAAAGTCAAAAAATATGATTAACTAATATTGTTTATATTAACATATATGTTTATTTTATTATATATATGTTTTAATATAATAATAAGTCATATTAAATTCAAAAATACAGAGAAAAAAAATAATTCATGAAAATGAAAACAATAGAACAATAAAATAAAAATAAAAAAGTTAAATAAAAGTGAAATAAAACTAAAAACAAAAATTCAGTAATTAATAAAAATAAAAATTACTAAAAAAACCGATAATAAAACTTTAATCAATCACTTTAAAAATAAACATATTTAAAATAACAAAAATTAAATTCTCAATATTAAACTATGAATTATTTTTAACCGATAGGCTACTGCTATAGACGGTGAGAGACGACACACGGAAATACTGTATGGTCGGAAGGAGATTTGTTTTAGCAATATGACGGAGTGTGGGTACCTTTCTCGAGGAGGGGCACACGGGAGGCGAGTCCTCGTGTTACGAGGCATGACGTCACCCACCGCTCACTCTCTTATACATAAAATAATGTTATTGTGCATGATCACAAGGAATATGGAATATGATGTTGAGAGGTGGGGGTTTTAATAAGCCACGTCATTGTCTTCGTGTGGGTTTTAATAAGCCACGTCATTGTAAATTATTTGTTTTTAGAGTGATTTGTTTGTCGAATATAATAATTTTTTTTAGTTAATATTTTTTGGAGTTGTTTATAATGTAATTTTTTGGAGATTCTGGTGACAGAATTTGGCGGAAGAAATTAAGGTTAAATCTTGATTTATTGCAGTTAAAATGGGGTTTTAACTGCATATTTGGATTCAGCACCCTGAAAAACCCCTGGGACACTTTGATTGTGCAGAAACTAGCTATCAAACTTGCGATGCCAATAAATTGCTGCCGGATTTTGACCGGAAAAACTCACCGGAAAGGCTTCCAAAAAATCGCATTATAGACAATTGCATATTTTTTTGGTTAAAATGATTAAAATGGATACCAGAGTTGTCTAAATCATCAAATTTGATTCAGATTTCAAATTTTCACTGATTCAAATTTCGAATTCCTACCTTGATTACGCTTTGATCGTCACTTATTTTTGTGTTCTTTTGAGAACTACACATAGTAAAGCAACTCTTTCATGATGGACAAACAGGGTGGACATAACTAACTGTGTTGTAGATAAAATGATTTTTTTGGAATTTGGAGATATAATTTCAAGATTGTAACTTTTTGTTGTTTAAAATACATTTTTAAATAAATAAATAAATTCAGTATCCTTAAAAATCAGAACACTATAATTATACAAATTAAATAATTTAAACTCAATTTTTAAAAATTTCTATAAACAAAAATTAAAATGAACCAAATAAATTTTAAAAATAAATAATTTTTCATGTCAATTAAACAACACCATTTATTTTATTTATTTATTAATTCATATTATACATAAATTATAAATGTGGTTACATTTCTTGCACCATTTTATTTATGTTTTATGTGAATTATAAATCTTGTTACAATTTATTTCACCATCAATGTATGTATATTATCAACTATAAATCTCATTCAATGTAAACAACGCATTGGCTTCAATAACCATGCCATTTTTCACTCTGCAATGTTATGATGTTTCTTTTGGGAACATTACCCTTGGAATATGGTGAAGCATATCTATAAAAAGATTATGAAGGTCTCACTACTTTTAACATTAAACTATATGATATGATAAGGTAGCTGCCATAGTAATTATTATTTTTATTTTTTATAACAACTACTTTAATTCACTCCGATATTTCAAAGAAGCTGAGGGAGACAATTGTATTGGGAATAGTGAGGAGTGTGATGGAGGACACAAGGTGGAGGTAATTATTAAACACTGCATGTTTGTAGGTTAGACCTTTTTTTAAACATTGTCATCTGTCCCTTCTTAAAAGAGAAATGGAGAAAGATCTCACATCTAAGGCATTTCATGGACTCATGGGTCAAGAAGAGGTGGATTGCACCATGTTCATTAGATTGTTGTAAGGAGTATTTTTGTTATTAAAAATAGTTGATGTATTTAATTAATATAGATTTTATTTTAATATAAAATTTGGTTAGATTTGTTTTATATAATTTGTGAGTTATTATAGATTATAATTGCAGTAATGTTGTACATTTTTTTTTACAATGTGAATGAGTGTTTTAGTTATGGATTTTTTTTTAATATATGATGATGATGATGATGGTAAACGTTCGTTGAGACTAAACATTGGTCTATCGGACCTAAAGAAACAAATTATTTATTTTGATTTAAGATTTTATTCCTATGCTCAAAAAGCTTGGAGAGAAGCCTCCGGAGCTCACTATAATTTTGACATTGTAAAAGGCTAGGAAGGTCAGTATTGTAACAAAGGTTGTGAAACTGAGATCTAATGTGGTTGTACGCGGGGCACTCTAAGAGGAAGTGGTTTTCATCCTCGACGTTCCTATTCTCACATATATGGCAGATCCTTTCCATCCATGGCATTTTAGGAACTACCCAACGACTTGTTTCACTATGGAGCTCATGAGAATTCGTTCTAATCTTTGCTATATTAATTTTCTTCTTTGAGCTAGTTAAAATAGAGAGATACTTTTGATCTTCTAGGGTAGGGTTGATGACCTTCTTATAATAACTTAATTTTCTTTTAGCCACTAAATCTTTCTCACACCAATTTTTTTCTTTGAACTTAAAAATAACAATATATATATTTTAAATACAAATGATTTCAAATCTAATATAAATAAATTAATTAAAAAATATAAATTATAATAATCGAAAATATAAATAAAATAAAAATAAAAATTATAATAATTAAAAATATTAAAATAATTAATATAAATTTAGTTTTTATTAGGTTATTATTGATTCAAATTTTATAGAGAACAATTAAGAGTGAAAATGATTTATACTATAAAATAACACAATTTTAATAATAACATCGTCTTCCAATAGAATATATCATTTTTCTAACTAACATTAAAATTGATTTTAAAATAAATTCAATAAAAAAAATTATAATATAAATATTTTTTATACATAATTAAATTATTTTTAAAATAAATTAATATTTAATTATATTTTAAAGAATATATTTCTTTTCGTAGCACCTCATTTTAAAAACACCAAAACAAACATTTATACTCCCCACAAGAATTATTTTGACTAAACTCATTTAGAAAATTCTGAAGAAGAAGTCTTTGACTAACTTCATCGTGTAAATGGGGTTGGTACTCTTATCCTTTTGTGCCACAGTAGTCCCTAGTCTAGTCTTCTTGTTATGAGCCATGACATCTTCCAAAGGTTGTATTTAAAAGGAAAAAGATGGAGACATTTCTTATAAAAATATGTAAGCGACTTTCGAATGGTTTTTTTAATAATAAAATTGGAGGAAGATGCTACAAGCAGGGTTTGTGGTTGGTTTTCCAACATGAGATTCCGTGATGTCGTTCAGTAAATGTGATTGTGATTTTCCATTTCAGTTTAATTATTTATTTATAATTTCCGTTGATTTTTTCGATGATTTTTTTTCAAATAATTAATATTTAATTAATATAAATTATGATCATATATGGGTTTTGGATAGATAGTGTTTGGATGCTTTGTTAAGACACTCCTTGATGTGAAGTCGTTGGTTCAATTTCATGCCCTGATCAAAGTAATATATTGAACATGATGAAGATATAGTCCCACCAAGCTAACAATATATCTCTCTCTCTCCATATATATATTATGATCATGTCTTTTATTTCTTTGGTAATGATATTATTTGTTGTGCTTAGAAACTCTCTCCAACTCAATATGGAATAAATGTTGTTCCATCCTATTAGTTATGTAAACATTTTGATTTGCTCAAATTACATCAAAATAAAAGTAAGAATACGAAAAAATAATTTATTTATTTATTTTTTTAAATAAAAATAAGTTCCAACTAAAATAATAAAAATAAAAATTTTAAGTTATTATGATTATTTTTATTAATTTTTGTTGGGTATTTAAGGTAAACTTGACTTCATCGAGTTGGTTTTTGAGCTCCACATTTATAACAACCCATGTTATTCATTAGAGAAATTTTGAGGTCTAAAATGAGCCTCAAAACAAAAATGTACAACCAAAATCAATTTTATAAGAACCAATAGGATTCAAGTTGATATTGTCAACCATGGGGATGATTCACCATATTTTGAGTAAAAAATCAAAAGATTAAAAAAAAAAAAAAAAAACAAATAAAACTATTTTTTCAACTTATCTCCCTATGATTTTCCTCAAATTTCAGGGGTAGCACTCGTTAGATGCAGAATTTAATCCCTCATCCAAGGAGTATCCATATTGCATACTTTTGATGGACCTTGCTACATGAAAAATGTGATTGCAGTCACATTTTTTCATGTTTTCTCATTTTTCATGTAGCAGGGTCCATCAAAAGTATGCAACATGGATACTCCTTTGACAAGGGATTAAATTCTACATCTAAAGAGTGTTCCTGTTCAAAATTTGAGTAAAACCATAGGGAGATAAGTTGAAAAAACGAGTTGAAAAAATAGTTTTTTCTTTTCTCCCTTTAAAATTTGATGATACAACCTAATATTATTTTATTATTTTAAAATATTCCTTTGGAGGCCCACTTTCTACCTCAAAAATTCTCTAATGGACCCACGATATTCATGTGGAATATGGCCTATTTAAAAAGGGTTTTCAAATTCCAACCAAGATATCTCTTGCCCAAATACCTTTCGAGCGGGTTATATCTAGACAAAGTTGGTGCAATGAGGGGGTTGCATTTGATAATTGTGGCCCATTCATGATCCTCTTCGTTTCAAGATGGCCACCACCATAGAATTATTAGCCTATTCACCTTTAGGTTCTCGATGAGTAGAGAGACCATGTACTTCATTGCAAACAACGATAATGAGAAGTGGATAGTCCCATGGTTGTGGTCCAATCTCAGGCAGGACTATGTATGCCTAAGAGCTGCTCCAGGCGCGATTTCTTTGAGTTGAAAAAAAGATAACAAGGAGTGGATCAATTCCATCGACCGCTCCATCGTACAACAATCCATGTCAATTACGGAGAAAGTGGTCATCGATTATGATAACCAGCACGCCGATAAATAAACACCCAATTCAATTCATTAAAAAATGGTTGCAATTAAGATTTCTAGGGTTTTCTTTTTGGGTTTGTAATGGAATGCTTAAAAGTAGCCAAAACTACCCCTGTTTCCAGCTGATATTCTATTAGAATTTTTGGGCCACCCTAGATTGCTAGATTTTTAAAAAATGATACAAATACTCAAAATGATTCTTGAGACGTGAAACCCTGTCAATCTCATTTGCTTTACATTGGATTTCCGCTTAAGTTATATATAGAGATATTCATTTGATCAATTACCATTATCAAATGAATAACAACCAATTTGTTTGCCTACATAGAAAAGGTGTATTCATTATTTGAAGATATTTCGCAAGCTGGCTCTTTTCTAAAATAATATAATTTACAAAACTTCATTAATTTAGTTTTGTTTGGTTCGAAAGAAGGTAAACTAAAATTTATAAATTATAAAACTACAAAGGCTGCAATCTCTTTGGTGAATAATTGCTTACTTTATGTGGGGCCTTTGATTTAGTCATTTGTAATGGCTTGACTAGATGGGTAAAGTCCAGTAATTTCACTTGCAATACTTACAATGGAGCAAGTGTAGAAGATTATGTAATTTGATCGCATGGTCTGTGTGAGAAAATGGAGGAATTTTTTTATTGGAGATCAGCTGTGCGACTTAAAATCAGATCACAAGCCAATTTATTTATGTTTCTCTTAGACTGGAAAGAAACAATTAGAGTCAAAAATTCAGCATGTCCAACAAAACCTCCCATAGGGCAAAATTCTTTTGACCTAAGAAAATTGTAATACCTTCAAAATGACGCTAGAGAGGCTCTTCGAGAAGGAGCAAATCACAATTCACAGCCTTCATAGTCATGAATTAACACATTTAATTCAATGCGCACTTGCAAAGTGCAAAAGAGAAAAAATTAAGAAGTCTGAAACAAACTTCTTTCCGGTTAATGCTTGGTTTGACGAGGAATGCAAAAAGGCAAGGTGAATGTGGAAAGAGTCAAACAATGATAACATAAAGCTCAAAGCTTACAACCATTTATTAAGCAAGAAAAAGGTCGATTTCATGGTTTCAAGGAGGGAAGAACTGATATTCCTTGGAAAAATATTCCCAAATTATTTTGGGAGGAGCTCCAACCGAAAAAGATACAATCTGGAAATAGTATTACAACTTCTAAATGGTTTGACTATGCAAGACAACTCTATGAGTAGGATCCCAAGGGTGACCCTCCCCCCTTGGTCAACACTGATGCTGAACTCTTTACATTACAAGAGGTAGAGATGGGTATCAAGCATTTGGGTGTTGGAAAAGAAATAGAATTAGCTGAACTCCAAGAAAAATATCTAAAGTGGGGCTCAAAAGTAGCCTACTTACTCACTCATTCATATGGGTTGATAAGCATCCTTGCTGATAGGGACACAGAGAATGATGAAATGGTTGTAACGCCCTATTTCCAGCCAGGAAATTGGGATCAGCTGGTCTTCGATAACGTAATTACATATATAATAGCAACATTGTCTGCTAAAGCGTAATTACATATATAAATAATTACCAGTAGCACGATCTCCAAAGAGTTTGAGGGGAAGAGGTAGCCGAGACAAAGAAAGAGCTAGGATAGCAAAAGTAAGGGTGGCAGCACCTCGCCCAGCAGCATCTACACGTTTCTGCAAATCACACATCCAATGCTAGGGACCCATCCGAACCTAGCAACTCACACCTACCCGTCCAATCCTAGGACCCGTCCAGTAGTGCATCCAACCAACCGAAGCAATCACTCGTAGCACATCCAACCGCGAGAAAACCTAGCTATCCAATGGCTAGGGCCATGAACCGCCCCGATAAAGCACAGAGGTAGCTATAAAGAAACACAGTTGATCACCCAGCATCCCAACCAACGTCACTTCCTGTACTAGCTTACCTCACATTACAAAAATTTTCAACAACATCATACAACAGGGGCTCCCCACAGATTGGACAATTAGTTTGGCAATACCTATTTTCAAGAGCGGTGACATCAATAATCCCTCCAATTATAGGACCATCATGATAAACCCTTTGTTTGCAAAGATATTTGGAAGCATGCTATAAAACAAAATTAGCAAGTAGCTAGAAGAAAGAGATAAGCGTGCTAAAGGGCAAGCATGTTTTAGACCTAAACATTCCACAATTGATCATTGTATAACTTTAAGGCACATCATTGAAAAAGTTTGGGAGAAAAAGGAAGAAGCCTTTTGTTGCTTTGATGATTTCAAAAAAGTGTTTGACTTGGTTCCTAGGGATAAGCTTTAGCACAAAATGGAGGAACTTGGGGTTCCTAAACATTTGAGAGTAGCTGTGCATAAGCTGTATGAAGAGGTGAAAGTCAGAATTATAACTTCAACAGGCATTTCTGAAAGTTTCAGAAGTGATATCGGGGTCACGTAAGGTTTCCCACTGTCTCCTACCCTTTTTGGTTTATATATCGACAAGCTTGAGGAGTGGTTAAATTCGCAAGGGGGTGATGTTATCTATTTGGGAAAGTTTGTTATAAGGCTTCTTTTGTATGCAGATGACCTTATTCTGATTGCTAAATCAACTTTTGGTTTGCAAGAGCACTTACTATCCCTTGAGAATTTTTGTAAAAGTATGGGAATGCAAGTAAATATCAACAAAATGAAAGTAGTGGTTTTCTCTAAGAAAAGAAATCATAACCGACATAAGTTCTACTTTGAAGGAAACATTCTAGAAGAAGTTGCGGATTACAAATATCTCAGAATTGACTTCAAAAAAAATCTAAGTTGGAATGGTTGTAGAAAGAAAATAACTTTGGGGGGTTGGAAAGCATTTTATGCTTTTCAAAATAGATGTAGAGAGGCAGAGTTATGGGACTGGAAAACCACTCAAACTCTTTTTGGGCTTCTAGTGATTCCGGTGATTCTCTATGGTTGTGAAATATGGGCCAACAATACATCCGACATGCAATGGAAACAAATTGAGAAAATTTAGAAGCGTTTGATTACAAACAAATTCAAGTTTAAAAGTGCAGTTCCTTATGCTATCTTGTTAAGTGAAACAGGGACTGCTCTTATTGAAGCAATTGCTATGGTGCGTGTCATAAGGAATTAAAAAAAAACTGAGCAAATGGAAGAGTGTAAATGGTTTAAGGTTGTCTTTAATGACATATTGTGCAAGAGAAAAAATACTTGGATGCAACAAAATATCAAATGGTTTAGTAAATGAGATATTTTCTTAAACACGTGTCCCATAAAAAGCAAAGAGATAAAATCTTTTGTTATGGAAAAGTTCCACAAGCGTACTTGGGATAAAGAGCTAGGAAGAAAGAAAAAGTACTATATTGATTTGTTTAATTCCACTCATAGTCATCAACCAAAAGAATATATAGAGGCCAATATCTCTTGGAGAGCCAAAAATTTTATTACTCAGTTAAGGACTAATTCTCATAAACTCCGTTGTGAAACAAAGTGCTGGAAAAGGCCAAAAGAAGTGTGGGAGGAAAGAGTATGCATTTTTTGTTCTTCTGGAAAAGTGGAAATAAAAAAACATTTAATTTTAAAATGTGAGGCCTTCAAAGACAATAGGGAAAATTATGCAGATACGCTGGCAACTAACTCTTGGGATAATCTATTTAGCGAGGGGTTTGTCGAGAAGCTGGGAGCATTTATTTTGAAGCTTCATAGGAAAAGGGCCAAATACATAAAGCATATGAAGAAGCAATTTGTCCCATAGGCTATCGTTAGCCTCGTGGACGTTAAAATAATTTCTTTCTTTCTTTCTTACAATAATTTAGTTTTGTTTGGTTCAAAAGAATGGTAAACTAAAATTAATTTGTATTCGTTTGAAGTTGCTTATTAATTATAAAATTAATTATAGATATATTACAATAGTGATATAAATTAAATGGTTTTTAACTATTGATAGATTACTAAATCCCAGTAAATTGAAAAGATAATAAAAATAAGAATAAAATTAAATTTGAAAATAAATAAATTTAATAATTATAATTATTAATTAAAACTTAAAATATTTTGATTGGGTCAAATTAGATTAAAATAAAAATAAAATAAAATAATAAAATAAATAATTATAATTATTAAGTATTAATAATTTCTTCAAGTTTTACCTTAGTTTTTTCTTTTTGCATCTCGAGAGATTTAATCCTTCTCGGCACTTGATAGTTCCAGAGTAAAGATGAATCTACACTGGTTTTATGTCCATGCATGCATTTCTTGGCTTAGATTCCAAAAAAATTATTTTCGAATTTTAATCATAGATAATTTTTTCATAATTTTTTTAAATAACATCTTAATTTAGGTATTTGATTAATTTAATATTTGTAAGTATCCGATTTAAATCTTTTTAACTTAAATATATTACTTTATATCAATAAGTTAATATTGCCTTCCACAATGCCCATGAATTGTTGAATAGACGGTGATGGGTGTATTATCTGTTAATTTTCTTGAAACTCTGCAACTACTTAGATGAATTTACTAAAAAGTAAAGGCAACTAAAAACTGAAGCCAAGTTTAACTTTCACTGAGGCATAGAGTTTCTTAACATTCAACATGCATAAGAAATAAAAACACATGCGCACATAAATTTGACACCTGTGTTATACCAAGGAAACCCAAATGGGAAAACCTACTTCTGTTGTTGTGGTCTTCTTATTGATTGTTCTTTGAGAAAATAAATATTTTACAATTTAGTGTGATGCTACTGCAGCAAAAAAATAGCCTCTGAGAAAGCTATCAACTTTCTTCTCACTAATATTAGATGCACAAATTGTTCTCAACCTATCACTTCTCTTGGCCTTGACAAATTGTTCTTGGTCTTGCCTCTTGTTCTCGACCCTCACACTATCATTTCCTACTGAACCTAGTCTTAGCTTTCTTTTTGAATTCTTGATCTTTTCTCCTCAATCAATGCACTATACCATCGACAAAGAATCATCAATCTTTTGTGCCTCCATCCTCCTCTGCTTTAATAGAATTTCAATGCATGCAATAGGCCAAGTTAGAATGGTAGTTCACACTAATGCAATGCATTTCCTTTGCCAGTTAATTGGAGCAAGTCTTAGTTACACCTAGACTAACTCTCAGTTAACTAGCTCGAGTTACTCCTTGATTATCTCTAGTTGTGAATTGAGTTAAATGAGGACTTTAACTCGTCCCATATTCACTGGTCTTTGAAGTCTTAATTCATCCTAACTGAACTTGTCTCATCCCACTTATCCTGTAGTTTAACTAAAGAAGACTCCAATGCATTGAAGCTCCAACATTACACATGTAGTCTATTGATGACCATTCCAGTGAAGTGAGAATTAACTCATCAAAACTGAAATCTATCTCATGATATCATGTGTATGCTAGAGAAAGACAGATCAAAGTCTTCACTAGCTAAGGAAGAAGCCAAAAGACCTTACTTCGCTACAGTTTCAACACTCCCTCTTAGTGACAAAGGGATTTTATACAACTACCAACTTATATTAGAAAAACACAAACTTGCCTTTGAATAAGGCCTTCATCAAGATATCTACAACCTGCTCATATGTGAGAATGTATGGTATCTTGATTATCCCTTTCTACACACAGTCCTTGAGATGATGGTACCCGAACTCGATGTTTTTGGAGTGGTCATGAAACATTGGATTCTTAGAGACTTTAATGCAACTCTGATTGTCATAGTGAATCACTATGGGCTTTAGCTCCTACCTAAAATGACCCACAAGAAACTTCCCCATCTAGATGGTTTCACATGTTGCTAAACTGGCAGCCATGTACTCAGCCTATGCTGAGCTGAGTGCAATTGATATTTTCTTCCTACTAAACTAGGAAACAACTGTTGACCCAATGCTGAAGATGTCACTTGAAGTACTCTTTCGATTTGTAGAGCTCACTTCCCAATCTGTATTTGTGAAGCCCTCGAGCCTCTCTCCACCAACCTATTTGTACCATAACCCATAAATTTTCATGCCTATGAGATGCCTCAAGACATTCTTGGTAGCAACCTAGTGGAATTTGGTGGGATCCATCATGAACTGCATCAACTGGTTCATTGCAAAACATATGTCAGGCCGAGTGTTGACTAAGTATATCAATGACCCAATGAGATACCTATACAATGTGAGATCTACTCGCTTTGCTCTGCTAGCATCCACCTTCCTCCAACGTTTGACTAGATGCATGGTCTTGGGCTTGCAATCCCGCATATGAAACCTCCCCAGGATCTTTGAAATGTACTTTCTCTGCGCCAAGAATATTTCCCCATCATCCTGCCATACTTCCTGCCTATGGAAATGGTGCATAACCCCTATGTCCTTCATCTCAAACTCTCTTGCAATATTTGCCTTACAGTCTTGTATCAAGCTATCTGCTCCAGTCAAGATAAGATCGTTAACATAGAGCACTAGAATTAGCATAAGCCCTCCAACTGTGATGTAGTATAGCTTAGCATTTGCCTCACTCTTAGTGAATCCCAATCCCTAAAGGTAACTATCAATTCGAGTGTATCATGCCTCGGTGCCTGATTAAGCCCGTAAAGAGATCTCTTTAGACAAACATGAGTGTCTCTGTTGAAAGTATTAAACCCCTATGACTACTCCATATAAATCTCTTCCTCAACCAATCCATTGAGGAATGTTGTATTCACATCCATATGGTGGATCTTCCACCCCATCTGCGCTGCAAGTTCCAGAATTGTCTTAATGGATGAATAATGAGCCATTGAGGCAAAAATCTCATCATAATCAATGCCATCAACTTGAGAGAATCCCTTAGCCACAAACTTGGCCTTATACTTCTCCACACTCCCATATGCTCCATGCTTCACCTTGCACATCTACCGTGAGCTTACAATTGATTTTACCTCTAGACATGGCACAATCTCCCAGATGCCATTCTTCATGATGGAGGAATATTCCTCCACCATGACTTCCTGCTAAACTTGCTGAGAGGCCGCCTCCTCATAACAAGAAGGATTTGAGTCTAACAACTCAACCATCAAACCCATGTACTTGATGTACCTTTGTGGCTTATTTCTTTGCTTGAATGTAGAGTTGGGAGTCTCATCTCACTCATGGGCCTCCTAAATCAACCTCTTTGCCCACTTGGCTCTCTTCCTCCCTATATTTGGAGTCACTGACTGAGTGGGTGCATCCACTTGTCTCGGTCTCTCCTCCTCATCCTACAATGAATCCTTATCCTCCTTCTATACAACTTGCTTGCCACCTAGCTGAGACTTAGTCTGTGGTATTGGTTGAGGCTCCTACATGGAAGTGAGAACCTCCTCCTCGGGCACTCCAACCTAATATTGCTCCAAGGTCTCCCTCAAAGCTTTTTCCTCTTCAAACCTCACGTCTCGCATGATACTTTTCTTCCTAAGTGATGGCACATACACCTTGTATGTCTAAGGTGTCTCATAGTAACCCATGAAAATTCCTTTTTTAGTTGTGGGATTCAACTTCTTTTTGCTCTCTTTGGGCACATGACAATAAAATCTTGTCCCAAATATGCAGTAGTGAGAAACATTAGGCTTCTTTCATGTGAAAGCCTCCTTTGGTGTAACTCGTCCAAGCACCCTATGTGGACTCTTATTCTGTAGAAATACTGTTGAGCCTCAAACCTGCACCTTCCTATACACCCTCTCAGCCTTCTTTTTCCACTTACTTCATCCACCAAGCTGTTAAATCATTGCATTATAGTCTAAAAAGAGCTTCTGACATGGTTTTCTAACTATGCTTATGACTGTTGTTTGGTTTAGATTTTTGTTCAGGCAGCTGCGGAAACTTGTCATTTTCCGCAGCCAGCACAGGTTTCCGCAGCCATTTTATTAAAGGCTATGCTACAGGTGTCCTATGAAGAAACGAGCCACATGGGCAAGCTACAGGTGACGGGTACATGGAATGTGTCCCTTCAGATCAGCCAAATCATCCATAAAAGGTCACGGTCAACAAGGGTCAAAGGCAAAGCCAACCAAGGAATTTAGCGGTGGTACATCTCTGTTTTAAGCACGTGAAAGTTTACGTGGCACAGTCCTCAGCTCACGAAGATATCGTCACACTTGGAGATCAACCCCGTAACCTGAATCTAACAGCTACCACTCCGAAGATTTAATGGACATGATGACCGTTACGCTAGATCTCGGGCTGAGGAGATCTACGTGTCTCTGGCAACGCAGTTAACAGCATAGGATTTAGTTAGTTAGTTACAACACTTTTTCATTATAAATAACACGTTGATAAACGCTGTGTAGAAGCTTTTGGAGATGTAATTTTTGAACTGTTGTTATTATCACCCCACTGCACTCTGTTTTACATATTTTGCTGCTGCTTTAATACATGAGAAGACTACTTTCCTGAGCTCGTTTTTGTGACTGTTCGTTGACTGGCTGAGGTGGCAGAGGGCCCCTGCGCACTAAAGCCCTGTATAGTTTTCATTTGATTTTATTATGTTTCTGCTTTCATAATCATTAGCTTGTATATAACATGCTGTTTTGATGTTTTTAATTCACTGCTGTTTACATTTTCATTTATGTTTTCTTATAGTTGTCAGCTGATCAATGCTTTTCTACAGGTTTTCTTAGGCAGCTCGGGCAAATTTTCATGTTTTTGACAACTATTGACATATGAGATCATCTTGTCCTTCCTGCTAATTTTCATTTTCTGAAGATTAATTCCAGCACTGTCATTTTTTTAAATTGTGTTTTGCTTATTTATTTTTCTGCTACTTAGACATCATACTACTCATTTGTTTATGGTTTCTTTCTATAGTCAAGTGACTCTATTAGTAAGAAATCAGAATATTACTTATTGTAGTGTGATTTAGTGATCATATTGCTTAACTTATTCATGATTGCTTCCCATAAGGTAGATTGAGCTGAAGGGTAAAGGATCAGAAGAGTTAAAGTAGTGCGATTAGTTTCCTTTATGCAATTTAATTTAGATATCATATTACTTAACTTGTTCATGATTGCTTCCCATAAGGTAGATTGAGCTGAAGGGTAAAGGATTAGAAGAGTTGAAGTAGTGTGATTAGTTTCCTTTATGCAATTTAATTTCCTGCAATTTAGATATCATATTGCTTAACTTTTTCATGGTTGCTTCCCATAAGGTAGATTGAGCTGAAGGGTAAAGGATCAGAAAAGTTGAAGTAGTGTGAATTAGTTGATTTTGCTTTCAGTTTTTGAGTTGCTTAAGTTCAGTTTTTACTTTCTTTTTCATACAGCAACAAGGATACTGGGCCATTGTCATTAGTTCATTGTTTGATACATTTACTTCCTCTTAAGAATTGACTTCATTATAGTTATTTTAAAGCTTTCTTTTTGAACACTTTTAAGTTTGGAAAATCACTGTAGAAATCACCATTACCATCCATACTTAACTTTCATTTTCGCCATCACACATTAGGGAAAGATAAATCCAAAAACAAACTAAAAAACTCAAAAATGACAAAAGACTAAGGAAATGGTTATCTTGTACATATAGTACACTTCACTTCGTCAGTTTACGAATCCCGGATTGACATTTTAATCAACAATTTAGAACACACTAAATTGACCAAACAAATACTACAATATTGCATTCCTCTTCCCACAAGAACATAGGCACCCCTGGTTATGCAACATGGCCTTAGCCGCTCCAACTATATTGCGATTCTTCCTCTTAGCCACCCCATTCTACTGAGGGTTATGGTGTGCTGTAAGCTCTCTCCTAATTCCATCCTTGGCACACACGTCCCTAAGAGAATTGGAGATATATTCCCTTCCATTGTCACTCCTCAATGCTTTGATCTTCTTCTTGGTCTAGTTTTCTACCAAGGCTTGAAACTCCATGAACTTCAAGAAGACCTCCTCCTTCTTCATAAAGAAGATCCATATCTTTCGAGAATAATTATCTATGAAGGTGACATAGTAGCTGTAACTCATGAGGGATGGAGAAGAGTAGGTCACACATATGTCTGAATGTACCAACTTCAAAATCCCTTTGGCTCTGTTGTCCTATCCCTGAAAAGATGAATTTCCATACTTTCCAAGTGTGCAACCCTTGCACAATTCATGTTGGTTAATGTTGCACTGTGGTAGCCCTATGGCTATTTGCTGAAGGATCTTTATCACCCCATGATACAAATTCCCTATGCATCTGTGCCAAATCTCCCCCACATCTCTGCAACACTCACATCCTGCCTTGCTACTCAAGGTTACAACAATCTCAAACTATAGTCAGTATAGGTTCCTCACTCTAAGTCCAATTTGCTTAACTTCTACATAGTTGAGAGGCCTAATGAAGGCCTTCCTTATGCTAAAGATAACCTCATACTCCTTGTTCTCTAGGGTTGATAATGAAACAAGATTTTTCTTCAACCCTGGGACATAGATGACATCTCTATGGTAGAGAGATTTTCTGGACTCCCTCTCAAACTTGATTGTACCCATGCCCTGTGCTAGGTACCTTCCATCATCTCCCATCTCTATATGAAACTGCATATCCTTCTCTATCAATTGGCTGAAGTAATTCTTGTTCCTGATCATGTGAAAGGATGCTCCACTATCAATATATCACATGCTATTGGCCACTAAGCTTGACATGAAATCTATTAATGAGAAATCCTTCTTGAATGGAGAATTAAACTCATCTACCTCAGTTGATGCTACCACAAGGTATTTATTGGAGCCCTTCTTTCGGTTAGGAAACTTAGTGGCATAGTGCCCAAACTGGTGGCAAGAGAAGCATTTTATCTTGCTAAGATCTTTCTTCTTCTTCTCGCCCTTCTGACTAGATTTAGTTTTGGCTTCGATCTTTTTTCCCTTCGCCTTGCTCGCTTTGCCTACTAAGGAAAATTTAACAATGGGTGTATGTAACAAATGCATGGTCTGACATCAAGGTTAGCAAGGGCAGGATGAAGATGGCTCACGAGGGTTTCAGTTAGGGTTTTTGTTTTACTGCAGGTTACAGTAACCATGGAAGGCCACCGGTAACCTGTTTCGCCGCTTGCTGTCGTGCTCCATCCATTACCTTTCTACTTTGTGCGCACTGATTGACTTTCCAGGGCTTCGGGGGGGTATTACTGTTTTGTTATCTCCCGGTCATTTACCCGTCGACGGTCTGTTTCCCCCTGCCTCAGACTGTCCATTTCTGAGCTTTGGTTTACTCTCCGTTTCTCCTGCAATCCGAGGTGTCCGCCGTTCCAAGAAGCAGCTGTCATCATGGATGACCTCGATGCTGTTGATTACTCTGAAGACCCGCTAGAGGGGGTATCCATCTGGCGCTCCACTTTCTCCACATCGGAAGGTTTGTATAGCTCTGGCCTCACCGGAAGTTATTCTTCATACTCCTTCACGGAACCGTCATGGTCTCAACCTGTGGTCCTCCCGGATGACCCACCTACTTGGCCATCGCTTTCTACCCCCCCACACTCCCCGGCTACCCTTGGTTTCATCTCTGGCTGTCTGAACCCTAACCCTGGTTTGGACCTCCCTGCATCTGGAGCACAGCCCCGACCGTTTTCCCCCCATCGGTGACCATCGTTTCCGCTGGCATTACCCCTTAGGTCTCCATTGCTCCTCCTTCCGACAATTGTACCACCGTTTTGCCTCTCGCCGGTTCTATTCCTATCTCTGGGGGCTACCCTAACCCTTCCTCGTCTAACCCTAACCCTCCCCTAGCAGTTTCTGGCTCTCCCCTGAGTCGGGTTCAGATCTAGCCACCTCCACAGGGGCCTAAGAAGAAGTACAAGTGTTACAAGTCCAAGGCGGACGATATCTTTCTCAGACTAGAAGAGGACATACAGTGGGGAGAGACTATGGACTTCGCTGACAGAGTCTTGGTTGGGCGCATCAGAGGATGGAATTACACAGCTGCTCGCTTGAAGACTTGGGCAATAGAGGTTTGGGGTCACCATCTGGTTGACATCCCCTTCGTGCAAACTTTTGTGAGGGGATGGTTCGCTTTGAGATTCGCTCGTGCTGATCATACCAACTGGGTTTTTTCCTCCTACTGGAATTTTGAACATGCCCAGGTTCCCCTGAAGCGCTGGATGCCCCTTTTCGATCCTGAGACTGAGCAAATAGGTATCGAACCAGTTTGGATTCGGCTCCCCAGCCTCCCCCTGCAATACTGGTCTGAGGACATCTTCAGGTGGATTGGCAACGCTATAGTCTCCTACATGGATTATGATAAGTCCTATCAACACACGGGCATGATGGCATATGCTCGGATCCTTATCAATCTTGACATCCGGGGTGGCTTACAGGAGTTCATCACTATCCAATGGAGGGACACATCTCGCAAACAGATCAACGACTATGAAGGCATTTCGTACCGCTGTCGTAGATGCCACAAAGTGGGGCATTTATACAGGGATTGCCCCCTCCTACATAAGATCAGGGATACTACACAGGGCCTGGAGACTGAGCAACCCAAGGGAAACTCCACACGGCAAGACAAAGATATTGAACCAGAGGAGAGTGACAAGGCTGCAGGGGACTCCCAGGGAACACCTGATAAAGTTGGCGTTGTTAAGGGTCTCTCAGTTTCAAACCCTTCATCGCCTCCTCCTCCTGCGTGTACCGATCCTGTACAGGAGATCAACTCGCTGTCGGGTATGTTATTTTCATCCTCCTCTCACACTTCTCCTGTGTCTGGCATATCTGAAGTTTTTGCATTTCATTCATACAATTGTACATCTCCCCCTTCTTTATCACCCTCGGTCTCCTCGTTATTAATTAGATCCTAGGGTCTTGCTCCTCCCTCCTCCCTTCTCTGCTCCCTTCCCCTCCCCCCTCCCACCACCTCCCCCAGCATCCCATCTCTGTCAACATCCTCCCTTCCTTCTCTTTCCATCCCCTCCCCCTCTGTATCCCCCGGTACTCTCTCCATTCCAGATTGAAGGATAGAGGACATGATGTGATTGGTCTGGACCCTGAGATTACCCCTGCCTCCCAAAAACCCTCAAGGGGCCGACCATCTCGACTCACTAAAGCCAGACACACTGCGGGAGAAGAAGTTGCCCTCGGGTGACAACAAACCATTTTCAGGGCCCTTAGAGCTAGGAATGGCCCTCAGACTCACCCTACATGAAGATCCTATCCTTCAACTGCAGAGGGTTTGCTAGTCCTCCCAAAAAACTAGCGCTCAAAAGATTGCTCACTTCGACTCAGCCGGACATTATATTTCTACAAGAAACACTCTGCTCGGCTAAATCTCTTATTTCTACTCTAAATTCCTGGCTGCCAAATTGGACCTTCCACACCTTGGACGCGTCTGGGAGATCTAGGGGTACTGCTATTGGTATGTGCAATAAAGCTATGGAGATCAGGAACATTTGGGGAGGTAGGGGCTTCATAGGCATGGATATATTTGCCCACACTCTTGAGACTGAAATCCGTATTATGAATGTATATGGTCCTTGTGTGGATAGGGCAAACTTTTGGAGATCTTTTCTGGACTCAGAACTTCTTCAAGTAGACAACATCATTCTAGGAGGGGATTTAAACTTTTCTTTGGGATTCAGTGAATCTTGGGGACACTCGGCCCAAGTAGATGGCTTATCTAATACTATCTCCACCCTACTTGAGGAACATTAGTGGGTGGACATTCCATCTGCCAGGATTCAGTATACTTGGACAAACAACTGCAGTGGTGACCACAGCCTTGCTAGAAGACTTGACAGATTTCTCATCAAAGAAGCTTTCCTAAGCAGTCTTCCCCGCATTCGTCAATGGGTTGGTACTGGAGGCATCTCTGATCATCGACCAATATTTTTGGAATTGGCCGATGCAAACTAGAAGATTAGAAGCCCCTTCAAATTCAATGCCTCTTGGCTTAAGGATCCTTCTTATATTCAGATGGTCTCTAATTACTGGCAAACCAACCCTATACTGGACTGCGAGGATCATACTGAAGGCTTTATCAGGAAATTGACAGAACTAAAGAGGATCTCTAAAATTTGGGCTCACTAGAAGTGAATGAATGATGAAAACACTCTGAGGGAGGCAGAGATGGCCATTGCCGCACATGAGGACACCTCTAATGGCACTTTCCTTACACCTGAGAGTAAAGAACTCTACACCTCCCTCATCACGAAGCGCTCCCAAATTCTGAAGGAAAGGGAAGAAAGCTGGAGGCTCAGGAGCAGGGAAATATGGCTCACTGAAGGAGATGACAACACCAAGTTCTTTCATAAATTTGCCAACGGTAGAAAAGCCATTAACACTATTTGGGAACTGCGCGATGATCAGGGACATACAGTATCATCACAGCGGGATCTGGCTAGATTAGCCATTGAGCACTTCAAAAGCATCTATAAGGCGCCTAGAGCTGTGAATATTATGGAAGTCATGCGGGTTGCTGAACACTTCCCCAGATTCGTACATCAGGAAGACTCAGAGGACCTGATGATGGAAGTGTTGAAGGAAGAACTTGAGGCAACTATAAAATGGTTCAAGAAAGACAAGAGCCCTGGACCAGATGGGTGGACCATAGAGTTCTACATAGCTTTTTTTGATATCCTGGGGGATGACTTACTCAAGATTGTGGAGGATTGCAGAAGGAGTGGCAGAATATCCTCGGCCATCAAATCCACCTTCATTGCCCTTATTCCGAAATCTGACAATCCCTCCTCTTTCAACGATTTCGACCCATTTCCCTTTGTAACTGTCTGTACAAGATTATAGCAAAGATCATCGCTAATCGCCTGAAGCCTATCCTCTCACGACACATATCCTCTGAACAATTTTCTTTCCTTCAGCACAGACAGATTCATGAGGCCATTGCCACAGCTCAGGAACTCCTCCACACTATGCAGATGAAGAAGCAGAAAGGTATGATTCTGAAGGTGGACCTCTCAAAGGCCTTTGATAGAGCAAACTGGCTCTACATCAGACTGTTGCTGACCCACCTAGGCTTTCCTTATGCATATATTAAATGGATCATGAGCTGCATAAAAGATGTATCATACAATGTGTTATTAAATGGGGAAGCTACATCTTTCTTCATCTCGGAGAGAGGACTCAGGCAGGGATGTCCACTCTCTCCCTTACTTTTCTTACTTATCATGGAAGGATTAAGTAGGACCATCATATCTGCTCGAGATAGAAATCAACTGGCAGGCATCAAGATATCTGAGAATTTTTTCCTCACCCATCTGTTGTTTGTTGATGAAATTCTCATTTTTTTAAATGGTAGCATTGGAGACACCACGATCCTCCACAACATCTTCAATCTTTTTCAACAGGCTACCACTCTTACATGAAGGCATTACGTGGCGTATTAAGGAGGGCAATGCTGTTCGTATCGGTACCAACCCTTGGGTAGGTTGTGGTAATGCACACAGACTACCAGCAGACTTGATAAGGCATCTGCACAGCAAGGGTATCACCCACATCAAACACATAAGTGACAATAACAATTCCTCCTTTCTTCAGCAGGCATGGAAATCGGCTCTTGATTTGGACATCCCTGTTCAGTGGCAGCCGGATTGGCAGGAATACATGGATGCTCTTACCCAGGCACACATCCGACTCACTGAAGGACCGGACGAGATCATTTGGGCCTTTGCCAAACATGGTGTATATTCTCCGAAAGAGGGATATATTAGACTAATGGAACCACACAAGCCTCAGAACATAAACCCGACTTGGAAATTGCTCTGGAAGCTTAAGGCGGCCCCCCGTACCCGCTTACTGATGTGGAACATCCTTTCTGACAAGATCCCTACAGGGACAAATCTAATGAAAAGATCTTTTCATGGCCCTTTCTGGTGCCACCTGTGTCGCAATGATGAAGAAAGTACTGAACATCTCTTCCTAAATTGCCCCACCTCTAAGGAACATTGGAATTCCATCATTACACACTATCCAAGCTTAAATAACTGGCATGGGCACAATATTCTGGATGCCTGGAGTACATGGTGTCAAAACCAAAATGGAAAATCCAGAAACATGCCTCTTCTTGTTTGTTGGTCATTATGGATTGCCAGAAACCATTCTATTTTCAATCACAAATCCCCCCATTGGCCTGCCATCTTGCTCCATACCATTGCTGATTTCGATCTTCTTCCTGAGGAGGATTCCAATACCCCTCCCCGCACCATCATACCTGAAACCATTGACAAATCTAAGCCTTGGGCATACTTTGATGGCTCTGCGCAGGAGGCAGGATGTGGTGGCAGAGCCATTCTCTACCTTAATGATAAACATTGTTTCAAGATCCAAATAAATTTAGGCAGGGGAACTAATAATTTTGTTGAACTTTGTACTGCAAAACATCTCATACATTTTGCATTGGAAAAACAATGCAAACATTTACAACTGTTTGGTGATTCTAAAATCGTTTGCAATTGGTTGAATGATGCATCACACTGTAATGCATTTTCATTGAGGCATATTTTAGAAGAAGCAAAAAGATTGATATCATCTTTTGACTCCTTTGCCTGTCGCCACATTTACAGGGAGCAAAATACAGGGGCAGATCACCTATCCAAAGAGGCAGCGCTTAGACAAGGCAATGACTGGTTGATACAGGAGGAAATTGATGGGACTTACCACCAGCATTACCACAGACCTTTTGTGGATCCCAGAGACAATGGGCTATAAGCCCTATATCTATTCTGATTATCTTGTATATAACATGTACATATTTACTTTCTTGGTACACAAATAGGACTTTGGTCACTATCTAGATTTTGATACTTAGTTTCTCTCTCTGCGAAGAGACAGATATAATTTTGATCTTGCTCACTCTATGTTAGCAAGCAGGCATAGACACAGTACAGTAGATAGCAGACTCCCTGCGTGGAGACATAACAACTTCTTTTCTCTTTTTGGTCAAAAGTTCATGAAACTTGACAGGAAACTCTGCCTCCATATGCATATGCGTTAGCATCTACAAAATGTAATTTCTTATATATCAATAGAAATTACGACTTTTTTCCATGGGAAAAAAAAAACAAATGCGTGGTCTTGGAGGTTAATAAATTTATAAATTTTAGACTTGATATAAAAAAACTCTTGAAAAACTTGCTACTCAAGTTTTTGGAGAAGAAGATAATATTGTTTTTCTTACAAAAAAAAACTATAAAGATTTCCATTAAAACAACTCTAAAATATGTGTGCGTTAATAAGTGGACTACAAAAGATTTTTGGTTGCTATATAAAGATGACATGGTATTATTACTTTGAAAGTAAATGTTGGTTAGTGCTTCATTCTAGATTTAAATCTAAGTGCTTGATATTGGGCCACATTTATCATCCATTTAACTTATATAATTAAACTAGTATATATATAACCAATACAATGTTCATTAATTGGGTGGAAAGATTTTACAATAAGGGAGATGTCTTAGATGGAATTGACATATAGTATTGAAAATGATATTAATAACAAGAAATTATTTTAGTGTAGGTTATAAATAGAATATTTTAATTTCATCTTTAATTTTCTTTGAATTTTTATATAGAAAGAATAATTGAAAGTAAAAAAATTCTTGCCAATTGTATTTTTTACATTGTAATATGAGAAAGATGTGTAAATCCTCCACTATGCTCTCTCTCTCTCTCTCTCTCTCTCTCTCTCTCTCTCTCTCTCTATATATATATATATATATATCATGCTTGGAGCATATATTCATAGGAATATATAGATTTGTGGAGGCTAAGTAAGGTGTTTTTTTTTTCAAGTAAAGAAATCATGCTTGGAGCAGCTCATAGACATATATAAACTTGTGAAGACCCAACCTCTCCATCTAACTGTATACCACATCCACAAAACTAAAATTAGAAAAAAATACTACAAACAAATTTTATAGTTTTTTAACCTAAAGTTCAATATCTCCTTCACCATATGTATTTGTGATTTTCTACCTTAACTTAATTATTAAAATCTCCTACACTATATGTGATTGTGATTTTCCAATTTATTCTATTTTATTTTATTTTATTGATTTTTACTTTGTCCATCTTTTTTTTAATAATCAATTTATATAAACAATGCTCGTGCCATCCACTTCCTTGGTAATGGTATTACTTGTTTTGTGTCCAAGCGTGCATATCGAAGCTTAGATTTCAATAATTTCATTTTGGAATTTTAGTTAAAATATAGATAAAGCTTTTTATAAAAAAAATTACATAACATCTTGATTTAAGTATTTGATTAAGTTAATATTTATAAGTATCTAATTTGAATCTCTTTGATTTAAATCTCTTTAATTTAAATATAGTACTTTATATCAATAAGTTAATATAGGTAGCTTAAAAATAAACAACGTGGAGGAGATGGAGTCTGAGGCTGCGAGCGAACGGTCGCAGGAGCGAAGCCTGCGGCCGATAGGGCCAAGGGCGTAGGAGAAGGGGCCTCGACAGCTCGGAGCGCAGCAGGAGGAGGCGACAGGTGGTTTCCTTGGTCAGCGCAATCAACAGGTGGTCGCAGCACGGTCTAGGAACGGGGCGGAGGGTAAACCGGAGGAAGAGGAGCCGACTTCAGCGCAGTGCCGTTTTGACTGGAGGAATAGTTGGGTTCACCACCTAACCTAAGGCAACTACCCGCAGGAGAAGAGAGTTAACTGTGCTGTAATTAACGAAGGTAATTAAGGAGGGTAATCATGGTAATCCCAGAGGAATATGTCGACCTGGACCCTGAACCTGAGGACATCTTGTCGGTTTGGGGCAAGGAAATATCAACCCAGAACCTGGATCTCTTTTTCGGAGGGGATAGCCTGCTCAAGGAGACGAAAGGAAGCGCAGATCTGAAGATTCTGAAGCCAAATGCGTCGGAGGGCGTCGATCTGAACCAGGGGTTGGTCGAGCGCAGATGCAAGGAGGTCCTAGCACGCGTGGCGGAGGAGGGCCGGAAGCCTGAAGACCTTCCAATAACACATGTAAGTACAAATATCGAACCCACTGGTGCTCAGTTTAGCTGTGGAAGTCTTGAAGATGTTGTCTACGGACAACGAGCCAAACCCTGGGCTTGGCAAACCTCAAATTCAGGGTTAAAAGAGGACCTCGGCCAGGTGAAGGGAGGAAGCCCTCAGGCCATTTCACGCACATCCCTAGCAAAGAATGGGGGTACCTTATCAGATCTGCAGGGGATAGATGGGAGTAAGGAGCATAAGGATGGAAGGAAGGGTGTCCCGGGTGAAATTGCAGTATGGCAGCCGGGGAAGGAAGGGACAGAGGAAGGGGCTGGTGAAAGGTCAAGCCCACGGGAAGTAGGGGAAGCCAGACTTCACGCAGAAACCCTAGATCTGGAACCAGATGGGGAAAAGACCCCATTTCGAACCTCAGAAGAAGCAGGGGGGTGAAGAACGCGTTATTTAGAGAAGGGATTCAAGGAGAAAACCCCGGGGTAAAAAGGAAAAAACAGAAAGTGATAAAACAAGCTCCTGAAGCAAATTTGATACTCGGAGTAGACGTGCAGATCGAGGAGGCAATGGAGGTAGCAGAAAGTACAGTGGTGGGTCGAGCAAGAGGGAAGGTTTTCTCGGTACAGTTCATTCAGAATTGGGCCGAACAACAGTGGCAAAAGAATGTGGGAGATGCGTTCAAAGTGTCGGGTTTAGCGAAGGGTTGGTTTATGATCCAATTCGACAAGAAAGAAATGGTGGACTGGGTCCTGGAGCGAAACTGGGCTTTTGGTAAGCGTCCCGTGCTCTTTAGACGCTGGACTCCACTGTTCGATGCTCAGAGAGAGAAGGTAGATACCTTTCCAGTCTGGGTGCGGGCGCCGGGGTTGCCACCCTTCCTCTGGGTAGACTCTGTTTTCAGATCGATTGGAAATACGCTGGGAATTTTCCTGGAGGCAGACATGTCATTCGTGGAAACCAGGAATAAAGCCATGGCAAGAATCCTGGTAATGCTCAATCTGGAGAAGGGTCTCCCGGGGAAGATGAAGATTCATTACAAAGACTTTGTATATGACCAGCTCCTGGACTACGAGCATTTGCCATATAGGTGCCATATCTGCCACGAGCATGGCCACCTGGCAAAGGACTGCCCATCCGGTTTTCGCCGCAGGAGGAGTCAAAAGAAATCGGATAAAGGGAAATTCTTGAAGGCTGATGAGATAGTCACCGGTGAAAAAGGAATTCAAGCAGGAATTGGGAAAGAACAGGAACAGTGTGAGAAGGTTTCAGATCAATTGCAGAGCCCCTGTAAAAAATCAGTGGAAGTCCCCAGCGCGGATCCGATCGAGGAGGACCTGGAAGTCCCAGAAGATCTTCAGGAAGGCTCGAAGGGTACGCATTTGACCTCTAACCCTTCTCCTTCGCTCTCTCAAAACATTGGGAATGAAAAATGCAATAAAAAATCTTTTCCATTAAAAGAACTTAGTGCGGTCGATTCCAAAAATGCATTTTGTCCGCAAAATATTCTGAACTGTGATGGGGACGCATACAAAACCAGCAAATCTGAGACAAAAAATGAGAGGAGAATTCTGACTAAAATTCCCGAAAGCCACTATAACCTCCGCTCCCAAGATAAAAAACCGGAGGCTGTAGATTCAATTGGGGGCATAGGAATGGAGATACCCCAGGCTTCGAGAAAAAAGACAAGGGGGCGAAAGTCTTTATTATCAAAAGCACAGGTTAAGGCAAAATATGATATGGAGGATGGGAAGCAGTTGTCGATTTCTGGGGTGCTTAGAGCGGCGAAACCCTGTGAAAAGGTTTCAAAATGATATGCCTCTCATGGAACTGTAGGGGTTTAGCCAGTAAACCCAAAAAACTGGCTCTAAAGGAGTTGATGCAGCGGTACAATCCAGATTTCATTATGCTGCAGGAAACTCTAGGAACAAGCGCAGAAGTAGAGAAGACTTTAGGCACTCTTTTCCCGGGGTGGAGATTCCAAGCTTTGGACTCCCATGGTCATTCGGGAGGAGTGGCAGTCGGGTATAGAGAAGGTAAAATTAAGCAGCTGAACTCGTGGGGCTTTGTCAATGGACTAGGGATGGAGGTCTTAACCCCGGATCTTGAGTGGCCACTGACCATCTTAAACATTTATGGGCCATGTAAAGAGAGGGTTTCGTTCTGGAACAACCTTCTGGAGAAACCCATGTTGAAAATCCAAAATCTGATAATTGGAGGCGACCTGAACTTCTCTATGGGGAGAGCGGAAGCCTGGGGTCCCTCTGCCAGGGAAGATCCCCTTTCAGAGTTTTTTCAAAACTCTCTCTCTCTGCATAAGCTGGTTGATGCAAACTTGCAAAAACTTAAGCCTTCCTGGAGGAATCGAAGGACGGGGGAGGGTCGGATTGCAAAGAGGTTGGATAGATTTCTCGTAAGTGAGGACCTTGCTTCCAGGGTCCCGATGTTTAGACAGTGGATTGGAGAAGGAGGGAATTCAGATCACTTCCCTATCTTGTTTGAACTTGCTACTCCCCCAAAAAAGCCAGCAGCCCCTTTTAAGTTCAACGCTGCTTGGATGCAGGAGGAATCTTTCAAGAAGCTCTTCAATGAAACATGGCTTCATCCAAACAGGGAGGCATTGGAAGACAAGGCTTTCCTGTTTATGGAAAATCTGAAAAGACTGAAGAAGGCCACAATAGAATGGGCAAAAAAAAGGAAGAAGGATCAAAATGAAGCCCTAAACAATATTGATAGGGAACTTGGGGGCCTTGAAGACCCTGCCGGTCCTGGATACGAATCACAGGAATCAAAAGATAGGATCATGATTCTAGAAAAGCAGAGAAGCAAAATATTATTGGACAAAGAAGAGGAATGGAGGCAGAAGAGCAGGGCGGTATGGTTGTTGGCTGGGGACGAAAATACAAAATTCTTTCACAACTACGCAAAAGGCAGAAAGACTATGAACACTATATGGAAACTAAAAGATGAAGAAGGAAGAGAGGCAAATACGTTTGAATCTCTTTCTTCTTTGGGGAGGAACCACTTTCAAAATCTTTTTTCTGAACAGAGGGGGACTTCGCTAGCAGAAATTATCAGGACAGCGCTAAGCTTCCCCAGATATGTAGAAGAAGAAGAAGCAGAAGGATTACAGGGGGAGGTTACTCTGGAGGAAGTGGAGAGGGTAGTAAAATCCATGGCAAAGAATAAAAGCCCTGGGCCGGATGGTTGGCCAATAGATTTTTACCAACAATTTTTTGAGCAGATAGGCCCAGAAATTACGGAGGTGGTGGAAGAATCCAGAAGGAAGGGGCAGATATATGCTCCTTTCAATGCCACTTTTATTGCCCTCATCCCAAAAAAGGATGAGCCGGAATCCTTTGAAGATTTCAGACCTATCTCATTATGCAATTGTGTCTACAAGATCATAGCAAAAACTATAGCAGCTCGTTTAAAACCAATTCTGTCCAGATGTATCTCCAATGAACAGTTCGGGTTTCTGGATGGACGACAAATCCATGAAGCTATAGGAGTGGCACAGGAGACAATACACAGTGTTAAGATGTTGAAAAAGAAAGGAGCTGTGGTAAAAATTGATCTTTCAAAAGCTTATGACAGAATCAGCTGGACCTACATCCGGCTGCTGTTGACACATCTGGGTTTCAAAATAGACTTCATAAGCTGGGTAATGGGATGCATCAGTAGTGTCAGTTTCGCAGTGCTTATTAATGGGGCAGCCTCTCCTTTTTTCAAAGGGAAAAGGGGACTAAGGCAAGGATGCCCCTTGTCCCCTTTGTTGTTTCTCCTAGTGGCTGAAGGCTTAAGCCAGCTACTGTTAAAAGCAAAAAGAGAAGGATCAATAAAAGGATTGGAGGTGGCAGGAAATCTTTTCATCACACATCTCCTGTTCGTTGATGATATCCTCCTTTTTTGCAATGGAAGTCGGGATGAATTCAAAAAAATAAAGGAGGCTCTAGAGCTGTTTATGAAGGCTACTGGTATGCTTGTAAACTATCGGAAATCTCAGCTCATAACAGAAGGCCTTTCTAGACAGGAGATTAGCCAGCTTGTGGCCATTCTCCCTCTAGAGACCTCAAAAATGAGGGACCCCTTTAAATACTTGGGGTTTTGGCTGAAGCCTGACAATTACAAAAAGCAAGACTGGTCATGGCTAATAGCAAAGATAGAAGCCAGAATTACTCACTGGAGCTTCAGATGGCTTTCTAGAGCAGGGAGATTAACTCTGATAAAATCTGTCCTTATGGCTACTCCTGTTTTCTGGGCTTCTTTGTCATGGGTTCCCAAGGGGATCCTGGGGAAAATAAGAAGAATTTGCAGTCGATTCCTTTGGGCAGGAGCAAAGGAGGAATCTGTTTTACCATGGATAGCCTGGGACAAAGTGGCAAGACCCAAGGAATGGGGGGGATGGGGCATAAAAGATTTGAATGCCTTTACAGCATCCCTGGCAGCAAAATCAGGGTGGAAAATTGTAAAGCTTGAAAATCTATGGACAAAAATTGTAAAAAGAAAATACATTGATCCATCCCCTTTGGAAGATTGGATAAGAAATCCGGAGAAAAAGGGCGGAAAGGTGTCCACCATTTGGAAAGCAACGATTGAGGCCTTCAAAGTTATTGAACAAGGTTTGTCATGGAAGGTTGGGAATGGGGAAAATATTCGTATTGGAAGGGACCCATGGGTGGGTTGCAGTGAGAAATTTGCACTATCCCCTGGCCTGATAAGACACCTTGCTTCAAAAGGCATTGTTTATTTAAAACAGGTGGAAAAGATAGGTGCATCATCTATCTGGGGTCAAGCATGGAAGTCGGGCGAAGAACTGAATATCCTCCCTCGCTGGTGGGATGAATGGGAGGCTTTCAAGATAGAACTATCCAGAACAAATGTAAGAATAAAGGATGAACCAGACCAGTTGATTTGGGCACATGCGGACACCGGAAATTATTCTCCAAAATTTGGATACAAATTTCTCATGACCAAAAAAGGATGGGGTGATCCGGAATGGTGGGCAAAATCGCTATGGAAGTTAAAATGCCCAGCAAAGGCAAAATTATTTTTCTGGTGCATCCTTAAAAAGAAAGCCCCAACCTGGGACATTCTCCAATCCAGATTCAAACAAGGTCCAGGAAGGTGTGCTTTATGCAAAAATGATTTGGAAACCGCGAATCATCTTTTTATGGAATGCCCAACAGCAAAAAAAGTATGGTATGAAGTATTAAAGCAGATGAATTTAACTATCAAATGGGAAGGGCAGTCCCTATCAGAAGCATGGCAAAATTGGTGGAACAAAATTTCTGAACAAAAGTTAAGGAATCTGCCCCCCATCATCTGTTGGGGAATTTGGATAGCCAGAAACAGAATTATCTTTCAGGAGAAGGAAACAGAGGCAGTCCAAATAATGATTCGCTGTTTGTCCATATATTCAATTATCCCGGATGCTGAGGATGAGAGGGAACCTCGGAAAGTGGCGGAGGAGCAAATAAAGGAAGGGGTTCCCTGGGCTTATTTTGATGGCGCCTCCCAGGAAAACAAAGCTGGTGCAGGCATTGTTATCCATTTAAACAACACCCATACTCTTAAAGCATCCATTGGACTGGGAAGTGGAACAAATAATTTTGCTGAATTATCTGCTCTAAAATATCTCTTATGCTGGTTGATTCATAAAAACACCCTCACAGTACAAATTTTTGGAGACTCACTAAATGTTATCAATTGGTTAAATGGACGTAGCAGATGCCAAAATTATGTCTTACAGCCTTTATTTGAAGAAATTCAGAATCTGAAAATGTCTTTTAATTCTTTGTCCATTAATCATATTTACAGGGAACGAAATGATATGGCAGACAAACTTTCTAAAGACGGTATTGAACAAGCTGTGGGCAGTTGGAGAATAAGGGAGGAAGCAAATGGTGAAAGCTTCGCCTCGGACCAGCCTCCATATGCAGAAAATCTCCAATAGAACCAGTTGATCAGCATACTTTATTTTTTTATTTTTGTTTACTTTAAAATACTGCTGAAACAGTATTTTTGGCTTTACAGTGGATAAAGGAAGCGAGGTATATGTTTTTTTCTTTTTTGTTGCCTTATGATACAGCCAGCACAAAACAGAAAACAGGATGGACACATGGGAAAAAATCAAAGGACAAGATCGGTGGTGAAATGATCTCTTCTCGGGAAGAGAATTAAAACTCTCTTTTGAGAAATTTTGTAAAAACAAACTGTTATAACAGCAATGGAGCTGTGTATGTACATGCAACTTTTTATAATATAAAAAGTTCGTTTTTTCCTTGGAAAAAAAATCAATAAGTTAATATTATCTCCCACAATCAAAGTAAACACCTATAAAATATTTTCTACAATTTTATTTTGAAAAATTATATTGCTAATACTTTGATGTTATCTTTATAATTTAATATTTAAATTTTTTAAGTCAATTGTTATAATTTAGTATTTAAAAAATTTAAATCAATCTTACCAAAAGTCTTGAGATATCTATATATTCAAAACACACAATTTTATATATACGGAAATATATTAGTTTAAAATTTATTTTTCCGGTTTATGATATTATATTTTAATATTAATAAAATTCATACAAAAACAAAAGAAATTAAATTAAATATTTTTTATAATATCAATTTTATATCTGAATATAATGTAAATGAAAGTATAAATATTATTATAAATTTTATTGGTAATGAAGTTTTTAAATGCTTTTTTTTAAATACAAATAAGTAGTGATTATATTAACTCTGTGTTTGGTTGCAACAAATATATGGGAGATTTAGTAAATTGCATTTTTTTTCATGAGACCTTCCATAGAGGCATTGTTCGATAAATAAAAAAAACTATGATAGAAATAAACTATAATAACAAGTTGTCATAGATCTTTACAAAATTGTACTAACAAAAAGACATATTTATAGCAGGAACCCAATTAGAAAAGCAAGAAGAAAGCCTCCTTTGGAGGTTTGTTTAGATCTAATTTCAAAGTTCCCATGTGGGGGCTTGAAGTAGTACTGGTGATGTTCGGATTCTCTAGAACTTGGGGTGTGTGCTACAGGTCTTCTGTTTGCCTTCGAAGAACATCAAGTTTGTCATCCTAACATGAGAGCCTATCCTTTATTGATTGAATTTCGTTAGTGAGGAAGATGAGAAAATTCACCTATTGATGAAATTCCTATTTGATATCCATGTTCTCCATTTGAAGGACCTCAATTTTAATGTTGCATGTGTTACAGGCACAAGTGCTTTCAGTAGTAGCTAAGCTATTACTAGTTGACATGGTTAATAATGCAGAAGGGGGGGGAGGTCACTAAGTGGGTTGGGCTCGGGATAGTCAAGCAACAAGTGCTAGAGATGTTGTAGGGGGTATAAGAGTCGCCAAGAAGCTCATAGTTGAAGGAATATTGCGGACAATATGGTCGATATCAAGAGTCGAGAGAGCACTCAAGGAAAACGGTTCTCTGCTGCTCAAGATATTCAAACAAGAGTTGATAGAGTTAATGAATCGGGTGTAGGAGATGCCGACAAGCAAAAAGATGGAAAAATTAACACTAACATGAGGGGAAATGATTGGGAAAATTGAGAAAACCCGGGGTAGAGAGAATGCCCATAGGAGGATAACAAAAAACCAGAGGCAACTAAATGCAAGGAAAGCAAAGAATTTCTCCTTAATGGACAAAGGAGACCAAGTAGTAACAAAGCTTAGGTAAATAAGACAAAGTTGAGAAATTTGTCCATTTTCGTCGGTCTCCATACTTCTGAGGAAACCATGATCCCAACAACCTCTATTTCGTTACAAAAATATTGGAACATATCTTGTGCCCATGGAAGGAGATTGCTCCAAATGACCTTACTAGAGGAATGAAGAAGCCAATTACATGACTCACTTATACTGAAAGAATAAGCAATTACAAGGAGCCCCTTGTCACCTGGAGTAACAAATGCAACTATGATTCTAGATTTGATTACCACAAATTGCACATGGGAGTGATTGGGAGGATGTGTCCATGAAGATTGTACTCGTGCATAACTATGAGGGAGCTAGACATAGGCCTTGAATTTATTACAGGAGCAACTAACCTCACATAGAGAGACCATTGAATCACCATTAAAATCCATGATGCCCAACTTATTAGGATTCATCACAGAGCGAGGTGTTCGATCTATACGAGGTAGGTGGATCTGTCTGAACGTCAAGAATGGAGCATGCAAATTTAAAGAGGAGGCCTCCCATGTAAGGCTTGCATGTTAAGCTGAAGCCACGACACCAACCATCCTTGCCCTTTGCAAGTGATTTTCCAACCTTATATTTCCCATTAATGTGCCACCAATAGTGCAATGCGATGATATTGGTATAATGTTTATTAAAATCTTTCTTGATACCTAACGTATAGTTCTCTAGCCTTGGAGACATTTATTTTAGTTTGACCCATATTGAGGAGGTAGGCTAGATTAACTTGATGATTCGCTTCTACATTTTGGCCTATGAGGATATGAAAGAAAGACTTCGAGGGAAAATGTTCCAAAACATGATCGATTCTTTGGAGAGGGAGCTTGAGGTGGTTCTCTATAGGAGAGGACCCATTATTAAAATGTTGTATAATAATTAGAGAGCCTCCCAAGATTACTAACTCGGGGATTCCTATATCTTGAGCTAGAATTATGCCTAACAATAGTCCATACATTTCTGCTTGATTGTTGATATTCCTGCCCAAACCAAGAGTAATTGATGAAAATTTCTTCTTCAAGATTGATGATAACCCTTCGCGCCCCCTCCTGCCGCCCCTAAATTTTTAAATATAGTTAAACTAAAGTCTTAGTTTTATATGATTAAGAATGAAGTATATTAAGAAGTGATTTTTATTCTCAACCTATTTATAATATAATTTTTAAAATTTACTCATTTAAAAATATGTAAGAATGATTTAAACGATGATTAATTTCATTAAGAAGGTAATGTTCATTAATATTTATTTTAATCATGTTTCTCTTATTTGTAGAGTCATAATTGATTATTTTTTTAAATTATATAATAAGTATTTTGATGTGCTTCAATGTGAAATTATATTACGTCATGTGAACATTAAATAATTTTTTTTATGACTAAGAGTGAATGAAATATTTTTAACACATTCCAAGGTAATATCAAAAACAAATTGAGTGACCATAGTGAGGATAAGATTATTGATGTTTTATAATGCTTTTAATTAAAACTAATTAAACATATATTTTTATTTTATTTTTTATTATAGTAGATATTGTTTTTCTATTTTATTTTATTTTAAGAGAAATACATGTCAATTGCAAATTGAACGAATAAAAAATTACACATAACCCTCATACTACATTATAGAATAAACCTCTAAACATAGGTAATTAAATGTATTTTCTCTATACATAATATTCATGAAAAATATGTTACAATAATTAAATGTATATATCATTAAGAATGTGTTACAACAATTAAATATATGAAAAATATGTTACAGTAATTAAATGTATATATTATTAAGAATGCGTTACAATAATTAAATGTATATATTTTTTTTGTTGACTAGCGGAATCGGCAATGACGGTGGTATTGTACTCGCGTTACACAAGGTCGAACCCCACCGACTACCACTATAACCTTTAGGAGGAACCGCCCAGCCCGCAAGAACGACCCTCGATTAAGACGAGACTCTAACTCGTGACCTGCACAATGGCATGGATGACTTAGCAGATCGTCCACTAGCCACGAGACCAAACCTCTACGTGCTTAAAATAATTAAATGTATATATTATTAAGAATGTGTTACAATAATTAAATATATCTTCTCCCTACATAATCTTTATGACGAATGTGTTAAAATCAAATCGATTAAGTGGTTTAGTCACCGAGAGACACACAAAACATGAAAATATTGTATGGTCATTGGAAGATTTGTTTGACTAACATTAGAGAGTGTTCATAATTGTGAGTCTCATTAAATTTGAGACTTATAAACAAAACACACTCTTTTATATATATGGAAATATATTAGTATAAAAATAATTACTTGATGTGATCTTTCCGAAAAAAGTCTTTTTAAACAATATGGATCATAGAAGTCTGAACTCAGAAAAATTATATTTTGGTATTAGTAAAATTCATAAAAGAAATTAAATTAAATATTTTTTTTTATAATATCAATTCTATATTTGAATATAACATAAATGAAAGTACAAAGATTATTAAAAATTTGATCGGTAATGAAGTTGTTAAATTTAAGTTATTATTATTGTTATTATTATTATTATTATTAAGTTGTTAAATCCAAGTTCATTATTATTATTTAAACATAAATGGTAGTGATTATGTTAAATTTGTGCTTGGTCACAACAAATACATGAAAGATTTAGTACATTGCATTTTCATTCATAGGATCTTTCATAGAGGCATTGTTTGATAGCTAAAAAGACTATGGTAGAAATAGACTATAATAACAAGCTGACATGTATAGATCTTACAAAATTGTGCTAAGAGAAGGATGTATTTACAATAGGAACCCATTAGAAAAGGGAGAAGAAAGCCTCCTTTGGAGGTTTGTTTAGATATAATTTCAAATTTCTAGCGTGGGGGATTGAAGCAATACTTGCAATAAATTGATTCTCTGGAACTTGGGGTGTGTGCTACAAGTTTTCTATCTGCCTTTGACGAGCATCAAATTTGTCATCCTGACGGGAGAGCCTATCCTTTAATCATTGAATTTCCTCAGTGAGAAAGATGGGAAAATTCTTCTATTGATGAAATTGCCATTTGATATCCATGTTCTCTATTTGAAGGACCTCAATTTGAATGTTTCAAGTGTTACAGATACTATAGCCTCCAGTAGTAGTTGATTTGTTATTACCAGTTGACATGGTTAATAATGCAGAAGGAGGGGCTCGGGTGACTGAGGGGGTTGGGCTCCGGATGTTCAAGTTACAAGTGTTAGAGATGTCGTAGGGTATAAGAGTCGCCAATGAGCTAGGAGTTGTAGGTGTTATCACTTATATTTTCCTTGAAGTTGTTGGGAAGAGGAAAGGGGTCCGAGGTAACCACAAACCAACTTTTAGGTACAAAATCTAGCCAATTTGTACCTAGAGAGGGCTCTCTCTTTAAGTTTTAGCTTTGTTTTGAAAGATATTAGGCTAGTTATGAAAGTTTAGGGGTTTTGATTGTGTTTGGGTGGTGAAATTCAATAGCAGAGGGGTAGAACTAAGTAGTTTAGGCCATTGGGCTAATGGAGTCAAAGAAGATGGCTTAACTGGATTTGGTTTCTTAACAAGGGATGGTTTCACAGGGCAAGATAGTTAAACAGGGAACAAATAAAGACTTAAAAAGATGGAATGGACTCAAAAGGGATGAAGGGCAGTTAAGAATTCTTCATCATATTTTAAGAGAGGGAACTTGGATGATTAATAATAAAGAGCAGTTTAGAATTCTTTACTAAATGATCAAAGTGAATAAACTAGGAAACATGAGCAATTAAGATTTCACTGTTTATGATAGTTCAAAGGAAAACATTGAGAATAATAACGATTGAAAACAGATTGCAATCAAGCATTTTCCGAATTACTCTTTTTCGTTTATCATTCAGATATGAAACACAGATGATATAATAAACAAGAAAACTTTAAAACATGAGATATAGAAGACTTATTGATCCGATGTCTGACTCAAGAATCCTGTGAAAAGTCCTTTGCATCAATTCTTCATCCAGCTAGCCATACAAAATTTTGTCCAACAACACTTTATTCCAAAATAATCAGTATTACAGCAATGTCTAAGAATCCACCCTCAATATTCCAATTGAGGGAGTATTTATACAAAATTTTTATAAAAAATATCTCATAACAGAGTGAGATATATTCTAGGATGACTATGAATAAGTTACAAGAAAATAGAGACAAATGGTCTCGAAGATAGGAGAAAAGGTAAATTGATGTTGTGCTGTTCCTATTCTTGTGAGTGTGCTAGAGGCAGGCCCTATGATTTGGCTTGCTGTTGTCTTCTTTGGTAACTCTGTGCTAGCTGCCCTGTTTTCACTAATACTCTTTCCCTGTTCTAATACACTTCGACATTTGATCTCTATTCATCCTCTTTACAATCACTTATTGTAGTAAGAATTCTTTACTAAATGATCAAAGTGAAGAAACTAGGAAACATGAGCAATTAAGATTTCACTGTTTATGCTAGTTCAGAGGAAAACATTGAGAATAATAACGATTGAAAATAGATTGCAATCAAGCACTTTCCGAATTACTCTTTTTCGTTTATCATTCAGATATGAAACACAGATGATATAATAAATAAGAAAACTTTAAAACATGAGATATAAAAGACTTATTGATCCGGTGTCTGACTCAAGAATCCTGTGAAAAGTCCTTTGCATCAATTCTTCATCCAGCTAGCCATACAAAATTTTGTCCAACAGCACTTTATTCCAAAATAATCAGTATTACAGCAATGTCTAAGAATCCACCCTCAATACTCCAATTGAGGGAGTATTTATACAAAAATTTTACAAAAAACATCTCATAACAGAGTGAGATATATTCTAGGATGACTATGAATAAGTTACAAGAAAATAGAGAAAAATGGTCTCGAAGATAGGAGAAAAGGTAAACTGATGTTGTGCTATTCCTATTCTTGTGAGTGTGCTGGAGGCAGGCCCTATGATTTGGCTTGTTGCTGTCTTCTTTGGTAACTCTGTGCTGGCTGCCCTGTTTTCACTGATACTCTTTACCTGTTCTGATACACTTCGACCTGTTTGATCTCTGTTCATCCTCTTTACCATCACTTACTGTAGTAAATAACCAAAATTTACATTTTACCAAGGATAATTTTACAAAATTTCTAATATGTCTTCCCACCATTGTGTTTCTGGCATTCTGGTTTTCTGAAGTTTTCTCAGGGTCTCATCAGTTTCTGTGTACCTGAAAAAGGTAGGTTGAATTGGAAACAAGTGCTTTATCTCATGCTCGACATAGAACAAGTTCTCTAGACTGTCATAGAGAACTCTACCTGTAGGCAATGATTTTGTTGCTGATGCACTTGTTGATGGACCTGCTTGGTTGGTTGCATACTTATTTAATTTCTCCACATAGTCTCTATGACTCATTAGTTTATCAAACTAAAGGACTTGGTAACCCTTTACTCTGTAAAATATCAAATCTTTTCATGAAAGCATTAATTTCTTCCTGCATGTCATGGCACCTTCTTTCTAAGTTTTGCATCAGAGTTCTTTTAGTAAAAACCCTTTTGATTTCCAAAATTGTCCCTGTTCTATCTTGAATGCCCAGCTCTTCAAGCTAGTACTTATTCCTGGTATTCAAAAATTGTATGAGCCTACTGGCTTCCTCAGGCATATTTCCTAACTCTGCCCTTGTCTTTTGAACTTCTTCTTGAGCTAGTTTCACTAAATCAATTTGCTAAAAAATTATTTGAATTGATGGCCAAACATCATTTATTGATTGAGTGATGTTGGCCCAAATAATTTTCTTGATTTCTGTCAGAGGCTTGTCAAAAGTAAGATCCTTTTCTAATAATTTCACTTTGTTTTCCAATCCTTTAATCTCTCTTGTCTTTTCTGCAACATTTATTTTTGAGAGATCATACCTTTGCTCTAAGTTGGCATACTTCTCTTTTACCTTATTTAGCTTTGAAACTTGTAGTTTCATATCCTCCATTGATTTTATTAGCTCCTCTGTGCTCAAATTAGCAATGCTGCCCTGTGCTATTCCTGTTGTTCTTGTTGTTGTTGTACCTGTGATCATCTCTGCTGTGGCTGCTGGAATATTTGGTGCTAGTGCTGCTCCAAGAGTTGAAGGGACTGCTGTTGAGACTACTGGTATCACATTGGGAGGCTGAGAGGTCGACTCTCCCTACTTGTCCTTCAATTATTTTTCAAGTTCTTGCTCAGTCTCATTCAGTTGTTCATTAAGTTTTAAGAGCAAATCCATCAGCTCTTCTTCAGATTTTTTCTTTATAATCTCAGCAGTTTGTGGATGCCTTGAAGATGGCAGCTTTAGTTGTTTCCTTAGGGCAATAATATCTTCATCTTTCTTTTTGATTAAGGCTTCTGTAGCATTCACATATTTGGGATCATGACCCAATCCAATAATTATTTCCTCTAAAGACTTTATTCTGTTATCATTGGCCTGAGAGGAGGCCTTCTTCAAGTGTAGTTGGGCAGTTGTGTTATCCAAGGAATTTTGCAACCTTTGGGCCATCATTGCCTTACCAGTCAAGGTTGAATAAATCATTTCTCCAGTTTGTTTATGTAATTCAATCTGATCCAAAGGATGAATATCCTTTGCCATGACTTCAAAATTTGTTCTGAGATAATCTACTGCTGATTTAGGCTATTGCAGCTTTGGTTTGAAATAGCTCATTATCGTTTTGCCTTCTTTGATGTCATATGCTAACATCAATCTTTGTTGATTTGTGGGGGCCATTTTAAAATATTGGTTATAAACTTGAAGCCTCAATGGATCATTCCTGGCCTTTATTTCTGTAAATGTTTTCTTGATATTTGAGGCATCTGTCCCTGGTGGCCTGAAAGAAGATACCTCTGCACTTTGTTGTCTTTCTAGCTCCTGTCTCTGTGAGCTAGTGGATGTTCCTCCTACTGGAAAAGTTTGTTGGCTCTCTATTATTTGTTCCCTCTGACTATTTGTAGTCTCTTTAGCAAATTCCTCCTCTGAAAGGGGATTTAGTCTTTTTATTTTTGTTCCAGGCTGTCCTAAAGGTTCACTGGCAGGGGTAGTTGTTTCCCTATCTCTCTTTTTGTTTCTTTCCTCATTTAGAGGAGTTTGCAAAACTGGAGGCTCTCCCATATTGACCTGAGTGGGAGGAGTATGTATTTGGGCTTGTTCTTTGGAAGTTTCAGGCTGCTTAGACATTGTAGACTGTTCTGTGGTTTGAATGCTGGTCTCTAATTCCTTGCCCTTTGATGTTCCTGTGGCTGGTGTGCTTGTTTCCTGTGAAGGTTGCTGAGAGGTTCCCGCAATGGAGGCACCAATTCCTGATCTTTGAGATAACTCAAATGGTACCTGCCCAAAAGAATCCAGGTCAAGCGTTTTCTCAAGATCTCTCATAACATTCTCAATATTGACCTGTTCACTATCATGTTCTACTAGGGTCCCTTCCCTCCATTCATCCATATTTGCAAATTGTTCAATCTCTGGAATCCTATGGTGAATGTATGGTGACAACCTGTTTTTCATTCTCCTATCATAGATGAAGCTATTAGGGTCATATGGCCTCCAACCAAAACTTTTGTGCAACTTAAGATGATCTTCTAGAATTATCTCTGCTTCTCTCCATGCTTCCCTATCATTGCAGACAAAAGGGCCTAACTGATTTTTTTATTCTGAGATGAGCTTTTTTTTTGGCTTTGAAAATATGAACCATGTCTGTATGTATCATTTGTCTGAAATATTCCAATGCAAACAGTCTCATTGGAACGTATTTGGGTAACAGGAAAGGGCAGAGCTTACATCCATATATCCAGATTTCTGTATGGTTCTTGTATAGGTACCAATCACCTATTCTGTACTGCTTGGAGAGCTGTAGGACTCTCTTGATGTCACCACTGATTCTAGGAGGGGAAACCCTTGTCAATAAGGTGGTTGCTGGATGAAAAAATTGATCAATGAACTCATTGTATGAGTAAGGGGATTCATAGGATGCATGGAAGATGGGACTCCAAAAGGTAACAGACCTTGGATTGCCTTTAGTGTCAAGTTTCCTGACAGGGAAAGGGAAGTTCTCTGATTGATAATACAACATAAGATGATAAATGAAAGTGGTGTATTTGAAGACTCCTTCATTGTCTAGTCTCAGGAATTGGTCATGAATTTTATTGGCAATATAGGGGGCATAATCATACTTGACAGCAAGGGGCTGTCTAAGAGTAAAAGTTGACAACAACACTAGGGTTACCTCATCAACATACTCACTAGGTTTGAATCCCATGATTAAAGATATCATATCAACAATAAGTCTTCCCATATTTGTGAAGAAATTTTGAAGATAAGGAGGTGGGTCGTTAGGCTGATGTTTAGGCAACATGAAAATCTGACATATGCGATTCAACTCTGATTGGGACAATTGAGTGGATTTCTCAAGTAAATATCCTATAGAAAGGGGAGTGAGAGCTTGACCAGGGGAAAATTGCAACATTTAATTAATGGATGCAGCTGTTATGGGGAAGAGGACTGTTTGACTTGGGGACATAACAACTCTAAGGTTAGGGTCATAATTTTCCTGGCATTGATGAATTAGATCAGGGAAAATATGGACTGAGGGAAGAAAATACCTGGGAAGTTTGGATTCCCAAGTCCCAGTATATCTGAGCCATTTAGGTAGTGGTCTTTGGCTTGGCAAAAAACTTTAAGGTGGTTTTTATCAGTGGATAAGTCTTTTATCTGAAAGTCTTTATCCGCAAGAGGCAGGTAGTCTAAATCATTATGAGGGGCATTCATGGGTGCAACAGACAAAGCCACAGGGGTTTCCATTTCAGGTTCTTGTGGATTTAGAAAGGAAGTTGGGTTTTTGGTGAAAAATGGGAAAATTAACAAGTCTGGGAACTTATATGGTGAAACAAAGACTGAATTTGCTATCAAATTTTCCTTTCTCTGTGGATTTTATACTGTAAAACCAAAACTTGCAGGGTTTCGACAGAAATCGGATAAATACCTGTATTTGGGGAATGAACAATGTAATGACAGGTGCTGACGGTGGCTAAGAGGTTCTGGGCTGCGTCGGCTGCAATTTTCTTAGCAAGGTGGCGGTTGGAAAGCTTGGACAGTTGACTTGGACGTTGTTTGCATGGGAGCATGGGTTGCTGTACAGAATAATGAAAACGACATTTTGTTGGTTTTATTCACAAAGTAAAAGTTGGCGGGAGTTTTTATTATTCGGGTGGATGATGTAAGCGGGAAAGGATGTTTTGTCGTATGCGGAGGGTGGTAAGTGGTATGGTATCGCACCGCTTTTGGAGACAGGCGGTATTTGGCTAGGAGCCAGCGATTCCATAGATTTTGCAACGCGTGGCGGGGTATTGTGCGAAAACCACTTTGTGATCGCGCGCTAACGCGCGGTCACAAAGTGGTGCGCGATATCGTTAATGGCCGTTGGATGATGGAGGCGCGATTGGATGGCTGATAGGAGGCGTGATGCGGCGAGGTTTAATGTGAGCGGGCCCGACCCAATTAAAAATTGTTTAATTGTATCGGGGGTGATATGATTGGTTGGGGAGGGTTCTTAATTAACCGTGAGGGTTAATTAATCCCAATTAATGCAGTGGGGGGATTAGGCTGTTAACTAGTTATGGGTTAACTAGTTAATCCTATTTAAACATATTTATGGTTATAATTAACCAAAGGGGCGGAATATATAAAATTTTGGGATTTTTATATATATTTAAATATTACGGGAAAGGGTGAAATGATGCGGGATTTATATAATACATAGGTTAATAGTTAATATAACAATGTAATGAAAAGAGCCAAGTAAAACATTAGGATTGTGTATTTAACTTAGGCTTAAGTGGAAAAAAGGGGTTTTTATGTGATATTGTGAGAGTGAATGAATGATGGTTTTAAGTACTTAGGCTTTTAAATTATTGGGCCGAGGGTCCGGTCCCTCCAGAAGTCAGAGAAATGCTCTAAGCCCCTCTAATTTTCAAATGCCTTAGTACTTAGGGGGAATTAGTGAAATTTTTAGGGAAAAATGAGAAGGGGAGTTAATTATTTGGCTTTGTCTTGCTTGAAATGCTTCCAGTGTAATGTATGCCTTGCAGTTGTGATGAAAGTGAAAATTAACACATTTAGGGTCATCATCCATCACATGTAATTCTGCAACATCATCTACCTACCCTACCTACTTTAGCCTGACATTTTTTCTTCTTTATTAGGGTGCACTTAGACTAGCAAACCCTTATCACATTTTTTCTTTTACATGTAGAAATCTATCTAAGTATAACCTTATTACATCCAAGGGCTCAGATTTAGTTGTTGAGCTCCTTTTATTCACTCTACCTATCTACTTATCTGCCAAGATTAAATAGTTTGGTCAGATTTTATTCTCTATCTCTAAAACATAAAATTGAAAATATGAACTAGTGAAGCTTAAGCTGTTTGAATGTTCATTAATTGTAGCATAAGTTACAAGTTGCACACAATTTGTTTATTACATAAGAGTAAAAAGTAGTGGCATTTAGACTTGCACACTTTCCTTGGTCTTTCTTTTGGTGGGGTTCATTTTCTTTTAGTTTTTTGACCATCTTATTCTTTTCACCCTTTGATTTTTCTTTTAGGGTATACCCTTTTTACATTTTTTAATTTTAATTTTAATTTTTTGAAAACATGGAAAACCTTTGCAACAAGTAAAGGTATGAACATATTACATAGCTCATCAAGTCAATCATGATATATGACACCTATTGGTATAGGAGCATAACACTGGCTCTACTTGGTGATGGCTTTTCCTGGTGGAAAGTCAAGAACAGCAGGTCAGATGGCCTCCAAATGATTTTGATTGAACTATGGAATCTTCTTCTGCTTGTTGCTTTATTGTATGTATAACAGTGACACTTTTGAAGCTTAGGGCCTTCTCTTCGGGCTTCAACTCCAGCAAGTTACTATCCAATCAAAACAGTGACATTAAAAAGGATATAGTATGTACATGTCAAAAATCAGGATACATAATAAGTAGGATCAAATTAATATTTCAACATCCGACCATTAACTGGTTCTTCTTCTGTTTCTGTGCCATCCAAGTTTTTTAGATAATATGTATTATTTCCTTGTAAGGCATAGATAATATAAGGTCCTTTCCACGAGAAGTCAAACTTCCCATGTTTTCCCTTATCCTCTCTCCTGGAATCCCATGTTAACTCTGTCTCCAAGGTAGAAATCTTCTGCCTTGGTTCTTTTATCATATATCTTCTTAAGCTTCTCCTGCAACACTTAGGATCTTTGATATACTTCCTCTCTGGTCTGCTGCAGATTGATGGTCTGGTTTATGCTCCTTTGAATATCATTAGGTTCCACCTGAGCTTCTTGAAGTAATTTCATTATTGGAACTCCTAAAGATGAAGGAAATACAACCTCCATGCCATAAACTAACTCATAAGGACTATTTCCAATAGATTTTTTGGTGGTGAGTCTGTCTGCCCATAGTGCATTTGTAAGTTTCTTGTGCCAATTTTTCTTGTTCTCCTCCAATAATATTTTAATAATATTAATGAGGCTCTTGTTGGAAGACTCAGCCAAACCATTACCTTGAGGGTAATAGGCTATGGAATGGCCTAAGGTGATATGGTACTTGTTACAAAAACTTATCATCTTCTTGGATTTGAAGGCAACAACATTGTGAGTTATGATTTTATCAAGATAGCAAAATCTCGACAATATGTTGGTTTCTAAGAATCCTATAATCACTGTGTCATTGGCTTGTCTGGAAGGAATGGCTTCTATCCATTTGGTGAAATAGTCTGTGGCAGTGAGAATCCATTTGTGTTGGCCAGAAGAGGGAGGATGGATTTCTCCAATGAAGTCCAGGCCCCATTGTTGGAAGGGTTTTTCAGTGGAAATTGGTCTCAGGGGTAAAGGTAATAGTTTTCTCTTGCCTTCAAAAATTTGACATTTATGGCAAGCAGTGACAAATTTCTTTACATCAGCAAACAAGGTTGGCCAATAAAATCCAGCCCTTAGGATCTTGTCTGCAGTTGATTTCCAGTAAAGGTGTCCACCACAGTCTCCTGCATGAAATTCTTGGAGAGCCTTGTTAGATTCTTCTTTTAATAAATAATTCAATAGAATACCTTCATGATTTTCCCAAAAAACCATTATCTAAAATACAAAACTTTGAAGCTTTCAACTTTAAAAACCTTTTCTTTGTTCTAGATAACCCTGGAGGAGCCTGCAAGTTTAATAGTACATAAATTATATCAGCATACCAAGGTGAATCTAAGAAGGCCTGGCTGATTTGTGGAGTCACCATCTCCTGTTCATTATCCAGTTCATTAATGTCCAGGGCTTGACAATTTGTTTCAGTCATGAGCTTGGCCAATCCTTGTCCTTTTATAAGCTTTGTAGGTTTTATTTCAATATCATACTCTAATATAGTAGCAATCCATTTACCTCTTTTGCCCTCAATTCCATCCTGGGTTAAGATGTCTTTGACAACAGCATTTGGTACATAGGCTATCACATGGGAGTACAATATGTAGACTCTAAAGTCTTTAATAGCTTTTACAAGAGAAAAAGCTTGTTTCTCCATGATTTTGTATTTTAATGGTGCATCCCTAAGTGCTTTACTAAAAAAGGCTATGGGTTTCTCACATCCTTGATCATCCTTTTGTAATAAAACAGCTGCTATGGTGTGTTCTGATGCAAATGAAAATATTATGAAGTCTCTATCAAACTTTGGACTTGTAAGGACCGGTGTTCTGGTCAAAGCCATTTTAATTTCTTCAAATTCTTGTTTGGCTTCTATTGTCCATTTAATACTTGAATCCTTTTTTAACATATCATTAAGCAATCTAATTAGTTTACCTAAGTTAGATATGAATCTTCTCAAAAAATTTATCTTTCCTAGGAAAGCTTGAAGTTCTTTGACATTTCTAGGGTGGGGTATCTGCAGAATAACTTCTATTCTAGCAGGATCAATTCTAATGCCATCTTAAATGATATGGCCCAAGGGTTTATGTTCCTCTAGACCAAACAAGGACTTCTTTGAATTCAAAGAAATACCATATTTTCTGCATTTTAGGAATACTTGTCTAAGATGATCCAAATGCTACTGATCTGATTTAGAAACAGTTAAGTCATCTAGATACATAACCAGAAAATCATGAATTTATTTTGCAAATGCTATGTCCATTTCTCTTTGGAAGGTTGCTCTTGCGTTTTTAAGTCCAAATGGCATTTTGATGTACTTGAATGTGCCCCATGGTGTTGTAAAAGAAGTTTTTTCCTGGTCATCAGGATGAACCAGAATCTGGTTATACCATGAGAACCCATCTAAAAGTGAAATCCTAGAAGTACCTACTACCCTTTGTAAAATATGATCCATCTTGGATAAAGGGTAATTATCCTTCAAAGAAACCTTATTTACATTTCTTAAATCAACACCTAATCTGATTTCTTCTATTTCTTTCCTAGTAGGTACTAAATTAGACACCCACTCTGAAAACCTAATAGGAGCAATTATCCCTACTTCATACATACGTTTGATTTCTTTTTCAATTAAGGGCAGCAGTACAGGGTTAATTCTTTTGAGTTTTTGTTTGAATGGTTTCTGATTTTCTTTCAGAGGTATTGTATGTTGAATTATAGAGGTGTCATATGATTTCAAGTCTTCATAGCTCCAGGCAAAGACATCCTAGAATTCTCTCATTAGTTCAACATATTTTAGTTTTTGGTCAGGGGGCAAAGATTTAGATAACTTTACCATTTTTGGATTTTCTTTAGTCCCCAAGTTATATTCCTCAATATCTACTTTTAATGGTTCCATCTTAGGTTTCTTTGGAATATCATTAAAATCAAAGAGATCTTCTAGAGGAGTTAATCCTTTAGGCAAATGATTGTCTTTTAAATTAATGACTTCAGATTCTCCTTCAATAATCTCATCAATATCCATTTGTTTAAGGTCCTGCATTTCTTTGTTGGTGAACTTTGTTGGATGAAGCATTTGAATTGCACTTTCTGCTGAAATGTCTATTTCTATCTCATTTGTTTGATCAAACTCAATAACTGTATCTACATCTATGTTACTGTTAGAAAATTCTTCATCTAAAGTCAAGAAATTATTAATTTGCTTATCACTATCAAACACTTGCCAGTTCTTTAAATTGTCAGGTATGGCTGGTCTGTGTCTAATCTCAGATGTGAACTGATGATTAAGTTCGAATGGTAATTTGCAGGTGCTGGCAAACATTGCCAGACTATGAGCTTGCAAGTTATGTTTTCTTGGGATTTTAGCAAGCTGAGTTTCCAGAAATGTGTTGAGAATTTCTATCACTGTTCCTCTATAATATCTCAATCTGGGATCATTTGTTAGATATTTCCCTTTGATCTATTGAATTATTAAATCAAAATCTCCTATGACAGATACTCTAATTTCCCTTAATCTTTTGACAAGTTTAAAACCTAGCAACAGAGCTTCATATTCTGCCATATTATTGGTGCACCTAAAGTTTAATCTGTAGGCATGGCTTTCAGCATGATCATTTTCAAGGTTGTACACCCAAAATCCTGCTCCTGTTCCTAATTTGTTAAGTAAACCATCAAATTCTAAGTGCCAAAGAATTTCATGTTCATAATTGGTATCAGGAGTCTCAGGAATCTGTTTAACAGTGAGATTTGGTTTTTTACTTTCTTCTGGTTTCTATTGGGTATCTGATGTTTCATTATTCTCAGATATTTCCTGGATTTGAACACTAGACTTTCCATTTGTAATTTCTTTTGGTTCTGCTGCTAATACTTCTAATTCGTTTAAGGGATCACTTTCAGCATTGTAAAGAATGAAAGAATCCATATTAGAGTGTACTGAGTGGACAGGGAAATTCTGGGGTTTCTCCTGACTACTTATTGCATATTTCATTAAAGTTTCTTTGTATAGTTTCTTAGGTTGGCCGAAAACTGAAATAGTAGCATATGACATTTCTAACTGAAGAGATCCTTGAAGCTTTACACCCAAAGATCTAGACAATAACATGCCATACTTTGGTGGAATATATGCTACTACTATGTCCATTAAGATTTTTTTGGCAGGATATTGAACTAGTGAAACACACAAGTCTTTGATTAATCCTAAACATCTCACCTGACTCGAATCAAAAGAAAAGAGGTCTTTGTATGGCCTGGTGATGTCTAGGTCTAATTTTTCCATTACAGACTTAGGCATTAGGTTATGAGATGCCCCAGAATCAAACATGGCATTATGAAGTATTTTATCATGTATGTTTAAACTTACATAGAAAGGAGGAATTCCTCCATCTACTGGTTTTCCATTCACTTCAGGGCCAAAGATTAATTCAGGTTGGTCATCAAAAACATTTATTGAGTCTTCATTTACAGAGATTTTGAGTGATCTATTGATTTGGCTTCGGTAGACATCATGTTTAGCTAATTCAGACAATGGAACAACTATTTTTAATTTTCCTACTTCAGTCTCCAGATTAAAAGGTTTTTCAGTCTGAGTTCTTGTATTTCGGACAATTGGATTCTCTTTATCTTCTGTATTCTCTGTGTTTTTCTCCTTTTCAGGAGTGGGGTTATGGGCTGAAGTTGTTTCCAAATCAACTTCTGGAGGTTCTTCCACGTTTCCTTTGGAAGGAAGAGAAGTGGAGAGTTTTCTGTTATTAGGTTGATTATTGGATACATCTTCAATAATTGGATTAGCAGGATTAGGATCTGATCTAGAAAGAATATGTACAGGGGTGGTATTGGTCTTACCTTTGTTAGGTTGTTTTGTAGCTTTCTATTTGTTGGTTTCAGGGACATCAATTCTTCTACTCCTCAGATTATATTGCTTGTGGACTTCATAAATGGTTGTATCATATCCCTCCTTGAAGTCAAATGATTCACTGACTCAGTTTGGAATTGTTTAAGAATGTGAGCTTCTTGATCCTCTTGGGTCAAGAAAACTTGTTGTTCATTATTGAGTCCCATCAAGTTTATTTGAGTATCTTCTGACAGTTCATCAGAATTTGAGGCTTCAGCATAATTTTCCTGGAATGGGGGTCTAATGTTTTGGTCAGGCCCAGCCTTTCCAGTATTATGGTTTTGATTATTCATGAAATTTGGATTTCTCCCAGTATTGCTTGGTTGACCATCCCAAGGGGATTTCCTTTGAATTGTTTCTACTCTATCTCCTAGCCTATCCATCCCTTTAATGATAACATCCAGTTTCTGTTCAAAGGCCAAGGGTTCTTCTTTTAATGGTATCCTCCTTTCACTTCTGGCTTTAGCTCGTTTGGATATCAGGTTGGCTTCAACACTGAAAACTATACTTTGCATATCTTCTAAAGTCCGAGGAGCTCTTTCCCTAAGCTGGTATGCCATATCAGAATCAAATCCATCAGGGAGTTTGATTAATGCTAAATCTGGAGGAGGTCTGAGGTTTTGAGGGATAGCATTGTAAACATTATTGAATCTAGTGCAGTAATCTTGAACAGTTTCTTGTGTTCCTCTCTTCAGGTTTTCATATTCTGATAAGCTTTGGAGAGGATCTTTCTTCTTTTCCCATTGGTTTAGGAATGTTCTATAAGGAGCTTCTAGGTCATTGCTATTATTTGCAGGAAGGGATCTAAACCAGGTTCTAACTTCTCCACTCAGGCTTTGAACAAATATTCTCATTCTTACATCATCTGCATCTATTTTCATATATCTCAAAATAATCAGTCATTTTTTTGGTGTGTTGTTGTGCAGTGTAGGTACCAGAACCATCGAAAGGAGTGATTTTACTTTGATAGTCTTGGGGCATAGCCCCTGGATTGGCTAGTAATACCAAGGGAGTATATCTATTTTCCATTGCAGTAGATAGTGATGAAACAACAGCTGGGGTTGGTCTTGGAGTGGTGGATGGAGGGGTGGAAGGGGTGGTTTGAGGTTGAGATGTCTGAGGAAATGTTGATGAACTTGGAGAGGCTGTAGTGATCACAGAAATGTTTGGTGTTCCTTCAGAGGTAAGCTCAGATTGTATGGAGTTCTGCAAATGTCTATCAAGATGTGAAGTGACAACTTCAAGTTGTAAATCTTCAATAAATATTGGGTCATGAACCAAGCGGACCAACTCAGACTCAGAAAAGGTTACAAATAAAGAGGTCTCAAATTGCTCATCAAAGGGTTCATCCTCAAGGTAGATCCACTTTACAGGACAGGATCTTGATCTGTATAGAGGCCGAGAACTAGCAAAACTTTCTTGGCTTTCCTGTCTCCTAAGAATTCTGGGGATCAGATTAGGATTTTCAAACACAGGTGGTGGATTTGGATCAGGATTAGCCCTGGTGTAATGAGTCCTTTCTGAAGCCAGGTTTCTAGGTATATTTTTGGTTTTTCTCTAAATGTGTTTGACAATACAACTTCAACAATTTCTTTAAGAGGCTTTAGATATGGGATTTGAACTTTCTTAAAGACTTATTTGACAAGAGGAACTGATCAAGTATTTGAAACCAGATGTTCAATCCATAAACTAGACCGGAGATAAACTGAAGCAACATTCATTTACTTATGCAATTGCAAAGCAAAAGCAGTTCAAAGGCTACTTGTCTAACTTCAGGCTCCGTCTGTAGTTTATAAAGTAAACAATAGTAATAAACAAACTGTTTGATTCCCCAGTGGCGTCCCCACTATGTTATCACTCAGATTCTCCTTGAAGTTGTTGGGAAGAGGAAAGGGGTCCGAGGTAACCACAAACCAACTTTTAGGTACAGAATCTAGCCAATCTGTAACTAGAGAGGGCTCTCTCTTTAAGTTTTAGCTTTGTTTCGAAAGATATTAGGCTAGTTATGAAAGTTTAGGGGTTTTGATTATGTTTGGGTGGTGAAATTCAATAGCAGAGGGGTAGAACTGAGTAGTTTAGGCCATTGGGCTAATGGAGTCAAAGAAGATGGCTTAACTGGATTTGGTTTCTTAACAAGGGATGGTTTCACAGGGCAAGATAGTTAAACAGGGAACAAATAAAGACTTAAAAAGATGGAATGGACTCAAAAGGGATGAAGGGCAATTAAGAATCCTTCATCATATTTTAAGAGAGGGAACTTGGATGATTACTAATAAAGAGTAGTTAAGAATTCTTTACTAAATAATCAAAGTGAATAAACTAGGAAACATGAGCAATTAAGATTTCACTGTTTATGCTAGTTCAGAGGAAAACATTGAGAATAATAACGATTGAAAATAGATTGCAATCAAGCACTTTCTGAATTACTCTTTTTCATTTATCATTCAGATATGAAACGCAGATGATATAATAAATAAGAAAACTTTAAAACATGAGATATAGAAGACTTATTGATCCGGTGTCTGACTCAAGAATCCTGTGAAAAGTCCTTTGCTTCAATTCTTCATCCAGCTAGCCATACAAATTTTTTTCCAACAACACTTTATTCCAAAATAATCAGTATTACAGCAATGTCTAAGAATCCACCCTCAATACTCCAATTGAGGGAGTATTTATACAAAATTTTGCAAAAAAACATCTCATAACAGAGTGAGATATATTCTAGGATGACTATGAATAAGTTACAAGAAAATAGAGACAAATGGTCTCGAAGATAGGAGAAAAGGTAAACTGATGTTGTGCTATTCCTATTCTTGTGAGTGTGCTGGAGGCAGGCCCTATGATTTGGCTTGTTGCTGTCTTCTTTGGTAACTCTGTGCTGGCTGCCCTGTTTTCACTGATACTCTTTACCTGTTCTGATACACTTCGACCTGTTTGATCTCTGTTCATCCTCTTTACCATCACTTACTGTAGTAAATAACCAAAATTTACATTTTACCAAGGATAATTTTACAAAATTTCTAATATGTCTTCCCACCATTGTGTTTCTGGCATTCTGGTTTTCTGAAGTTTTCTCAGGGTTTCATCAGTTTCTGTGTACATGAAAAAGGTAGGCTGAATTGGAAACAAGTGCTTTATCTCATGCTTGACATAGAACAAGTTCTCTAGACTGTCATAGAGAACTCTACTTGTAGGCAATGCTTTTGTTGCTGATGCACTTGTTGATGGACCTGCTTGGTTGCTTGCATACTTATTCAATTTCTCCACATAGTCTTTATGACTCATTAGTTTATCATGAATAACTAAAGGACTTGGCAACCCTTTACTCTGTAAAATATCAAATCTTTTCATGAAAGCATTAATTTCTTCTTGCATGTCATGGCACCTTCTTTCTAAGTTTTGCATCAGAGTTCTTTTAGTAAAAACCCTTTTGATTTCCAAAATTGTCCTTGTTCTATCTTGAATGCCCAGCTCTTCAAGCTGGTACTTATTCCTGGTATTCAAAAATTGTATGAGCCTGCTGGCTTCCTCAGGCATATTTCCTAACTCTGCCCTTGTCTTTTGAACTTCTTCTTGAGCTAGTTTCACTAAATCAATTTGCTAAAAAATTATTTGAATTGATGGCCAAACATCATTTGTTGATTGAGTGATGTTGGCCCAAAGAATTTTCTTTATCTCTGTCAGAGGCTTGTCAAAAGTAAGATCCTTTTCTAGCAATTTCACTTTGTTTTCCAATCCTTTGATCTCTCTTGTCTTTTCTGCAACATTTATTTTTGAGAAATCATACTTTTTCTCTAAGTTGGCATACTTCTCTTTTACGTTATTTAGCTCTGAAACTTGTAGTTTCATATCCTCCCTTGATTTTATTAGCTCCTTTGTGCTCAAATTTACAATGTTGCCTTGTGCTATTCCTGCTGTTCTTGTTGTTGTTGTACCTGTGATCATCTCTGCTGTGGCTACTGGAATATTTGGTGCTAGTGCTGCTCCAAGAGTTGAAGGGACTGCTGTTGAGACTACTGGTATCACATTGGGAGGCTGAGAGGTCGACTCTCCTTGCTTGTCCTTCAATGCTTTTTCAAGTTCTTGCTCAGTCTCATTCAGTCGTTCATTAAGTTTTAAGAGAAAATCCATCAACTCTTCTTCAGATTTTTGCTTTATAATCTCAGCAGTTTGTGGATGCCTTGAAGGTGGCAGCTTTAGTTGTTTCCTTAGGGCAGTAATATCTTCATCTTTCTTTTTGATTAAGGCTTCTGTAGCCTTCACATATTTGGGATCATGACCCAATCCAATAATTATTTCTTCTAAAGACTTTATTCTGTTATCATTGGCCTGAGAGGAGGCCTTCTCCAAGTGTAGTTGGGTAGTTGTGTTATCCAAGGAATTTTGCAACCTTTGAGCCATCATTGCCTTACCAATCAAGGTTGAATAAATCATTTCTCCAGTTTGTTTATGTAATTCAATCTGATCCAAAGGATGAATATCCTTTTCCATGACTTCAAAATTTGTTCTGAGATAATCTGCTGTTGATTTAGGCTATTGCATCTTTGGTTTGAAATAGCTCATCATCATTTTTCCTTCTTTGATGTCATAGGTTGACATCAACCTTTGTTGATTTGTGGGGGCCATTTTCAAATATTCATTATAAACTTGAAGCCTCAATGGATCATTCCTGGGCTTTATTTCTGTAAATGTTTTCTTGATATCTGAGGCATCTGTCCCTGGTGGCCTGAAAGAAGATACCTCTGTACTTTGTTGTCTTTCTAGCTCCTGCCTCTGTGAGCTACTGGATGTTCCTCCTACTGGAAAAGTTTGTTGGCTCTCTATTCTTTTTTCCCTCTGACTATTTGTAGTCTCTTCAACAAATTCCTCCTCTGAAAGGGGATTTAGTCTTTGTCTTTTTGTTCCAGGCTGTCCTAAAGGTTCACTGGCAGGGGTAGTTGTTTCCCTGTCTCTCTTTTTGTTTCTTTCCTCATTTAGAGGAGTTTGAAAAACTGGAGGCTCTCCCATATTGACCTGAGTGGGAGGAGTATGTATTTGGGCTTGTTCTTTGGAAGTTTCAGGCTGCTTAGACATTGTAGACTGTTCTGTGGTTTGAATGCTGGTCTCTAATTCCTTGCCCTTTGATGTTCCTGTGGCTGGTGTGCTTGTTTCCTATGAAGGTTGTTGAGAGGTTCCCGCAATGGAGGCACCAATTCCTGATCTTTGAGATAACTCAAATGGTACTTGCCCAAAAGAATCCAGGTCAAGCGTTTTCTCAAGATCTCTCATAACATTCTCAATATTGACCTGTTCACTATCATGTTCTACTAGGGTCCATTCCCTCTTTGCAAATTGTTCAATCTCTGGAATCCTATGGTGAATGTATGGTGACAACCTGTTTTTCATTCTCCTATCATAGATGAAGCTATTAGGGTCATATGGCCTCCAGACAAAACTTTTGTGCAACTTAAGATGATCTTCTAGAATTATCTCTGCTTCTCTCCATGCTTCCCTATCATTGCAGACAAAAGGGCTTAACTTATTTTTTTTCTGAGTTGAGCTTTCTTTTTGGCTTTGAAAAAAAGAACCATGTCTGTATGTATCATTTTTCTGAAATATTCCAATGCAAACAGTCTCATTGCAACGTATTTGGGTAATAGGAAAGGGCAGAACTTACATCCATATATCCAGATTTCTGTACGGTTCTTGTATAGGTACCAATCACCTATTCTGTACTTCTTGGAGAGCTGTAGGATTCTCTTGATGTCACCACTGATCCTAGGAGGGGAAACCCCTATCAATAAGGTGGTTGCTGGATGAACAAATTGATCAATGAACTCATTGTATGAGTAAGGGGATTCATAGGATGCATGGAAGATGGGACTCCAAAAGATAACAGACCTTGGATTGCCTTTAGTGTCAAGTTTCCTAACAGGGAAAGGGAAGTTCTTTGACTGATAATACAACATAAGATGATAAATGAAAGTGGTGTATTTGAAGACTCCTTCATTGTCCAGTCTCAGGAATTGGTCATGAATTTTATTGGCAATATAGGAGGCATAATCATACTTGACAGCAAGGGGTTGTCCAGGAGTAAAAATTGACAACAACACTAGGGTTACCTCATCAACATACTCACTAGTGTTGAATCCCATGATTAAAGATATCATATCAACAATAAGTCTTCCCATATTTGTGAAGAAAGTTTGAAGATAAGGAGGTGGGTCTTTAGGTTGATGTTTAGGCAACATGAAAATCTGACAGATGCGATTCAACTTTGATTGGGACAATTGAGTGGATTTCTCAAGTAAATATCATATAGAAAGGGGAGTGAAAGCTTGACCAGGGGAAAATTGCAACATTTCATTAATGGATGCAGCTGTTATGGGGAAGAGGACTGTTTAACTTGGGGACATAACAACTCTGAGGTTAGGGTCATAGTTTGCCTGGCTTTGATGAATTAGATCATGGAAAATATGGACTGAGGGAAGAAAATACCTGGGAAGTTTGGATTCCCACAGTCCCAATATATCTAAGCCATTTAGGTAGTGGTCTTTGGCTTGGCAAAAAACTTTAAGGTGGTTTTTATCAGTGGATAAGTCTTTTATCTGAAAGTCTTTATCCACAAGAGGCAGGTAGTCTAAATCATTATGAGGGGCATTCATGGATGCAACAGACAAAGCCACAAGGGTTTCCATTTCAGGTTCTTGTGGATTCAGAAAGGAATTTGAGTTTTTGGTGAAAAATGGGAAAATTAACAAGTCTGGGAACTTATATGGTGAAACAAAGACTGAATTTGCAATGAATTTTGCCTTTCTCTGTGGATTTTATAATGTAAAACCAAAACTTGCAGGGTTTCGGTGGAAATTGGATAAATACTTGTATTTGGGGAATGAACAGTGTAATGACAGGTGCTGACAGTGGCTAACAGGTTCTGGGCTGCGTCGGCTGCAATTTTCTTAGCAAGGTGGCGGTTGGAAAGCTTGGACAGTTGACTTGGATGTTGTTTGCATGGGAGCATGGGTTGTTGTACAGAATAATGAAAACGACACTTTGTTGGTTTTATTCACAAAGTCAAAGTTGGCGGGAGTTTTTATTATTCGGGCGGATGACGTAAGCGGGAAAGGATGTTTTGTCATATGCGGAGGGTGGTAAGTGGTATGGTATCGCACCGCTTTTGGAGACGAGTGGTATTTGGCCGGGAGCCAGCGATTCCACAGGTTTTGCGACGCGTGGCGGGGTACTGTGCGAAAACCACTTTGTGATCGCGTGCTAACACGCGGTCACAAAGTGGTGCGCGATATCATTAATGGCCGTTGGATGATGGAGGCGCGATCGGACAGCTGATAGGAGGCGCGATGCGGCGGGGTTTAATGTGAGCGGGCCTGACCCAATTAAAAATTGTTTAATTGTATTGGGGGTGATATGATTGGTTGGGGAGGGTTCTTAATTAACCGTGAGGGTTAATTAATCCCAATTAATGCAGCGGGGGAATTAGGCTGTTAACTAGTTACGGGTTAACTAGTTAATCCTATTTAAACATATTTATGGTTATAATTAACCAAAGGGGCGGAATATATAAAATTTTGGGATTTATATATATATTTAAATATTACTGGAAAGGGTGAAATGATGCGGGATTTATATAATATATAGGTTAATAGTTAATATGACAATGTAATGAAAAGCGCCAAGTAAAACATTAGGATTGTGTATTTAACTTAGGCTTAAGTGGAAAAAAAAGGGGTTTTTATGTGATATTATGTATTTTTCCTAAGTAAAATGGGATTTTACTTAGGAAAAGACCTATGCGAGTGAATATATGATGGTTTTAAGTACTTAGCCTTTTAAATTATTGGGTTGAGGGTCCGGTCCCTCCAGAAGTCAGAGAAATGCTCTGAGCCCCTCTAATTTTCAAATGCCTTAGTACTTAGGGGGAATTAGTGAATTTTTTATGGAAAAATGAGATGGGGAGTTAATTATTTGGCCTTGTCTTGCTTGAAATGCTTCCAGTGTAATGTATGCCTTGCACTTGTGATGAAAGTGAAAATTAACACATTTAGGGTCATCATCCATCACATGTGATTCTGCAACATCATCTACCTACCCTACCTACTTTAGCCTGACATTTTTTCTTCTTTATTAGGGTGCACTTAGACTGGCAAACCCTTATCACATTTTTTTTCTTTTACATGTAGAAATCTATCTAAGTCTAACCTTATTACATCCAAGGGCTCAGATTAAGCTGTTGAGCTCCTTTTATTCACTCTACCTATCTACTTATCTGCCAAGATTAAACAGTTTGGTCAGATTTTATTCTCTATCTCTAAAACATAAAATTGAAAATATGAACTAGTCAAGCTTAAGTTGTTTGACTGTTCATTAATTGTGGCATAAGTTACAAGTTGCACACAATTTGTTTATTACATAAGAGTAAAAAGTAGTGGCATTTAGACTTGCACACTTTCCTTGGTCTTTCTTTTGGTGGGGTTCATTTTCTTTCACTTTTTTGACCATCTTATTCTTTTCACCCCTTGATTTTTCTTTTAGGATATACCCTCTTTACATTTTTTAATTATTTTTTGATTTTTTAACAATATGGAAAAGCTTTGAAACAAGTAAAGGTATGAACATATTACATAGCTCATCAAGTCAATCATGATATATGACACCTATTAGTATAGGAGCATAACCGCAGGAATAGCACATACAAGAGGGTCAATGTCAAGAACTGAGATAGCACTCAAGGAAAATGGTTCTCTACTACTCGAGGTATTCAAACAAGTGTTGATAGATTTTATGAAGAGGGTGCAAGAGACACCGATAGGCACAAAGATGGAAAAATTAACACCAACATGAGGGGCAACGATTGGGGAAATTGAGCAAACCTAGGGTAGAGAGAACTTCCATAGGAGGAAAATAAAAAACTAGAGGCATTTAAATGCAAGAAAAGCAAAAAATTTCTCCTTAATGGACGGAAGAGACCAAGTAGTAACAAACTTAGGTAAATAAGACAAACTTGAGAAATTTTCTCATTGTAGTCATTGTCCATACTTCTGAGGCAACCACGATCCCAACAACTTCCAATTCGCTGCATAGGTTGGAACATCTCTAGTGCCCGTGAAAGAAGATTTCTCCAAATAACGTTACTAGAGGAATGAGGAAGCCAATTATATGACCCACTTATACTGAAAGAATAAGCAATTATAGGGAGCCCCTTGTTAGAAATACTGAGGGCGGGGGGGGGGGGGGGGGGGGGGGGGAGATAGGAATTTCTATTACAATTGTTTCTTCTATGCTAGTTAAGATCACTTAAAAACAAAACACAAAATGAACAACAAAATAAATACTTTTATTAACAATAAATGGCAAGGACTCCAATCCTCTATTCAAACAATTTCCAATTTGTATTATCACACCAATGATTCCTTCAGGGCTCCAACCTTAGATGAATACTTCAATCTTCATTCAAACTAGGCTTCAAGCTGTACTATACCACCAAGATCCAACTTGGTCTATTTGAGGACTCTAATCCTTTAGGGCTCCAACCCTCTTATCTGGATTAGGTTTCAACCTAGTCTTCTTGAGGACTCCAATCTTATAGGGCACCAACCCTCTGTTTTTTTCTTTAAGGTAGCTTTAATAGTTTTTTAAGGCTTCCAATATCTTCTGCAATAAGCCCTGATAATGTCTCCAAGAATGCCTTCAATATTTCCCTCAATTAATCTCCAAATACACTCCGTTCATCAATGGAAACTTTAGCAACCACATAAGGTGTCTCCAAGGCTCTTCATGATACAAAAACAAATCCCTTTAAGGTTACTCCATGAGGGCTTCAGTCATACATCAAGGTTTCCAAGAATGACTCCAGGATCAACTTTTACAGGTTTTAAACAATGCTTCAAGGTATCTTCAATAAGTTGCTCCAAGAGATCTTTAATAGACCTTCACACCACTCTTAAAATTTCCTTGAATGAGCTACTTCAATAAGACTTAAAGTGGTCTTCAACAATACTTAATGATGATGTCTTTAAGGGATCTTTAAATCAACCCATGTCTTCACAAAACTTGCACAAATAATAGTTTCCAAAATCTTCAATCATTTGCTCAAGATGACTGCCCAAAATATTAGCTCAAGTCTCCACAACACTTCAATGAATCCTTCAAGGTGTCTTTAAGACAATGCTCCAAAATAACTCCCCCCAATGCCAAACCAAGTCTGCTTCTAGCTGCTTTTGGGATTGTTCCAAAATGTCTACAAAATGTTGCTTCAAAATATTTTCAAGGGCTTCTCTAAAGACATCAAGGGAGTGCTTCAAAATGCCTCCAAAGTCTGCTCAAATTGTCTCCAAGAGATGCTTTAAAAATTGTTTCAAAAGGTTGTCCACATCAAGAAGATATGCTTCATAAATCCACTGATGTTCTGTATTGGTCCAAGCTATTTTCCACAAACTTGAGCTATCATGTTCGTGGTTACTACAAGTCTGAGTCCACATTGTCCAACCTATCTGAGTTATTAATCTTCCATGAAGATATCAATCTTCCATAGATCTGAGTTTTAGTGGTTCAAAGAAATGTCCTCCACAGAGTGCAAAGAATGCCTTCAACAATCCAAAAAATTGTCACGACAGAACCTATTTTAAATGCTTCCACAGGTCCAAAAAATCTCACTACAAATCTAAGCTAGAACATGTTTGAATTCTTTCACAGATCCACTAATTCGTTTTTGTAGCAAAAGACACCAGAGGTCTGAAAAGGTGCGATATTTTCTTCTTTGTTGTGGGTCCAAATAGTAGTCACTGGTTTTGTTATGCGTTTCTTGTTACTCATTCAAATCCTTCTTGTAACACATGTTAGATGTTTACACAGTATATGGATCAAGTCCCAATCATAAAATCTTCACCAAAATTCTTCCTTTCTAGTCCTTCTTCACTCCTGCTTCTTTCAAATCAAGTTATTTTTATATTTCTTGATCGAATTTCATTGCTAAAATGAGGAGCACAACTAGGTATATATAGAATGAGGAGCACAATTAGGTATTTAAGATGATTTTCCAAATTGTCTTCCTTTCTTTTTTCTTTGTCTAATTGATTTGTCATGGATATGACTTCTTCATGATGTCTCTTCTTGTTCTATTGCAATTCTTCCTTACGCTTGTTGAGATCCTCATCCCTTTCTTGTATTTGATGCCTTAAAAGGACAAATTGCTTCTTTGTCTTGTCAAGGTCATGATCAACATGTTGTACTTGCTTTTTGAGTCCCTCATTTCCCTTTTTCAAATTGCTTATTTCTTCTAGGGAAACTACAAGCTTTGAGTGGATATCTATTTCAATTTCAACTTTAGAGATCTCTTCATCATCTTCCTTTATGAAATTGGTGCCCTCATCTTTGCTTTCAATTATCTTCTCTAGTTCATATTTGTGCTCTTTGTCATCATCTTCTTGATCAAAGGTCATGACTAATAATCCTTTTGAATGAAGATCTTGAAGCTTTTCCATAATATCTTTTGTTGATGAACATTTCTCCACTTTGACCTTTATAGAATTTGTTATGGCAATTAATATTTCTTTTATTGCTATTGCATTATGTTCCTTGGACTCTTCTTCTTCCATTATTCTCCCAGTAACCACTAATTCCCAAACTTCAAAATCTTAAGCCATTAAAAAATTCTTCATTATCTCCTTCCATATTTCAGAGTTTGTTCCATTGAATATGGGGGATTTTCTCGTCTAATTGTCTTTTGATTTCTTGACTAAGGACGAGACATATTCAAAGGGTTTGGAGGCCTTCTTCCTTGATTTTTCCATTTATGTTCTAAGGATCTACCTTCCAGCTATTAGGCTGAGACTGAAGGCACTAGCTCTAATACCAATTGTTGGAAACACTCAAAGGGGGGTGAATTAGTATTTATTTTACAATTATTTCTTTTATTCCAGGTAAGATCACTTAAAAACATAACACAAAATGAATAGCAAAATAAATACTTTTATTAACAATAAATGGTGAGGACTCCAATCCTCTATTACAACAATTTCCAATTTGTATTATCAGACCAATGATTCCTTCAGGGCTCCAACACTAGATGAAGACTCCAATATTGAATTAAACCAGGCTCCAACCTATACTATACCACCAAGCTGCAACTTGGTCTATTTGAGGACTCCAATCCTCTAGAGCTCCAACCCTCTTATCTGGATTAGGCTCCAACCTGGTCTTCTTGAGGACTCAAATCCTCTAGGGGTCCAACCCTCTGTTTTTGTTCTACAAGGTATGTTTAATAGTTCTTAAAGGCTTCCAATATCTTCTGCAACAAGGCCTGATAATGTATCCAAGAATGCCTTCAATACTGCCCTTAATTAATCTCCAAAGACACTTTGTTCATCAATGACAACATTAGCAACCACAAAAGGTGTCTTTAAGACTCTTCATGATACCCAAACAATTCCCTTCAAGGTTACTCCATGAGGGCTTCAATCATACATCAAGGTTTCCAAGAATGACTCCAAGATCAGTTTCTGCAATTTTTCAACAATGCTTCATTGATGTCTCTAAGGGTTCTTTAAATCAACCCAAGTATTCACAAAAATTTCATAAATAATAGTTTCCAAAACTTTCAATAGTCTTCTCAAGATGACTATCCCAAATATTATCTCGAGTCTCCGCAACACTCCAGTGAATTAATCAAGATGTCTTTAAGACAATGCTTCAAAGTAACTGCCCCGAATTCCAAACCAAGTATGCTTCTAGCTCATTTTAGAATTGTTCCAAAATGTCTACAAAATGTTGCTTCAAAATATTTTCAAGGGATTCTCTAAAGACATCGAGGGAGTGCTTCAAAATGCCTCCAAATTTTGCTCAAACTGTCTCCAAGGACTACTTTAAAAGCTACTTCAAAAGGTTGTGCATGTTGATATGTTGATGTTCTGTATTGGTCCAAGTTGTTTTCCACAGATGTGAGCTATCATGTTCATGGACTGAGTTAAATATGTATTTGGGCATAGAATTTAAGAGGCATGGACTTAACTCATTATTGTCCATCTCCAATATCATACCAACAATTTTAGTTGCAAGTTCAAGTTAATGATTTTGAACAAGAGGAAATAAGAACTCCCCAATCATTTGCTTTTATTGTTGTGGTGTTGTAGTATCTAGCAAAATACTCCATACCTCTAATGCCTAATTTGTTGCTACTATAGAACTTGCTCCAACAACATATGCAGATCATAAGGACTTCAAATATTTTTGCATCATTACAGCTGGAGTGGGGTTTGAGGGCCTCATTTACCATACTTAGGGTTTCTTCCATGCAGCTAGGGTTTTATCACCTTTAGCATATACTTAGGGTTTCAACAATGTTAGGGCATAACATTTGGGGTTTCACCATGTAGCTAAGAAATATTACTTCATAGGGTTAGAGTTTATCATCATCATGCATACATGTATGCAAGAGGGTTTCATGGGCATCTTTAGTAAGGCTAGGGTATTATATGGGAGTTACTTTAGAAATTTAAGACGAGTATTTTTTACATAGATCTAGAGTCTCTTGTACGTTAGGGTTTCATGCACTTAGGGTTTTCTCTAGGGAAAGCTTCAACAATGCACCTAGGATACATCTTATTAACATCAATGAAAAAAATATCCAACACCCCTTGTAGAGCCTACCATCATTCGAAGTAGAAAATGTAACAATGGTTATGGATTGGATTACCACAAATTACGTATGGGAGAAATTGGGAGGATGTGTCTGTGAATATTACACTCGGGCATAACTGTGAGGGACCTAGACATAGGCCTTGAATTTAATACAGGAGGGACTAATCTCACATAGAGATAGCAATGAATCACCATTAAAATCTATGATTCCCAAATTATTAGGATTCATCAGATAGCAAGGTGTTGGGTCTATACGAGGTAGTTGGATCCTTCTGAACGTCAAGGATGGAGCATGGAAATTTAAAGAGGTGGCCTCCTATTCAAGGCTCACATGTTCATCTGAAGCCATGAAACGAACCATCTTTACCCTTTGCAAATGATTATCCAACCTTATATTTCCAATTAACGTGCCACCAATAGTGCAATGCGATGAGATTGGTATAATGTTTATAAAAATCGTTCTTGATACCTAAGTTTTATAGTGGCTATGACCACCCTCCAAAATTTTTCCTATGCTTTGATTTTGGAGCCTCCCTTATTTTCCACAAGAGCTCATCTTGCACTGATACACGTATTCATGTTTAGACCGAGACTCATATTTTCATTTTTGGTTGTGTGTGCTCACTTAGCTGATTCTTCTAAGTCACAAGCTGATCTCCCAACTTGGTCTCGCAGTAGTTATGGGCTTGCCTCCAAAAACTGTGTGATCCTTGAGGGCAAGTAGCCTTGATGATAGGAATTGCGCAGTCCTGATTGAGCTCAGAAACTGTGTAGTCATATTAGGTAGCCCAACACTGAGCCAAGAAACTACGCAACCCTCTCTAAGCTCAGAAACTGCACAGTGCACACTGAGCTGAAAAGTTTCCTAGTTCCCCACAACTACGTAGTCTCTCGCAGCAGTGTGCATGGTAAGTTTCCCTTGGAAACAAAAACTAGAAAGCTAAAGGGAAAAAGCATCCCTAGGAAGTAGGGATCCATTCTTAGTATCTCAAAGGTGGAAAATTGCTACTTTTAGAAGTTTTTGCCAAGTGTCACTTTTGTCCTTGATCTCAGGCATGCACGTCATAAGACCTCATTTTCCCAAATCTAGTTAATCAACGCCTCTAGAGCTCATTTGATCTTTCGATCTTGGATCTCTAGAATTCCCGAAGAGATAAAGGAACCTTTGATGGGGTCATCGTCACTTTTTAGTGTGAGTCTCTCTTTTGTCTTCTTTTTTCGCCTTTTTTTGATCTAAAGATGATTTGAGGTTGTCATTGATGTCAACCCAAGCAGCACCAGGGGCTACCCTGATATTTCAAGGGAATTTTTACTTGAAAACTTACTCTATTTTGAGTCAAGGATACTCTAGATGGATTCTACTCGTCGAGATGTTTCCGTTGATATATGGCACGCCAAGTAATTCTTCACGGTTTGAGAGATATTCATGTTTGAAGTTAGTAACCCCAGTTAGTCAGCTAAAACCCTATGGGGTTGTGGCATGACCCTCATAATTGGTTTTTGTCATTGAATAGTCAATAATTAATAATTTTTTAAGCTCCTAAAATCCCTCCAAGATTCTCTATAGAAGCCCCTCTCAACTCTATAAAAAGAAATCTCATATATCCTCCAAATGAAGTGATAGTGGAAATTTCGGTATAACTTCATTTCTACGACGTCCTAGATTCTGAAATGCAAACCCATTTGATTCGCAATCCTGATGAATGTTGTGACCAAATTTCAGATCTTGGTTCGCTATATTTTTGGACATATGATCTGTGGAAGTTAGGGTTTTTGTAGGCTCCCGAATTTCATCTGAAAGAAGTGTCCTTGGGAAAATCGTCATAACTCTCTCTCTGAGAAGAGGATTGGAATTCCGTAGAAATTGGTGGATAGCCCACGGACTGTAGTTTTATGTGTATCAATTTCAGAGTCAAAGGAGGAAACAGTGACATGTGGCACGCCTTACAAGTTCGCTCTACTCAACTAGTCCATAATTAGGCATTGTGAGAGATTGGGCATAACGTTGTCTTGAAGAGTCCAAATTCGGTCAAACCTGTGGAATTGGAAAGAAGACTTAGAGGGATAGTATAGGACCGAAGATCACATATTGGGGATCTGAAATCACAGAGATACATCAGATTAAATATCGTGCTCCTAGAAGACGAGAAAAACTAGATCAAGTGTTGTCAAAGGGTGCAAAGGACCAGGCTTTCTAGGGTAGCAAAGAGAAAGGTGCAGCAAAATGATGCAGCAGAGGTAAGCTACAAGTAAGTATCTTTTGTATATGCATGTTCATTTCTTAATTGCATTAGGTTCTTTGTATTCTAATTTGTTGTTTTTGTTTAGCACTGACATATGCTTTGTAGGATGAGGTAAGTTTTGCTATTATCATGTCATGGGTATTTCCTTGAAGACTTTTTGCAGGTATTATATATTCATCAAGAGAAGATTCAATGCATAATCTAATGTTCTGAAGAGTGAGAAAGGGTAGCATGACAAGAGCAGCAATCAAGGTGCATAACATCAGCAAGAAGCTCACCACATGAAGTCTGTGGCCCAGATTGGGCAATGACCCGTGTGTGTAGTAAACAACAAAACCATACAAGGGAGTGTAATTTGCCTAACCAAAAGGAAGCATGGACCCTCAATTCTCAGCATTGTGACATTTTCCAGAGTTTTATTCCACTCTGTAGAAAAAGAACAAATTTATGGTAACATATATTTCTTAACATTTTTACTATTTTGGAACTAATATTAAAGTGGAACATTGTGTTTGCAATTTAAATCGTGAAGAATGAATTGTAGTTGATACACCCATAAAGGAGGTAAACGGGTAAAACAATTAAATTGTTGCCTACAGGTATTCATGTTTGCCTTGTGGTGTTCCTGTGACCACCGTTTGGTTCTTGTTCCCTGTGTAGACTTCATGTTCACTGAATAAAGCATTTTCAGACCTTGTTTTCTCTGTTGGAGAAATGTTCCAGAATTATTTGTTTCACTATATAAGAAAGTGTAAATCCCAGTAGACCTTCTGCAAGTGGTTAAAATACAATTAGGTTGCTTGAAAGAGAAAGATACACCATTCCTTTGCAACACACAAACAAACACATATATATTGTCTAACTCTTTAAGTTTTGGTTTTTTTTCTATGTAAATTTAGTAATATAATTTTGAGTGAGATTAAGATCTTTTTTTTTAAATGCATATATAAATTCAATATTCTAAAACACACAGAAAAACAAATTAAATTCTATCTGAATAGAGGCTTTCATGAGTAGAATTATTTAGATATTTGTTTTTTCGATCATCACATAAAAATATTAATCGGCAATGAATACTTTTATATAATAAATCCATAAAAACAAATATCTAAATTTAAATTATATAAATTATGTAATTTCAATAAATCCTTACTAAATTTAAAACAAAATCAATTAAAAAAATTAAAATTAAAATAAAACTAAAATATATATATAGATAATAATTAACCATAATTAAATTACTATATCAAAATGATTGAAATCCAATTATATTTACAAACAAATTATGTCTTTTCTCTCCAAAATTCTAAAGACACCCCACCAACATTTATATTCCCAAGAAGAATTATTTGACCAGCCTCATCTTGAGAATTCCCCAAGAATTCTTTGACTAACTTCATCTTGTAAATGGGGTTGGTACTCTCTTATCCTTTGTGGCACACTAGTCCAAGTCTTGGTGGTATGAGTCATGTGGTCACTTTTCTATTTTGGAGGATAAAGTTGAAGACATTTCTTATAAAAATATGTGAGCGTGCTTCGTGTGGTTTGTAGGTTTATATATTTTATTAATCCGTATTCTTTCTAAATATGTAAAACCAATTAATATAAACTATGACCACGCCAGCTCCTTTCTTGGTAATGATGTTACTTGTTTTTATGTCCAAACATGAATGTCTAGTCTAAGATTTCAATATCGTCTAGTCTAAGATTTCAATATCCTCAATTTTTTTAAGTATATGGAAACAATTATATAAAAAAATTACATAAAATTTTATGATAATATCGATAAATATTATTTTATGACTTTTGCTTTTTAATTTTTTTAGATAGTTTTTCTTAATTGGGTATTTATTTGTTTTTTTTCTCTAATTTTATGGTTTTGTTTTTTTTTTTTGGCTTTCCCATGCCCTATTAGTATGTACGTTTCTGTTCGTTTTTGTTGAGGGGTGGCATATTATCAGGAGTGGGCTTTTTAGGGCAACTCTGGCACTGGCCACCGCTTAGAAGAAACAACTGTGAGGTTTAGGGCCTCACTCCAGGCCTCGTTCAGGAAGATATAACTCACATGGAACATGAGGGGGCCTTTGCATGATAGCAACTTTCAGATACTGAGGCTCTGGCTGAGTTGGCAGACTGGATGCTGGATGTAGGTCATACACGAGGCTGCTTCAACCAATACTATACACTAACATCTGAAGTTTCTCCTTGGCTAGATTGTAATGGATCACTTTGAACATATAGATGACATCCTCCACTCTTTAGAGCACCTCCACCGTCATTTACAGAACTTGGATCAATGTTTGGATCATATTGAGCAACAATTAAGCATCCCTCCTTCAACTAGCAGCAATCCTAGCAACAATAAAGATCCAGTTCAAGTTGCCGCCACTGATTCTAATCCATCTACTTAATTTATGTTGTGCCCACGATTATTTTGAATTCTTATCTTACAGTATGTTATGTTGGATTGTCTAGAATAATTTTCAATGTGTATCTCAATCTTTCAGTGTTTTTTTAAACATTTTGATATCTTACACCTATCTACAAAGCGTGCAATTTTGATTATGATCCAATCATGAAAAACTAAACTAAAATATTCAAATCTTTTATATACATTTCAATTTATAAAAAAATAAAATATTGACCCAACAGATAAGATAAGATAAATATTATTTAGTTAAATATATATAATAATAATTTTATATAAATAAAATTATTAAATTATAAAACTATTGAAATATATTATCAAGTATTTGATTAATCTTTTATTTATTAAAATTATTATTCAAAATTTAAAATATATTTATAATTTTTTTCCATAAAATTTTGTTATTAAATAATTATACATATATGATTGTTAATGTATTAGTGTTACTTTATATTTTTGTTTTTTCAATTTTCATCAAAATTTTTGTTTTTCAATTTTTATCAAAATTTCAAAATATCTTTAGATTTAACTATTTTTTATATATAAAAATTAATATGAAATTTATTTTTCACGTTTATGATATTATATTTTAATATTAATAAAATACTTAAATAAAAAATAAAAAATAGATTAAATATTTTTATAATTTGTTTTTAATATCAAATAAATAAAAATGTATATTATGTTTCCATATTAATAAAATCCATAAATAAATAATAGAAAACAAATTAAATATTTAATATATATTTTATATTTAAATATAACATAAATATAAATGTATAAAATATCTTTCAGAAAAATCACATAATTGTTTTGATAATAGTGTGTGATTTTTTAAGAAAATATTTTATAAATCATAAATCACAAAAAAAGCTTGCAATTGGATATAAATGAAAATATAAAAATTATTGTCAATTCCATTTAAAAAGGTTTTCGAAAGTAGTTAAATTAGAAAATTGTGCAGTCTTTTCTTAAAAGTATATCCTATTAAGAGGAAGTGATGTTTATTTTCAATATTATTTGTAATATAATTTTTTAAATTTGTCCGTTTCAATATGTTTAATAACCTATTAAGAGGAAGTGATGTTTATTTTCAATCTTATTTGTAATATCAATTTTTAAATTTGTCCATTTCGAGATGTTTAATAATTTTATGGGTTTTTTAAGTAATAATTCACTTATTTCAAAGTGTTTAAGAGATATTTAAGAAATGTCAAATTTTATTATAAAGATAATGAATATTAATACTAAATTTAAGGATGTCTATCTTTTTTAAATTGATAATATTAAAGATAAAATTTTAATTAATTAAGTTAGGTTTGATAAAATCTTTGTAATATTTCAAATTTTGTTAGTGATTTTATTAAATTTTATAAGGATGTGAGCCTTAATTTTATTGAGAGTATGATTTTTATTTTTATTATTATTTTTTTTAGGGGTGGCATGTGTGTGGGGTATTCTATGGTTTTATAGGACAAATGGAATTAACTTATTTTTGGATTTTGGGTATAATATTCAATAACCAAGTGAAGATGTATGCCCTTTTACACGGAATCAATTTAGCTAAGAAACTTCTCACTAGCACACTCATTATTGTGGGGGATTCAAATAACAAAATTTGACATATTAACCTTGAAGCTACTCTTATGGACCTTAAACTAAGTACTTTTTTCAAGAGAATTGTGGCAAGCCTCCACTCAGTTCCTGAAACTCAAGCTAAGCATGTATTAAGAGAGCTAAACAAGTTGATGGATTTAGTGGCCAATCAAGTTGTCTAAGGCTTGATTCAAGCACAATGAGGGTCAATCGAACTATCCAGCTAGTCCCAATTCCATAACCTTAAGTCAATGAGTAATAATGGTGGTGTTAATGCAAAGGTAAGTCAATGAGTAATAATGGTGGTGTTAATGCAAAGGTAAGTAATTCATGCAATGATTTGAAAATACAAAGGGAAAATGGATGGGATAGTGCATCGTGTGGGTTTTTATGGATGAGTTGCAATAGTCCTGTGTGAATGGAGTACTAAATAAGGTTGAAGGAAAATGAAAAGGTGATGTAGGAAAGAGATATGGGGTTGGAAGTAGGGGTTGGCATGTGAGGGAAAAGGCACATTTACTTTGCAATCATGACGATAACATGATGCCAACCCCTTTAGCGGATGAGTTATTGGAGGTTGATGAGTTAAGTGTGGGAAGAAGGGTTCTATGTGTGGATGAAAGAGAGCAATTACTTTGCAATTAATTTTTTGATGAACCATCCAACAAGAATGATATCATGGATGGATTGTTAGTGTGGATAGTTGTCTTGGGAAATTAAAGTAACATAGTCCCATTCCTAACTACTCACAATGCTTTGTCAACCTTTTGGAGATCGTAATCTAAATTGGGATACACTGTTCATTAGTAGTTATTGGTAGGCTTGTAACTACACCTTGAACTAGGTTGATCTACACTTTGGATGCAGCCATGGATGTTAGGCGAGGTTGACAACATAACTGAGGAATAAAGCCAAGTACAATGGAAATTGAGGAGTAGTTGGAGCTTGTCACCCATAGCATGCAAATAGATAGGTTATCAACGTAGTTCAATTTGTTGATGGGCTTTCTAACTGCACAATATAATCATATTCAAGAGAAAAGAGTTGAATTGAATGGACTAAAATAGTAATTGGAAAGTGTACAAGCAAGACAACAAGAAGGCATCCTAGTTGCTATGGCCCCAACATCTTTTGTCAACTGCACATACTCCTTCAGCAAGTCTTCCTAATCTGAATTGGGTAGTTTCTATGGATAATATAGTAATCACATATGATTAGTGTAGATGTTCACTCTTTGTAATTTTGACTATGCTAGATAAATGTTGTAAAGAATTGGGCATATACTATAGGTAATATACTTATAAACATCTCTAAATATGTGTAACATGTTTGTGGTCTAAGAAGTTATTAAATTTTAGACTTATAGAAAACTTTGGAAAATATTGTCACTCAAGTTTTTGGATATAACTTTACTGTCCTTTATATTAATATATTTTCACCTATTGTTATTAAATAATAATAATAATAATAATAATAATAATAATTATATATATATATATATATATATATATATATATATATATATATATATATATATATAATATTAGAAATGTCAATTAATTACTATATATAGAGAGGGGGTTCACCACTAAAGATTTATATTTATGATCATTGTTTTATAAGAAAATATTAGGTATTACTATATTTTAGGTTTTTCAATTATTAATGAATACTTAATTTTGGGTCTCTCCACATTTATCACACATTTAATTTATATAGCTAACCTAATATATATTCTAATCAATGTAACATTAATGAATATATTTTCTCAATATATAATCTTTATGATGAATGTATTAAAATTGATTTGATTAAGTGGTTGAGTTGCTCAAAAGACACAACACACAAAAGGAGGATTTGTTTGACTAACATGTGAGAGAGTGGGTTCTTTTATTTGTGGTAGTTTAATTGTTTTATATTTGGAGGTTTTTTACTTTATATTCTAGCCAAATTTACCCAAAAATACAATAGGAATTTGTTGGAATCACAAATTTTATCTCTAAACTCTACACAATCGTAATCCCTCACAACACTGAACCCATTTATATATTAAAAAAACACAATCTAACCAATAAAAATATTTCACCAAACTCTTAATTAAAAACTTTAAAATATATAAAAGAGTTAAACAACACCCTTTATATTATACATGGACTTTAATTCTTCATCTTATTGAAATATACTGGATTATAAATTTCCATGTTATTGAAATATATTGTAGGTAGGGCTTGGAGTGTGCCCTAAAACTGCTTTTGCTTGACTAAGAGCTCATCTTCCTCAGATGTAAGGAAACATGGTAATGCCAAAAACTTAAAAACATTTAGCAAAAGTAAAACCTACCCCTAAAAAAAAAACCACCACTTCATTATGTTAGATAACCATGCCATTCCTCCCTATGCAATGTTCTGATCTTCTTTGGTAATGCTACATTTGGAATATCATGAAGCAAACGCCGTTCCCATGAAGCGTGCTTCTCTGGTTCTCACTTCCATGTGACCACCACATTGGAATCCTCGGTCTAACTGCTTATAACATGCACATACAGGGGTTTACTACAGTGATTCAATAACGTTGTTCACTTTTCTTTTTAACATTTTTTTAACTTCACATTGATGAGCTACCAAATTTATTGGGTTCAACAAATATTTGCCTATTCTTTGATGTTTTTATTACCATTTTCTTATGTGAACATGATATTATCTTGGGATGCCAATCAACGGTGTCATTTTGTTGACATGAGCTTCCTCTACTAATCAATTATGGGCTTTGACAATTTGATTTTATTGGGTATGTATTTTGATTTATTTATTAGCATAAAGTTAATATGAGGAAAATAAAAATCATGATTTTTAATATCTAGCAATAAATTATAAGCTTTATTAATAGATGATGTTTATCACTAATATAATAAGTGTTTTATGGTAATTAGATTTTTATTATAGAAGTTAGAAAACACATAATGAGTAGTTAAATTTAATATGATTAAGTGTGTAATAATAATAATTATCATTTACTTATAAAGTCACAAGCATATCATGCCAAGCCTCCAAATTTGATTTTTAAAGTCTAGATAGGTGTATACACTATCTCCCTCATACTTTGAAGGAAACACATGCTAAGCTAGCAATAAGTGTTTTTTGTCACACTTAGAAAAAAACAACCACCACATTATTTACTCATAAACACAAAATTGAACTATCTATCTCAAAAGGATTTAAATATTTTGAATAGTAAATTAAATATTAAATAATATTAATAGTAAATTTTTATGATTAGTTATCAATTAGAAATTATACATCAACGCCATATTAAATATATTCATTTTTTTTCCTTGAATTTTTTTTTGTAATTTTATTATTGAAAACAAAATTACAATTTGTAAATGTTGTAAGAAACACATTCAATAGTTAGTTGTAAGGCTTGGAAATTATTGAGCACAAAGCTCCAAGAAATGTCCCCCAATAACGAGAGGACCACAAGAAAACTATGTGTAAAGGCCCATTAACAAAACCCCGGGTTACAAACATCCATGGGTCGAAACCCTCAGAGGAAACGATCAATAGTCCAAAGAACGTCAACTAAGTGGCGATTGGAACTACGAACCATGAAGTCGAGAGACCAAACCGCTATGCATCCACAAGAACTAACCAGAGCGACGATGGAGGATGGAAGAAAGAAATATGACCCGTGGCAAATCCCGATGAGCAACCAAGACTAAGGTCAAGTGAGGCGACACTAGCAATGATCCCAGCACAAGCAATGTCAAGAACTGCACCTGCAAAGAGAATGTCAAAGCGAGCAACACGAAACAAGGGGCGAAAGTGGCTAGGGTAGCCACTAGGCCCCCACTCCCTCAATGCCCATTCCCAAATTAAAGCCAACACAAGTAAACCGCACCTCTGAGACAAGCCTTGACAAAGCACGAACCAGGGGAAAGGAAGATAAGGTAGCATGAAACAGGGGCAAAGGCAGCTAAGGTTCAACTACCAACTCTCACTCCCTCGAAAAAAAATGAAAAACTTTTTTCCATTAATTATAGTTTATCATTAACTATGGATTATATATAACCGGCTATTTCAACGTGTAGTCGGTGAGAGACCGTCAGACCGCACACGGAAATACTGTCTAGTCAAAGGAAAATTTGTTTTAGCAATATCACGGACTGTGGGTACCTTTCTGGAGGACCGGCACACGGGAGGCGAGTCCTCGTGTTGTGAGGCATGACGTCACCCTCGACTCACTCTCTTACTGTTAAAAGAACGTTATTGTGCATGATCACAAGGAAGAGATTGTTGTAAGGAGTATTTTTGTTATTAAAAATAGTTGAGGTAAGTAATTAATATAGATCTGATTTAATTTAAAATCTCGTTAGATTTGTTATAAAAAATAGTGGATTGCACCATGTTTATTGGAAGAAATTGTTGTAAGTAGTCTTTTTGTTATTAAAAATAGTTGAGGTGAGTAATTAATATAGATTTTATTTAATTTAAAATTTGGTTAGATTTGTTTTATATAATTTGTAGGTTATTATAAGTTATAATTGTAATAATGTTGTAGACATGTTTTATAATGTGAATGAGCATTTTAGTTATGGCATTTTTTTTAATATATATATATTTTAAAGTTTGGTAGGATTACATCTTCATTATGTCTAACTTCTCACCCCATTTAGGGGGATAGCACAAGATTTTAACCCAATACTTCTGTTCGGTGAGACTTCATTTTCATGGTCATTGCCAATTGATCTACCCCAAGCGAACGAATTCTTTTTAATATTAAAAAACAGAATTTTCATTTTTTTTTTTTTTTTCTAAATTTTAAATACAAACAGTTTTAAACATAACACAAATAAATAAATTTAAAAATATAAATTATAATAATTTAAAATATAAATAAAATAAAAAATATAAATTATAATAATTGAAAATACATAAATAATCAATATTACTTTAGTTTAGTTCTCATTATGTTATTATTGGTTTAAATTTTATACAGAAAGGTTGAGAGTAGGAGTTATCTGTACCATGGAGTGGTACAATCTTAATAACATTGTCTCCAAAATGAATACATCATTCTTCTATCCAACATTAAAATTGATCCTAAAATAAATTTAATTAAAATTTATAATATAAATATAAATTTTTATATATAATTAATTTTTTAAATTTTAAATATTAATATTTAATTGTATTTTTAAGAATATATCTATGTTAGTAACACCTTATTTTAAAAACACCAAAATAAATATTTAGCAAGGGGATTGTTAGAAGAATAGGCCAACTCATCATCAATTTGAATAAGGAAATGATTGAATTAAAAAAAAATGAAAAACATAGAAATTAGTAATTTCATAAACTATTTTTAGTCTAATGGACATGAAAATATCATTCATTCATCCTCACCTTACTTCTTTGTGAAATAGGGTGCTAAAAAAGGCCAAAGGAAGTGTGGGAGGAAAGAGTATACATTTTTTGTTCTTTAAGAAAAGTGGAAACAGAAAAACATTTCATTTTAGAATGTGAGACCTTCAAAGACAACATGGAAAGTTATACAGATACGCTGACAGCTAGCTCTTGGGATAATCTATTTAGCGAGAGGTTTGTCGAGAAGCTGGGAACATTTATTTTGAAGCTTCACAAAAAAAATGACCGAATACATGAAACAGATGAAGAAGAAATCTGTCATTAAACTATCTTTAGCCTCGTAAACATTAAAATAATTTTTATTTTTTTTCCTTTAATTATTAAAAAATAATTAATATAATGTTGCTACTTAAACAAATTTATAATCCACGTCATTATCGTCATCTACAATGGTAGGTAACACTTTGAGCATCCCTCGTATTTGTTGTGTATTTTTATGTGTAAAATAGAAATGGAGAGAGCATGCACTAAAGTGAAGCAACTCTTTCTTGAACACCAGAAACGGTGGATACAACGAATCATGTTCTTGTTTACGAAGAGATTCTATATTGTGTTCTCCATTATAATTTATGTTGTATTTTATGGTGAGCTTAAGTTGATTGCAGATTTCTGGAATATTCCTGGATCCGACAAACATGGAGGCGGTCAAAAAATTGACCACACCCATGTCCATCGGATCCCGAAATATTCCAAGAATCTGCAATCAACTTAAAGATGGTCTGTATTTTATTAACTATAAATGTCATTTAAATTCATTTAAATTTATTGCACCATCAGTGTAAACCACACATTGGCTTCGATAACCATGCCATTCCACCCTGTTATGATCTTTTTGTGGGAGCATTACTTTTGGAATATTGTGAAGCATATGTCATTCCATTTAAGTGTGTTTTTCTGGGCCTAAAGTCCAAGATTGTGATAATCTCATATTGGACTTCTCGCTCTGAGTACTTTTGTTTCTAAGAAAAAAAAACCATCATACTTTCTTATTTTTTTAAGAAAAAAAAAACTATCATACTTTCATTAATAAGAAAAACAAATAGATACATTTTCTGGAATTTTACATGTCTAGTCTTTTCATCTTTGTGTCTCATAGAAAGTCTCTAAAATTCTAAAAAAAAATAATCATTACCTCTAAAAAAACATATGGATTCTATAGTATTCTCTGAAGTGCTAAAACATCTAATTGATAACTTTTCACTCTGTTCGACTTTGTTCACAACAAACCATGTATGAAAGTGCTTTATCTTCTTCGTGATGCTTGTTTTTAAACATGGTTGTACACACAAAAAAATATAATGTCAGGTTCAAGAAACTATGGACAGTTAAAGGCTATCCATTAGATATTAATACTTCCTGAACTGTAGAGAGAATTGTTTTTAAAAGTTGAGTAGAAAAATTTCCATGGCGAAGAAACATTGCATCCTTGTTGTTGGTATTTGTAATCTTGTAACATACTGGTGAAAAGCTAGAGTTCTTCATTTTTGAGTAAGACTCAATTTTCATGAGGGCACAATTTGAAGCCACGCAACATCTTGAGATAATGGTCTCACGTGTAGTTGTATTCAGAAAAATTATATTAAATGATCTCGCAATTTGACATGTCTGTCAATTTTAAAGTCTATGAGACTTTGGATTTACAATAAATTGGTTCACTATTAAGACACTTGTTCAAATCTCATTATTAAACCAGCCGAACTCTCGACAGTAGGAGAGGCCCGGTAGGGACTCACCGATTCATATGGGTGAGGAATCGAACTCTCGACAAGGGGGCCGCCATCAACGTAGTCGCTTGTCCACATCGGGCAAGGTGAATGAGGCGGTTTTCTAATATCTGTTCCAAGCAAACTTAGTGCCTTCGCCAAACTTGGTAGGCGAGAAAGAAACCTCTAAATCACTGGGATAAAGTCTTGGCATCTCCACGTGGCCTGGACTAAGACTACCAGCATCAAGTGCATCAACTCTAGGATCGACAGCATCGAGTATTGCCCCCATTGAGTAGCCCCCTGTGATTAGGCCCTACCATTGGATTATAGCGGATTAGAGCTTCCATGGATTCCCATTGGCTTATTCCCATTAGAGCTCCCATGGATTCCCATTGCTTATTCCTCCCATTGGATCACCTGCAGATTATTCCATTGGATCACTGCTGGCACTCAATACTATTAGCTGTAGTCTGTAGAGTAGCTGTAGTCCCCACATGCACTAAGAACTAACATTAGTCCCATGCCCTACTAAGGCCATAGAGAGTGAAAGCCAAGTGAAAGTCTCCATTCTTTTCATTTGAAAATAAGTCCTCTTCCTTTATCCCTGAGCGTTAGCGAAGAACTTAAGCCAATCCAATTTGAGCAGCCGGGTATCGAAGCGGAGTAGCCCAGTTGAGTAGGCCTAGCGTATTGTATCATCGGATTGCATCGTCCAATTATTAGCCAAGCCCGACACTATAATACCTTGAAATAAGTCTTACTCTATCTATTATATGTTTTTGAAGTTTTTTCGATGTATTTTCTAGTCTAATTTATCCATAATTGAACAGATATTTGCTAGAATCACATGTTTGAGTTGTGAAATCTCCACAATTGGAGTTCCCTAAGAGTTTTTCAGTGTTCTAAATCTATATATGCAGTGAAAAACTTATTTATACAAAACATTATCCTCATATGCTAAGTAATTATTCCTATAGGCATGTTTATTTTGAAATAGGGATTTCAGAAGTTTAATTTAATAATCAATAATTATAAGGTGGATGATGGGGATTTAACCTCCATGGCATATTCTAGAATATTTCTAGTAGTATACAAAAATCAAAGGTTGGGATTTATCTCCAATGTAGTTATACCATTTTTTGCTCTTTTAATTAAATTGATAAATTAAAAAAATATCATATGAACAAGTGTCATATGAAGCGAGGTATGGTTTTTTAGGCATGTGGTATCAATACGCTATGATATTGGCTCGTGATATTAATAATGTGGCCACAAGTGGACACATTGTTCTTTAATCCAATATTGGTGCTCACCCCTCTCTCTCTCTCTCTATCTCGCTATATATATATATATATATATCTTGATGCAGGGACGTTTAAAAAAATAATCCCACTTAGATTCTAGGAGTCTTAATTTATGTTTAACAATAGTTGAATTTTGTTTTTCGTTAAAATAAATTAGAGGGGAAAATAATAACTAGAGCATAGGCCATTTGTTAAGGATTTGTTTAGTTATGAGTTACTTAATAAATTCAAGAAAAAGAAGTTAGTTATGCTATAGGTAGTTTCGATCTCATATTTTGGGGGAAAATGTAAAAGAATTCCATAAATCTCGATTGAGGAGTTGGGTGGAAAAAGTCTGAAACAATGTTATTAAATTTTTCCTCTAAAAAAGAGTTGAATCGTGTAATCAATCTTTAATGAGATGAATATTTTACAGTTACATTCTAAATGCTTTGTTCAGGCTTAAGCCTCATGAACACTCCTAATGTCCCGTATACTTGATAAGTATCACATTCCGTTTGATCTCCCCCTGTTTTAACTTTGTGGAAGCAAGGGATGTTTACCTGTGTGAATGTGTGGAAGATTGAGCAACAAGCTATGTGTGTAGTAAACAGAAGAACCATGCAAGGGAGTGTAATTTTCAAAACCTAGAGGAAGCGTGGACCCTCAGCTTTGAGCATTATGATTTTTTCTAGATTTTTATTCCACCATGTAGACAAAGAACATATTTTTGGTAACATATATTTCTTGACATTTTTATTCTTTAGGAATTGATATTAAAGTGGAACATTGGGTTACCAATTTAAATCTTGAAGAATGAGTCGTAGTTTATACACCTAGAAAGGAGGTAACTAGTAAAATCACTAAATCGTCACCTACAAGTATTATTGTTTTCCCTATGGTGTTCTTATGACCACGATTCAATTCTTGTTCTGTGTGTAGACTTCTTGTTCAATGAACAAAGAATTTTCAGACCTTTTTTCCTGTGTTGGAGAAAGGTTCCATAATGATTTGTTTCATGGTATAAGAAAGTATAAATCCCAGTACACCTTCCACAAGTGGTTAAATTATAGTCAGGTTGCCTGAAAGGGAAAGATACACCATTCCACTACAACATTAGTGGTATTAGAGTAGATTTACAGTTGGAGTTTGCAGTTTATAGCAAGGTTATTTCCCAGTGATTGTTCTGCAAGAGATGGCACTTACGATCATAAGAGGTTGAGGTGGAAAATGAAGAGGTCGTCTACCTTTTGCTAACGCGGAATTTTTGGAGGAGGTAATACTTCTTTGGGAAAAGATGGAGGCTATTGAAGTATCCAGACAACAAGAACTTGAAATTGGGGACACCAGTGAACCAGAAGGGGATTATTCTGAAGAAGAAGGAAGAGTAGTAGAAGAAACTACAAATTTCAGGGTTCTTAAGTCCATTTTGAGTTCTAGTTCAAGGCCAAAATTTGAGATTCTAACATATTATGGGAGTCTAGAGCGAGAGGATTTGATCGACTAGATAACGCATTGGATAAATATTTTGATTACGAAGAAGTAGGTGAGGACAAGCAAGTGAAATTTGTTATTACAAGGCTGAGAGGACACACAACCTTATGGTGGGATTGGGTGTAGGAGCAAAGGAGACGTAAGAGAAAAGTTGAGATTAAGCACTGGAGCAAATTGGTGGAAAAGTTAAAATGTAAGTTTCTACCCAAATTTTATGAGTTGATGTTGTATAGAAAAGTGTAAATTTGAGACAAAAACTAATGACAGTAAAAGAATACATGGAGTAATTCTACAAGATAAACATCAGCATATGTTATATAGAAGATATCCATGAGTCAATTTTTAGATATATCAATGGGCTAACGTTTAACATACATGATGTAATAAGTTTGTTTTCATTGAAGTCTATAGCAGATTGGTGGCAAAGTTAAAATGTAAGTTTCTACCCAAATTTTATGAGTTGATGTTGTTTAGAAAAATGTAAAATTTGAGACAAAAACTAATGACAGTAAAAGAATACATGGAGGAATTCTACAAGATAAACATTAGGGTATGTTATATAGAAGATACCCATGAGTCAGTTTTTAGATATATCAATGGGATAAGGTTTAACATACATGATGAAATAAGTTTGTTTTCATTGAAGTCCGTAGAGGACGCATATTAGGCTACATTAAAGCGGGGGGGAACTTGGAAAGAAAGAGCCAAGACAAAGGTAGAGGTATTTCAAGAGGAAGAGGACAATAGAAAGGGCAGAAGCATGCTGAAACTAGTAATTTTGGACAACAAGAACAAACAACCAAACCTAATGATTCGAGGGGCAAAGGATCTTCTTGAAGAGGAAGAGGAAAAGACAAAGATAATCAAGTTCAATGTAACATATGTGGCAAATTAGACCATAAGTCGTGGAACTTTCTGGAATACTACAAAATAAAGAAATGTACAAGTGGTGCAAGCTAAGAATGAAACTAAAGAAGATGAAGCACTGGCTGAAGTCTCAGAAAAAAGAGAAGCCCTATTGATGAAAAGAGTCTTGTTGAAGCCAGGTAAAGAAGTGTGTGATCCACCTCAAAGAAGGAATATATTTCAGACAATATGTAAGGCAAAGGTAAGTGTTGCGAATTAATTATTGATAATGTAAGCACTGATAATTTAGTCAATGTAGAAAGGGTAGATAAATTGGGGTTGGAAAGGATGCCACATCCTACCCTATGCAAAGTTAGTTGGCTATAGAAAGATCAACAAGTATTGGTAAATGGACAATGCAAAGTTTAGTTTTGTATTAGATGATATAATGACCAAGTATTGTGTGACATTATGCCCGCGTAGGTTTGTCATGTGCTACTTGGAAGACCTTGGAAATATGATCAGAATGTAATTTATGATGGTAGGAAGAACACCTACACATTTGAGGAAGATGGTAAGAAGCACAACCTCATGCCTCTGAAAGAAGAACAAGATGAAGTATAAAACACTCCCATGGTTTTTCCAATTAGTGAAAAGGAATTCTTGAATCAGATCCAAGAAGAAGAGGTAAACTTCACTTTGATTACAAAACCTAGAGTTATTTTGAAAAACTCAAGGTTAAATAATTTGCCAATTAAAGTTCAGAATATTATATTGAATGAATATGCTTATATTGTAGTAGACGACTTACCAAATGAGTTACCACCCATTCTATGCAATAGGCGTCATACAGATCATATTCTTGAAACAAGCTTGCTAAACAAGGCAACCTATACAATGACACCAACATAGAATGACGAAATAAGAAAACAAGTGGAACAATTATTGGAAAAAGGATTGATCATGGAGATTTTGAGCCCACGTGCCATACCTAGAGTATTGAGCCCAAAGAAAGGTGGAGAGTGGAGAATGTGCACTGACTCCAGAGCCATAAACAAGATTACTATCAGGTATCGATTTCCTTTGCCATGTATTGATGATTTAATGTATTGTGTAAGTGGTGCCAAATTTTTTTCAAAGATTGATTTAAAAATAGAATATCACCATATTAGAATAAGGGAAGGGGATGAATGGAAAATTGCCTTTAAAAATAATGAAGGGTTGTATGAGTGGTTTGTCATGCCTTTTGGTTTGACTAATGCCCCTAGTACATTCATGAGACTTATGAACGAAGTCTTTAAAGAGTTCATAGGAAAGTTTGCAATTATATATCTTGATGATATCTCGGTGTTCAGTCAAACAAAAGAGGAACATATGAGGCACTTAAACTTGGTTATGAAGAAGTTGCATCAAGAAAAGATTTTGATATTTTTAAAGAAGTATTATTTTATGAAAACAAAATTAACTTATTTGGGCTTTGTAATTTCTCAAGAAGGTCTGAAAATGGATCCAGATAAAGTGAAAGCCATCCAAGAGTGGCCTTCTCTAAGAAATATTTTCGAAGTCAGGAGTTTCCATGGGTTAGCAACCTTCTATAGGAAGTTTATTAGAAATTTTAGTGAAATATGTGCTCCAATCATTTGACACAATCAAGAAAGAAAATCATCTTTTTAGGTGGACAACAACAACTAAAAGAAGTTAACATAGTTACCATTCAAATAGAAAAATTACCGATTACGCATTTTTTTGAGGTAGCAAAAAAATCACCCGATTTTGAAAAGTGGTTATTCAGAATACACTTTTTTTTTAGCATATTTTTGGCACTTTAAATTTTCTTATGTACCAAGTATGAACATTTTTTTTTAAATGTTCGTGATTTTCATGTTGATTTTGAAAAGTGTAGATGCAACATCAACCCCATTTTTTTAGATGGCTTATTTTGACACTTCAAATTTTTTAATGTATTAAGTGTAAATAGTTCTTTTTTAGATATTGATTATTTTATCATTTTACCATTTTTCAAGTTGTTTTATTCATCTTCTTGTTTTTCTCCCTAAGATGATTACTTTTTAAGAATTCTCCAAACATTTGTTTTTTGTTTTTCTTTGCAATGTTTTTTTATGATGAAATTTTTAATTTGTTTTTCAAACTTTGAAAAACATAGTAGCATTAATATTTTGAGGTTAAATTTTTTTATATATTTATATATCATTAATTAATTTTTCAATACACATAATATAATTGTCACTAAAAGATAACAATTTTAAATAGTCAACAAGAAATACACATATTGCATATTGATATAATTAAAAAAATATGTATTTCAAGACCTTTTCACTAAAACTGACATGTTAAATAGAAGATTTTTATGAAAATTTTGAAAAAAAAAAGTTGAAAAAATAACAAATTTTATGAAATATTTATTCAAAGATCATGTCATTTTAAGGTTTTTTTTTCCAAAAAAAATGATTCAAATAACATTTAAAGTAAAAATAATTAAAAAAAATGTTAAAAAAATAGGACATACAATTTTAAAAAACCAATAAATTAAAAAAAAAGACTTAATAATAAAATTAGAAACATAAAATAAAATAAAAAATACAATTAAATTTAAAAAATAAACCTTAAAATTAAAAAATAAAAACATTTTTTTAAAACTAACCAAAAAAATCTTTAAAAGAAATTTGAAAAAGAAAAAAAACTTATTAAAATTGAAAAAAAAACAAATTAGAAGCTATTAAAAAACATAATAATAATAATAATAATAATAATTAAAAAATAACATTTAAAAAAAAATTATAAATAAAAAAATCGAAACCCCTTGCTTGCCAAGGCCCCAGGCCCCACGGCCCCTAGGCAGGCAAAGGCAATTCCCGGAATCAATTTTGCCTACCTTGGGGCTACGTGGACCAGGCACTGGGAGTAGGGGGTTTTCGCTTTTTTTTTTTTTTTTTTTTATAAAATTATTTTTTTTAAATGTTTTTTTTTTTAGTGTTTTTCTAACCATTTTTAATTTGTTTTTTTTTTTCAAATTATTTTTTAAATGTCTATATATATATATGTTTATTTTTTAAATTTTTAATTATTTTGTTTTAAGTTTCTTAATTGTTTTTATTGTGTTTTTCTTAATATATATATATATATATATATATATATATATATATATATATCCCATTAATATTATTTATTTATTTTTGTATTTTTGTCAAATTTTTTAATTAATTTCTTAAATTGTGTTTTTTTTTTTTAAATTTGTTGTGGTTTTGTTTGTTTGTTTGTTTTTTATACAGTGTTTCTATATTATGAATATATTTGATTGGATATATATGTCAAAATAAAAATGATAACATTTTTTTGTTGATGATGTACTTCCTTTGCAATTGATAGGGTGATGGAAACAACGAGTTTTTTGTTGTTGTTGCTTAATCTTTGTTTTTTTGCCGATATATTTCATTGGATATATATGTCAAAATCAAATTTATGTAGAAGTAATAAGTCTAGAAAACAATTTTTTGTTGATGGTTTACTTCCTTTATGGTCCATAGGATTCTGAAAACAATTTTTTTTTGGCATAATCTCTATTTTTTTTCCCACTTTCAATATGTTTATTAGTCCCGATTTATTAAATTCAAAAGAAATATAATTTTAATATTAAATTATTATTATTATTATTATATATGAAAACAAAATTAAAAAATATATATTTCTGAATAATGAATATAGTTTTTAAAAAACAATTAGCAAATTTCAAAATCTCACAATTATTTAAAAATAAAATATTTACACAAATTTCCAAAAAAACAAATGTTATAATGCAGAGAGTATCAAAAACTCCAAAATCACATACAAATTTATTTGTTTTGTAAAATTGTTCGATCATCATAACTAAAGTGTTTCCTATCAAACGGCTTCAATACATTATATAAAAAATGTATTATATTTAATAAATTGTTATTAATATGATAAACTTAAAATAAAAATAAATTATTATAAATTAAATTAATATCAATTTTAAAAGAGTATTAACACCATGGTTGAAAATTATTGAAATTCTAAGGCTTTTCATAGAGGTGATATTTTATCTTTAATGTCATGCTGGAAAATTGTTGAAATTTTAAGGCTTTTTAGAGACATGATATTTTATCTTTAATGTGATGTTTGAAAATTGTTGGAATTTTAAGATTTTTCAGAGACATGATATTTTATCTTTAATTTCATGTCTATCGTTGCAATTTTAAGGTTTTTCGGTGTCAGGATATTTTATCTTTAACGTCATTATTAAAAGATGTTGAAAATTTACCTCGAAAGGAAAATACTTTATATCAACATCAACAGTTTTAGTTTTCAGGGTATTTTTTGCACAATTTTTTTTTTTGTCTTTTATTGGTTTTTACTTCCATTTTTAAAAAATGTTGAAAATTTACCTTAAAAAAATCGTTTATTCCAACATCAACACTTTTCGTTTTTAGATTGTTTTTTCATGTTTTTTTGGGGCTTTTTGGCTAGAGTTCTTGTTTTGAGGTAACAGTTCTGTTTGATGAAAAACTTTGTTAGTTTTGATTTGCTAAAAAAGAATATCATTGAGAAGCTTATATAAGCTCTTCCAGATTTCAATAAGGTGTTTCAAGTCAGGTGTGATGCTAGTGGCAATGCAATAGGGGCTATTCTTAGCTAAGATGAGAAACCAGTGGCCTACTTGAGTGAGAAGTTGAACAAAGTGAAAAATAAGTACTCTACACATGAGAAGGAGTTCTATGTGGTCATCCAAGCTCTAAAGCAATGTAGGTATTATCTTATGCCTAAGGAATTTGTCTTATATTTTGATAATCATGCATTGCAATTTATTACCAAACAAATCAAATTAAATCACAAGCATGCTAAGTGGTAGAGTATATACATAATTTTACATTTGTTTTGAAACATATTAGTGGAAGTACAAATAAATTTGTCGAAGCTTTGAGCAGAAGATGCCTACTTTTGTAAAAGTTTTACGTGAAGGTCTTGGGATTGGATCATATCAAGGAGTTGTACAGAGATGATGCAACTTTTCAGGAGGCTTACGACATTTGTCAAAATCTGGTAAGAAGGGATAGGAGTCCTTGGATAGAATATATGCTATAAGAAGGGCTTTTGTTTAAGGGTTGCCAATTATGCATACCAAAAGGTTTAGTGAGGACAATTTACTACAAGAAAAGCATAGCGTAGGATTGACAGGGCATTTTGGAAGTGTCAAAACAATTTCTCAGTTGAGTGCTCATTATTTTTGACCAATCATGAAGGCTCATGTTGAGAAGTTTGTGAAGAGATGTAAAATCTACCAACTTTCCAAACAAAAGCATGAAAACATCAGATTGTATCAGTCATTACCTATTCTTGATAGACCATGAGATGTAATATGTATGAATTTTGTTTTAGGATTGCCTCGACTCAAAAAGACAATGATTGTATATTTTTTGTAGTGGACATAATTTAAAAAATGACGCATTTTATACCTTGTAACAAAACAAATGATGCAACACACATTGCCAATATGTTTTTTAAGGAGGTAGTAAGACTACATGGTCTTCTTACAAGTATAGTTTCTAACATGGTCATGAAGTTTATTAGACACTTTTGGTGAACATTATGGAAGACGCTGAGAACTAAGCTCGGTTTCAGCGCAACCTATCACCCTCAAATGAAAGGTCAAACCGAATTCATCAATAAGAGTTTGGGATACCTATTGAGAAGCTTGATAAGTGAGCACCCACGTCAATGGGATCAAGTCCTTCCACAGGCCGAATTAACTTATAATGATTCTTGAAATCGAATTACTAAAATATAATTGATATAATATTGCCATGTGGACAAATTTATAAGCCATGTCATTGTCGTCATCTTTGTAGGTAATACTTTGAGCATCCCTGGTATTTGTTGTATATTTTTATGTGTAAAATAGAAATGGAGGAGAGCATGCACTAAAGTGAAGCAACTCTTTGTGTGGATGGCCAGAAACGGTGGATGCAACTAATCATGTTCTCGTTTATGAAGAGATTCTATATTGTGTCCCCCATCATAATTTATGTTGTATTTTATTAACTATAAATGTCATTTACATTTATTGCACCATCAATGTAAACCATGCCATTCCTCCCTGTGTAGTGTTATGATCTTTTTGTGGGAACATTATTTTTGGAATATTGTGAAGCATATGTCGTTCCATTTAAGTGTGTTTTTCTAGGCCTAAAGTCCAAGATTGTGATAATCTCATATTGGACTTCTCACTTTGAGTACTTTTTTTTTTTCAAAAGAAAATAATCATATACTTTCATTAATAAGAAAAACAAATAGATACATTTTCTGGAATTTTACATGTCGAGTCCTTTCATCTTTGTGTCTCTCAAAGGAGGAAATCATTACATTTAAAAAGATATTGATTCTAGAACATTCTCTGAAATGCTAAAATATCTAACTGATAACATTTCATTTTGTTCAACTTTTTTCACAACTAACCATGTATGAGAGTGCTTTATTTTCTTAGTGATGCTTGTTTTTAAACATGGTTATATATATATATATATATATATATTATTTCAAGTTTAAGAAATTATGGATGGTCAAGTTTAATTTAATTATCAGTAATTATAAAGTTGATGATAGGGATTTAACTTCTATGGCACATTCTAGAATATTTCTAGTAGTATACAAAAATCAAAGGTTGGGATTGATCTCCAATGTAGTTATACCATTTTTTGCTCTTTTAATTAAATTGATAAATTTAAAAAAAGGTATCATATGAACAAGTGTCATATGAAGTGAACTATGGTTTTTTAGGTATGTGGTATCGATAAGCCATGATATTGACCCGTGATATTAATAATGTGGTCACAAGTGGCCACATTATTCTTTAATCCAATATTGGCATAGGCCCTGATCTATGCTCATCCTAACTCTTATATATATATATATATATATATATATATATATGGGCATTTAAAAAAAGCTCCTGCTTCAATTCTAGGAGCCTTAATTTATGTTTGAACAATAGTTGAATGTTGTTTTTTGTTACAATAAATTAGAGGGAAAAATAATAACTAGAGCGTAGGCCTTTTGTTAAGGATTTGTTTAGTTATGAGTTACTTAATAAATTCAAGAAAAAAAAATCAGTTATTCTATAGGTAGTTTCGATCTCAGATTTTGGGGGAAAATGTGAAAGAATTCCAGAGATCCCGATTGAGGAGTTGGCTGGAAAAAGTCTGAAACGATGTTATGAATTTTTTTCTCTAAACAAGGGTTGAATCATGTAATCAATATTCAATGAGATGCATATTTTACAGTTACATTCTAAATGCTATGTTTAGGCTTCAACCTTAAGAACACTCCTAACATCTCTCTGTTTTAACATTGTGGCAACAAGGGACATTTAACTGTGCGAATGCGTGGAATATTGGGAAACAACTTGTGTGTGTAGTAAACAAAAGAACCAGACAAGAGAGTGTAATTTGCAGAACCTAGAGGAAGCGTGGACCCTCATCTCTGAGTGTTATGAATTTTTCTATATTTTTATTCCACTATTTAGACAAAGAACATATTTCTGGTAACATATATTTCTTGACATTTTTATTCTTTGGGAATTGCTATGAAAGTGGAACATTGGGTTACCAATTTAAATCGTGAAGAATGAGTCATAGTTTCTACACCTAGAACAAAGGTAAACCAGTAAAACCACTAAATCATCGCCTACAAGTATTACTATTCGCCCTATGGTCTTCCTATGGCCACAGTTCAATTCATGTTCCTTATGTAGACTTCTTTTTCACTGAACAAAGAATTTTCAGGCCTTGTTTTGTTTGTTGGAGAAAGGTTCCATAATGTTTTGTTTCATTGTATAAGAAAGTGTAGATCCAATTACACCTTCCATAAGTGGTTAACATATAGTCAGACTGCTTGAAAGGCAAAGGTACACCATTCACTTGCAACATTAGTGGTATTAGAGCATACTTGCAGTTGGAGTTTACAATTTATAGTAAGGTGATTTCTAGTGATTGTTGTGCAAGAGATGGCACTTAGGATCGTAAGAGGTTGAGGTGGAAAAGGAAGAGGTCATTGACCTGTGGCTAATGCAAAACTGTTAGAAGAGGTACGGCTTTTGTGGGAAAGAATGGAGGCTATTGAAGTATCCAGACAACATGATCTTGAAATTGAGGACACCAGTGAACTAGAAGGGGATTATTCTAAAGAAGAAGGAAAAGCAGCAGAAGAAACTAAAAAATGGAGGCTTCCTAAGTCCATTTTAAGTTCTAGTTCAAGGCCAAAAGTTGAGATTCTGACATATGAGGGGAGTTTAGAGCCAAAGGAGTTGATCAACTCAATAACTACCTTGGACAAATATTTTTATTACGAAGAAGTAAGAGAGGAAAAGCAAGTGAAATTTACAGTTACAAGGCTGAGAGGGAACACAACCTTATGGTGGGATGGGGTGCAAGAAGAAAGGAGGTGCAAGAACAAAGTTGAGATTAAGAGTTGGAGCAGAATGGTCACGAAGATAAAATGTAAGTTTCTACCCAAATTTTATGATTTGATGTTGTTTAGAAAAATGTAAAATTTGAGACAAAAACTAATCATAGTAAAAGAATACATGGAGTAATTCTATAAGATAAACATCATGGTAAGTTATATAGAAGATAAACCTGAGACAATTTTTAGATATATCAATGGGCTAAGGTTTAACATACATGATGAAATAAGTTTGTTTTCATTGAGCTCTATAGAGGATGTGTATTAGGATGCATTAAAGGGGGCTTAAAAGTTGGCAAGAAAGAGCCAAGGAAAAGGTAGAGGTATTTCAAGAGGAAGAGAACAATAGAAAGTGCAAAAGCATGCTGAAACTAATAATTCTAGACAACAAGAACAAGCAACCAAACCTAATGATTTCAGGGGTAGAGGATCTTCTTCAAGAGGAAAAGGCGAAGACAAATATAATCAAGTTTAATGTTACCTATGTGACAAGTTAGGCCATAAGTTGTGGAACTTTTTGGAAAATGCTACAAAAAAAAGAAATGTACAAGTAGTGCAAGCTGAGAATGAAACTAAAGAAGATGAAGCATAGGTTGAAGTCTCAGAAACCAAAGAAGTCATATTGATGAAAAGAGCCTTGTTGAAGCTAAGTATATAAGTGTGTGAGCCACCTCAACGAAGGAATCTATTTCGGACAATATGTAAGGCAAAAGGAAAGTGTTGCAAATTAATTATTGATAATGGAAGAATTGACAATTAATACTGTAGAAATGGCAGACAAGTTGGGGTTGGAAAGGATGCCACGTCCTACCCCATGCAAAGTTTCTTAGCTAAAGAAAGATAAACAAGTAAGGGTAAATGTACAATGAAAAGTTGAGTTTTAGAGTGGATGATATAATGATCAAGTACTATGTGACATTATGCCCATGGAAGTTTGTCATGTGTTACTTGGAAGACCTTCGAAATACGATAAGAATGTAATTTATGTTGGTAGGAAAAACACCTACACATTTGAGAAAGATGGTAAGAGACACATCCTCATGCCCTTGAAGGAAGCACAAGCTGAAGTACAAAACACTCCCAAGGATTTTCCAATTAGTGGAAAGGAATTCTTGAATCAGATCCAAGAAGAAGAGGTAAACTTCACTTTGATCACAAAACCTAGAGTTAATTTGAAAAACACAAGGTTAAATAATTTTCCAAATAAAGTTCATAATTTATTGAATGAATATGTCGATATTGTAGTATATGACTTACAAATGAGTTGCCACCCATTTGAAGCATAAGCCATCATATAGATCATATTCTCGGAGCATTCTTTCCAAATAAGGCAACCTATAGAATGACACCAATAGAGAATGAATAAATCAGAAAACAAGTGGAACAATTGTTGGAAAAAGGATTGATCAATGAGAATTTGAGCCCATGCACCACACCTAGAGTATTGAGCCCAAAGAAAGATGGAGAGTGGAGAAAGTGTGCCGACTCCAGAGCGATAAACAAGACTACTATCAAGTATTGATTTCCTTTGCCACGTATTGATGATTTAATTTATTGTGTAAGTGGTTCCAAATATTTTTCAAAGATTGATTTAAAAAGTGAATATAACTAGATTAGAATAAGGGAAGGGGATGAATGTAAAACTACCTTTAAAAATAATGAAGGCTTGTACGAGTGGTTGGTCATGCCTTTTGGTTTGACTAATGCGCCTAGTACATTCATGAGACTTATGAATGAAGTCCTTAAAGAGTTCATAGGAAAGTTTGTAATTGTATATATTGATGATATCCTAGTGTTCAATCAAACAAAAGAGGAACATATGAGGCACTTAAACTTGGTTATGAAGAAGTTGCATCAAGAAAATATTTTGATAAATTTAAAGAAGTATTATTTTATGAAAACAAAATTAACTTATTTGGGTTTTGTAATTTTTCAAAAAGGTGTGAAAATGGATCCATAGAAAGTGAAATCTATCCAAGAGTGGCCTTCTCGAAGAAATATTTTTGAAGTCGGGAGTTTTTATGGGTTAGAAAGTTTCTATAGGAAGTTTATTAGAAATTTTAGTGGAACATGTGCCCCAATATTTGACACTATCAAGAAAGAAAATCATCCTTTTAGGTGGACAACAACAACTAAAAGAATTTTTCGTTTGTTGAAAAACAAGATCATTGAGAAGCCTATATTAGCTTTTCCGTATTTCAATAAGGTGTTTCAAGTCAAGTGTGATGCTAGTGACAATGAAATAAGGGATATTCTTAGCTAAGATGAGAAAACAATGGCCTACTTCAGTGAGAAGTTGAACGAAGAGAAAAAGAAGTACCCTACATATGACAAGGAGTTATACGTAGTCATCCAAGCTCTAAAGAAATGTAGGCATTATCTTATGCCTAGGGAACTTATCTTATATTTTGATAATCATGCCTTGCAATTTATTACCATACAAGACAAATTAAATCACAAACATGCTAAGTGGTAGAGTATATGTAGAATTTTACATTTGTTTTGAAACATATTAATGGAAGTACTAATAAATTTGTCGAAGCTTGAGCAAAAGATGCCTACTTTTGTAGAAGTTTCAAGTGAAGGTCTTGGGATTGGATTAGATCAAGGAGTCGTACAAAGATGATGCATATTTTTAGGAGGCTTACGAAGCGTGTCAAAATCCGGTAAGTAGGGATAGGAGTCCTTGGATGGACTATATGTTGTAAGAAGGGTTTTTGTTTAAGGGTTGGCAATTATGCATACCAAAAGGTTCGGTGATGGACAATTTACTACAAGAAAAGCATAACAGAGGATTGGCAGGGCATTTTGGAAGTGAAAAGACATTTGCTCAACTGAGTGCTCATTATATTTGGCCAATCATGAAGGTTGATGTTGAGAATTTTGTGAAGAGATGTAAAATATTCCAACTTGCCAAACATCGGGATATATTAACCATTACCTATTCTTGATATACCATGCAATGTGGTATGTATGGATTTTGTTTTAGAATTGCCTAGAACTGAAAGGTTCAATGATTGTATATTTTTTGTAGTGGACATATTTTCAAAGATGACACATTTTATACCTTGTAACAAAACAAATGTTGCAACACACATTGCCAATCTGTTTTTTAAGGAGGTAGTAAGGCTACATGGTCTTTCTACAAGTATAGTTTTTGACAAGGACACAAAGTTCATTGGACACTTTTGGTGGACCTTGTGGAAGAAGTTGGGAACTAAGCTCAGTTTCAGCTCAACCTATCACCTTCAAACGAATGGAAAAATCAAAATCATCAACAGGAGTTTGGGAAACCTATTGAGAAGTTTGATAAGTGAGCACCCTTGCCAATGGGATCAAGTCCTTCCACAGGACAAATTCACTTATAATGATTCTCCAAATCGAAGTATTGGGTTTAGTCCATTTAAAATTGTTTATGGAGTACACCCACGAGGAGTTTTTGAACTCAGATATTTGGGAAAAGCGGGACTAATAAGCCAATGGGGAAGAATTTTCTACGACCATGCAATATTTTCATGAACAAGTTAAGGGACTGCTACAGGAAAACACTCAAAGGTATAAGAAAAAGGCAGATTTAAAGAGAAGGGAGGTTAAGTTTGAGGAAAGAGATCTAGTATTGGCACATCTACATAAGGAAATATTTCCTAAAAAAGAATATAATAAATTCATACTGAAAAAGATCGGACCATGCAAAATTTTGAGGAAGTTCTCAGAAAATGCTTATAAGATCGGCAAATACTTATAAGATCGAACTTCTAGTCGACGTGGGAATCTATCCTATCTTTAATGTAGCGGATCTGTAAACTTATGTGGAAGATAACTCAAAAGTACCAACATCTGAAACATATAATGACAAGGACCAATAAGCCAAATGGATGAAGCAAATACCTACAACTAAGCCAATGCAAGTAGAGGCGATTTTGGACAAAAGAGTGGTAAAGATAACTTGAGGCAAAGAATACTACGAGTACTTGGTCAAATGGAGAGATCACCCAATAGAATATGCTACTTTGTTGTCTGCGGCAATTATACAGAAAAGTGGAAGAACACGTGAAGACCTCATGGATGGGAGTCGATGAATCCTTTTGTTCCCTAGAAGATTGATGCAAGGGCATTTAAAAAAAAACTCACTCGGATTCTAGGAACCTTAATTTATGTTTTAACATTAGTTGAATGTTATTTTTCGTTAAAATAAATTAGAGGGAAAAATAATAACTTGAGTGTTGGCCTTTTGTTAAGGATTTGTTTAGTTATGAGTTCATTAATAAATTCAAGAAAAAGAAGCCAATTATGCTACAGGTAATTTTGATCTCAGATTTTGGGGAAAATGTAAAATAATTTTGTAAATCCCAATTGAGGGGTTGGGTGGAAAATGTCTGAAAGGATGCTATGAAATTGTTTCTCTAAAAAAGAGTTGAACTGCGTAATCAATGTTCAATGAGATGAAAATTTTACAGTTACATTCTAAATGACTTGTTTAGGATTAATGCTCAGGAACACCCCTAACGTCTTGTAGACTTGCTAAGTATCACATTCTATTTGATCTCTCTCTATTTTAACTCTGTGGCAACAAGGGATGTCTAATTGTGTGAATGTGTGGCCCAGATTGGACAAAGACCTGTGTGTGTAGTAAACACCAAAACCAGAGAAGGGAGTGTAATTTGCAGAACCCAAAGGAAGCGTGGACCCTCAACTTTGACCATTTTGACATTTTCTAGAGTTTTATTCCAATGTGTAGACAAAGAACAACTTTCTAGTAACATATATTTCTTGACATTTTTATTGTTTTGGAATTGATATTAAAGTTGAATATTATGTTACCAATTTAAATAGTGAAGAATGAGTCGTAGTTGATATGCCCATAATGGAGGTAAACATGTAAAACCACTAAATCGTCGCGTATAGATATTCATATTCGCCCTGTGGTGTTCTTGTGACCACCGTTTGGTTCATGTTCCATGTATAGACTTCATGTTCATTGAACAAAACATTTCAGACCTTGTTTTCAGTGTTGGAGAAATGTTCGAGAATGATTTGTTTCATTATATAAGAAAGTGTAAATCTCAATAGACTTTTTACAAGTGGTTAAAATACAGTGAGATTGCTTGAAAAAGAAAAATACACCATTCCTCTGCAACACACACAAATTATATAAATTATACATATATTTACAATTTCAATAAATCCTTACTCAATTTAAAACAAAATCCATTAAAAAAATAAAACCAAAAAATTTAGAACTACAATATATAAATTAAATTACTATATGCAATTATATTTAAAAATAAATTATGTTCTTTCTATCTGAACGCCAAAAGACACCCCAGCAACATTTATATTTCCAAGAAGAGTTATTTGACCAGCCTCATCCTCTGAATTCCCGAGAAGAATTCTTTGACTAACTGGGGTTGGTACTCTCTTATCCTTTGTGGCACACTAGTCCAAGTCTTGGTGTTATGAGTCATGACATCATCCTAAGGTCAATTTTGTATTTTGGAGGATAAAGTTGAAGACATTTCTTATGGCTTCGTGTGGCTTTTTCTTATAATAAAATCAGAGGAAGATGCTACAAGTAGGTTTATATATTTATTTAATCCGTATCTTTCAAGTTACTTAGTCGATTCTTTCTAAATATGTAAAACCAATTAATATAAACTATGGCCACGCCATCTCCTTTCTTGGTAATGATGTTACTTGTTTTCATGTCTAAACATGAATGTCTAGTCTAAAATTTCAATATCCTCAATTTTTTTTTAAAGTATGTGGAAACATTTATATAAAATAATTACATAAAATTATATTATATTATTGATAAATATTATTTTATGACTTTTGCTTTTTACTTCTTTTTAGATGGGTTTTTTTAATGGGTACTTCCCTGCTGTTTTCTTTCTCTAATTTTATTGTCTTGTTTTCTTAGTGTGGCTTTCTCCATGCCTTATTAGCGTGTATATTTTTGTTGAGGAGGGACATATTATTACGAGTGGGTTTTTTAGGGTAATTCTTACACCCACCACCGTTTAGAAGAAACAACTGTGAGGTTTAGGGCTTCAATCCGGGCCTTGTTCACGAAGAGATAACTCACATGGAACGTGAGGGGGCCTTTGCATGATAGCAACTTTCAGATACTAAGGTTCTGGCTAAGTTGGCGGACTAGATGCCAGGTGTAGGTCACACACGAGGTTGTTTCAACCAATACTATATACTATCGACTTATACTGACATATGAAGTTTTTCCTTGGCTAGATTCTAATGGATCACTTTGAACATATCGCTGACATCCTCCACTCTTTAGAGCACCTCCACTGTCATTTGCAGGACTTGGATCAATGTTTGGATCATATTAAGCAACAATTAGGCATCCCTCCTTCAATTGGCAGCAATCCTGGCAATAATGAAGATCTGGGTCAGGTTGTCGCCACTGATTCTGATCCATCTACTTAATTTATGTTAAGCCCACAATTATTTTGAATTCTTATTTTACAGTCTTTCTTGTTAGACTGTCTAGAATGATTTTCAATGTGCATCTCAATCTTTCAGTGTTTTCTTGAACATTTTGATATCTTACACCTATCTACAAAGTATGCGATTTTGATTATGGTGCAATCATTCTAATAAAAAACTGAACTAAAATATTCAAATCTTTTATATACGTTTCAATTTATAAAAAAATAAAATATTTACACAAAACATAAGATAAATATTATTTAGTTAAATATATATAATAATAATTTTATATAAATAAAATTTTTAAATTATAAAACTATTAAATATATTATAAAGTATTTAATTAATCTTATATTTATAATTCTAATTTAAATGTATTATTTTATATCTACAAGTTTATTAAAATTATTATTTAAAATTTAAAATATATTTATAATTTTTTTCCATAAAATTTTGTTATCAAATACTTTTTTTTTTCAGAAAGAAAAGCTTTATATTATATTGAGGCAATATATACAAAATAGAACTGATGGATCTGTTAAAAGATCGTCTGAGAGAGATATTCAGAATAGTTCTGATGGCTTGGTTACAAGATCGCCTGAGAGAAAGACTGATGGTCAGAATACATAAGCATCAAAGGATGAGCAAAATACCAAAAGGAGATTGCCTTCAGAGACAGCCATGATAATAGAGACAAAAATAAAACCACAGAGGGTCTGCTTCAGCGATTTGGAGAATAGAGAGCAGAGAAAAGAGATAGAACATATATGGAGGAGAGATTAGAGTCCTCAAATTTTTTTAAGTTCCTCCATTTCCAGAGGCTCCATATAGCGATGGGAAGGATTGGACGAAGGGCAGCATCCTGTCTTCCCCACCATGCATAGGCTGCATCAACAGAAATGAAGTTAAGATGCGGAAAGGAGAAAAGCAGTGCTAATTCGTACCAGATTTGTTGGGCAACCGGACATTTGAAAAACAGATGAAAATTGGTTTCCTCCTCCAGCTTGCAGAGGGCGCATCTACTGGGCCCATGCCAGGAGCGCTTCCTTAAGGACTCCCATGTCAAATTTTTGTTGAAGAACACCAGCCAAGAGAATAAAGTCACTTTGAGGGGGCAGCCTAGATTCCACCAGAGTGCAGGAAAACACTGTCTATTCATTCTGATTGATTTTGAAATGAGGTCCAGATAAATGTCTTTGACATTTACTTGAGTGGAAGAGAGTGATAAGGACCAAACCAAATGGTCTTCATCAACGGAGCGCGCTATTCCACCCTGAAGGAGAGAGTTATTGAGAATATCCCATTGAAGGGACAAATCCTGAGGAATGCCGATGTCGTGAGCGTCCATAAGCACGGGAGAAGGGCCTCTCCAATCCTTGATAACTTTATCCCATGAGAAAATGCCAGATCTGTGGAGGTGAAAAAGGATAGAAGAAGGAACATGAAGATTACCCTTGAAGCCTGCAAAGGAATCAATGCCAATGAGAATCTTCCGGCCTGTGAATATTTTCCATTTAAGGTTGCTGAGAAAATATCGCTGGATCCGCCTGAAGCTGAGCCAAATAGCAGACCCTTGCTGCGAACCAATGGAATCAAACCTGAACCAGAATTCTATGCCTCTGCCTTTTTGATATTTTTGGCGAATAATATCACTCCAGGGGTTGGTGCCAAAAATGCCCCTCCAGAGGGATTTGCAGAGAAGAGCAGTCCCAAAGAGCTTTATGTCCAGCAGGCCCCATCCGCCTAGCTTTTTTGGCAAAGTTAAGAATTTCAGCTTCGCAAGATGGATTTTTCGCCTCTCAGCTTTTGCTCCCCATATAAAATTGGCTGTAATTCTGTTGATGGCTTGAATGATGCGAGCCGGGAGAAGAAAAAGGTGGCCCCAGTAAACCGAAAGCTGCGACAATACCGATTTGACAAGCACAACCCTGTCGCCCAGAGAAAGGGATCTAAATTCCCACAGCGCAATTTTGCTGAAGAAGCGCTCAATAAGCCATCGCCAATCCGTCGTCCTGTAGGCCTTTGCTTTTAGGCGAAAACCAAGGTACTTGATTCCATCAGACAGAAGTCTGGATTCAATTCCAAGAAGCTGAGATATCCAAGAAATCAGAGTGTCATCAGAGCCATTGTGAAAGAGAATCGATTTGGCTTTATTGATGGCAAGGCCCGAGGCTTTATGAAAACGGTCCAAAATTGATTTTATGCACAGCCATGTTGCCTTGGATAGCATAGCAAATAAGAGTATATCGTCAACAAACAGGTTATGAGAGATATAGATATGCTTGCAGATCCTGACCGGAGAATATTCTTTTAACTCCACTGCATGGTTGATGTGAAGGCTCAAAGCATCAATGGCCAAGATAAAAAGGAGGGGCGACAGCGGGCATCCCTGCCGGAGGCCCCTTTCCGCCTGAAAGAAAGGAGAAGGCCATCCATTGATCAAAATAGCGTAGTTGACATTTTCTATACAGCCCATAATCCAGCGAATGGCACCAGGATTCATCCCAATTTTGGCGAGGAGACATTGAAGATATCCCCAGTCTAAGACATCAAAAGCCTTCTGCAGGTCGATTTTCAGAATGGCTGCCTTGGAGTTGTGCACAGACATGGAGTGAAGACATTCTTGCGCACTGGCCACTGCATCATGGATATTTCGGCCCTTTAAAAAGGCATGTTGATTGGAAGAGATATAATGCCAGAGTGCTTTTAATCCTAGCTGCAATGATTTTTGTGATAATCTTGAAGGAAATGTTGCAGAGAGAGATAGGGCGGAAATCCAGGAAGGATTCAGGCTCGTCCTTCTTAGGGATAAGAGCAATAAGAGTGGACGAAAGATGGCTGTGAATGTTGCCTGAGAGTCTGGAGCCCTCCACCATACCAAGCAAGTCATCTTTAAAGAGGTCAAAAAAATGGATGAGAAAATCTATTGACCATCCATCAGGCCCCGGGGCCTTGTCCTTTTTGAAAGATTTCATGGCCATGAGGAGCTCGTTTTCATCAACAGGGCGGAACAATGCCTCATTATTTTCTTGATCATACATCACTGGCATCAGGTCGATTCCCCATCTTATATCGCTGAAACTACTTTCATTTGATCTGCTATATTGCTTTTTGAAGAAGCTTACAGCCAGCTCTGAGATGTCTTCTTGGGAAACAACATAACCACCGTGTTCATCCTTGATTTTCCATATGAAATTCCTTTCCCTCCTTGCATTTGCAAATTTATGGAAGAACTTCGTGTTTTTATCACCCTCATGCAGCCATATGGCTCAGCTTTTGAGCCTCCATTTAGATTCTTCTTGTTTCAGCAAACAAAATCTCTCATTTTCCAAAGATCTAATTCGGCATTTTGATTCAAGAGTGCATATGGAGAAGTTTGTAGAATCCAGCATCTGGTCCAATTCCTGTTGAATCCGTTGAAGATTTTCTTTATCCTGCTGGTGCTTACGAAACTGCCATTTTTTCACCATATCCCTGATCTCAGCCAGTTTTTCCCTGAAAGTTGAAAAAATAAATTGTTTGTCCCGGCCTTTGATTTCTTGCCATGCATTCTGAATGAAGGTGTTGAAAGCAGAGTCAAGAAGGAGGCTGTTGTCGAACTTAAAGGAGTAACCTTTTCTGAAGATTTTCGCAGGCCAAGATATAAGGATAGGAAAATGATCCGATATCATGACGTTCTCCACCGAGAGCCTTGGCATACCCATTTTGTCAATAAGACTAAAATGAATAAACATTCTGTCAAGCCTTTTGGCTATATAGGCTTTTCCAATCCTACCGTTTGACCAGGTCGGCTTTCTTTTGGCAGGAATAATGTCGACCATGTTCTTATTGATCATCTCAGAGTTGATGAGGTCCACCAAACAATTGTTTATCTTCCCCTGTCCCCAGACCTCGTTGGAATACAAAGCTACATTCGAGTCGCCTGCAATGAGAAGATTATTTATATTGAAGAGCTCGGATGCGAAGAACCTGATCCAGAAAGGAGTTCGAGACTTATATGGAGCGTAAAGGTTGAGGATGTTTATCGGAAAATCTACACCTCTTATAGAAGCCGATATTAGAATTCCAGCAAAAGACTTGTATGCCTTAGCTTTGACCCTGGCAGGATCCCATAGGGTAATCATACCGCCTGATAATCCATTTGCCTCTGTAGCGGCCATGTGCCATGTAGGCATCATTTTCCTGAAGTACCACAAGGAGTCCTCCTTCCTGTGCATGGTTTCCTGGATAAGAATGATTGAAGCCTTGGAATGAAAAAAGAAACTTTTTAGCGTGATGAATTTTGGGTCCACGCCGAGGCCCCGAATGTTGAAAGATATGATGGGGATCATTTGGGGGAAGATGCAGCCTGGCTCGCTCTAAGGGGCTGAGAATCGGAAGCATCGAGAATGGGGACCTCAACAAGAGACATATTTCTGATACCTTCGTTTGACACTATAGATCTGCCTCTGAAGTGACGACTGCCACCTCTTCCTTTCTTCCGGACAGTGATATTTTTAGCCGATTCCGGACTGATAACAGGCGAGGCTGGCCCGGGCTTATGGATCGAGAGAGGTTCCAGATCAAGGGAGTCTCGGTTGAGCAAAAGGTCAATGTCACTGTCAAGAAGATTAACAGGAGAAGAAACAGGGGAGTTAGGAGGGGTCGGAACAACACATTGCGATTTCCCTTTAAGGACATTCCTGCCATTGTGATGGGGATGCGGAGACGAAGACGAGATGGGTATGGGAATGGAGCCGACAGAGAAATCTTTCCTGTTTGAAGGCCCTAGAAGAGAGTCAGATATAAAGTCCTTCTGATGCATGGGGGGCAGAGAAGGAACAAGGGGGGCCTCTATAGGCTCAGTAAATGGTGACACGCGGCAGCCAGAATTGTCACAGGTGAACGAGCAGTTAGAGGGAGGCGGGCTGCATTGAGAGTGGATATTTAACGGAGGTTGAGATGGGAGGGGGTGAAGCGAAATAGCAGATGAGGGCAATGATTGACTGCCGTTAAGGAAGGATTTTTTGTTGTGCTGCCTATGTTCATATAATTTGGCGCTAGGGCAGTTTTTGACCAAGTGACCAGTTATTTTGCTGGCTGCACACCTAAACGGAATTCCCCAAAAATCTAACCTCTGGTTAATGACCTGGTCCTTCCAACTGATCTCAATATGATCGGGATAGCCGCCCTTAAAAGGTCTTTGTATTAGAATCCAGGCAATGCGCTTGTCACGTTCACCCAGACACCAGGGGTCGACGTAAACGAAACGCCCAATGGCATTACCTATCAGTTCTAGAGATTCATTTGACCAAAGTTCCAGAGGAAGATTGGGGCATTTGAGCCAGATAAGGTTGTTAACCGGAGTGTTTTTCAGAGGGTTGAACCCTATGTACCACTTATATAAAGCAAGGAAACTTCGCTTGAAAACCCAAGGTCGGTTTTGGATGATTCCGGCATCATTTGCGCAGAGAAAATGGAAGCAGTACCAGTCTCGAATAAGACTGGATATTACCGGAACATAACCTATGACTGGTTTCAAAAATTTAGCCAACCAGTTCCTCATATCCTCGTCAGACATTTCAGGGAAATGCCATTTTTCGATGAGGGCATTCTGCTGAAGGCTAATGATCCTCTCGTCCAGCTGGGCAATCTCAATACGAAGCGCCTGAGGGGGAAGAGAAGTGTTGGTAGGATTGTGCTGCTTTTTTGAGTTGCCACCCATATTCTTGATGTGCGAAGAGCCCTTTGACATTGATGGCTTGACAACTAGGCTGTCCAAGGATGCCAGGGCAGCAGCTGACCAAGCATTTTCCGCGTTGACAGCAGCCTTGACAAGATCTTCAGGTGCAATGGAGTCGTAAACCCCCTCCATGCACCGCCAAAAGGGAAAAAAACGAGGAGAAGGTACAGTCAGGAAGGATCGAGAGTTAAAATTGGGTACAGATATTTGACTAAACCAACCACCTTTTCGGCACTCCTTCTAGGATAGTAATGACCAGAGCTTATGAATAAGAGAGGAAGGACAAAGAAAGGTGCAACAAGGTATGGGGAATACCACTTTCGTGTTCAGAAGGTATAATCCATGCACTTCAAAATCCCGAAACGGATATATTCGTACCGGGAAATTAATCAGAGCATAATGCCTGGACAAGATAGCGATGGCCGGAAAATTTGAATTGGTCGGGAAGTGACGTAGCTTCGGCCAAGCTACCGGAAGGCGAAGACAGAGGGACAGAGTTCGATTTGAGGCCTCAATGAGAGACAAGCAGATAATGCAGAACAGGGTTCGATGTCGGAACCGCTGAGAAAGGCTTAAAGATTATGCCAAGGGTTCGTCACAGAGGATGCAACAACAATAAACCTTTACTATACACCACCAGTAGCCAATTTTGAACCTAACATCATTACAAGGCTTGTAAATGACGAAAAGGTTCCTGAACTTGTTGAGAAAGGTTTGAAACATCCTTTCGGTTCTGAGAATGGTGCTAAAACAGAAATGGCAAGCCGGAATGCATTTACAGTCTAAGTTCCATAGATTCTACAGCAGAGAATACTGGAAAAAACAAAATGCTTAAAACATTCATCGAAATAAAGCTAAGAGGGAGGGAGGAAATTAATTGACCTGAAGTTGGAACCATAACACCCAGAGTGCACGAACTCCATGAAACATATGAACATCATACAGCCAGGATGGCAGGGAGAAAAGTTGGTATTTGAGTTAGAGAGGATAACAGAGCTAAGATGAAAAGAAGCTTGGCGGGAGAGGAAACAGAGAATGACACAGCCTGGCTTCAAGGGTGGTGGAGAGAAGCTATGCACGGGAAGAACTGCAAGCTAGATTTTGAAACAGAAGAGGTTATCGAAACGAGCCAGAGCTCGCAGCAGCCAGGGCAAAAGGGTGGCGGATAGAGCTTGGAGCAGGAAAACTGCATGCATGGGGGACAAAGCAATAAAATAACTTACGAGTTTTGCCGCATGTCCAAGACTTGTCCTGTAGCGTATGGATGGCAATGACCCGTCGAAGGCGCTGGTTGGTTGAGCATGAGGCGAGCAGGCGATGAATATTCAGTGGAGACGACACGTCGAGGCTATGGCTCCGCTCCAGGCTTCACATACATATATGTAATTAATACAATTGTTAATGTGTTAATGTTACTTTCATATTTTTTTCAATTTTCATCAAAATTTCAAAATATCTTTAGATTTAACTATCTTTTATATATAAAAATTAATTTGAAATTTATTTATCACGTTTATGATATTATTTTTCAATATTAATGAAATTCATAGATAATGAAAAATAAATTAAATATTTTTATAATATTTATTTTATATTTAAATATAATATAAATAAAAATGTGTATTATATTTTAATATTATTAAAATCCATAAATAAAAATAAACTAAATATTTTATATTTATATATAACACAATTAAAAATGTATAAAATATTTTTAAGAAAATTTACATAATTGTTTTGGCAATAGTATGTTATTTTTTGACAAAAAAAAATATACAGATCATAAATCACAAAAAAAACTTGCATTTTGATATAAATGAAAATATAAAGATTATTATAAATTCCCTCTAAAGAGGTTTGCAAAAGTAGTTAAACTAAAAAATTGTGTAGTCCTGTCCTAAGCGTATATTCTATTAAGAGGAAGTGATGTTTATTTTTAATCTGTTTGTAACACCATTTTTTAAATTTGTTTGTTTCAAGATGTTTAATAATTTTATGGGTTAATTTAAGTAATAAATTCACTTATTTCAAAGTGTTTAAGAGTTATTTAAGGAATGCCAAATTTTATTATAAATATAATGGCTATTAATACTAATTTTAATAATGTTTATATTTTTAAATTAATAATATTATAGATAAAATTTTAATCAATCAAGTTAGGATTGATAAAAGCTTTGTAATATTTAATATTTTTGCTAGTGATTTTATTAAATTTTACAGGGATGTGAGTTTTAATTTTAATGAGATTATGTTTTTTTTTTTTTAATGTTCCAATTATAATGTTTTTTCAAGGGTGACATGTGTGTGGGGTATTATAGTTTTATAGGACAAATGGAATTATTCTTGGATTTTGGGCATAACATCCAATAACCAAGTGAAGATGTATGCTCTCCTACAAGGAATCAACTTAACTAAGAAACTTCCCAGTAACACACTCATTATTGTTGGGGATTCCAATAACAAAATTTGACATCTTAACCTTGAAGCTATTCTTATAGACCTTAAACTAAGTATTGCTTTCAAGAGAATTGTGGCAAGCCTCCACTCAGTTCCTGAAAATGAAGCTAATCATGTATTAAGGGAGCTAAACAAGCTAGCAGATTTAGTGGTCGATCAAGTTGTCTAAGGCTTGATCCAAGCACAATAAGGGTCAATCGAACTATCCAGCTAGTCCCAATTCCATAACCTTAAGTCATTGAGTAATAATGGTGGTGTTAATGCAAAGGTAAGTAATTCATGCAATGATTTGAAAATAGAAAGGGCAAATGGAAGGGACAATGCATTTTGTGTGGGTTTTTATGGATGAGCTGCAACAGCCTCGTGTGAATGGAGTACTAAATAAGGTTGAAGGACAATGCATAGGTGATGTAGGAAGGAGATATGGAGATGGAAGTAGGGGTTAGCATGTGAGGGAAAAGACACATTTACTTCCCAATCATGACGATAACATGAGGCCAACCCCTTTAGAGGATGAGTTATTGGAGGTTGATGAGTCAAGTGTGGGAAGAAGGGTTCTATGTGTGGATGAAAGGGGGCAATTACTTTGCAATCAATTTTTTGATGAACCATCTAACAAAAATGATATCATGGATGGATTTGTTAGTGTGGATAGTTGTCTTGGGAAATTAAAGTAACATAGTCCCATTCCTGGCTACTCACAATGCTTTGTCAACTTTCTGGAGATCATAGTCTAAATTGAGATACAGGGTTCATTAGTAGTCATTGGTAGGCTTGTAACTACACCTTGAACTAGGTTGATGTACACTTTAGATGTAGCCATGGATGTTAGGCAAGGTTGACGACATAACTGAGGAATAAAACCAAGTACAATGGACGTTGAGGAGTATTTGGAGCTTGTCACCCTTAGCATGCAAATAGATAGGTTATCAACCTAGTTCGATTTGTTGATGGGCATTCTAACTGCACAATATAATCATATTCAAGAGAAAAGAGTTGAATTGAATTGACTAAAATAGTAATCGGAAAGTGTACAAACAACACAACAAGAAGGCATCCTAGTTGCTATGGCCCAAACATCTTTTGTCAACTGCACATACTCCTTCAACCGGTCTACCTAATATAAATTGGGTAGTTTTTATGGATAATATAGTAATCACATATGATTAGTGTAGATGTTCACTCTTTGTAATTTTGACTATGCCAACTAAATGTTGTAAAGGACTACGCGCATACTATAGGTAGCATACTTATAAACATCTCTAAATATATGTAACAAGTTTTTGGTCTAGGAGGTTAGTAAATTTTAGACTTGATATAGAAAACTTTGGAAAATCTTGCTACTAAGGTTTTTGATGTAATTTTAGTGTCCTTTTGCACATAATATGTTAATATGTTTTCAACTATTATTATTGAGAAAGATAATAATGCTTTTTTTACAAAAATTATTAAAGATCTCAATTAATTGTTATATAGAGAGAAGGGTTCACCACAAAAGATTTATAATTATGATCATTATTTTATAAGTCAATATTAGTTATTACTATATTTTAGGTTTTTTTATTATTAATGAAACTTGACATTGGATCTCTTCACATTTATCACACATTTAACTTATATAGCTAAATTAATCAATGCAACATTAATGATTATATTTTTTCAATATATAATCTTTATGACGAATGTGTTAAAATTGAGTTGATTAAGTGATTGAGTCACTTAAAAGCTCAAAAGACACAGCACACGGTAGGAGGATTTGTTTGACTAACATCTCAGAGTGTGGATATTTTTATGTGTGGTAGTTTAATTGTTTTATATTTTGGAGGTTTTCTACTATATTTTCCAATCAAATTTACCCGAAAATCTAATTAAAATTTATTGAAATCACAAATTTGATGTATAAACTCTATACAATCCTAATCCCTCGAAACATTGGATCCATTTATACATTAAAAATATCTTTTAATAAAAAACATAATTAAAAAAACACCATTTCGCCCTTAAAAAATAAACAACACCTTTATTTTATAAATTGATTTTAATGCTCCATCTTATTGAAATATAAGTCTCCATGTTATTGAAATATATTACAGGCAATTGTAAACAACTCATTGGGTTCGATAACCATGCCATTCCTCCTTATGCAATAATGTTATGATCTTTTTTGGTAACACTACCTTTGGAATATCGTGGAGCATACGGTGTTCTCAATTCCAAAATTGTGACCACCACATATTGGAATCCTCGCTCTGACTGCTTATAATATTCACATATAGGTGTTTACAACAATAATTCAACAACGTTGTTCACTTTTCTTTTTAACATTTTTTTAACTTCACATTGATGAGCTACCAAATTTATTGGGTTCAAAAAATATTTTCCTATTCTTTAATGTTTTTATTACCACTTTCTTATGTGCACATGATATTATCTTGGGATGCCAATCAATAGTGTCATTTTGTTGACATGAGCTTGATCAACTAATCAATAATGGGCTTTGACAATTTGACTTTTTTTTGGATTTCTTTTGATATATTTATCAACTTTAGCATAAAGTTAATATGAGGAATATAAAATCATGATTTTTAATATCCACCAATGCCTCACTATAGCCTTTGGAAAGTCTTCTAAAGAAGAAAAAACTTTATTTGATACTGTGGATGACTGGCTACGCAGAGACTGTTTCGTTTTTGTGGGTTGGTCCAGTCTATTGCTCTTTCCTTGTGCCTATTTTGCCTTAGGTGGATGGTTCACGGGTACAACCTTTGTGACTTCATGGTATACTCACGGATTGGCCAGTTCCTATCTGGAAGGTTGTGATTTCCTAACTGCCGCAGTTTCTACTCCTGCTAATAGTTTAGCACATTCTTTGCTGCTATTATGGGGTCCCGAAGCACAAGGAGATTTGACTCGTTGGTGTCAATTAGGTGGTCTCTGATTTATAAGAACAAATAAGATATTTAAGGAATACTTTAGAAATATAAAGAATATAAGAAATTTGTTAAATAATGTAAAAATATGAAAATTTTGAGTGCAAGTTTGTGTAATTTATAGTATTTATAAAAAGAAGTTTTAGGAAAATCACATTGAAATATTTTATTTAGAAATGTTTCAAATTATTTAGTGCGGTTCATTATCAAAATTTATAAAAAGAATATGAAAATTATTAAAATATTAGACAACTATTGTAAAATAAAAAATATAAAAAAATTAAATGAATATAAAAAAGAAATAAAAATATTAAGAAATTTCACAAAATATAATAATATTAAATATTTTTTAATAAAATAATTTGTAATGATAATATAATGTTTTATTGTAATAAATATAAGTTTTATTAATTGTTATATTAATAGATGATGCTTATTACTAATATAATTAGTGTCGTATGGTAATTAGATTGTTATTATAAATGTTAGAAAATACATAATGAATCTAGTTTGTGACAAAGAAATACATGCTCTTGACTACTAGGCTCATTCAAGTTAAGCTAGTAATTAGTGCTCTTTGTCACACTTGAAAAAGAAAAAAGAAAAAAGAAAAAACAACAATCACACTATTTACTCATAAACTCAAAATTGAACCTTTTGTCACAAAGGTAAAAACAGATTTAAATATTTTGAATAGTAAATTTATAAAGGAGATTTAAATAATTTTAATAATAAATTATATGAGTAGTTATCAATTAGAAATTATACATCCACACCATATTGAATATATTCCTTTTTTTTTTCCTTGAAAAAAAATCCATAATTTTATTATTGAAAACAAAATTACATTTTGTAAATGTTGTAAGAAACACATTCAATAGTTAGCTGTAAAGCCTGCAAAATAGCAAGCAAAAAGCTCCAAGAAACGTCCCCCAACAACATGTGGACTACAATAAAACTATACACCAAGGCCAAAAACCCTAGAAAGACCATACATGGTGCAAATGACTATTAACAAAACCTCAATGGTTATAAACATCCATGGGTCAAAACCCTGAGAGGAAATGATCAATAGTCCAAAGAATATCGACCAAGCGGCGAGTGGAACTTCAAACCTTGAATTCAGGAGACAAAACTACTCCACATCCACAGAAAAACTGACCAAAGCAACAACAGAGGATGGGAGAGAGAAATGTGACTAGTGGCAAACCCTGAGAAGCAACCAAGACAAAGCTTGAGCATGAGAGGCGACACTGGCAATGACCCCAACACAAGTGATATCAAGAACTACACCTGCAAAGGGAATGTTGAAGCGAGTAGAATGAAGCAAGGGGCAAAGGTGGCTAGGGTAGCCACCAGTCCCCCCACTCCCTCAATGCCCATTCCCAAACTAGAGTCAGCACAAGTGAACCACACCTCCGAGACGAGCCTTAATAAAGCACGAACCAGGTGAATGGAAGAGGAGGCAACATGAAACAGAGGGTGAAGGAGGCTAGGGTTCAACCATTAGCCACACACTCCCTCAATGCCCACCCTAGGTCAAAGGAAGAGGGTGCAACACTAAGACTTCCTAGGAATACTCATATTGTATATATTCATATCATTCCATACATATTAAATATTGATATTGTGTAAGTAACAAGGGCTATATAGTAGCTAGTACCTATGGATTAGTTTAAATATAGCTTAATTAAACTAAAAAATAATAAATACAAAGATTTCATCACAAAAATAAAACAACTAATAAAATATTGTATTGTTAAATGTCGTCACCAAAAATTAAAAAATATGATTAACTAATATTTTTTATATTAACATATATGTTTATTTTATTTTATATATGTTTTAATATAATGACAAGTCATATTAAATTGAAAATACGGAGAAAAAAATAATTCATGAAAATGAAAATAATAGAACAATAAAATAAAAATTAAAAATTAAATAAAAATAATAAAACTAAAAACAAAAATTTAATAATTAATAGAAATAAAAATTACTAAAAATACCAATAATAAAATTTTAATTTATTACTTTAAAAATAAACATATTTAAATAACAATAAAAAATAACAAAAATTAAATTCTCAATATTAAACTATGAATTATTTTTAACTGATAGGCTACTGATGTTGACGGTGAGAGACGGCGCACGGAAATACTGTATGGTCGGAAGGAGATTTGTTTGACCAGTATCAGGGAGTGTGGGTACTTTTCTCGAGGAACGGCACACGGGAGGCGAGTCCTCGTGTTATGAGGCATGACGTCACCCACCGCTCACTCTCTTATAGTTAAAATAATGTTACTGTGCATGATCACAAGGAATATGGAATATGATGCTGAGAGGTGGGGGTTTTAATAACCCACGTCATTGTCTTCGTCTCTTTGCAGATTATATTGGGGATAGAATTTGATAGGTAAATTATTTGTGTTTAGAGTGTTTTGTTTGTTAAATATAATAAAAAAATTATAATTGTTAATTTTTTTTTGTAAAAATGTCTAAAATAGATATTAGAGTTGTTTAAATTATCAAATTTGATTGAGGTTTCAAATTTTTACTGATTTAAATTTTTACTTTGATCATATTTTGACCGTCACTTATTTTTGTGTTTTTTGAGAATGACATATAGTAAAGCAACTCTTTCATGATGGACAAACAAGGTGGATATAACTATAAAATGGTTTTTTTGAATTTGGAAATATAATTTCAAGATTGTAACTTTTTGTTGTTTAAAATACATTTTTAAATAAATAAATAATTCAGTATCCTTAAAAAAAATTAGAACACTATAATTATACAAATTAAATAATTTAAACTCAAATTTTTAAAAATTTCTATAAAAAAATTAAAATTAACCAAATAAATTTCAAAAATAAATAATTTCTAAGGTCAATTAAACCACACCATTTATTTATTAATTCATATTATAAATAAATTAAAAATGTGGTTACAATTCTTGCACCATTTTATTTATGTTTTATGTGAATTATAAATCTTGTTACAATTTATTGCACCATCAATGTATGTATATTATCAACTATAAATCTCATTCAATGTAAACAACGCATTGGCTTCAATAACCATGTCATTTTTCACTCTGCAATGTTATGATGTTTTTTTTGGGAACATTACTCTTGGAATATGGTGAAGCATATCTATAAAAAGATTATGAAGATCTCACTACTTTTAACATTACATAGTTTATCGATATGATATGATAAGGTAGCTACCATAGTAATTATTATTTTTATTTTTTATAACAACAACCTTAAGTCACTCCGATATTTCAAAAAAGCTAAGGGAGACAATTGTATTGGGAATAATGAGGAGTGTGATGAAGGACACTAGGGGGAGGTAGTTATTAAACACTGCATATTTGTGGGTTAGACCCTTTTTAAACATTGTCATGTGTCCCTTCTTAAAAGAGAAATGGAGAAAGATCTCACATCTAAGGCATTTCATGGGCTTATGGGTCAAGAAGAAGTGGATTGCACCATGTTCATTAAATTGTTGTAAGGAGTATTTTTGTTATGTTCATTAGATTGTTGTAAGGAGTATTTTTGTTATTAAAGATAGTTGATTAATATTTAATTAATATAGATTTTATTTTAATATAAAATTTGGTTAGATGTGTTTTATATAATTTGTGAGTTATTATAGATTATAATTGCAATAATGTTGTACACTTTTTTTTTACGATGTGAATGAGTGTTTTAATTATGGAATTTTTTTTAATATATATATGATGATGATGATGATGGTAAACGTTCGCTGAGACTAAACATTGGTCTATCGGACTTAAAGAAACAAATTATTTATTTTGATTTAAGATTTTATTTCTTTGCTCAAAAAGCTTGGAGAGAAGCCTCCCGAGCTCACTATAATTTTGACATTGTAAAAGGCTAGGAAGGTTAGTGTTGTAACAAAGATTGTGAAACTGAGATCTAATGTGGTTGTATGCAGGGCACTCTAAGAGGAAGTGGTTTTCATCCTCGATGTTCCTATTCTCACATATATGGCAGATCCTTTCCATCCATGGCGTTTTAGGAATTGCCCAACGACTTGTTTCACTATATAACTCATGAGAATTCGTTCTAATCTTTGCTATATTAATTTTCTTCTTTGAGCTAGTTAAAATAGAGAGATACTTTTGATCTTCTAGGGTGGGGTTGATGACCTTCTTATAATAACTTAATTTTCTTTTAGCCACTAAATCTTTCTCACACCACATTTTTTCTTTGAACTTAAAAATAACAATATATATATTTTAAATACAAATGATTTCAAATCTAATATAAATAAATAAATTAAAAAATATAAATACAAATTATAATAATTAAAAATATTAAAATAATTAATATAAATTTAGTTTTTATTATGTTATTATTGATTCAAATTTTACAGAGTGAAAATGATTTATACTATAAAATAACACAATTTTAATAACATCGTCTTCCAATAGAATATATCATTTTTTTAACTAACATTAAAATTGATTTTAAAATAAATTCAATTAAAAAAATTATAATATAAATATTTTTTATACATAATTAAATTATTTTTAAAATAAATTAATATTTAATTATATTTTAAACCATGAAAAAAAAATTAATATAAAATTAAATTATTTAAAAACTATTAATATTTAATTATATTTTAAAGAATATATTTCTTTTCGTAACACCTCATTTTAAAAACACCAAAACAAACATTTATACTCCCCACAAGAATTATTTTGACTAAACTCATTTAGAAAATTCTCAAGAAGAATTCTTTGACTAACTTCATCGTGTAAATGGGTTGGTACTCTTATCCTTTTGTGCCACAGTAGTCCCCAGTGTTCTTGTTATGAGCCATGACATCTTCCAAAGGTTGTATTTAAAAGGATAAAGATGGAGACATTTCTTATAAAAATATGTAAGCGACTTTCGAATGGGTTTTTTAATAATAAAATTGGAGGAAGATGCTATGGTTGGTTTTCCAACATGAGATTCCGTGATGTAGTTTAGTAAATGTGATTGTGATTTTCCATTTTAGTTTAATTATTTATTTATAATTTTTAAGTTGATTGGTCGATTTTTTTTAAATAATTAATACTTAATTAATATAAATTATGATCATCTACAGAGTTTTGGATAAACAATGATTGGATGTTTTGTTAAGGCACTCCTTGATGTGAAGTAGCTGGTTCAATTTCATGCCCTGATTGAAGTGATATATTGAACATGATGAAGATGTAGTCTCACCAAGCTAACTATATATATATATATATATATATATATATATATATATATATATTATGATCATGTCCTTTATTTTTTTGTTAATGATATTATTTGTTGTGCTTAGAAACTCTCTCCAACTCAATATGGAAGAAATGTTGTTCCATCCTATTGGTTATGTAAACATTTTGATTTGCTCAAATTACATAAAAAAAATAAGGATGCAAATAAATAAAAATATTTTTATTTTAAATTAAAAATAAGTTCCAACTAAAATAATAAAAATAAAAATTTTAAGTTATTATGATTATTTTTATTAATTTCTGTTGGGTATTTAAGGTAAACTTGACTTCGTCGAGTTGGTTTTTGAGCTTCCCGTTTATAACAACCCATGGTATTCATTAGAGAAATTTTGAGGTCTAAAATGAGCCTCAAACAAAAATGTACAACCAAAATAAATTTTATAAGAACCAATAGGATTCAAGTTGATAATGTCAACCATGGGGATGATTCACCATATTTTGATTAAAAAATGAAAAGATTGAAAGATAAAAAAAAGATACCTAAGAGCTGCTCGAGGCATGATTTCTTTGAGTTGAAAAAAAGATAACGAGGAGTGGATCAATTCCATCGACTGCTCCATCATACAACAATCCATGTCAATTATGGAGAAAGTGGTCATCAATTGTGATAACCAACACGCCAATAAATAAACACCCAATTCAATTCATTAAAAATTGGTTTCAATTAATATTTCTAGGGTTTTCTTTTTGGGTTTGTAATGGAATGCTTTAAAGTAGACAAAACTACCCTGGTTTCGAGCTGATATTCTATTAGAATTTTTGGGCCACCCTGGATTGCTAGATTCAGAAAATGATACAAATACTCGGAATGATTCTTGAGACGTGAAACCCTGTCAATCTCATTTGCTTTACATTGGATTCCCCTTAAGTTATATATAGAGATATTCATTTGATCAATTACCATTATCAAATGAATAACAACCAATTCGTTTGCCTACATAGAAAAGGTGTATTCATTATTTGAAGATATTTTGCAAGCTGGGTCTTTTCTAAAATAATATAATTTATGAAACTTCATTAATTTAATTTTGTTTGGTTCGAAAGAAGGTAAATTAAAATTTATAAATTATAAGGGCTGCGATCTCTTTGATGAATAATTGCTTACTCTATGTGGGGCCTTTGATTTAATCATTTGTTATGGCCTGACTAGATGGGCAAAGTCCAGTAATTTCACTTGCAATACTTACAATGGAGCAAGTGTAGCAGATTATGTAATTTGCTCGCATGGTCTGTGTGAGAAAATGGAGCAATTTTTTTTATTGGAGATCAGCTGTGGGACTTAAAATCATATCACAAGCCAATTTATTTATGTTTCTCTTGGACTGGAAAGAAACAATTAGAGTAAAAAATTCAGCATGTCCAACAAAACCTGCCACAGGGCAAAATTCTTTTGACCTCAGAAAATTGTAATACCTTCAAATGACGCTAGAGAGGCTCTTCGAGAAGGAGAAAATCACAATTCACAACCTTCATAGTCATGAATTAACACATTTAATTCAATGCGCACTTGTAAAGTGCACAAGAGAAAAAATTAAGAAGTTTGAAACAAAATGCTTTCCAGTTAATGCTTGGTTTGACAAGGAATGCAAAAAGGCAAGGAGAATGTGGAAAGATTCAAACAAGGATAACATAAAGCTCAAAGCTTACAAGAAATTATTAAGCAAGAAAAATACCGATTTCATGGTTTCAAGGAGGGAAGAACTAATCTTCCTTAGGAAAAATATTCCCAAATTATTTTGGAGGAGCTCCACTGAAAGAGATACAAACTGGAAATAGTATTATAACTTCTAAATGGTTTTACTATGCAAGACAACTCTATGAGCAGGATTCCAAGGGTGACCCTCCCCCCTTGGTCAACATTGATGCTGAACTCTTTACAGTGCAAGAGGTAGAGATGGGTATCAAGAATTTGGGTGTTGGAAAAGCAAAAGACTTAGCTTAACTCCAAGCAGAATATCTAAGGTGGGGCTCAAAGATTCTTGTACCTCACATTACAAAAATTTTCAATAACATCATACAACAGGGGCTCCCCACAGATTGGTCAATTGGTTTGGCAATACCTCTTTTCAAGAGCGGTGACGTCAATAATCCCTCCAATTATAGGACCATCATGATAAACCCTTTGTTTGCAAAGATATTTGGAAGCATGCTTGAAAACAAAATTAGCAAGTGGCCAGAAGAAAGAGATAAGCATGCTAAAGGGCAAGCAGGTTTTAGACCTAAAAATTCCACAATTGATCATTGTATAACTTTAAGGCACATCATTGAAAAAGTTTTGGAGAAAAAGGAAGAAGTCTTTTTTTGCTTTGTTGATTTCAGAAAAGTGTTTGACTCAGTTCCTAGGGATAAGCTTTGGCACAAAATGGAGGAACTCAGGGTTCCTAAACATTTGAGAGTAGTTGTGGATAAGTTGTATGAAGAGGTGAAAGTCAAAATTAGAACTTCAGCGGGCATCTCTGAAAGTTTCAGAAGTGATATCGGGGTCAAGTAAGGTTGCTCACTGTCTCTTACCCTTTTTGGTTTATATATCAACAAGCTTGAGGAGTGGTTAAATTCGCAAGGGGGTGATGTTATCTATATGGGGAAGTTTGTTATAAAGCGTCTTTTCTATGTAGATGACCTTATTCTAATTGCTAAATTGGCTCTTGGTTTGCAAGAGCACTTACTATCCCTTGAGAATTTTTGTAAAAGTGTGGGGATGCAAGTCAATATTAGCAAAACGAAAGTAGTGGTTTTCTCTAAGAAAAGAAAACATGACTGACATAAGTTCTACTTTGAAGGAAACATTCTGGAAGAAGTTGCGGATTACAAATATCTCAGAATTGACTTGAACAAAAATCTAAGCTGGAATGGTTGTAGAAAGAAAATAACTTTGGGGGGTTGGAAAGCATTTTATGCTTTTCAAAATAGGTGTAGAGAGGCAGAGTTATGGGATTGGAAAATCACTCAAACTCTTTTTGGGCTTCTAGTGATTTCAGTGATTCTCTATGGTTGTGAACTATGGGCTAGCAATACATCCAACATGGAATGGAAACAAATTGAGAAAATTTAGAAGCGTTTGATTACAAACAAATTCAAGATTAAAAGTGCAGTTCCTTATGCTATCTTGTTAAGTGAAACAGGGACTGCTCCTATTGAAGCAATTGCTATGGTGCGAGTCATAAGGTATTCAAAAAAAATTGAGCAAATGGAAGAGGGTAAATGGTCTAAGGTTGTCTTTAATGACATATTGTGCAAGAGAAAAAATACTTGGATGCAACAAAATATCAAATGGTTTAGTAAATGGGGTATTTTCTTGAATGCGTGTCTTATAAACAGCAAAGAGATAAAATCTTTTGTTATGGAAAAGTTCCACAAGCGTACTTGGATAAAGAGCTAGGAAGAAAGAAAAAGTACTATATTGATGTGTTTAATTCCACTCATAATCATCAACCAAAAGCATATATAGAGGCCAATATCTCTTGGAGAGCCAAAATTATTATTACTCAGTTAAGGACTAATTCTTATAAACTCCGTTGTGAAACAAGGTGCTTGAAAAGGCCAAAAGAAGTGTGGGAGGAAAGAGTATGCATTTTTTGTTCTTTCGGAAAAGTGGAAATAAAAAAAACATTTAATTTTAGAATGCGAGGCCTTCAAAGACAATAGGGAAAATTATGCAGATATGCTGGTAGCTAGCTCTTGGGATAATCTATTTAGCGAGGGGTTTGTCAAGAAGCTGGGGGAATTTATTTTGAAGCTTCACAAGAAAAGGGCCAAATACACCAAGTAGATGAAGAAGCAATGTGTCCCATAGACTATCTTTAGCTTCGTGGATGTTAAAATAATTTCTTTCTTTCTTTCTTACAATAATTTAGTTTTGTTTGGTTCAAAAGAATGGTACACTAAACTTTATTTGTATTCGTTTGAAGTTGCTTATTAATTATAAAATTAATTATATATATATATTAGTATAGCGATATAAATTAAATGGTTTTAAAATATTGATAGATTAATAAATACCAGTAAATTGAAAAGATAATAAAATTAAGAATAAAATAAAATTTGAAAATAAATAAATTTAATAATTATAATTATTAATTAAAACTTAAAACATTTTGATTGGGTCAAATTAGATAAAAATAAAAATAAAATAAAATAATAAAATTAATAATTATAATTATTAAGTATTAATAATTTCTTCAAGTTTTACGTTAATTTTTTTTTTTGCATCTCGAGAGATTTAATCCTTCTCGGCACTTGATAGTTCTAGAGTAAAGATGAATCTACACTGCTTTTATGTCCATGCATGCATGCCTTGGCTTAGATTCCAAAAATTTTATTTTCGAATTTTAATCATAGATAATTTTTTTATAAATTTTTAAAATAACTTCTTAATTTAGGTATGTGATTAATTTAATATTTGTAAGTATCTGATTTAAATCTTTTTAACTTAAATATATTACTTTATATCAATAAGTTAATATTGCCTTCCACAATGCCCACAAATTGTAGAATAAACGGTGATGGGTGTATTATCTATTAATTTTCTTGAAACTCTGTAACTACTTAGATGAATTTACTAAAAAAGTAAAGGCAACTAAAAACTGAAGCCAAGTTTAACTTTCACCAAGGCATAGAGTTTCTTAACATTCAACATGCATAAGAAAATATTTGAAATAAAAACACATGCACACATAAATTTGACACCCGTGTTTTACCAAGAAAACCCAAATGAGAAAACCTACTTCTATTGATGTGGTCTTCTTATTGATTGTTCTTTGAGAAAATAAATATTTTACAATTTAGTGTGATGCTACTGCAGCCAAAAAATGGCCTCTGAGAAAGCTATCAACTTTCTTCTCACTAATATCAGCTACACAAATTGTTCACAACCTATCACTTCTCTTGGCCTTGACAAATTGTTCTCGGTCTTGCCACTTGTTCTCAACCCTCACACTATCATTTCCTACTGAACCTAGTCTTAGCTTTCTTTTTGAATTCTTGATCTTTGCTCCTCAATCAATGCACTATACCATCGACAAAGAGTCATCAATCTTTTGTGCCTCCATCCTTCTGTGCTTTAATAGAATTTCGATGCATGCAAGAGGCCAAGTTAGAATGGTAGTTCACACTAGTGCAATGCATTTCTTTTGCCAGTTAATTGGAGCAAGTCTCAATTACACCTACAATAACTCTCAGTTAACTAGCTAGAGTTGCTCCTTGATTATCTCTAGTTTTGAATTGAGTTAACCGAGGACTATAACTTCTCCCATATTCACTGGTCTCTGAAGTCTTAACTCATCCTAACTGAACTTGTCTCATCCCACTTATCCTATAGTTTAACTAAAGAAGACTCCAATGCATTGAAGCTCCAACATTACACATGTAGTCTACTGATGACCATTCCAGTGAAATGAGAATTAACTCATCAAAAATGAAATCTATCTCACAATATCACGTGTATGCTAGAGAAAGATAGATCAAAGTCTTCACTAGCTAAGGAAGAAGCCAAAAGACCTTACTTTGCTACAGTTTCAACACTCCCTCTTAGTGACAAAGGGATTCTATACAACTACCAACTTATATTAGAAAAACACAAACTTGCCTTTGAGTAAGGCCTTCATCAAGATATATACAACCTGCTCATATGTGAGAATGTATGGTATCTTTATTATCCTTTTCTGCACATAGTCCCTGAGATGATGGTACCCGAACTCGATGTGTTTGGAGTGGTCATGAAACATTGGATTCTTAGAGAGTTTAATGCAACTCTGATTGTCATAGCGAATCACTATGGGCTCTAGCTCCTACCTAAAATGACCCACAAGAAACTTCCCCATCTAGATGGTTTCACATGTTGCCAAACTGGCAGCCATGTACTCAGCCTATGCTGAGCTGAGTGTAATTGATCTTTTCTTCCTACTGAGTGTAGACACACATGTCATTGTGATGACACTTGTACACGTCACAACTCGACAATGATTACATGGAATTAATGATGAGGTGGCGATGCCAAGCTATTCTTCTTGTTGCTTTGTCTTCAATATTCGTGAGAGGTTTGTTCGATACTTCATCTTTATGAAATATCTGCTTTGTTTTTCATCTTCACCCTCCAAGGAACTGAATGATATGGAGTCTTAATGTGATCCTGATATTTGGTCTTCTGTTTTAAATTAGTGTCCCTTCATCTTCTTGCTTGATGACTTCTTCATAGTTCCTGTTTCACAAGTGTCTTCTGCATAATCTCCTTCTCCTCCTCTCCGAGCATCCTCCTGTCATGTCAAAATGTAGTTCTTGTAAGTGAAATCATTGATGACAAGACGACATCAGTCCAGAAATCTCCTAGTCTAATTCTCTTTGTGAAAACCACTGAGTGACCTAGAATTAAGTACTAAATAGGGAGGAAGGCTTAGGGATTGCATAGTGCGTAGTTCTAGAGGACAAGAGTGAGGGACTGAGGCTCGCAACTACACAATGTGCAACAATCGAGGATCTGGAGACACTACTGCGTAGTTGAGGATCACAATGAGGCAGGCTTGCCCACTGTAACTGTGCAATGTGTAGTTTTGGATAGAGAAAGGGGTAGAGGATTGCGTAGTTGCATAGCTCATGGACAAAGGGTCACATATTGTTTCTTGCAACTGCGCAATGAGTAGAAGGAGACTGGATGGGAGATAGGATTACGTAATTCTAGACCTAATAGGTAGTTTTTGGGCATTGCACAATCCTTGGAGGTAGTAACTATGCATTACGCAGATCCAAGAGGCAAGGATGCATGCTTGAGGCTTGCAACTTTGCAATATGTATTTCAAGGGGGCAGAGTGAGGTTAGGTTGGTCAGGCATGAGACTTTCTGGAATTTGACTAAGTGTGGGATTAGTGAGGTAGATATGAAACCAAGGTTGGACTTGAATATGATCACACACTCAAAAATTGATGACACAACATTAAACACTCAACACTCAGAACCAATATGATCCACTTAATGGGATGACAAAGCGACATTCTCCTCAAAGTGCGACACTTAAGATATATTTTGCGACGATAACGATGACACTAGTACGACAATTCATAAAACTTTGGGAATGGGTCTAATACATGTCTACATGATAGATAGGACCCATTGGTACCAAAGTTTTCCTCTTGAAATGAACCATAGCTCCACTTTTATAATGTGTGACACTTCTCATGCTAAAAGGCAACACTTGTGAAAATAAGAGAAAAGTGCAAACGACACTTGCAAAGGCTTAAAGAAAGTGAAAGTGACGCATGCCAGAGCGAGGATAACATGAAAATGGAAATTATTAAAGTGAATGAAAACAAAAATGACAGTTGTGAATGTGAAAATGACACTTGCAAAAACAAAGGTGCAATAGAGTGACAATTGAGAATACTCATCGAAATTGAAGTAAAATTGCAATCGAAGTGAGGAAGACTGTCAATGGAGAGTGCACACTAATTGTCGATATGCATCAAATGAAATACACTGTGCTTATGGATTGTGTAGTCACTGTCACTATTGATTGCGCAAGCCTTACCTGCAAGAGCTACACACTACTTATCTAAGCTTGCATAAAAGATGTGTGTATGTGAATTCATCGAATATGGAACATGTGTGAGCAAGTTACTTTGACACTTAGAAGAAGACTTAATACTTTGCAAAACATTAGAATACCATGAAGTGAACATAGAACAACAAATCATAAGATCCTCATTAGGCTCGAAAATTCAAGTGTAAGCGAAATTTTGGAGGGTGTTTGTCGCAGTGAAGACATAAGGTATTATTTATTAATATTGATTTTAACAATATTCCAATTATTTTTAGAGTCATATATATTTTTTTTTTATTATACAATAAGTGTTTTGATGTGCTTCAATATTTAAAATAAATTGAAAACTAACCTTTTATATCTATATCTATTTTATATATATATATATATATATATATATATATATATATATATATAAAATAAAACATTTAATATTTAATAGTATTAATATTTAATAAAATATTCCAATATAACTTATCTATAATAAAATATCAATTAAATACTAATTTAACACATATCCATCTATTTTACCTTTGGATGGAAATTAAGATATTTTAATGTTTAATAAAATATTTCAATATAATTTATCTATAATAAAAATATTAATTAAATACTACTTTAACACATATCCACTATTTATTTTACTTTTGGGTGGAAATTAAGATAAAACTATGGTGAGTATATCATTTATTGTTTAATTTGTATCTTTTAATGCTTTATAGGGTACATAACTTTTAAGTTTCGCAAATCTTTATTGGTTTTTAAGGGAAATTGACTCAAACAAATCTTAAAAATGATCGAAATGTAAAATAATGAAACTACTTTAAATGTAAAATTGATCCAAACAAATCTTAAAAATAATTGAAATGTAAAATAATGAAATTATTTCAAATGTTTTAATCATATTTTTTTTTCAATGACTTTATATATATGTGTGTAATATATTTTTAATTATACATCCATATTACTTATTTTTTCATATTTTATTAATGACCCACATTGAAATTTTTTATTAATGATCATCTTATTATTTTTATTAAGAAATACTTTGATAATTCTTATTTTATTTTCTAACTTTCATTATTTGTTTTCATTTCAATTACATAAATCTTAAAATAGTTTTTTATTTTTTTGAAGTATAAGGTTTAAATATTTTACTCACATTTTCTTTCACTGTTAGTTATTTTATCTCTTTTTAAAGTTGATATCAAAATATATTACCTCATGTGAATACAAAGTCCAAGGTTTAAACATTTTACTCACACATTTTGGTTTTTACTTCTAATTACTTTATATTTTTTAAGGTTGATATAGAATTATATTGTGTCATATACTTATCTAATATTTTATTTATGACTAAGAGTGAACAGATATTTTTAACACATTGGATTGTAATATCAAAAACAATTCCAGTAACCATAGTAAAGTTAAGATTATCGATATTTTATAATGCTTTTAATTAAAACTAACTAAATATGTATATTATTTTTATCATAATAGACATTGCTTTTTATTTAAAATATTTTATTTTTATTAAAAAAGTTGAATACAAATAAAATTACACATCACTCTCATACCAAACTACGGCTCTAGATACCATAATAATTACACATCACTCTCATACTAAATATAGACTCTAAATATCATAATAATTACGCATCACTCTCATACTAAACTACGACTCTAAATACCCCATATATATATATATATTCATATTCTACGGACAAAATCGGCATAAAGAAAGTGTTAAAATGGAGCTGCTGAGAGACACACTGAACACGGAAATACTGTATGGTCGTTTGAAGATTGGTTCGACTGACTGGTGTGATACTTTTATGTTATGTTCGGAATTACAAGTCTCATTAAAATTTATTGCACGGTCATTGAAAACAACTCATTGGCTTCGATAACCATGCCATTCCTCCCTGTACAACAATCATACGACGTGATTCTCTGCTCTTTAATTCCAAGATTGTGACTATCTCATAATGGACTCCTCGCTCTCACTACTTATCTGACCTTTTTTAATTGACTCCTCGCTCTCGCTAGAAAACTGATGAGCTAGAAAACTTATTGGATTCCACAAATATTTGTGTATTTATGTTTTTATTACCAGTTTGTTATGTGCAGATGATGGGTTGTCCATCAATGGTGTCACTTTCTTGGCATTAGCCTCATCTACTAATCAGTGAGGGGCTCTGACAATTTGAGATCTTAGCTTTTTGAATGTCTTAGTATAAGGTTAATATGGGAAAACAAAGTAAGGTTAATATGAGAAAACAAAGTTGGGAAGAAATATGATGAATATTGTAATAAGAAATAGTTTTTTAATAAGATAATCGTGAAAATTATATAATATTTTTTTGTAATATAATAAGTGTGATATGGTAGTTAATTATATATTTGTATAGTAAGAATTAATATCAAAACATTCCTAATATGTTATATATATAGGTTATTTATCAATATTGACATTAATTAGGAGAAGTAATGAAAAGGTTCTTTCTTACTAATTTGATGGATCTCATGTTTTGCTTAGTCTAGAGCAAGACCTTGACATGTTGTCTAGTTCCAAAACAACACAATTTATCCTTAAGATTGGTGTTTGGGAAACTACAACAAGATTTCAACTAGTTCTCACATGATATCTTTTGGTTGTATATCCTTCCACTACGTTGAGACTTCATCTATAATGTGATGGCTCAGGTTAGGCTTGCATTTGACCAATATGGGCCAACTACAAGCAAATAAACCACTTCTTCTAGTTTGATAAATCAATCTCAACTTTCTTATTTTACCTTACTATTGGTGGCAATAATTGAACTTGGAAAATGAGGTGGACCTTGGAGTGAGTAGGGAAAGCTAATTTATAGTCAATGTGGATAATAATTATGAGCACCTAATCGGGCCCATAGGACTTAGATGTAAGCTTTCAAGTACTCTTCCACCAAAGAGAGGTATGCTTGTATGGTTGGAGATGAAGGAAAACCACGTCCCCTAAAGTTGTGTTTTAATTCTTTATGATAATCTTGTAATTTCATTCTATTTTAGTATGACTAGATTGACCTTAAGTGTGTGTAGGTCCAACATTATAAGAAATGTGTATCGATTAATGGCACCTTGTAGTTGTTGAGCAAGTAGAATAAAGTAGATGTCTGTCTTCGTCCATATAATGCTTCATAGATTGTTGTAAGGGCATCATGCTGATAGATTGTATTGTACCACCATTTTGCAAGAGGAAGTTATTTTACCCATTATCCCTATTTTTATGATGCAAATACCTTAATTAAATCTCCAAACGCTTATTAACCATCTATATCTCTAACCCTCTATTTGAGGGTAATAAATTGTGCTTAATTTAATTAAATTCCTATAAGTTTTAACAATTCTTACCAAAAATCACTAATAAAAATAAGGACATATTATAAACCATAAAAATAAGCATATCCATAAAAATAATTAGCAACTTTCATAATAATTAATGTGTAATTAAAGATAAATAAACTCATAATAAAATCTATAAATATATTAACCAATACATACTTAAAAATCAATAATAAAAAAACAAAAAAACATAATATCTTAATAATTTCATCCTTATATTATTAATACATTCCACATTTTACCAAAAAAAAGAAAGAAGAAAAAAAATATTATTCCTTATATCTTCCTAAAAATACAATATTCAACCTTTTCATAAATATTAAAAAAACCAAAATTACCCGTAATAAGAGAATAATGCAACTTGCTTACACCTCATAACCCCACACCAAAAAGATACATCCTTTACCTCTACTTCAATATTGATATTACCCATATCAATATGGAAGTGATGTTTTTGTTCAACCCACCAGGATAAGGAAGTGATGTTTTTGTTCAACCAAATGACATGTTGAACATATTATGTGAATGTTTCCACATACTTTTACCAACGACCCCAACATGGGATTGTCATGCTTGGACACTTTCAAGAGGTGCAGAGAGGAGATCACGGGTTGCTATATCTTCCTTTTGGAAATCCTCAAGACTAGGTTACAACGTCTTTGTCCATTTTATTATAAGAAAAGATGGTAACCTCAATGAGGTGGCTTTATGAGAATGGTTAGATCCTTGCAAATAATGCCCACAACCAAACAGGAAGACATTGTCTAATAATTCCACATTTGTACAACATTGACAAATAAATTGTTTTCAATTTCATCCTAATCTCTCATTTTTAATTATACCAAAGTGACCTAATTGATTCCATGTCCTATTAGTGTGCTAAGCAAGAAAATGACCCTACACCTTATGATACGGAGGCTCATCCTGGAAGGTCAAACACCTTATGATACGGTGACTCATTCTCTAGAAGATCATGAACGAGAGGTGTGGAGTCAAGGTACTCTGATCCGATAGAAGGTATTCTAATGGGATATAAATTAGCATAATTATATTAAAAGATATGGTTGATAAAAGGTGTGGATTCAAAATACTCTGATTAGATAGAAGGTACATTAATTGAATATAAATAAGCATAATTATGTGTTTGATTGAATATAAATAAGCATAATTATGTGTTTGATTGAATATAAATAAGTATAATTATGTGATTGATAAACGTTAATAGATATATATCAATCACATACTAATTATATTATATATATATATATATATATATATATTATTAATTGTTGAATTAAAGTTTATGTGATCCATGTCAGGTTTTTTGAGGAGAGTTTTGGCAGAAATCACATAATAATGCATTTGTTGATGTTTCAAACCAACAAATGTAATTCATCGTAGTAATAATAATAATAATAATATTAATAAATATATAATAATAAAAATAATATTATAAATTAATTATTATATTATAAAATATCTACTAGTACGAATAATAATAAATGTAAGAGATTAATAAAATCACGAATTTATTATAAAATTTACTCATTAAAACCAAGAGATTATTTAATAACAATAATAAAATATTATTATTATCATTATTTTTAATAATAATAATAAAAAAACCCAAAAAATTAATATTATAAACCTAAAAGATTAATATTATTATTAATTAATAGTAATAATAAGATTTATTAATAATAATTATATTAATAAATCTATGAGATTAATATTATAAGTCTTAGGGATTAATATTATAAATCTAAGGGATTAGTGAACCCAACAAATTATTAATATTATAAACCCAAGGGATTAATGAACCCAATAGATTGTTAATATTATAAAATCAAGGGACTAGTAAATCCAACAGATTAATATTATAAACCTCAGGGATTAAAAACACAAGGGATTAATACTATAAAGGTAAGGGATTAATATTCTAAACCTAAGGGATTAATATTATAAACCCAAGGAATTAATAAACCCAATGGATTAACATTATAAACCCTAGGTTTATAATGTTAATCCATTGGGTATTAATTCCTTGGGTTTATAAACCCTAGGTTGATTAATCCATTGGGTTTATTAATTCCTTGGGTTTATAAACCCTAGGTTGATTAATCCATTGGGTTTATTAATTCCTTGGGTTTATATGGATTAACATTATAAACTCTAGGGAAGGTTGGCGGAGGTGGCTGGTTGGTAAAGTTGGACTTGTAAAGACGGTTAGGTCTTGTGCTCAAACCTGAGTGAGGGCGTTGACTAGTCATGGGTGTTACTCGTTTCTTGGGCCAAGCCCGCTCACCTTTATCTCATTAAGTATATGGCCTATTGTGTCTTGGCTAGAAGAGTAGGCGAACCCCGAGCGGACGTCTCGACTCTTGTTGAGGCATAAGTTAATTGCTATTGTGTGTGGCTTGCAGGCTGTTGCACCTAGCCTAGGTTTATAGTGGCAGCCAGTTGGATTTGATCCTGGGCCTGTTTAGGATAACTCTCACCAGTTACTGATTATCCTAGATTAAAAAAAAAACCTAGGGATTATAAACCCAAGGAATAATAAGCTCTAATTTTGTAATGTTGAGAGGCGACATTGAATTGATTTTGTCATAATGTGATGTTAGATTGATTTTTGTAAAAAAAAAAATATCACAATACGAAGCCCTTTTGTAGCGTCGTCATGTAACATTGAAAAATTGCAATGTAATGTAAGTTTCCAGCAATGATTGTTACATTGCTTGTCAAATTGCAACAATGTTTTTCATAATGCGACGTTGCATATATTTCTTCAGTATTCAAATGTCACAACATTAAATGTTAATGCTATTTTAAACTCAAGGGATTAGTAAAATCAAATGACTAATATTATAAACCCTTAGGATTAAAAGCCCGAGGGATTAATATCATAAACCCTAGGGATTAAAAACCCAAGGGATTAATATTATAAACCCTAGGGATTATAGACCCAAGGGATTTATAAACCCTAATTTTGTAATGTTGAGTGTCAACATTAAATAAATTATGATATAATGTAAAATTTCAACAATGAGTATGAAATAAATTGTCATCTTGTGATAATGTTTATCACAATTCAACATTGGTTTGATTTTTGTAGCATGCAAACATCACAATACGAATCCCTATTGTAGTGCTACAAAGTGATGTTGAAAAAATTACAACGTAAGCATTGGATATATTTCTACACCATTCAAACATCACAACATTAAGCCCTAATGTTATTATAAACCCATGGGATTGGTAAACCCAAGAGATTAATATTATAAATCCTATAGATAAAAAACACAAAGGATTAATATTATAAACCCTTGGCATTATAAATCCAAGGAATTAATATTATAAACCCAAGGAAATAATAAACCCAAGGGATTACTCAATCGTAATTTGTACTGTTGAGAGGTGGCATTGAATAAATTACAATGTCATGTAACATTGCGACAATGAGTATTAGATTGATTGTCATCTTGCAACAATGTTTGTCATAATGCGATGTTGGATTGATTTTTGCACAATGTTTATCAACCCAATGGACTAATAATATAAACCAAGTGATTAATATTATAAACCCCAGGGATTATAAATTCGAGGGACTAATATTATAAACCGAAGGCATTAATATTATAAACCCAAGGGATTAATAAACCTTAATTGTTTAATGTTGAGAGGCAACATTGGTTTGATTTCGTCATAGTGTGACGTTGGATTGATTTTTGTACCATGCAAACGTCACAATACAAAACCATTTTGTAGTGTCACATTGTGACGTTGAAAAATTGCAATGTAATTGTAAGTTTCCAACAATGATTGTCACATTGCATGTCCAATTGTGACAATGTTTGTCATAAGGCAATGTTGGAGATATTTCTTCACCATTCAAATGTCACAACATTAAATGTTAATGGGTTTTAAACCCAAGCGATTATTAAACCCAAGGGACTAATATTATAAACCCTAGGGATTAAAAACCCAAGGTATTAATATTAAAAACCCAAGGGATTAATATTATAAACCCAAGGGATTAATATTATAAACCCAATGAATTTATAAACCCTAATTTTATAATTTTGAGAGTAAACATTAAATAAATTGTGATGTAATGTAACATTGCAACAATGGACATCACATAAATTGCCATCTTGTGATAATGTTTTTCATAATCCAACATTGGTTGAGTTTTGTAGCATGCACACATCATAATACAAAGCCCTATTATAGTGTCACAATGTGAAGTTGTAAAAATTGCAATGTAATGTAAGGTACCAACAATGATTGTCATATTGCTTGTCACATTGTGAAAATGCTTGTCACAATACGATATTGTACAGATATCTACACCATTCAAACGTCATAACATTAAACCCTAAGTCTATTATAAACCCTAGATATTAATATTATAAACCCAAGGGATTAATATTGTAAACCTTAGGCAGTATAAACCCAATGGATTAATATTATAAACCCAAGGGATTAATGCTAAAAACCCAAGGGATTATAAATCCAAGGAAATAATATTAAACTGAAGGGATTAATATTATAAACCCAACGTATATAAACCCTGAGATAAATTTTATAAACCCTAAAATAGACATGGTTGACCATGGTTGATTTTCATATCAACATAATCTTGTCATAATGCGATGTTGGACCATGGTTGAACATGGTTAATTTTCATATTGAAACAATCTTTGTCACAATGCCACATTGTACCATGGTTGACCATGGTTGATTTTCCATGATTAATTTCCATATTGAGAAAATGTTTCTCACAAACCCAAGGGATTAATATTATAAACCGAAGGAATATACACCCTAAGATGTGCATTATTTATTTATTTATTTATTTTTTTAATTTTTTTATTTCACTATTGATGTGGTACAAAATGTTTATATATATTTTAGAAAAAAAATGAAAAATAATATGAAGTTAAAAATGAAAAAAAACTATATTTTATAGGACATAGAAATTAATGACAAATTTACATACATTAAATTAGTCAGTTTCAAGAACGATGCCCTATGAATAATATTATACCCTATGAATATGTACCCTTAGATTAATAAACTGAAGGCATTGATATTATAAACCCAAGGGAATAATAAACCCAAGGAATTAATACTAAAATCCTAAAGAATTATAAACGTAATAGAATAACATTAAACCCAAAGGATTAATAATATAAACCCAAGGTATATAAAACATAAGATAAATATTATAAACCCTAAGATAAATTGAACGATTAAAATCAGTTTCTATTTATTGAAATTGAAAATTATAAGAGGTTATAATAAAATATTATTTTATTTTATATAAAATAATTTTATTTATAAAAATATTTTACATTTTAATGTTGAAAATGTCCAATTTTCTATTAAGTTAATAAACCATATTTAAAAAACATTATTATATTTAAAGATATTTTATATTATTTATTATAAAAGAGATATAGAAAGTTGACATCCAACTATTAAAAAACATAATAATATTAAAAATATATTTTTAATATTAACTATACATAAAATATAAAATATTTATCTTTATATATATGAAATGATTATCATATAATATACATGATGCTAATATATTCTTATATCAACATGATAAACCTAGATCTATTATAATTCTGGATTTGCCAACTGTAGAGATCAAATCTCTTTTCACTTTCAAATATGTTTGCATATCAAGATATTTGATCCCTCTCAGTGCTTGGAAGATTTGAGTTAAGATGGATCTAGGCTAGTTTAATTACCTTCTTTAAATACACTAAATTTCACATAAATATCATGGGTTATCAATACCATATGCCAATTTTTAAAATTATTTTATTTTAATAAGTTATTTTTATTTCATTGTTTTATTTTTTATTTTATTTTCACACAGTTAAAATGCTTACATTACATTATTATTATTATTATTATTATTTTTATATGTAATTGACTTGGTCAAAATACTAAACATTACATTACAACATCTCTATCAATTAGAGCTACAGATAGCTTCTTGGTGCAATAAACATCAAAATTTTATTATTATTAATAATTTTCAATTTTCAATATCTTTTATATATAAATAATTACAAATCTCATCTCTATATATATGCACAGAGAAATTAAATCACTTTAAATTGTATTTTGAAATTGAAAATATTTGAATTTTCGTGTTTTTATCCTTTATATTATACCAATTTTACAATATTTATAAATAAATTTAATTGTTAAATTAAAGTATAAATGAAGTAAGTATAAAGTTTAAAAGTATAAATGAATTCAGTATAAAGATTAAAAGTATAAATGAATTCAATAATTTTTCAAATTCTTGAAACATTTGCAGTTTAAATGTTCAATATCAATTGTATAATGGTATATTAATAATTGTAAATTATATATATAAAGATATAACATGGAAAAAAAAAATTAAATCACCTAAAGAGAGAGCTTCTTCGTGAAATAAACATTAAGATGTTTTTATTATTAATATTTTTAAATATTCAATATCGTTTGTATATTAATAATTACAAATCATATAGAAAAATTAAATCACCTAATTGTAATTTGACATTGGAAAAAATAAATAAATATTTAAACTTTCTTGTTTTTATCTTTTCTATTAATAATAAATTTATAATATTTATAAACAAATTTAATGATTAAACTAAAGTATAATTAAATTAATTATAAAATTTAAAAGTATAAATAAATTTAGTATTCTCCAAATTTTTTGTTATAAACAAAAGTATAAATAAATTCAGTATAAAGTTTTAAAATAAAAATGAATTCAATGTTCTCCAAAATTCTTGAAAACTTTTAAATTAAGCAGATTAAATATCTTAATTTTTTTAAAATCATGTTCTTAATTTTATAATAAAAATATATATCCAAAACTAAAACGTTAAAAGTTTTTTTTAAACATGTAACATTATTTCATTTTAATGGATCTAGCTAGACAACAACCTTATTCCAATTTCATTGAGCATTACTGTGAATAAAAGATGTACTTTTCCAAACCCCACACAATCTTTAATAATCTCGATTATAGTCGGATTGAAAATAAGTAGCTTGTCAATGAGAATTAAATAAGCGAGTTGTATGTCAACTGTTGGATTTTGGCAGGCCAGTTATCTAACGGTATACTTCCCCCACTTATTTAATGCCCATTGGCAAGAAAAATATTTGTTGATGTCAAGTTCGACCATAGTCAAAAGTAAATCACAAATAAATTTGGAAAAGCAGAAGGAAGCATTAGGGGAATTTTGAGGTCTAAAATGAGGTTCCTAAGAAAAATGTACAACCAAAATACACTTTATAAGAACCAATAAGATTCAAGATGATGATGTCAACCATGAGGGATGATTCACCAATTTTGGAGTAGAAAAGTAAAAAGATTAAAAAATAATAAAATAATAAAACTACTTTTTCAACTCGTATTTTAACCTTATCTCCCTAAAGTTTTACTCAAATTTCGAACGGGAGTACTCGTTAGATGCAAAAATTAATTCCTCATCCATGGGGTACCCATGTTGCATACTTTTGATGGACCTTGCTACACAATAAAATGAGAAATACATGAAAAAACGTGATTGCAATCACATTTTTCATGTAGTAGGGTTTATCGAAAGTATGCAACATGGGTACTCTTTGGATGAAGAATCAAATTATGCATCCAATGAGTGTTTCGACTCGAAATTTGAGTAAACCCATAGGGAGATAAGTTAAAAATATGAGTTGAAAAAATAGTTTTTTCTTTTTTTCCCTCTAAAATTTGATGATGTAATCTAATCTTTTTTTTTTTTTTCTAAGTAAAGGCTAGTTCTATATTAAAGAAAGTAAAAATATGTACATGGATTAGACCTTCCGAGGAGGCCGAGGCCAGTCCTCAAACAGTAGAAGCTGGACCATACTGTCTATCTGCTTAAACTGATTTACAAAACACAGTCCATAATGATTTTTCCTGGACTTCAGATAACCTGGACTTGAACTGACAAAACCACCATTGATACTGGCAGGACAGAACCAGTTTACACCATTGACTCTAATACATAGAAAGCATACTGTAATAACCTGTGACTTACAGCAGTAGATAAACTGAGACCTTGGACTGAAATGAACAGAAGGAAAAAACAACATAATCATCGACATAATTGCAAAAAACTAGACAGAAGCACCCGTTGAAGCTTAGGCTGGCTGGCTGGGCGACGCTGGCTGCTTTCCCTTCTCCGGACTGGGCGAGTCAAGCCAGATGACAAGCCCTTCCCCGTCCTGAAACAGCTCTCCCAATCCAGGCTGAGCGTGGTCGTTGAGCACTTCCCTTTCCATAGCAGAATTAGGTGGCGGCAGAACCTCTTGAACCGAAGCAGCATGAACCGAGACCTCCTGAGCCGGGGCATGCTGAACCAGGGCGTCCTGAGCCGGGGCTTCCTCGTTGCGGTGAGCTCTATACACCAGGCCATTCATATCCCCCAGGAGTATGTCACTGTCCTGAACACTTGCAGAGGCAGGAGAGGTCGATGTGGGATCTCCAGGCTCTTCCTCAGAAATGTACACCGTGAGATTAACTACCACCTCTGGTCTGACGAGCCGGCTAGGAAACCTGAGACGAAAAGTCTGGTAAGTGCCTTGCGGAACAAGGCTTTCCTGCTCTGAGCTAGGGGACGAGGGGGGAACAGAGGCCATGGGAGAAATTGGGTGCAATTCTTCAAGTTCAGGGCCAACTCGGATACCGGACCTCCCTCCCCGTCTTGGCACACCTCTGCTTCGTGGCATGGTGCCTAAGGCCAGAGACCCCAAACGCTTTTCGACCCCTCGAATTCTGAAAGCCAGAGTATCCCCTCTCAGAACACCAGCAGCAATGGGAAAATTCTGGTCATAAATTGGCATGGCGGTCCCAATATAAGGAGTAGCGACCGATATCTCCGCAGGAGGAGAGCGTTGAGCCATAATCCTGGTTTGCATCGAGTCTAGAGCTACCATGCTCGACTTGAATGCGTCGTCCCATCGGCTCTGTTTCAAATTGGATTCAATTGCCTTCTGCATTAACTGATATCCTTCGCTGCAGGCCTCCGCGTACAGGTGCCGTCCTTCCATCCTCATCCCAGGTGTCGTGGCGAGTGCCATGATTAATGGCAAGTAAAAGCACCCGCATCCGGGTATCTAATCTTATTTTATTATTTCCACTATTATTTTATAATTTCCTTTGGATTCCCATTTTAGACCTCAAAAATCCCCTAATGGTCCCGACCCTGACCCTGACCCTGACCCTGACCCAAACTTGTTGCGCCCCTGGTATTCTTGATTTTCAACAATTTTTCATAAAGCTTTTTTGTCCATATTTTAGACGAAGACAAAACGAGGCAACGCAAAGCATGTGATTGAGATGCGTTAAAAATGTAAGGAAAATGTGTTGAAAAATTGCTCAAGCTTTATACTTCATGCGAGGGAAAAACAAATGCTACATAGTAGCTAGTGTCTGTTGCTTAGTTTAAATATAGCTATATTAATGTAAAAAGGAATTCAAGTTAGTGTTAAGGTTTAGAATCTAGTCAATTTTGGTTTTACGTAATTATAATTTTGCATTGTGGTGGTGGAGAATCTAATCCTACCCAACTACAATAATAATGTCTTATTATAGTAATAATGTTTTTGTTGAGAAGACTGTTTAGAAAGTTTTACATTTTCTTAGGTACATTTTAAACAATATTTGTTCTTGCTAGATATATCTCAAAAAGAATGGAAGAATATGTTCCATATATATATATATATATATATATAAGTATTAAAAATGAAGTTACCTTATTTACTTAGTTATTTGTGTTTAACCATTTTAATTTATTATTAATAAAAAATTTACTAATTTTTTTACTGATATTAAGTAAATATATATATACTTTTACTATATTTTAATTTATTTGTTAAAATTCATTTCATTATCATGTACTTCAAACAAATTTTGTAATAAACAATAAAATAAATAACTAGATAATATAAATAAGTGGTTTTTATTTTTAAACTAATTGTATAATAATTAAATGAATATATATATTATTTTTTTAAGCGTTTAACTATTTTTAATATATATTGAGCAAAAATTTATAAGTAAAATCTATTTTAACTTTAATTATTAATGGGTTCATCCCATTATATGACAAAAATTATTTAATCCCACTAATAAAATTTTAAACATATTAACTAAAGACATCTATTAATTTTGAGCTTGTTAATTAATACTAGTTATTGTATTGATACATAACCTCAATGAAAAATCTTTCTTTTAACCATCGTTTGCATATGTTATATCCTAAAGCATTTGAATTAATTGTAGTATTGTATAATATTCTATTTTTAATGTTTTAATTGTTGTATTGTACAATATTCTATCTTTTCAAATTTTTGGTTAATAATAATAGTTAGGTTAAAGTATGAGGGGTAACATTTAGTTTTGGAGTGTGAGATTTGGTTTAGTATATGAAACTAGAGACATTTGTAAGGTTAGATTTAAGTTATAATATTTAGTAATTTAAAAATAGAATAAATATTTGGGTGTTTTAATAATTATTAAATGCATTAATATTATTATTACCTTATTTCATGGACTACCCACTAAATTAGACTGGAATAATAAAGATTTCATTTTTTCTATGTTTAGAGATGAACGGTAACCATAGCACTATCTTGGCTCCAAAAATATATTATAAGCATACCTTCATTTTAATGTTCTCTTTCAACAACGTGCATGTTCTTTATGTCCAGTACTTTAACTCAGTTGCAAGTGTGATGTGACAGTGATGGCCCTCACCTTGCATAAATTAATATGGTTTGCAGTTGCGGCAGTGGTGGTACAATGAGCAATCACATCATTTATAAAACCATGACTTTGGAAAGATCTTTGCACATCACTTCGTACATTTGTTAGATTTTTATTATTTATGTACAGATGTAATAATTACAGAATCAGACCTGAGTCACTAGTTAAAAGCTATGGAGTAATACGATGTTCAAGATTAGAGCCAATAACATTACACATAAAAGTTGATGAAAAAATTATAATAAATAAAAAAATAAGTTGTAAAATTTTATTTTGGAAATTGAAAATAATTTAACATGACTAAAATAATAGGGACTCAAAGCCAAAACCTAATTCATAATACTTGCTAGTAACAATCATAATAATATTACGGAACATAAATATAAAAAATAAAAAACATAAATATAAAAAATACATAAATTTTAATAGCAAAATCAATAAGTTCAATAATGTTATGGAGCATCGATATGAATAACAATTTGCACTTAAAGTTTAATAGAAAATTAAAAAAAGAAAAAAATGATTTTTTTACAAGCTTGAAAATATTTTAATTAAAGGTAAATAGACATTATCACTATATTTTATATATTTTTATTTATGATAGTTATATTTAACTTGTTCTGAAAATAGTTATATTTAACTTGTGTGTTTATTTTGTTATATAAATTATTTAATATGATATGATAGGTAAAGATGGGTGTGGATTTTTCAGTTTTTGATATGTTTTAATTTAATTCGGGATAAATTTTAATAGCAAATAAAAACCAAAAATAATTATATTTTACAAACTTTAAAACATTTTAATTAAATGTGCAGAGTCATTATCCTTATATTTTATATATATATTTTTAATTTATTATAATTATATTTAGCTTCCATATGCAATTCATCTTCATTCCTCTGTGCTAAGTCCTCTATATCCTTTTCTGCTAAGCCTTCTCTACTTACGTAGCCACGCCTTCTCAGCGTACGTCGCCATCTCTCGTACATCTCGGCTGCCCTTCAAACTGGACCTCCCAAAGGCTTTTCGCTTATGTTTCTCTCATTCATCTTGACTGGCATCATGTTTCTTATATGGTTGGGGGATGGACACTTTGGTGGTTCAACTTCTCAAAGTCAATTGTTAGTCCCTGCCGGGGACTATAAGCGATCGATAGATCGCTGACTTTGGGTTGACCGCGGCGATATTTGGAAATATTTGGCGTTTTTCCTAAGTTGAATTAAGGTTTACGGGGCGGAAAGGGTTGGGGGTCTTATTACGCGCTTCGCATGGTTCGAGGCGAATGGCACGTGGCGCACGTGGTTGCATGCGGTCTGGTGGTGTGATCGGCAGCCAGGTGTCCGTCCTCGAGATGCTGGAACGTTCGGGGTGTGTTTTACTGTCTTCGCGGTGTTTGGGTTGGTATTGTTACTTGCTTGTGTAGCTCTGTAGTCTGTGCGATGTTTGGTCTGCGGTAGAGTTCCTACCTGCCCGGGTATTGTTGCTTGCAGTCTGTGGGATTTTTCGTCTGCGGTGGAGTTCCTGCCTGCTCGGTGTGGCTTTGGTGAGTTCGGCTACTGTGTGGCCTGCATGCAAGAGTCGATGGCATTCTGGTTGAATACTGAGGGTTTGTCTTCTGGTTAGATACTGAGGGTTTCTCTTACGTGCATGCAAGAGTCCATGGTTAGTTGAACATTATAAGTTAATGGCATTCTGGTTGAATACTGAGGGTTTGTCTTAGCTGTGGTCGGCATGCGCTATGGTGGTCTGATCGGCGGCCAGCTGTTCCTGCTCGACATGCTGGAAAGTTCGGCTTGGGTTTTACTGTCTTCGCGGCCTTTGGGTTGGTATTGTTACTTGCTTGTTTAGCTCTGCAGTCTGTGCGATTTTTCGTCTGTGGTGAAGTTCCTGCCTGCTCGGGTATTGTTAGTTGCTTGTTTAGCTCTGCAGTCTGTGCGATTTTTCATCTGCGGTGGGGTTCCTGTCTGCTCGGTGTGACTTTGGTAAGTTCGGCTACTGTATGGCATTCTGGTTAAATACTCAGGGTTTCTGTTACCTGCATGCAAGAGTCCATTGCTATTTGGGTTTTACCCTGTTCGCGGCCTTTGGGTTATTATGATTACTTGGTTGTTTAGCTGCGCGGTCTGTGCGATTTTTCCTTTCTATTTGTTCTATTGTCTGCGGTGAAAACACAATGCGGTTCCTGCCTGTTGTGTTAGCTGCATGCAAGAGTCCATGGTTATTTGAGCATTATAAGTTAATGGAATTCTGGTTGAATACTGAGGGTTTGTCTTAGCTGCATGGGTTTTATGCAAATTTGGGTAAATGTCTGCGTGAAGCTATGATTCTTAGGTGTATTGTTTAGAGGTTAAGTTCGGCTACTGCATTATAAGTTAATGGCATTTGGATTATTATTGTGAATACTGAGGGTTTGTCTTCTAGTTGAATACCGAGGTTTTGTCTTACGTGCATGCAAGTGTCCATGGTTATTTGAGCATTATAAGTTAATGGCATTCTGGTTGAATACTGAGGGTTTGTCCATGGGTTGACGGACGCGATTTTTGCAAATATTTGGCATATTTCCTAAGTCGAACTAAGGTTTACGGGGCGGAAAGGGTTGGGGGTCTTATTACGCGCTTCGCATGGTTCGAGGCGAATGGCACGTGGCGCGCGAGGGGCACGTGGTTGCATGCGGTCTGGTGGTCTGATCGGCGGCCAGGTGTCCGTCCTCGAGATGCTGGAATGTTCGGCTTGTGTTTTACTGTCTTCGCGGCATTCGGGTTGGTATTGTTACTTGCTTGTTTAGCTCTGCAGTCTGTGCGATGTTTGGTCTGCGGTAGAGTTCCTGCGGTAAATGTCTGCGTGAAGCTATGATTCTTAGTTGTATTGTTTAGAGGTTAAGTTCGTCTACTGCATTATAAGTTAATGGCATTTGGATTATTATTGTGAATACTGAGGGTTTGTCTTCTGGTTGAATACTGAGGTTTTGTCTTACGTGCATGCAAGTGTCCATGGTTATTTGAGCATTATAAGTTAATGGCATTCTGGTTGAATACTGAGGGTTTGTCTTAGCTGTGGTCGGCATGCGCTGTGGTGGTCTCGTCGGTGGCCAGCTGTTGCTCCTCGACATGCTGGAAAGTTCGGCTTGGGTTTTAGTGTCTTCGCGGCCTTTGGGTTTTACTGTCTTCGCGACCTTTGGATTGGTATTGTTAGTTGCTTGTTTAGCTTTGCACTCTGTGCGATTTTTCGTCTGCGGTGGAGTTCCTACCTGCTCGGGTATTGTTCCTTGGTTGTTTAGCTCTGCAGTCTGTGCGATTTTTCGTCTGCGCTGGGGTTCCTGCCTGCTGGGTGTGGCTTTCGTAAGTTCGGCTACTGTATGGAATTCTGGTTAAATACTGAGGATTTCTGTTACGTGCATGCAAGAGTTCATGGTTATTTGGCTTTTACCCTGTTCGCGGCCTTTGGGTTGTTATTGTTACTTGGTTCTTTAGCTCTGCGGTCTGTGCGATTTTTGTTTTCTATTTGTTGTATTGTCTGCGCTGAAAAGACAATGCGGTTCCTGCCTGCTCTGAGGATTGCTGTTACCTGCATGCAACAGTCCATGGTTATTTGAGCATTATAAGTTAATGGCATTCTGGTTGAATACTGAGGGCTTGTCTTAGCTGCATGGGTTTTATGGAAATTTCGGTAAATGTCTGCGTGAAGCTGTGATTCTTAGTTGTATTGTTTACAGGTTAAGTTCAACTACTGCATTATAAGTTAATGGCATTTGGATTATTATTGTTGCTTGGTTGTTTAGCTCTGCGGTCTCTGCGATTTCTCCTTTGTATTTGTTGTATTGTCTGCGGTGAAAGCACAATGCGGTTCCTGGCTGCTCGGTTAACTCTATCGCAAACGTTTGGTTGCGGTTGTGTTGTTCCAGGTGCAGCTTCTATCGCTCGACTGTGTGCTGTCGCTTTGGTAAGTTCAGCTACTGCATTATAAGTTAATGGCATTCTGGTTAAATACTGAGGGTTTCTATTACTTGGATGCAAGAGTCCATGGTTATTTCAGCATTATAAGTTAATGGCATTCTGGTTGAATACTGAGGGTTTGTCTTAGTTGCATGGGTTTTATGGAAATTTGGCTAAATGTCTGCGTGAAGCTGTGATTCTTGGTTGTATTGTTTAGAGGTTAAGTTCGGCTACTGCATTATAAGTTAATGGCATTCTGGTTAAATACTGAGGGTTTCTGTTACCTGCATGCAACAGTCCATGGTTATTTGAGCATTATAAGTTAATGGCATTCTGGTTGAATACTGAGGGTTTTGTGTGCAGACTTCGTTAACCAATTTCGTCATTTGCACATTTTCTCATGGTACTGGCATAGGCTGTGTTGTGCATGCATATGGTCTAGACGAGAAGGAATTCGAACGCTCGGCTTCGTTGCAGGTACGGTGTTATTCTACTCATTGCTTTTTGTCAATTTTTGTATTACTTGCTTTTTGTCAATTTGTTAGTGTTTTAATTTTTGCATTGTGTAGGTTTATGGTCCAGTTACTCTAGGTTTATAGTCCAGTTACTCCGTGATCCCTGCTGGGGACTATATGCGATTGATAGATCGCTGACTTTGGGTTGACCGATGCGGTTGCTGGCTGTCGTGATACTCCGGGTTTCTGTTAGCTGCATAGGTTTTATGGAAAATTCTGTAAATGTGGGTTTCAGCCACGATGTGACTTCGTTATCATTTGAGCCGAGTGGACCTGGGCGAAGCTATGGTTCTTGGTACAGATTGAGTCGCAGTCTTTTGTAGTTTGAACTGTTTTTGCACATGAAGATCTAAATAAATTGGGGATTTTGAATTGTTTGAAATGTTAAAATATTGAAGATTGCAGTCTGTTTTGTAACTGCACGGTTTCCTATCTTAGGCGTGTATTCAACGTTTTTCGCTCGTATAATTTATGTATATGTTTACTTTGGTCCATAATGTTTGTTCAAGTTTGTAATTCTGTTATGGATGTATGAATATTCGACTCTGATATTACTCCTAGAACGGAAGGTTGCTTTGTTAATGACTTTGTTAAGTTCATTTAGTTAGTGTTAAGTTCATTTGCTTTGTTAAGAAGTGCTGAATTGAAGGTTTGCTATATTGGTACTAGATGTTGTTCATTTGCTGTTGCTTATATATTGGATGAAATGTTTCGTTTGCGAAAATTATAAGCTTTTCTGTGATACTGAGGGTTTTGTCTTACCTGCATGGGTTTTATGGAAATTCCCGTAAATGTCAGCTTCGAGCACCATGTGACTTCCTTGTCATTTGGGCCGAGATGGCCTAGGTGAAGCTGTGGTTCTTGGTACCGGCTCTGTTGTGCATGAATATGGTCTAGACGAGAAGCAATTTGAATAGTCGGCTTTGTTCCAGGTACGCTGTTATTCAACTAATTGCTTTTTGTCAATTTTTCTATTAATTGAGTTTTGTAAATTTGTTAGGCTTTTAATTTTTGCATTGTGTAGGTTTATGGTTCAGTTACTCTAGATTTATAGTCAAGTTACTCTGTGATTGTTTTAAAAAACATAGATATTTAAGCTGTATTCAGTCATTTATATCTTTTCTGTCATTCAATTATATTGGAATTCAAATATGAAATTGTCATTGTTTATTCTGTGTTTACATTAATATTAATATTAATATTATCAATTGTTATAATCATAACAACAATATTATTTGAGATGATCCCAACAAGTAGAAGTTGAGTAATGCATGCAACTAGCTCCGTATAATGATGAATCAAGACATTTTGTCTATTTAAACCTTAGATTAAAATGTCATGTTAGCTAGTTATAACCAGATTGGTTCTCATATGATGTTCAACTACCTTATTCTGCTCAGACAGAAAAAATTATTTTATTATGAAAACAAAATTACATTTATTATATATGTTCCTGCATTTCACAGATTTGCTTAAGCATAGGAAGTGATAAAAGTATTGCTGGGAACATATCTTGTTTCATAAACAGTTTCCAAAAATGTCAATATGACAGCCCTATCATAGTCATTCTAACATATATCGGAGCTTTGAAGCAAGTTTTATCTCATAAGAAATTAGCTGCTAGATATGTCCATAAACAGTCCCATAAAAAAATATAGATATAGAGATATGCTTGAGCATAGGAAGTGATCAAAGTATGGCTGAGAAGATATGTTGCTTCATAACCAGTTTTCAAAAATGTCAATATGACAGCCCTGTCATGGTCATTCTGACATACATCAGAGATTTGAAACTAGTTTTGTCTCATGAAGAATCAGGTCCTAGATATGTTCATAAACAGTGGCATAAAAAATTATACATAGATATTGGCATTTAAAAGACATTCCATTAGCTCTCCTTCCACTCTCTGTTGAATGAGCCAAGCTCATGCTACCAAGTGTAATCTTGCTTTTGACAGTCCATCAGTTTCCATGTTCATGTCTTTGTAAACATGTTCAAACATAATGTGTTAAATACTCTGTTTAACGAAGTCGAATCTCCTGAAATATAGGTTGAAGTTTATAATTATCCAATCAATTTGTTCCATTCATCGAATTCACCACAATTTGTGAGTCATCAAAGATCTGTAATTTTTGGGCATCTTCTTTCACATGCGACAATTGCCAATAGTCTTGGGACAATTTGCTTAGGCAGATTGTTGTTGTGTTTGCCAAACCTGCCCTTTGAATATATTACATGTTCATCATTTATATGGATCATACCTGCAGTGTCCCATAATGATGGATCTTCTTGAGAAGCGTTATGGAATTATGCTTATGCACTACTCGTATCTGGTTCTCAATGCCTTGTTTGGGTTCCTTGATCCTTGAATTCTGTTTAGATCCATATAGTGTAACCATATCCAAATGCCATTAACTTATAATGCAGTAGCCAAACTTAACCTCTAAACAATACAACTAAGAATCATAGCTTCACGCAGACATTTACCACAGGAACTCTAGCGCAGACCAAACATCGCACAGACTGCAGAGCTAAATAAGCAAGTAACAATACCAACCCAAATGCTGCGAAGACAGTAAAACACAATCTGAACATTCCAGCATCTCGAGGACGGACACCTGGCCGCCGATCAGACCACCAGACCGCATGCAACCACATGCCCCTCACGTGCACCACGTGCCATTCGACTCGAACCATGCAAAGCACGTAATAAGACCCCCAACCCTTTCTGCCCCGTAAACCTTAGTTCGACTTAAATGAAGACTTCAAAAATTTCAATTGCATCTCAAGTTGCATTAAGCATGAAGTAATGATATTGATAAAGGAAAATATCATTATCCTTGAACATACCCATTTTGAAGACTGCTTTGCAGAAGCATTGTTTGCAAAAATAAAAGTTGACACATTAGAAATTGCAATACTCAATATATATGCATTGCCACATGCAAACCTAAACAATATCCTCAACGTCATTGTAAAATCCTTATACCAGTTAGATCTAAACAATATCATAGTTATACTAGGGGACTTGAATATTGATATGGTGCATTGCAATCAAAAAACAAAGCAGCTAGAAACCTACATGCAAAACTACAATCTTCATTTCCTAGTTGACAAAACTAATAGCATGCACAAATCATTGATTGACCATGTTTGGGCAAATCTAGGCAATATAAACTATAGAATTTTCGTATTGGATGCATATTGGTCTGACCATGATATAATATCTCTTGTCCTTGACCTATGATATACACATGAAACAGTTTACAAAATTCCAAATTTTGACATTTTTGCAATATCTCATTGCTTTTACCATATCTATTTTACTAAAGCATACTACAATATCTTTTTGTGGTAAATGAAGTGATAACAGCATACATAATATGCATTCTATTCTACATTTACATATATGGCGTTCTGTATTGATCAATGCAACTTATGCCAGAGACAGCTTTTTCAATTAATCAACAGAACTATCCTATCATTAATTTGCAGATATGACCCCATCTATTTATGCATGCAGATTCTGCTAGTAAAACCCTTTTCAATTGAACAGAACAACCAAGAAAAAATAACAACAACATGCAACATAAACAAACACAGTATATTCTTTTTGCCTTTCCTTTTCTATGGATCTTGTCTTCTTGTTCAAGTTTTACTTTCATATGTTCTTTTGACTTGTACTAAATATGTCTTGGTATTCTATAACATAGCATAAAACTTGAAAAAGGAAATGAAACAATTGAAGAAATAGAATGCATAAGCCAATTAGAAAGCGCAAACAAACCACTTGTTTTGCAAAGGTATGTCTATGAGAACTACACAAAAATGGTAATTTGTATTTAGAATATTAATGTCTACTATATATGCATTCTATTTTTATTTTTACATATGTATGGTTCTATGGTTTTAATGTTCTTGTTCAGTTTTTACTTCTAGTTTGCACTAAATATATGTTACTATTCTATAACATAGCCTAAATCTTCAGAGACGAAACGAAACAACTGAAGAAATAGAATCCATAACGCAATTAGAAAGGGCAAGCCAACCACTTGTTTTGCAAAGGTATGTCTATGACAACTATACAAATATGCTGATTTGTATTTAGAATAATAATGTTCAGCAAAGTATGTCTATGACAACTATACAAATATGCCAATTTGTATTTAGAATGTTAATGTTTAGTATATATCCATTCTATCTTTACATATGTATGGTTCTATGGTTTTAATGTTCCTTGTTAACTGTTTACTTCTATATGCTCTTTGAAATTGAACTAAATATATGTTCCTATTCTATAACATAGCATAAATCCCGAAAAAGGAAAACAAACAACTGAAGAAATAGACCACATAACTCAATTAGGAAAGGCAAACCAACCACTTGCTTTGAAAAGGTATGTATGGCAACTATACAAATATGCTATTTGCTATTTAAAATATTAATGTTTACTATATATATCTCCTCTTTTTACATATCTATATTTAAATGTATATATGTTAGATCAGGCCACCAAACCCCCCTGAAACTTCTCAATGCCAAAGTCTTTCCCAAAGAACGATCTCCCTTTTTCAACGAAATTGCGAATGTTTGCATTGGTAGTTTTGTTGAAAAAGGGACATTGTTCTTTGGGAAACACTTTGGCGTTGAGAAGCTTCAGGGGGGTTTGGTGGCCTATCGATGACAGTCATGTTCAGTTTTTGCTAACTTCATTAATATTTTTTGCAAAGCTGTACAAGACAATTGCAAAAGCCAACTCTGGTAAGCAATTGCAAATAATGGAAGAAATAATAGATGTTGACAATTACAAATTCAGATTGCAATGCATTTTGCCTGAGAACATTGATATTGTATTAAAAAGAAATGGTCTTTTTAGACTAAATGCATTTTCATATACTGTAGGAGATTGTATATTTGACTCGTTAGAAATGCTTCTACATTTTCGTTATACTTCAAATGAATTGCAAAATGCGTTAATAGACCACTTTCTTTTTTGCTTAAATAACAATGACGTTGAAGCAATACAGTCATATCAATATGAACTAGCACTTGAGTTCCTATACGAGTTACATCGTGTTAATGATATTGGTACATATCTTCATAAAATGCGTTATTTTGCATCTACAAATATAAAGGAGTCTGAACGAGGTTTATGGGGTGATACCTTTTGCATACGTTGGTTAGCTAAATGGCTAGATATATCAATTTCATTAATGTTGGAAACCACTTTTATATCAGTTTGAATCTTCTGCTGCATTGTTGACGTTCTGTTTTACTTGGTGGTGCATCAGAAGAAAAACAACTTCAATCAGGGTAAAAGGAGGCTCAAGTTAGCGTGAATCTGAAGTTTGATTGCAGATACAATTCTGTAACCAGCAATAGCATTGCATACGATAAAACACCTTTCAGCAGCTTGATCTTATATTGAAATTGTGTTCTTCCCTGCTCACATAAGGCAAGTGCAATCTGCAACTATTTGATGCTTCTTTCTGTTTGCAAGTATTTCAGGTTTTTTTGCAAATACCTTATCCAGACATCTTTGTTTTATTTATGGCTCAACATATTATTAGATGCAAAATTGAGTTGAGATGTTTTAGGTTACACTTCCATGTTATTTCAGTCTTGCATAATTTGACTATAGTTTTGACTCAACTAGTTTATTTGCATGAGCAAGTGCACTTGATGATACAAAGTGCAACTCGTCACAGAGCATCATGATGATGTTACATGTGTTTATTCTTTCCCAAATATTTCTGTTAGCTTACCTAAGTTGTCAAATTTTTCCATCGCATGGAGCACCGCATCAAATTCTGTTGGATTCAGATATAGATAGAAATGACTTTTTTGCAATTCTTTATCTTCTAAAACAGAACCGCTCAGAGTTCAACGTGAAAGTACGTTTATTTTCTGCTTCACTTGCTTTTACATATATGTCTCTAAAACTTTGCTACGTGTTAGTCTGGATTCTGTGTGCATTCTGTTTTAGTTTAATTGCATTCATTTGACTCGAGAATAAAAAAACAAAGATCATGACACATAGTTATTAGTCCCTGCCGGGGACTATAAGCGATCGATAGATCGCTGACTTTGGGTTGACCGCGGCGATATTTGGAAATATTTGGCATTTTTCCTAAGTCGAATTAAGGTTTACGGGGCGGAGAATAAGGTTTATTTGGCGTTTTAAAATAAGCATGATAAAGAATGTCCAAGCAGTAAGTTTACCTCAACCCATTTCATTTTTTATATCCTTTGAAGTGCACTTCACACACAGTGTTGTGTATGCAGAAGCTACCTTTGGAGTACTTCGGCAAGGGGATTTAAAACTTTTTATGAAACCCGTGCCTAAAATTTCTAGTCGGTTCTTTGCATTTAATTGCCTACATCCTTAGCATTGTGCAATATTTTCAGCCAATGTTTCTATTAGACCTCATTGAAAAGCACATGCTACAGGCCTTGTTCCAAAAGTTTATGGCTTTGTAGCCTCACACTTTTGATCTCTCCTTCTGCATTCTCATGGTTAGCTAGTTAGCGTGAATCTGAAGTTTGATCGCAGATACAGTTCTGTAACCATTAATAGGATTGCATATGATAAAGTACGTTTCAGCAACTTGATCTTATTTTGAAATTGTGTTGTCTAATTGGCAGGGGTGTTGTACTAACTTCTGATATGAGGCACACAACAGCTGCCAATATTAGAATATTACAAAGAGAATAGCTTCCTCGGTGTGCTTTCAAAACTGATCAATTGGTTGAGGTATGTACAATACTCACTTTCTAATAAATTGTTTTTGCAAATCAAAACAGATCTCGTCAACATTGCAAAGCTGCAACAAGCCATCTTAGGCATGTGTTTTATTCTTATACAACTTTAGTAAACAAAGCAACCTTCCGTTCTAGGAGTAATATCAAAGTCGAATATCCATAGATCCATAACAAAATTACAAACTTAAAAAAACATTATGCACCAAAGTAAACATACACATAAATTATACAACCGAAAAACCTTGAATACACTCCATAGCTTGACTCAGGTCGTCTCGTTGCAAATGCCGGTCGAAACCGACATTTACAGAAATTTCCATAAAACCCATGTAGCTAAGACAAGTCCACAGCATCACGGCCGGCAGAAACCGCATTATGTTTTCACCGCAGACAATACAACAAATACAAATGAAAAATCGCAGAGATTGCAGAGCTAAACAACCAAGTAACAATAATAACCCAAAGGGCGCGAACATGGTCCGATTCATACCAACGTTACACAACGGTTTGGGAGTCACCGGACCACATGCCCTTCACCTCCAACGATGCGAGGCCCCCAATAACACCCCAAAACCTTTCCACCCCCAAAACCAACCTTTCCAACCTCCAAAACCTTGGTTCGACTTAGCTTATATCGCTCATAAAAGCCACGCAGGTAAGAGAAACCCTCAGTATTTAACCAGAATGCCATTAACTTATAATGCTCAAATAGCCATGGACTCTTGAGGGAAACGAAGAGACAATACTGCTGGACCTACGAAGCAGGCAAGACTGCACAGTTAAACAACCAAGTAACAATAATAACCCAAAGGGCACGAACACGGTAAAACCCAAGTCGAGTAACTTTCCAGGATCTCGACGAGGGACAGTTGTCCGCCCACAAGACCACCACAAACGAAAAATCACATAGACTGCAGAGCTAAACAAGCAACTAACAATATCCGAGCAACCAGAAACTCCACCACAGACGAAAAATCACACAGACTGCAGAGCTAAACAAGCAAGTAACAATACCAACCCAAAGGCCGCGAAGACAGTAAAACCCAAAGGCCACGAAGACAGTAAAACCCAAGCCGAACTTTCCAGCATCTCGAGGAGGAACAACTGGCCGCCAATCAGACCACCACAGCGCATGCCGACCACAGCTAAGACAAACCCTCAGTATTCAACCACAATGCCATTAACTTATAATGCTCAAATAACCATGGACTCTTGCATGCTCAAATAACAAGCTCAATTGTTGATGCCTTGCTATGAACACACTTTATTTACTGATCATGTTTTCTTTGTATGGTCAGATTTCTCATGCCAAAGTTAATCTTCTTGAAGTTAGACCAGGAAAATCTGAATCACTGATTGAAATTTCAGGCAATCCACAGCAAACAAGTGCACCAATTTTGTATGCAGTTCTTGATCTCCCTCTGACATTTTCCAACATTTGCCAACAATTCGTTTACTGTCCCTCTGTTGCTACTTTTTGATTTTGATTTCTTAGAACAAAAGCAGATTCCTTGATTCAATTAAATTTCTATTTAAGATAATTAACCATAAATCTGTCTGCAAACACGAACCCCTGTAGTACTAACTATATGCTTTGTTTCAAAATTCAGTCAAATCGCAATATAAACAGTATTGGCAATTTCTCTGAGTTTGAGGACCCAATTCTTTGTCAACAGACTTCTGCCAGATTTGAAAGGTACACAACATTTGCAAAATTTTGTCAATTGCTACTATCATAGTGCTTTTGCTGATCAGTATTTCTGTGCTAATGTCCTTGGCATTGTATATCACCTTTGGCAGTGTGACAGCAGCTGGTCAGCTTATCACAAAAACTACAGTTGAAGTTGTAACATCTGAATGCACAGTTGCAGCCATTCTAGGAAAGTCTGGAAATGATCTTGTTAAAATTCAGCAGTTAAGCTAGTATAAAGAAGCATAAATTTCTGCAAATTCCATGGGATCCCCTTCAACTGAAATTTTTGAAACATGCAGACTTGGAATGAAGTGCTGTCATTGCTGGCAAAATGACATTGTATTGACAGAATGGCAAAATGTTACAGCACAAATCCTATGTTCTTAAATGATCATCTTGTATGTGAACATTCATCTAGTGGAATGTTGCATTAATTATTAGTTAATAAAAATTGGCATTGGTAGTTTTTATTTTGTCTCTATGGCTCTTGATTCATTATGCTAATGTTTAATGCATTAATTATTAGTTAATAAAAATTGCATTGGCAGTTTTTATTTTGTCTCTATGGCTCTTGATTCATTATGCTAATGTTTAATTAAATTTCAATATCTCTGGTCCAATATTTTTTCATTATGCCAATGTTTAATGCATTAATTATTAGTTAATAAAAATTGCATTGGCAGTTTTTATTTTGTCTCTATGGCTCTTGATTCATTATGCTAATGTTTAATTAAATTTCAATATCTCTGATCTAATATAAAATTATTATTATTATTTATTTTTATTTAATTGTAATATCACACTCTATCTTGCATTGTTTAAATAAATAATGCATTTTATAATTTAAATTACCCATATAATATTAAATACTGCTTATCCATTCATATTTAATTATAACTATTAAATTATTTATAGTTTTAACTAAGTATAAATTTCCTATAATATTTTTATTATTCAGTATTCATAATGGAAAGACTACACTTCCAATCACAAAGAAATGAAATTCCTTGAATAAAAAGATTCGCACATTGAAATGAACTGTTATCTATTTTTTATTTAAAACAATATTAATTGAATATGACTTTCATAATTTATAACATGTAATATCATTTCTCCCAGTTGTATTAACCTGCAATAATTAGCTTATGGCAAGGCAAGCCTTTCTTGTCACCAGGTATAAAGTTTAATAACATAATAAATTTTAAAAAATCAAGCTGTCAAAACATTATTTCTAACTAATAAAGAGTAATTTGAAGTGTCAAAACATTATTTCTAACTAATAAATAGTTTCTAACTAATAAATAAAGTAATTTGAAGTGTCAAAACATTATTTCTAACTAATAAATAGAGTAATTTGAACTGCTATAGTCAATCTCCATTCTTTTATTATTTTCAATTATCCCAAATTTCGTCATTCTATATGTCATCATATCTCCTATGCTTATGTTATGTCAAATAAATGAATTATATTAAACTATACTCCCTAATTAAGATAATCACAAAATAGAAAAACAACTATGTTTAATGGCATCTGTTTATCTGTGATGTAAGTGCCTTCATTATACTTTGAAAAAATTTCAATAAGAAAACTAACTTGCTTAAATGGAACACAGATATTGCAAAAAGCAAGAGTATACAACACCAAAAGATAATGAATTTTTTCTTGCAGGTCATGATCAATTTACATTTCAACTCGTAGAGTTTAAATGTTTTTTTAATTTTAATCTGTTTATTTTAGTTTTTAATTTATAAAATAAACTTATCAAAATTGCTTTGCTATTGTACTTAGATACTATATTTACTAACCCAAAACTATAAAAAAGACCAAAAGTCATGTCCTTTTGCATCACAACAAATTACTAATCAAATGCAACAAATTACTAATTAGAAATTAGATGCAGGGTTTATTTTCTTTGCTAATTAGTAATTGGACAAATTTAAAGTTCACACTAAAGTTATGATAAACAATATTTTTAAATAAATATATCTTTTGTTCTTTTGACCATGGAATAATTCCCCAATCATTGACATTAACCCCAATGGAATCACTTATGTCCAAACATGTTACTAGATATCTAATCTTTCAATTATGGGTTCAAGACTCCATAATTTTTAAATGCTTAAGTTCTTCTTTGACTTTCGACAATCATTTATCTAAATATTGAACACTCTCCACCACGGATTTAATTAACAAATTTATATTCATAATAATGTTTATTTGCTCATTATCATTTTATGAATATTTCCATAATATTCAAATGTAAAAAAATAACAAAATTCTATCTTTTATGCACCATGAATTCATTATTATTCATTTAAATATATTTTATACCCCATGCTTATTAAAATACATTACTTACTTTAACACTCTCTAATTCTTCATACATTATAATGCATTATTATTACCTTTTATAGTTTTTCCCCGTCAAGGTTTCCATGATTCACTCTTAAATTTTATTACATTTTAATTATTAATCTAAACACTTTCTAAATCATGACACATTGGAAAATTACGTCTAAAACTATTCTTATATTTATCACAATTCTTACTTAACAAACACAAAGTTCATTATATTTCACTCTTTGCATAAAGTCAAAAAGTCCATACAACAATTCGCTATCCAATTCACTAAATCTTAATACAAATAAGCATGCCTACAACACACTAGTAATGCAAACCAGCTCTGATGATAATGCAAATTAAACACCTATTAAATCTCATCATAATAACTCACCAAACCCTTCTATTAACCGGCAGGGACTAGCGCCACAACAGTGGCTCCTTGTTTTAGAGATAAATATCACTTTTCTGGTTAATATTCTAATAGAATTACTAATTTTTAAATATTTCTTGGAAGTTAAATATGTATTATACACATAATAATTATCGATAATTAAATTATAATTCTAAAAGTTTTATTCTAAAATAAATTTGTTTTTCAACCTAATTCAAAAATCCATAAAAATAAAATTACCCGTAGCCCCAATTCAATTAGGGAGATATTGTGTAAATAAAGAGATCCAAAGTTCAAAATCCCCAAGAATAATTGGTCTATGAAGATGAGGACACAGTGTGGACTTTATAGTGCTATTATTTTCTTCATCCTTCACACAACGAGATTAAATTTATAAACAAAATTCTATGGAAAATTATATTACAAAATCTATAAAAAATAATATGTTAAATGTTGCTAACACTTTTCCAGAAATTAACATTATAATCACTATGATAGCTTAATCCTATGAAACAAAAAGCTTAAACAAAAATGAAACCTTACAGCTCCCAGTGGGCCCTCCCATGAGTGTAGGTATGCAAGGATTAGCAAAACTTTACCACACATTTATATGGACAACACAGTGGAATCAAGAGCTTAATTAATTGATTGCAACGGGTTTTAAAACAATAACCAATCATTTGTCTAATCACGCCGAGAGGTAGGTTTTATAACCTCCTTTGTTAAATTGTTTCAAGATTTATAAGCTTATCCTTCTCAACTGAACATATTAAAATAACATTTCCTAAACAAGATAATGACTCTTCATGATTTTCTATCGAAGAAGCAAATCACGAGGCAAAATATCAGCTTCAATCAACGATATTCTCACTCAGCTAGTTTGTCTTCCGTCTTTTCCACTGGGTTGAATTCCATGTTGACCTGCTCATACAGACGTACTTATCATCTTTCCATATCATAGGAATAGGTGGATATTGTTGTGCTAGTTGCCAGCTACATGTCCATATGCTTCGTTCCTCAAATGATGTTTGAGAACCCGTAGATTCTTCAAGTAAGCTGCAAAATTGATACAATTCGGTAGCGTGTGAAAATATTAAATCAAATGATAAAGAAACAATGAAACTATGAATACAAGATGATTAAATACTTGTTTTTGCCAATAACCTTGCGAGCTGACACTTAATTGGAGTTATTATGGTAAAAGGAAGAGAATGGAGTTTATGGAAGGTGTCAAAAAGGAACAATTTTGGTCTTAAATAGGTAGTCCAAAGGTCACAAAGGGGAGTTGAAGAATCACACCCTCTTGTTATAAATAAAGCTTCATAACTCTTGTAAAGGGATTTTGGAAGCCAAGCTTTTGGCTAGGCTTGGGCTTAAAAAGGGCTTGGGAGTATTGTGAAGAACCTTGACTTCTCCATAGCGTAGAGTGAGTATACTTCTTTGGAGGAGCAGGTGTTCTTGACTTTAATGTTCCACTATTGGGGTTAGTAGTCATCAATGGTATATGTATGAATGGAACTTTCACTTATAATAATAAAATTAGAGCCAACACGCTTTCATGCATATGTTGTGAATATAGTAGGACTATTTTGGATTTAAGACTTTTGTGGTTAATACCGGAGAACATTCAATAATAGTCTTGATGATGGATCCCTATTGGGATTTGAAACGTTGACAGAAAAATGGTTTTTACTGTGGGTTCTCCGGTTACGAAGTTAGAAAATAGTAGGACTATTTTTGTCGTATTCGCAATATATGTTATTTAACTTACGCTTATGCTTATGAACTATTTCGTTTGCATTTGTATGAATCTTTTTGAATGCATGTTGTTATATTAACTCATCACTTTAACTTGTGGACTATTTCGCATCTTAGCTTGTCATGCCATTTCGCTTGTGCATTCCTTTCAAGTTGCGTAGTATAATCCTACTCCAAACAGTGTATGGTCTAGTTGGGACTTCATATCAGGGAGATCCCCTGAATGTTGGTGGGTCCAACACTGTCAACACTAAGTTATAGTTCTTCTTCCCTTGGAGCCATTTATTTAAGTCTAACCCACATTGAGGAGGTAGGCTAGATTAGATTGATGATTTGCATCTACATTTTGGCCTCTGAGGATATGAAAAAAAGACTTCGAGGGAAAGTGTTCTAGAGCATGATCAATTCTTTAGAGAAGGATCTTGAGGTGGTTCTCTTTAGTAGAGGATCCATTATTCAGAGGTTGTATAATAATCAAAGAGTCTCCCAAGATTACTAACTCGAGGACTCCCATATCATGAGCTATAATTATTCCTAACAATAGTCGATACTTTTTCACTTGATTGCTGGTCTTCCTTCCCAACCCCATATGTAATTGATGATAAATTTTCCTTCAGGATTGATGATAACCCCTCCCTCTCCTGCCACCCCTAAGTTTTTAAATATAGTTAAACTAAAGTATTTTTTTATATGGTTAAGAATGGAGTATATTAATAAGAAGTGATATTTATTTTTAATCTATTTATAATATCATTTTTAAAATTTACTCATTTAAAAATATTTAAGAATTATTTAAAAAATGATTAATTTCATTATGAAGGTGTTGATAGTTTTGGAAATCCGTCAACCGAGGGAGACTCCCCGATGTGAAGTCCAAATTAGACCTCACATTGTTTGGAGTAGGAGCCCCATCGGGAATATTGATCCGACCGCCATAACTTAAGGTTTGCCTTTGCTGCAACAAATAACAAAAGAGAGTATTCACATAACCTTTGAAATCAGCAAGAAAGTTGACACTGTGAAACACCAATTGCAATGTGTAAAAGGAGGCTTTCAAGGGAGGGAAGTAAGAGTGAGTCTCTAAAAGGAAAGTAATAGTACTATCATAAGAAAGGCATGAGAGAGCAAGAAAATATTCGTTAGTTATCTAGCGAAATAGTTCACATAGACATAATGAACATTAAAGCAAATACAACACACATTCAACAAAATAAGTACCAAATCCAGTGACATAGTTCAATTTCCTTAGTACATATGAACAAAACATATACCACAAATATCTAACAACTAGTCTTACAATATTCATGATACATTCATGAAAATGTGTTGGCTTAATGAGATTCTGATTATTAAGTGAAATATCCAAGTACACAGTTACAATGGTGAGCCACTAGCTCCAATAGTGGAACATTAAGTCACTTATTGTTTCTCTAAAGAATGATCTTCTCTCTTATGCTAAGCTAGAGAAGCCAAGACTAGCTCCCTAAAGGCTAAGCCTCCCAAAATCCCTTTGCTTGAGTTATGAGGTTTCTTTTATAATAAGAGGAATGAACTTTCATATCCCTTATGACTCTTGGGTTACCCTCATGACTCTTGGACTTCTAATTCGACCTTTTGACTTCTATATGACTTTTGGACTTTTCCTAAAGACTCTTTTGTCCATATATGACTATGTGACTTTTCATATTTCCATATATGACTCTTGCACTTCCACACATTACATTTTGTCGTTTCCTTTTGATAATTTTATCATTACATCTGCAAATGATGTGGCATGATACATATACACAAATGTCATTGTGATGACACTTGTACACGTCACAACTTGACAATGATTACATGGAATTAATGATGAGGTGGCAATGCCAAGCTATTCTTCTTGCTGCTTTGTCTTCAATATTCGTGAGAGGTTTATTCGGTACTTCATCTTTATGAAATATCTGCTTTGTTTTCCATCTTCACCCTCCAAGGGACTGAATGATATGGAGTCTTCATGTGATCCTCATCTTTGGTCTTCTGTTGTAAACTAGTGTCCCTTCATCTTCTTTCTTGATGACTTCTTCATGGTTCTTGCTTCACTAGTGTCTTCTAGCATAATCTCCTTCTCCTCCTCTCTGAGCATCCTCCTGTCATGTCAAAATGTAGTTCCTGTAAGTGAAATCATTGATGACAAGATGACATCAGTCCAAAAATATCCTAGTCTAATTATCTTCGTGAAAACCACTGAGTGACTTGGAACTAAGTACTGAATAGAGAGGAAGGCTTAGGGATTGCACAATGCACAGTTCTAGAGGACAGGAGTGAGGGACTGAGGCTTGCAACTGCACAATGTGAAACAATCGAGGATCAGGAGACAAGACTACGCAGTTGAGGATCACAATGAGGCAGGCTTACCCACTGTAACTGTGCAATGTGCAGTTTTGGATAGAGAGAGGGGCAGAGGATTGCATAGTTGCACAGTTCATGGAAAAAGGGTAACAGATTGTTTCTTGCAACTATGCAATGAGCAGAAGGAGACTAGATGGGAGGTAGGATTACGAATTTCTAGATGTCAAGAGGTAGTTCTTGGGCATTGTGTAGTCCTTAGAGGTAGTAACTATGCATTGCGCAGTTCCAGGAGGCAAGGGTTCATGCTTGAGGCTTGCAACTTTGCAATATGTATTTCAAGGGGGCAGAGTGAGCTTAGGTTGGTCAGGGATGAGACTTTCTGGAATTTGACTAAGTGTGGGATCAGTGAGGTAGAGATGAAACCAAGGTTGGACTTGAATATGATCACACACTCAAAAATTGATAACACAACATTAAACACTCAACACTCAGAACAAATATGATCCACTTAATGTGACGAAAAAGCAACATTCTCCTCAAAGTGCGACACTTAAGATATACTTTGCGACGACAATGATGGCACTAGTACGACAATGCATAAAACTTTGGGAATGGGTCTAATTCACATCTACATGATAGATGGGACCCATTGGTACCAAAGTTTTCCTCTTAAAATGAACCATAACTCCACTTTTACAATGTGCGACACTTCTCATGCTAAAAGACAACACTTGTGAAAGTAAGAGAAAAGTGAAAATGACACTTGCAAAGACTTAACGAAAGTGAAAGTGACGCATGCTAGAGCGAAGATGACATGAAAATGGAAATTATTAAAGTGAATGAAAACAAAAATGACAGTTGCGAATGTGGAAATGACACTTGCAAAAACAAAGGTGCACAAAGCAACAATTGAGAAAACTCATCGAAATTGAAGTACAATTGCAATCGAAGTGAGGAAGACTGTCAATGGAGAGTGCACACTAATTGTCGATATGTATCATGTGCAATACACTGTGCTTATGGATTGCATAGTCACTGTCACTAGTGATTGCGCAAGCCTTACCTTCAAGAGCTACATAATGCTTATCTAAGCTTGCATAAAAGATGTGTGTATGTGAATTCATTGAATATGGAACATGTGTGAGCAAGTGACTTTGACACTTAGAAGAAGACTTAATACTTTGCAAAACATTAAAATACCATGAAGTGAACATAGAACGATAGATCACAAGATCCTTATTAGGCTCCAAAATTCAAGTGTAAGAAAAATTTTGGAGGATGTTTGTTGCAGTGAAGGCATAATATATTATTTATTAATATTGATTTTAACAATGTTCCTCTTATTTTTAGAGTCATAATTGTTTTTTTTAATTATACAATAAATATTTTGATGTGCTTCAATACTTAAAATAAATTGAAAACTAACACAAATATATATATATATATATATATATATATATATATATATAATATTAATGTTTAATAAAATATTTCATTATAACTTATCTATAATAAAATATCAATTAAATACTAATTTAACACATATCCATCTATTTTACTTTTGGATGGAAATTAAGATATTTTAATGTTTAATAAAATATTTCAATATAATTTATCTATAATAAAAATATCAACTAAATATTACTTTAACACATATCCATCTATTTTACTTTTAGGTGGAAATTAAGATAAATCTATGCTGAATATATCTTTCATTGTTTAATTTGTATCTTTTGATATTATATAGGGTATATAACTTTTAAGTTTCACAAATATTTATTGGATTTGAAGGGAAATTGACCCAAACAAATCTTAAAAATGATCGAAATGTAAAATAATGAAACTACTTCAAATGTTTTAACCATATTTTTTTTTTCAATGGCTTTATATATGTGTGTGTACTATGTAATATATTTTTAAGTATACATCCATATTACTTAATTCTACATATTTTATTAATGACCCACATTGAACTTTTTTATTAACGACCATCTTGATATCTTTATTAAGAAATACTTTGATAATTCTTATTTTATTTTCTAACTTTCAAATATTTGTTTTCTTTTCAATTACATAAATCTTAAAATGTTTTTTTTTTTTTTTTTTAAGTATAAGGTTTAAATATTTTACTCACATTTTCTTTTACTTCTAATTATTTTATCTCTTTTTAAAGTTGATATGAAATTATATTAGCTAATGTAAATACAAAGTCTAAGGTTTAAACATTTTACTCACACATTTTGTTTTTTACTTCTAATTACTTTATATTTTTTAAAGTTGATATAAAATTATATTACGTCATCTAAATAATTTATTTATAACTAAGAGTGAATAGAATAAATTTAACACATTAAATTGTAATATCAAAAGCAAATTCAGTGACCATAGTAAAATTAAGATTATCAATATTTTATAATTCTTTTAATTAAATTAACTAAACATGTATATTATTTTTATCATAGTAAACATTACTTTTTATTTAGAGTATTTTATTTTTATTAAAAAATGTTCGAAATTACACATCACTCTCATAATAAACTAGGAAGCGGCTAACCAGCCTGTCATAGGGCATTAAATGCCCGGGGAGATGCAGGCTGGATAGCCCGCTAACACGCCAATTCGGAAACTGGGCACTAAATAAGATCTCCAAATTCGCGTGTTAGCGGGCTATCCAGCCTGCATCTCCCCGGGCATTTAATGCCCTATGGCAAGCTAGTTAGCCGCTACCAATAAACTACCACTCTAAATACCATAATTATATGTATCTTCCAACCACAAAGTCTTTATAAATACCATAATTATATGTATCTTCCAACCACAAAGTTTTAAAATGGAGCTGCGCGGAGACACACTGAACACGGAAATACTGTATGGTCGTTGGAAGATTGGTTCGACTGACTGGTGTGATACGTTTACGTTATGTTCGGAATTAGAAGTCTCATTAAAATTTATTGCACGGTCATTGAAAACAACTCATTGGCTTCGATAACCATTCCATTCCTCAGAACCATTCCATTCCTCCACGTGATTCTCTGCACTTCAATTCCAAGATTGTGACTATCTCATAATGGACTCCTCGCTCTCACTACTTATCTGACTTTTTCTAATGGGTTCCACAAATATTTGCGTATTCTTTAATGTTTTTATTACCATTTTGTTATGTGCAGATGATGGGTTGTCCATCAATGGTGTCACTTTCTTGGCGTTAGCCCCATCTACTAATCAATGAGGGGCTTTCACAATTTGAGATCTTAGCTTTTTTAATGTCTTATGATATTTATTAGTATAAGGTTAATATGGGAAAACAAAGTTCGGAAGAAATTAGATGAATATTGTAATAAGAAATATTCCGAACTTAGATGAATATTGTAATAAGAAATAGTTTTTTAATAAGATAATTGTGAAAATTATATAATATTTTTGTGTAATATAATAAGTGTGGTATGGTAGTTTAGTTATATATTTTTATGGTAAGAATTAATATCAAAACATTTCTAATATATTATATATAGGTTATTTATCAATATTAAGATTAATTAGGAAAAGTAATGAAAAGGTTTTCTCTTACTATGGATCTCATGTTTTGCTTAGTCTCAAGTGAGACCTTAATATGTTGTCCTGTTCCAAAACAACACAATTTATTCTTAAGATTGGTGTTAAGGAAACTACAACAAGATTTCAACTAGTTCTCATAGGTTATCTTTTGGTTGTATATCCTTCCACTACATTGAGACTTCATCTATATTGTGATGGCTCAGGTTAGGCTTGCATTTGACCAGTATGGCCTCAAACTACAAGCAAATAAACCTCTTCATCCAGTTTGATAAAGCAATCTCAACTTGCTTATTTTTCTTACCATGAGTGACAATAAATGAACTTGGAAAATGAGGCGGACCTTGGAGTGATTAGGCAAAGCTAATTCATAGTCAACGTGGATAATAATTATGCGTACCTATGAGGGCCCATAGGACTTAGATGTAAGATTTCAAGTACTCTTCCACTAAAGAGAAGTCTACTTGTATAGTTGGAGATGAAGGAACACCAAGTCCCCTAAAGTTGTGTTTTAATTCCTTATGATAATCTTGTAATTTCATTCTATTTTAGTATGACTAGATTGACCTTAAGTGTGTGTAGGTACAACATTATAGTAAATGTACATCAATTAATGACACCTTGTAGTTGTTGAGCAAGTAGAATAAAGTAGATGACTGTCTTTGTCCATATAATTCTTCATAGGTTCTCGTAAGGGCTTCTTACTGATAGATTGTATTGTACCACCATTTTGCAAGAGGAAGTTATTTTACCCATTACCCCTTTTTTTATGATGCAAATACCTCAATTAAATCTCCAAACACTTATTAACCATGTATATCTCTAACCCTCTATTTGAGGGTAATAAGTTGTGCTTAGTTTAATTAAATTCCTATAAGTTTTAACAATTCTTACCAAAAATCACTAATAAAAATAAGGTCATATTATAAACCATAAAAATAAGCACATCCATAAAAATAATTAGCAACTATCATAATAATTGATGTGTAATTAAAGATAAATAAACTCATAATAAAATCCATAAATATATTAACCAATATATACTTATTAAAAAAAAAAAATTAAAAATCTTAATAATTTCATCCCTATATTATTAATACATTCCACATTTTACCATAAAAATATAAATTTTATTCCTTATATCTTCATAAAAATACAATATTCAACCTTTTCATAAATATTAAAAAACCAAAATTACCCATAATAAGATAATAATACAACTGGCTTACACCTCATAACCCCACACCAAAAAGATACATCCTTTACCTCTACTTCAATATTTTTAAAGAATCAACTTGCACCACATTACCAATATCAATAAGGAAGTGATGTTTTTGTTCAACCCACCATGATATGGAAGTGATGTTTTTGTTCAACCAAATAACATGTTGAACATATTATGTGAATGTTTCCACATACTTTTACCAACGACCCCAACATGGGATTGTCATGGTCTTGGCCAAGAGATGCATGCTTGGACACTTTCAAGAGGTGCAGAGAGGAGATCACGGGTTGCTATATCTTCCTTTTGGAAATCCACAAGACTAAGTTGCAACGTCTTTGTCCATTTTATTATAAGAAAAGGTGGTAACCTCAATGAGGTGGCTTTATGAGAATGGTTAGATCCTTGCAAATAATGCCCACAACCAAACATGAAGACATTGTCTAATAATTCCACATTTGTACAACATTGACAAATAAATTGTTTTCGATTTCGTCCTAATCTCCCTTTATTAATTATACCAAAGTGACCTAATTGATTCCATGTCCTATTAGTGTGCTATGCAAGAAAATGACCCTACACCTTATGATACAGAGGCTCATCCTGGAAGGTCAAACACCTTATTATGATACGGTGACTCATTCTCTAGAAGATCATGAACGAGAGGTGTGGAGTCAAGGTACTCTGATCCAATAGAGGGTATTCTAATGGGATATAAATTAGCATAATTATATTAAAAGATATGGTTGATAAAAGGTGTGGATTCAAAATACTCTGATTAGATAGAAGGTACTTTAATTGGATATAAATAAGCATAATCACATATAAACGTTAATACACATATATCAATCACATACTAATCCTATTAAATCATATAATTAAAAATTAAAATATATCACTAGATATTAATATTTTATCTCTATATATAATAATAATAATAATAATAATAATAATAAGATTAATTGTTGAATTAAGGTTTCTGTGATCCATGTCAAGTTTTTTGAGGAGAGCCTTTGGAAAAAATCACATAATAATGCATTTGTCGACACGTTTCGAACCAACAAATGTGGTTAATACTAATAATAATAATAAAAATAATATTATAAAATAATTATTATATTATAAAATATCTACTACTACTAATAATCAATCTAAAAGATTAATAAAATCATGAATTTATTATAAACCCTATTAATTAAAACCCAAATATTATTTAATAACAATAATAAAATTATTATTATTGTCATTATTTTTAATAATAATAATAAAAAAACCCAAAAATTAATATTATAAACCTAAGGGATTAATGTTATAAATCTAAGGGATTAGTGAACCCAACAAATTATTAATATTATAAACCCAAGGAATAAGTATTATAAATCAAAGGGATAAATATTATAAACCCAAGAGATAAATATTATAAACCCAAGGGATTAATGAACCCAATAGATTATTAATATTATAAAATCAAGGGATGAGTAAACCCAACAGATTAATATTATAAACCTCAGGGATTAAAAACACAAGGGATTAATACTATAAAGGCAAGGGATTAATATTCTAAACCTAAGGGATTAATATTATAAACCCAAGGAATTAATAAACCCAATGGATTAACATTATAAACCCTAGGTTTATAATGTTAATCCATTGGGTTTATTATTTCCTTAGGTTTATAAACCCTAGGTTTATTAATCCATTGGGTTTATTAATTCCTTGGGTTTATATGGATTAACATTATAAACCCTAGGGAAGGTTAGCAGAGGCGGTTGGTTGGTAAAGTCGGACTCGTAAAGACGGTTAGGTCTTGTGCTCAAACCTGAGTGAGGGCGTTGACTAGTCGCGGGTGTTACTCGTTTCCTGGGCTAAGCCCGCTCACCTTTATCTCATTGAGTATATGGCCTGTTGTGTCTTGGCTAGAAGAGTAGGCGACCCCCGAGCGAACGTCTCGGCTCTTGTTGAGGCATAAGTTAATTGCTATTGTGTGCGGCTTGCAGGATGTTGCACCTAGCCTAGGTTTATAGTGTCAGCCAGTTGGATTTGATCCTAGGCCTGTTTAGGAGAACTCTCACCAGTTACTGATTATCCTAGATTAAAAAAAAAAAAAAAGACACAAAAACAAAAACAAACAAACAAACCAACCTAGGGATTATAAACCCAAGGAATTAATAAGCTCTAATTTTGTAATGTTGAGAGGCGACATTGGATTGATTTCATAATGTGATGTTAGATTGATTTTTGTAAAAAAAAATGTCACAATACAAAGCCCTTTTGTAGCGTCGCAATGTAACATTGGAAAACTACAATGTAATGTAAGTTTCCAGCAATGATTGTTACATTGCTTGTCAAATTGCAACAATCTTTTTCATAATGCGATGTTGCATATATTTCTTCAACATTCAAATGTCACAGCATTAAATGTTAATGCTATTTTAAACTCAAGGGATTAGTAAAATCGAATGACTAATATTATAAACCCCTAGGATTAAAAGCCCGAGGGATTAATATTATAAACCTTAGGGATTAAAAACCCAAGGGATTAATATTATAAACCCTAGGGATTATAAACCCAAGGGATTTATAAACCCTAATTTTGTAATGTTGAGTGTCAACATTAAATAAACTACGATATAATGTAAAATTTCAACAATGAGTATGAAATAAATTGTCATCTTGTGATAATGTTTATCACAATTCAACATTGGTTTGATTTTTGTAGCATGCAAACATCACAATACGAATCCCTATTGTAGTGCTACAATGTGATGTTGAAAAAATTACAACGTAAGCATTGGATATATTTCTACACCATTCAAACATCACAACATTAAGCCCTAATGTTATTATAAACCCATGGGATTGGTAAACCCAAGAGATTAATATTATAAATCCTACATATAAAAAACACAAAGGATTACTATTATAAATGCTAGGCATTATAAATCCAAGGAATTAATATTATAAACCCAAGGAAGTAATAAACCCAAGGGATTACTAAACCCTAATTTTGTATTGTTGAGAGGTGGCAATGAATAAATTGCAATGTCATGTAACATTGCGACAATGAGTATTAGATTGATTGTCATCTTGCAACAGTGTTTGTCATAATGCGATGTCGGATTGATTTTTTCACAATGTTTATCAACCTAATGGACTAATAATATAAACCAAGGGATTAATATTATAAACCCCAGGGATTATAAGTTCGAGGGACTAATATTATAAATTGAAGGCATTAATATTATAAACCGAAGAGATTAATAAACCTTAATTGTTTAACGCTGAGAGGCAACATTGGTTTGATTTCGTCATAGTGTGACGTTGGATTGATTTTTGTACCATGCAAATGTCAAAATACAAAGCCATTTTGTAGTGTTGCATTGTGACGTTGAAAAATTGCAATGTAATGTAAGTTTCCAACAATGATTGTCACAATGCATGTCCAATTGTGACAATGTTTGTCATAAGGCAATGTTGGCGATATTTCTTCACCATTCAAATGTCACAACATTAAATATTAATGGGTTTTAAACCCAAGCGATTATGAAACCCAAGGGACTAATATTATAAACCCTAGGGATTAAAAACCCAAGGTATTAATATTAAAAACCCAAGGGATTAATATTATAAACCCAAGGGATTAATATTATAAACCCAATGGATTTATAAACCCTAATTTTATAATGTTGAGAGTCGACATTAAATAAATTGTGATGTAATGTAACATTGCAACAATGGATATCACATAAATTGTCATCCTGTGATAATGTTTGTCATAATCCAACATCGGTTTGAGTTTTGTAGCATGCACACATCATAATACGAAGCCCTATTATTGATCTGAAAATGGAATGTACTTGTTTAAGGGTGCAAGGTATCCATTTCCAATAATTTCAACTGTGAGCTAGACACTCCAAATGACCTCTAAAAATGTATAAACTTCTTATTTCTTATACAGAGATAGACTGTAGGGGAATTCACTGGACATGTCACCTCTAAAAAGAGGATGAGTTCTAGAGGCTACCTGGCCCTCTACAGGCTCTGCCTAAAGAAATAACAAAGTAAACACTTAGAAGTCTTTGACATGCACATGCTTGAAGTTTAAGGTCTTGCGGAAAAAGACAAGTAACTTTCTGCAGCTGAACAGGTGATTATGTGTGTATGCAAGTTATATTTATTTGTTGTTTAATACTTTATATTAGTTTTGTTTAGCATATCATCTTCAGCAAATAAAGACATCAAAATGATAAAGCAGTTCACCCCCCCCTCTAGGCTACATCTGCTGGACCAAACCTCTCCAACTAGGCTTGTCCTCTTGTATTAAAATTGCTACAAAGGCTAATACAAGAATATGGGTGTCTCAAAGGACAGATCTGACTGTAAATACAGAATCAGAAGATAGGAATTAGCCAAACATGCTCTTTCCCAAACACTAAACAGTGAATTTTGTACCTTATACAGTACTTTCCCCAATTGGCCCTGGTGGCCCTTTAAACTTGCATGGATAATTTCGAGGTGAATATGACCTCAATTGGTTCTGAAACCTCTACCATTAGACTCAGAAGGTCGAAAATAGCAGACATAGGCTTTTGAATCACCGAAAATGGATGAATATAGCCCCCAAACAGCTCCAACACTGAAATGGCCCTAGTGGCCCTGAAAGCTTCCCTGAAGCTAAAAAGTGAAAAGAATGCCTCAAAAGGAAAAACGAGCTGCAGAAATGGATTCAGAAGGTCGACAATACCCAAAATAAAAAAAAAAATCGTCCAAAACCGACTTTCCTAGCCAAAGTTATGGCCATTTAAAGTTTCTCCAGTTTTTCCCTAGAAAAACTCCAGCTAACCTTAGTTAACTCCAGATACCTTCGCCAAAATGTCCTGCCTTATCAACTGTCATCATGGCGAATGTTGCTGCATAAACCAAGTACTCGTCGAATCCCGACCAGGCTTGTTCGCCAGATAAACTGAAAGTTTGCAGAAACCAGCAATGAAACTTTCTGATATATGAGCTGAAATATTCCCCTGAATATCTGGGCTTGCCAGCTGTCACGATGCCCATCCATGGCACCTCCGCTCCAAAAGAAGAGCTGCCTCCCAAATGAGAAGGCTTTTACAAAGATGAAACACCTCATCATCTCTCCTCTTTACAATCTTGGAGATCAAATTAACTTTTTCCAAGTCAATATTACATTACATGCCTGGTTAAAAACAAAGTAATCAACCCTTCAAGTTAATCACACATACATGTTTAAAATACAAGGAAATCATCATGATCCCTGTGCTCATGCATATCATTCTCATGCATGCAGTTTATCCTTCAACTTTCTCTTAAATACTATCATGTAAGTACAAGATCCTCAATCACATGTACATGTACTTTCAAAGCTGAAATGAATATAACTTTCGCTGCAATAGAGTGAGTCTCATACTCAGCTTTTCCATCCTACAACTTGCATTCCCTTAACAAAGAAATGCATTCAATCAAAAGACATGCAACTTAAATTGGATAAGAATTCTAACCATTTCTTACCAATCCATTTCAAAGGCGCTTCCTTTAACTGCACATCAACAGCAACATGTGTATCATCCTGATACATATCAATGATGGAAACTTCCTTCCCATTCTTGCCATACTCTTTCTCCCATTTCTTCAATTTTCATGGAAGCATTGTTGGATTCAGAGTCCAACACCTTTCAACAGTATGTCCTTGCTTATGGCAATAAGTGCAACAAATGTTCACCTTCTTGATAGCATGATTTGCATTGTTCAATGGAACTTTGGCTTCTTGCATCCTTTCCTTCAAAAGTTTCCTGTATGTTGCCATTCTTTTCCAACATCTAGAAACACTATGGTTAAACAAACCACAAAAAGAACATGCAATTCTTTTTCAATGCTTGTGTGGAAATTTTCCATGCTTTACATGATCAAAGGAAATATGATTGAAATCAGATTTATACCTTTCCCTTTCACCTTCATTACCTTCATGAGGAGATGAATCAAACGAAGAAGAAGCTCCTTTTGGAACACCATGAATCCCTTCAATGGTTTTAGAGCTTTCACAATTCTCTTGTTCAAGTGCATGCTTATGCACATCTTCTTCCTGCAAAGCATGTTTCAAACTATTGCATTCCTCAAGAATACAACCTTTACAACCTTGAGATAAAGAACCTGAAATGAAACCCCTTCTAGGAACTGTTTCAATTGCCTTCATGGCTGCTTTAGAACTTTCTCCACCAGATTGTCCATAGCCAAGACCCAAATTTTTAGGCCTTACCCCAACCATTATTGGCTCAAATATACCCTGTGCATGTTTGCCCAATCCTTTTCCTTCATATCCCATTTTGGACATCAACTTGGACCCTATGCCTCTGGTATGTTTCTCGAAAGAACCAACATAAACATTCTTATCAGAATTTGAAGACAAACTAGAATTGTTTACCTCTTCTTCAATCTGATACTTGGCTAAGGATTCTTTGGCAACAAGGAGTTGTGTCTCCAACTCATGCATCCTTTCCAGCTTCATGTTTGCAATATGAAGTTGGCCTTCCATTTCCTGCAATTGATTAGAAAGCAACTGATTCTCTTCCCTCATGGAATTCAACTGCTCTTGAAGTCTAGGGCTCTTTCTTTCATCCTCATACATTTCTCTCACCATATTCATCATGATGAAAAATTCTTGCTTCAAGCCTTCATCAAAGAATCTTGTGAAGGAGGACGATTTTGAGAACTCACTTATGGAAGTTGTCATTATAAAAATGAACCAAAGAGCATCAACAAACTCAAACAACAAATACTTTGCACAATAATAAGGCAGTCAATCTCCAACACTGCTTAAGACACCTTTCAAGCTACATAATCAAGCTAGTGATGTCAGTCAAGCAACCTAGTGTTTTGATACCATCTGATCTGAAAATGGAATGTACTTGTTTAAGGGTGCAAGGTATCCATTTCCAATAATTTCAACTGTGAGCTAGACACTCCAAATGACCTCTAAAAATGTATAAGCTTCTTATTTCTTATATAGAGATAGACTGTAGGGGCATTCACTGGACATGTCACCTCTAAAAAGAGGATGAGTTCCAGAGGCTACCTAGCCCTCTACAGGCTCTGCCTAAAGAAATAACAAAGTAAACACTTAGAAGTCTTTGACATACACATACTTGAAGTTTAAGGTCTTGTGGAAAAAGACAAGTAACTTTCTGCAGCTGAACAGGTGATTATGTGTGTATGCAAGTTATATTTATTTGTTGTTTAATATTTTATATTAGTTTTGTTTAGCATATCATCTTCAGCAAATAAAGACATCAAAATGATAAAGCAGTTCACCCCCCCCTCTGGGCTACATCTGCTGGACCAAACCTCTCCAACTAGGCTTGTCCTCTTGTATTAAAATTGCTACGAAGGCTAATACAAGAATATGGGTGTCTCAAAGGACAGATCTGACTATAAATATAGAATCAGAAGATAGGAATTAGCCAAACATGCTCTTTCCCAAACACTAAACAGTGAATTTTGTACCTTATACACTTTCCCCAATTGGCCCTGGTGGCCCTTTAAACTTGCATGGAGAGTTTCGAGGTGAAGATGACCTCAATTGGTTCTGAAACCTCTACCATTAGACTCAGAAGGTCGAAAATAGCAGACATAGGCTTTTGAATCACCGAAAATGGATGAATATAGCCCCCAAACAGCTCCAACACTAAAATGGCCCTAGTGGCCCTGAAAGCTTCCCTGAAGCTAAACAGTAAAAAGAATGCCTCAAAAGGAAAAATGAGCTGTAGAAATGGATTTAAAAGGTCGAAAATACCCAAAATCAAAAAAAAAATTCGTCCAAAACCGACTTTCCTAGCCAAAGTTATGGCCATTTAAAGTTTCTCCAGTTTTTCCCTAGAAAAACTCCAGCTAACTTTAGTTCAAATAGCTCCGCCAATTATGGCGGGTTTGCCAAATTTGGCGCTCCTGCCAAAATTCCGCCAACTTAACTGCAGTTACATTTAATGTTTGGTGGTTGCCTCGGATTTCGTGCCAGGCGGAATATTCCTTTTTTAATTTTTTTTTTGAAAAATTAAAATTTCTAATGTTATGGACAAATTCTTCTTTTTGCCATAACTTCCTCATACGGTGACCGTTTTTCGAACCATTTGCGGCACCGGAATCGAGAAGACGAGCAATTTCCAGTCATTCAACTTTGAACCAGTTCTAAGCACTTTAAATTTTGAGCATTTTACGACACTTAGGACATGAGCACCTGATCAATTATAGTGTCACAATGTGAAGTTGCAAAAATTGCAATGTAATGTAAGGTACCAATAATGATTGTCATATTTCTTGTCACATTGTGACACTGTTTGTCACAATGCGATATTGTATAGATATCTACACCATTCAAACGTCATAACATTAAACCCTAAGTCTATTATAAACCCTAGATATTAATATTATAAACCCAAGGGATTAATATTGTAAACCTTAGGCATTATAAACCCAATGGATTAATAATATAAACCCAAGGGATTAATACTAAAAACCCAAGGGATTATAAACCCAAGGAAATAATATTAAACTGAAGAGATTAATCTTATAAACCTAATGTATATAAACCCTAAGATAAATTTTATAAACCCTAAAATAAACATGGTTGACCATGGTTGATTTTCATATCAACATAATCTTGTCATAATGTGATGTTGGACCATGGTTGAACATGGTTAAATTTCATATTGAAACAATCTTTGTCACAATGCTACATTGTACCATGGTTGACCATGGTTGATTTTCCATGATTAATTTCCATATTGAGGAAATGTTTCTCACAAATGCAAGGGATTAATATTATAAACTGAAGGAATATACACCCTAAGATGTGCATTTTTTTTCTTTTTTTTTTGATATTTCACTATTCATGTGGTACAAAATGTTTATATATATTTTAGAAAAAAAATGAAAAATAATATGAAGTTCAAAATGAAAAAAAACTATATTTTATAGGACATAGAAATTAATGACAAATTTACATACATTAAATTAGTCAGTTTCAAGAACGATGCCCTATGAATAATATTATACCCTATGAATATGTACCCTTAGATTAATAAACTGAAGGAATTGATATTATAAACCCAAGGGAATAATAAACCCAAGTAATTAATACTAAAATCCTAAAGAATTATAAACGTAATAGAATAACATTAAACCCAAGCAATTAATGTTATAAACCCAAGGTATATAAAACATAAGATAAATATTATAAACCCTAAGATAAATTGAACGATTAAAATCAATTTCTATTTATTGAAATTGAAAATTATAAAAGGTTATAATAAAATATTATTTTATTTTATATAAAATAATTCTATTTATAAATATATTTTACATTTTAATGTTAAAAATGTCCAATTTTCTATTAATTTAATAAACTGTATTTAAAAAACATTATTATATTTAAAGATATTTTATATTATTTATTATAAAAGAGATATAAAAAGTTAGACATCCAACTATTAAAAAACATAATAATATTTAAAATATATTTTTAAGTTTGACTATACATAAAATATAAAATATTTATCTTTATATATATATGAAATGATTATCATATAATATACATGATGTTGATATAAGAATATATCAGCATGATAAACCTAGATCTATTATAATTCTGGATTTGCCAACCACAGAGAGATCAAATCTCTTTTCACTTTCAAACATGTTTTCATATCAAGATATTTGATCCCTCTCAGTGCTTGGAAGATCTGAGTTAAGATGGATCTAGGCTAGTTTAATTACCTTCTTTAAATACACTAAATTTCACATAAATATCATGAGTTATCAATACCATGGGTCAATACCATATGCCATTATTTTATTTTAATAAGTTATTTTTATTTCATTGTTTTGATTTTTTTAATTTTATTTTCACACCGTTAAAATGCTTACATTACATTATTATTATTATTATTTTATATGTAATTCATTTGGTCAAAATATTAGACATTATATTACAACATCTCTACCAACTAAAGCTAGAGATAGCTTCTTGATGCAATAAACATTAAAATTTTATTATTATTAATAATTTTAAATATTCAACATCTTTTATATATAAATAATTACAAATCATATATATATATATATAGAAATTAAATCACTTTAGGTTCTATTTTGAAATTGAAAATATTTGAATTTTCGTGTTTTTATCCTTTATATTATACCAATTTTACAATATTTATAAATAAATTTAATTGTTAAATTAAAGTATAAATGAATTAAGTATAAAGTTTAAAAGTATAAATGAATGCAGTATAAAGATTAAAAGTATAAATGAATTCAGTATGTTTTCAAATTCTTGAAACATTTTAAATTATGTAGTTTAAATGTTCAATATCAATTGTATAATTGTATATTAATAATTGTAAATTATATATATAATATGGAAAAAAAGAAATTAAATCACCTAAAGAGAGAGCTTCTTCGTAAAATAAACATTAAGATGTTTTTATTATTAATATTTTTTAAATATTCAACATCATTTCTATATTAATAATTACAAATAATTTATATTAATAATTACAAATCATATAGATATATAAGCAAAGAAAAATTAAATCACCTAAAATGGTTGTAATTTGAAATTGGAAAAAATAAATAAATATTTAAACTTTCCTGTTTTTATCTTTTCTATTAATACTAAATTTATAATATTTATAAACAAATTTAATAATTAAACTAAAGTATAAATGAATTAATTATAAAGTTTAAAAGTATAAATAAATTTAGTATTCTCCAAAATCTTTGTTATAAACAAATTTAATTATTAAACAAAGTATAAATAAATTCAGTATAAAGTTATAAAAGTATAAATGAATTCAATATTCTCCAAAATTCTAGAAACTTTTAAATTAAGCAGATTAAATATCTTAATTTTTTTAAAGTCATGTTCTTAATTTTAAATAAATTTAATAAAAATATATATCCAAAACTAAAACATTAAAAGTTTTTTTTAAACATGCAACATTATTTCATTTTAGTGGATCTAGCTAGACAACAACCTCATTCCAATTGCACTGAGCATTATTGTGAATAAAAAAGGTACCTTTCCAAACCCCACACAATTTTTAATAATCTCGATTATAGTCGGGTTGAAAATAAGTAGCTTGTCAATGAGAATTAAATGAGCGGGTTGTATGCCAACCGTTGGATTTTGGCAGGCCAGTTATCCAACGGTATACTTCCCCCACTTATTTAATGCCCATTGGCAAGTAAAATAATTGTTGACGTCGAGTTCGACCATAGTCAAAAGTAAATCACAAATAAATTTGGAAAAGCAGAAGGAAGCATTAGGGGAATTTTGAGGTCTAAAATGAGCCTCCTAAAAAAAATTTACAACCAAAATACACTTTATAAGAACCAATACGATTCAAGATGATGATGTCAACCATGAGGGATGATTCACCAATTTTGGAGTAGAAAAGTAAAAAGATTAAAAAATAATAAAATAATAAAACTACTTTTTCAACTCATATTTTAACCTTATCTCCCTAAGGTTTTACTCAAATTTCGAACGGGAGTACTCATTAGATGCAAAAATTTATTCCTCATCCATGGGGTACCCATGTTGCATACTTTTGATGGACCCTGCTACACAAAAAAAATGAAAAATACATGAAAAAAAGTGATTGCAATCACATTTTTCATGTAGTAGGGTCCATCAAATGTATGCAACATGGGTACTCTTTGGATGAAGAATCAAATTATGCATCCAATGAGTGTTTCTACTCGAAATTTGAGTAAACCCATAGGGAGATAGGTTGAAAATACGAGTTGAAAAAATAGTTTTTTCTTTTTTCCCTCTAAAATTTGATGATGTAATCTAATCTTATTTTATTATTTCCACTATTATTTTATAATTTCCTTAGGATGCCCATTTTAGACCTCAAAAATCCCCTAATGGTCCTAACCTTGACCCTGACCCAAACTTGTTGCGCGCCTGGTATTCTTGCTTTTTGACAATTTTTCATAAAGCTTTTCTGCCCAGATTTTAGACAAAGACAAAACGAGGCAATGCAAAGCATGTGATTGAGACGCGTTAAAAATGTAAGGAAAATGTGTTGAAATATTGCTCAAGCTTTATACTTCATGTGAGGGAAAAACAAGTGCTACATAGTAGCTAGTGTCTGCTGCTTAGTTTAAATATAGCTAAATTAATGTAAAAAGTAATTCAAGTTAGTGTTAAGGTTTAGAATCTAGTCAATTTTGGTTTTACGTAATTATAATTCTGCATTGTGGTAGTGGAGAATCTAATCCTACCCAACTACAATAATAATGCCTTATTATAGTAATACTGTTTTTGTTGAGAAGACTGTCTAGAAAGTTTTACATTTTCTTAGGTACATTTTAAATGATGCTTGTTCTTGCTAGATATATCTCAAAAAGAATGGGAGAATATGTTTCTTATATATATATATATATATATATATATATATATATAATATGAAGTTACCTTATTTACTTAGTTATTTGCGTTTAACCATTTTAATTTATTATTAATAAAAAATTTACTAATTTTTTAACTGATATTAAGTAAATATATATGTACTTTTACTATATTTTAATTTATTTGTTAAAATTCATTTCATTTTTCATGTACTTCAAACAAATTTTGTAATAAACAATAAAATAAATAACTAGATAATATAAATAAGTGGTTTTTATTTTTAAACTAATTGTATAATAATTAAATGAATATATATTATTTTTTTAAGCGTTTAACTATTTTTAATATATATTAAACAAAAATTTATAGGTAAAATCTATTTTAACTTAATTATTAATGGGTTCATCCCATTATATGACAAAAATTATTTAATTCCACTAATAAAATTTTAAACATATTAACTAAAAACATTTATTAATTTTGAGCTTGTTAATTAATACTATTTATTGTATTGATACATAACCTCAATGGAAAATCATTCTTTTAACCATCTTCTTTAAATGCTATATCCTAAAGCATTTGAATTAATTGTAGTATTGTATAATATTCTATCTTTAATGTTTTAGTTGTAGTATTGTACAATATTCTATCTTTTTAAATTTTTGGTTAATAATAATAGTTAGGTTTAAAGTATGAGGGGTAACATTTAGTTTTGGAGTGTGAGATTTGGTTTAGTATATGAAACTAAAGACATGTGTAAGGTTAGATTTAAGTTATAATATTTAGTAATTTAAAAATAGAATAAATATAAGGAAACTGAACTCCATTAATTACAAGTTTATAATATTTGGGTGTTTTAATAATTATTAAATGCATTAATATTATTATTACCTTATTTTGTGGACCACCCACCAAATTATACTGGGATAATAAGGATTTCAATTTTTTCTATGTTTAGAGATGAATGGTAACCATAGCACTATCTTGACTCCAAAAATATATTATAAGCATACCTTCATTTTAATCTGCTCTTTCAACAACATGCATGTTCTTTATGTCCAGTATTTTAACTCAATTGCAAGTGTGATGTGACAGTGATGGCCCTCACCTTGCATAAATTAATATGTTGTGGCAGTTGCGGCAGTGGTGGTACAATGAGCAATCACATCATTCATAAAACCATGACTTTGGAGAGATCTTTGCACATCACTTGGTACATTTGTTAGATTTTTATTATTTATGTACAGATGTAATAATTACAGAATAAGACCTGAGTCACTAGTTAAAAGCTATGGAGTAATAAGATGTTCAAGATTATAGCCAATAACATTACACATAAAAGTTAATAAAAAAAGTGTAATAAATAAAAAAATAAATTGCAAAATTTTATTTTGGAAATTGAAAATAATTTAACATCTTTGACTAAAATAATAAGAGCTCAAGCCAAAACCTAATTCATAATACTTGTTAGTAACAATCATAATAATATTACGGAACATAAATATAAAAAATAAAGAACATAAATATAAAAAATAGATAAATTTTAATAGCAAAATCAATAAGTTAAATAATGTTATGGAGCATGGATATGAATAACAATTTGCACTTAAATTTTAATAGAAAATAAAAAATCAGAAAAATGATTTTTTTTTTACAAGCTTGAAAATATTTTAATTAAAGATAAATAGACATTATCACTGTATTTTATATATTTTTATTTATTATATTTATATTTAACTTGTGTGTTTATTTTATTATATAAATTATTTAATATGATATGATAGGTATAGACGGGTGTGGATTTTTTAATTTTTGATATGTTTTAATTTAATGCGGGATAAATTTTAATAGCAAATAAAGACAAAAAAAATTTATATTTTACAAACTTTAAAACATTTTAATTAAATGCGGAGAGTCATTATCATTATATATATATATATATAGTTTAATTTATTATAATTCTATTTAGCTTATGTGTTTATCATGTTACTGCTTGAGTAATCTTGTCCTCTCCACGTTTGTTGGCCTTTACCTTAGTGATTACATAGAATAATCCAAATTGAAAAGAGAGTGTAATCACCTATACAGGTAAAAAAATAATATGAACTATAAATTTTGAATACAAACATCAATTGTATCGAGGAGATAATATGGCACATGGAAGGAGATCACCTGTGCAAATTTTATGTACAATGGTAAAAGAGGAAATAGTTCTTGCCATCCTCGATTTCTCAACAACTTGTAAACCCCACTAGCTGTTAATACACCCTGCCAAAGAAATTTATCAAATTATTGTCTCTATCCTTGGTGTCAAGAAGCTAAATTATATAGTTTTTCTTGACATCAGTAGTGGGCATGGAAGTGGCCATGCTTGATTAGATCCTTATGTTACTGTAATTTTTACTGACACATTCAAAATTCATAAAATTGAAAACTTATTGGAGGAGCTATGAAAATGACCTCGAGTTTCTGGCCTTATAACATTTTTTCTTCCAATTCTTCAAATGATATGCATGGAATGCAATGGACATAGTAATTTGATTGCATTGAGAGAAATTCAGGCTAGTATATTGACTATGCGAAATAAATATGAGGTTTTTAACTTTTGCCTCCATGCCTTGCAAATGCTTCTTGTGCCTACCTCACCTTCTATGTTGAAATTGCAGAGTTATTGTGTGGTCCTCCCCTTCTATGTCAAGTGCCTCCATTTCAAATTATGCGCAATGCTCTGTCCTAGCAGTGGATATCAAATGTTGGCATTATGGTATTCATGGTTGTAGGTAGCTGATGTTGGCATTGGCTACATGATGGTAGCTAGCACATGTTGGCATTGATGACAACCTTGTGTTGCCTAGTTAATGTGTTGATGCCTTCCTTAGAGTATGGTTGCAGTTGGCATTGAGTTGATTGTGTTCGCATTGATGCCAACCTTATGATGTCAAACTTGTGATGTATTGATGGTTAGATGATGGCAGTGTGGTAGTGGTGTGGTTGATGGTTTCTCATGTGATAGTGGTGTTCATGACCTAGTGCAAGAGCCTACTATAGGAAATGGAGGTTGAGTTGTTGGCCTTATGATGATGCTACTGAGGTGCTATAATGTGTTGCAAGAGATGTTATAGGTTTTTTAAGATGTCTTGTAGCTTGTGTAGGTGTTAAAGTAGAGTGGAGGACTTTTTGATAGTCATGCCAACTCTTGTTTGTTAGCCGTCAGGTCAACTTGACAGTGGCACTTAGGAGACAAGTTTGATACATTTGCAGACGTGTCAAAGGTTGTGACAGGAGTTTGGAGGGATGTACAGGAGTTGGAGAAGGTAAGCAAGAGGTTGGAGGTAGTTCTGAGTTGGAGTTTTTGGGTTTTGACCATCCTCTACCCCAATTGTACCCATGTAGGCTTGTGGATGTGGTTGAAAGGCTCCAACCACATGGAGACAAGACTTTGCAGGGAGTTGCAACCAGGATTAGCCAGTTTTGTGCGTGCGGTTGAGATTTTTCACAAAAAATACTTTGGATTCCTCGCACACATTTGATGTATTTCGACATGGAAATTCCCATAACCTTCTAAATTAATTTGTAAAGGTTGAAATTGGTTTATTAAGTCCTCCAATGTGTGTGAACACCTTTAGTGCACAAGTAGTGATGATTATGGTTGGATTTTGTCAACTTTGTGCACTCTTAATCCTAGGACAAAAGTGGAATTCACCCCTAATGTTTTATATTCTTCATTTTTTAGCTAAGTGATGGTTGGTTTAGAGTGAGAGTGAGTTAGAGAAGGCTACATAGAGGAAATATGATTCATACCTAGTTGTGAGAAGAGATACTTTAGTGTATGAGTGCAAATGGAAGTGAATGAAGTAGATTGTTGAAGCGATGAATCAATATTTAGATCAGAATTGAGGCTGTTGTAGTAGAGATTATTTTTCAGTATATGGAACAAAGTTATAGAGTAAATATGAGATAGAATGTAGAGTGTCTCATATATTTGTGACTAATCCATTTTTTTTGCAGAGCTACTGGTGCATATGGAAGATTGTTTTGTTGTTGCGGATTTATTGAGGGTTTGATGTTATGGTTGAGTATGAAATGTGTTTTTGCTATTGGTTGTTTATGTTGTTATAGTTTTGATGGATGTATTGGAGCCACTATTTTGTTGGATTTGAGAGCATGTTATTTGTGGTGATTTTGATTGTTTTGTTAATGGTGTCTTGCTGTTGGAGATTGTAGTGCAGAGCTAAGTCTAGTTGAGTAGAGAATATTGGGATCTAGTATGAAAACATATGAAACAAGATTCACATAGAGTATAGGAGTAGTGAATTCATGAGAGTGGAGCAGTTATTTCAAAGTTTTAGTGAAAGGAACAATTTATCCATCTAATGGTAGTTGGATAGTCCAATCGGAGTTGAGTGATGATCATTGATCGTGGTGGCTTTCAACGGATGGTAGTCCATAGATCTGTGTGATAACAAAGTCTTTCGAGATGATCAGTAGAATTGGGTCTCCTAGCTAATTGGTGTTGGCCTTTTGTATATGAGGTTCAGTCTCCAGGATAATGGTAGTCAACTATCTATGTAAAGGACAAATTGCTTGACATAATAGAGGTTTAGAGGAGCACAACAAAAAGAAGGGTGGTTTTTCTCCCAAAAGGGTTTTCACCAGAAAACTTGTGTCTCATGTGTGATGATTCATTATGTGGTTGCGCTTTGATGGTTTTCCTTTAGTTCATGTTTCTTATATGTTTACATGTTTATCATTTACTTTCTTATGATCTATGTGAATATGATAACAAATGTGTGATTTAATAAAGCAAATAAAAGGCAAAATTTGGGAATAAGTCACAATACTGATTGATCCCCCCCTCTCAGTAGTGCTAAATGTTTCCAACAATTAGTATTAGAGGGGATCTCGGTTGTAGCTTGATCACTAGAGAGTAGATCTAGGGTTTGTTGATAGAAATTTTCATTTTTTTTAGAATGAGTTCTCAAGGAATACATATTCTTACTGCTCCATGTTTCAAGGAATAGAAATCAAGTGTGAAGTATAAATTATATTCTTGTGGTTCTAGCTTATGGAGATTTATTTGTGAAGGATATGATGATGATTCACCTTCATCCGAATAAATGAAGAAAAATGCTCAAGCAAGAAATATCATCTTAGAGAAATTCCATAGTGCAAACCTAGAGAAAGTTGGAGATTTAAAATATGCCAAGGAGGTTTGGTACAAATTGCATATGTTATATGGAGAAAGTTTCATTAGTAGTGATGAATAGCTTGAGGAGAGTATAAAAAAGAAGAAGAAGAAGAAGAGATCCAAGAAGAACAAACTCCAGTTGAACCAGATATACAAAAGGACAACAAATCTGAAGGTATAAGTTGCATTGATTTACTTTTGAGCTATATTTTTAGTAACAGTGGTGATACTAATTCAGAGTTGGGTAGTGAAATAGATGATGTTCGTAGTTTCATGCTACTTAAGGATGAATTTGAATGTGCCATGGTTTTTATTTAAGAGTTTTCAAATGAAATTGGTAGACTAACATATGTATGTGAGGAGTGTGAGAAGAAATTGCAGGTTTGTGATGAAAATGAGAAAAGTCTCAAGGAAGAGATCACTACCTTGAGGACACAATTGGAAATATAAAAAGTAATAGAAGAAGTCAATTGCAGCAAGCAAAAATATAGAAATGAATATGTTAAATAACTTGAAGGTGTGATTGAAAAATTAAGGAAGCAAATTGAAGAAAAAGACTAGCAACTAGAGCAAGTGAAGAGCACCATAGTAGTGAACAAATTTGGAAGCAATTTTCAAAAAGGAGAGACAAGCTCACATGTAGGAAATAATAATAAAGAAGAACCAAAGAAGTATGCAACAATGAATGTGAGGAACAATAGCAACAAGAAAGGAGAGAGAAAATAGATCTACCAACAAAAACAAAGAAGAAAACAAAGAGGAGCATTCACTTCTAGAAGATCATTTTCTCCTATGATTGATGGTAGTAGATTTCAGATGAGAAATAAAAACTCCTTTTCCCCCCTGATGGATGAGATTGAGTGCTTCAATTGCACAATTTTGGACATGTGGCTGCTACTTGTAGGAGGAGAATGCACACTTCTATGCAACAATTGATCAACCAAATAGAGGATATGCCTTAAGGTATACAAGTTCATTTAATGGATTTTGTTTTGCTTGTAACTTGTTTGGCCACAAGGCCATTGACTATAGATCTAGCATGAGGAGATGGAGATCTGATATGAGTAACAAAAGATCAGATCCTTTGGCTACATATTTTGGCCATATAGAGTGTTATGTGTGTCATAATTTGGTCACATGGCCAAGGATTGTAAGATGCCTAGATCCTTGAGGCGTTTGGTTCAAAAGAAACAAACAAAGGAAAATGTAAACCAAGGAACATGTGGAAGAAGAAAGAGCAGTAACTTGGAAGATGTGGCATTGCAGTTTTCTTGCAAGATGGATGAGGATGAAATGTGGTACATTAATAGCATATTCTCACACCATATGTTAGGAGATAGGAGGAAATTTCACTTCCCAAAGATAACCCAGACTGGTCATATTGTTTGTGAAGGCAATGAAACCACAATAGTGTTAGAAGGTAGTAAAGCCAATCTTGGTGAGAAGAGGACCAATGCAGATTATGTGTGGCTCATTGAAGGCCTAAACCATAGTATCTTGAGTGTGAGGCAAATAGTTGATGGGTGTAAGGAAGTGATTTTCAACTCCAAAGGTTGCATCATTTGGAAATAAAGATCAAAGAGAGTGATAACCAAGGGAGTCAAGACACCGGATAATGTGTACATGTTGAAGGGAAGAGTAAGTATAAAGAGGAGACCAAGAGAATAATTTTCCTCATTAGATTCAGAGTAGAAGAGATCAACCCCTACCGTAGTCCATTCTTGCATGTTAGATCTACTTGACTGTAGTAGTATGTATGAGACTAGCATGGTCTCAGGGGGAGCATTGGGAGCTTGAGGAGTTCTAGCAGCAATGAGTTTTGATCCAGTTCTTCCATGCATTTTTAGATCAGCCAAATCACTTCATATGAGGTATATCATGCTCAGGGGGAGCTATGTTTTCAAGGCTTGTTCCTTTATGTTTTTATTTCTTTTCACTCACATTTTTACAGCTGGTATAGTTATTTTTTATGAGTGGAAAGCATGCTATTATCAACCTTGTTGCAACTTTTATTGACCATTTTTCAGCTACCCTAGCATGAGGACAATGTGGCAATGACATGCATATCGTGACTTGAGACATGGACCAGCCATGTATGGACTGTTATATTCAGTTTATTACAACCATGTATTTGTCATTGATTCATCATTTTATGTTGGTAGAGGGCTCAGCCATAGTGGATTGGTTCATTATGTTGATAAGCATGTTTTGAAGGAGTTTCATGGAGTTATTTTGCAGCCACATGTATGGGATAATGACATTGTAACAACCATGTTATGTTATGTTTTAGAGTCATTGGTCCATAGGAGATGATGATAGCAACAATGTAATTCATTGTAAAATCCTTGTAAAATGCTCATGACACTATGTACTTGTATTATGTTTGTCATTGGTTTTATAGTCACGAGTCATGAGGTCATATATTGGTCATGTATGAGGTATTATGCTGCTGCTACAACCATGTATTTATCAATGTATATGTCATTTGAGTCATGGTCATGTGGAGTCTTGGTCCATATGGTGCTTCTTTTTTGGCAAGGAAGAAATGTTTGCAGCGGAAGCAGGTCATTGTAGGTTGAATTGATGTTGGAGATGGCATATGTTCAGGGGGATCATTATTTGTTCTTATTCCCTTCAGCCATCTATTGTTAGCATTATGGTCTGCTTGGAGGTGGTTATGATGTGCCTCATGATATGTTATGTTTGTTGGGTTTTGACCTCATTATATGAGCTGAGAGGTTGATGATGGCAATTGATGTTGCTGCTATGGAGAGTTGGATTGTTGCCTCATGTGCATATTGTGATTCATGGTGTTTATGGTTGACTCATGTTGGAATATTGTTGTTGCTACTAGAGGTTGATTGGATTGTATGCTAATTGTTGATACTTATGTTAAACCATGGATGTTTAGTGACATGTTGCTCTGAATGTTGCTTGGTCCATATGATACTTGTTGGAGAGTATGGTAATTGGTTGATATGAATCATATTTCAACCATATGGAGGTTAGATTCTTTAGTGTTAGTACTTGTATTCTTACGACCTTTTCACATGGAGTTGAACCTTTGGCATTGATGTTAAAGGGGGAGTGATAGAGGATGATGGTCTAGAGATCGTGTGTGGTTTCCATCAATGCCAAAGATGGAGATTGTTGGCATTATGGTATTCATGGTTGTAGCTAGCTAATGTTGGCATTGGCTTCATGATGGCAACTATCTTATGTTGGCATTGATGCCAACCCTGTGTAGCCTAGTTGATGTTTTGTTTCCTTCCTTGTAGTATGGTTGCAGTTGGCATTGACTTGATTGTGTTGGCACTAATGTGAACCTTATGATATCAACCTTGTGATGTATTGAAGGTCAGATGATGGCAATATGGTAGTGGTGTGGTTGATGGTTTCTCATGTGTTAGTGGTGGTCATGACCTAGTGTAGGAAATGGAGGTTGAGTTGGTCGCCTTATGATGATGTTGTTGAGGTGATTTAGTGCATTGAAAGAGGTGTTAAAGGTTTTTTAAAATGTCTTGTATCTTGTGCAGGTGTTAGAGGAGAGTGGAGGACTTGTTGGAAATCATGCCAACTCTTGTTTGTTAGACCTTAGGTAAACTTGACAGTGGCACTTAGGAGACAAGTTTGATCCATTTGTAGAGGTGTCAAAGGTTGTGACAGGAGTATGGAGGCATGTATAGGAGTTGGAGAAGGTAAGCAAGAAGTTGGAGGCATTTCTGAGCTAAAGTTTTTGGATTTTGGGCATCCGTTGCCCCAACCACACCCATGAAGGATTCTGCATGAAGTTGAAAGGCTCTAACCGCATGGAGACAAACCTATACATGCACTTGCAACCAATATTAGAAAATTTTGTGCATGTAGTTGAGTTTTTTTCATGAAAAATACTACATATTCCTTGCACACATCAGATGTATTTCGACATGGAAATTCCCATAATGTTCTAAATTAATTTGTAAAGGTAGAATTTGGTTGATTAATTCCTCCAATGTGTATGAACACCTTTAGTGCACAAGCAATGATTCTTATGGTTGGATTTCATCAACTTTGTGCACTTTTGATCCCAGGCCAAAATTGGAATTTCCCCTAATGTTTTATATTCTTTATTTTGGAGCTGGGTGATGGTTGGTTAAGTGTGAGAGTGAGTTAAAGAAGGCTACATAGAGGAAAAATGATTCAAACCTAGTTGTGAGCAGAGATACTTTAATTTATCAGTGAAAATGGTAGTGAATGGAGCAGATTGCTAAAGCAATGCATCAATATTCAGATTAGAATTGAGGCTGTTGTAGCAGAGATTATTTTTCAATATATGGAGCAGAGTTTTAGAGTCAAGATGAGACGGAGTGTAGAGTGTGTTGTTATTTGTCATACCATCTGGAATTTATGTCAAATGGTCCTATCCTTCATCCATGGTACATAGGAGGACTGGTGCAATCTTGGTTCACTAAAAAAATGAGAGAAAAAATTCAGAGCCTGAAGCCAAAAGGGAGAGACAAAATTCAGAGGCTGAAATCAAAAGGGAAAGGTCGGCCATCTGGATGTCGATTTAAGAGAAGGCTCAACACTTCAGGACCCGATATCGAAAGGAACGATAGGAAGCATATCAGTATTTTGAGATATCGTAGGTTAGAACATGGAGGGGACCTCGACGGTGTATTTAAAATAAGACCCAAAATGGGATATCAAGGCAAGCAGTTGGAAGGAAGGAACATAAGAACCTCTCAACTCTTTATAAAATTAATTATTTTGAAAGCTCTGAGGATTATGGAGAAATAGCATTACAAAGGAAATCGTTAGAAAACCAAAGGACCAAGGGACCCTTTCTCTCTCCTCAAGATGAGACACATGGCAACAGGCGATTGGCCCTCAGGAGCGAACGAGGAAGATGACATCAGTAGGACATGTTAGTAGAAAGGACAAGTGGCAGTTGTTTATTTTTGAGTAGCTTGGGAGGTACTCCAAGCTCTAGGGTTCAGGGTTAGGAGTGTGAAGCACCACAAAAGTCATGTATGGGCTTGTAACCAAGGTTGGGGTTTTGTACCTGAAGGAGTTGGGCAAAAACCATGTGGAATTTAAGCATGAAAAAATTTGAGGTGATAGAGGATGTTGAGACAAAACGAACGCATCAAGAATCACTCAACTCAAAGCTCTAGACCATGAGATATGAATTTTTGAAGATATTGTGTGGGCTTGGTCAAGTTCATCCTAGTAGTTGGAGACCTTATGATAGCTAGACAATCCATCCTCAAGAATTTGTTGGAGCCACATGTGAAGGATATAAATTAGGCACATGTGTGAGTTCATTTATACATCTAGAAGTGCACAAACTCATTGAGATACACTTCTGAAGCAAACACAATCAATTAAGGACAAGCCATGAAGGAGGATGTGACTATTTTAGGTTAGTTTCATCTCCTATGCCGGTCCAAGTTGAGGAGCAGGCAGGCCGCAACTCCTAGATGATTTCTAGGTTGTTTTAGGGTCTCTTAAGGTTTGGTTTACGTCTTCTTTAAGGATCCATAGGGTAATTGAAGTCTTCTGGGAGCGACAGGCGAGTTTGGGCAGTTGTAAGAAGAGGCTGAGACCTTGTTTTAGGGAGTAGTTCAGTTCCATAAGAAGAAAAGGAGAGGCCGCAAAAATTTCACAGAAGTTTGGGAAAGTTTGAGTGGGATGACAATGACTATCATCTTGCCCTAACTAGAGACCTTAAATTGAAACAAAGATATACCAGTTAAGAGGAACACACAAGTTGTATCTATGTTGAGTTTGTGATAGGTGGAAGGCTATCCTAGTGTCGAAAAATTTGTAGTGGCCCATGGGAGCCATTTGGAGGGAATAACTTCGTGGTTAGAAGCCACTCCTAGGAGTATATTTCATAGTGGAGTATTGGGCATCATTGGACTAGTGGAGGGCAACGTGTTGATGGCCCAAAGTAGTCCTTACAAGCAGTCATAATGATAACTTGATAAATGAAGGTTGGGTGAAGGATTGAGCTTAATGTGTAGCTCTCTGATGGAAAAAAGAAGTTACTTGAGGGAATATTGGAGCTTAGGTGTTGGCCTACCTAGAAGAGAAAATTGGATCAGCCCGTGTTCATTGTAGCAGAAGCGACTTGCAGTAGTGATAGATGGTAGTGCTCTTTGGGTTCTATGTGTTGTCTCTGGATGGACTAAGGGGTAGCTAGAGAGCAGAATGGGAGCGAAGGACTGAAAGAACGAGATATATCATAGAGACTACAATGAGATTATCAATGTATATTGTATTCTTGTACTTATGGATAATTGAGGGCCATTATCACTTGTATGAGATCCCTAGACAGTTGTATTATATGTTGGTTAATATCATAAATTTGGGTTAAAATTTGTAAAAAGTTGTCTATACCTGTGCATGTGTGATTTACTACTTTATATTGTTCTGTTATGCAAAGTAGCTTTCTTGAGACTTGTTGGTTTGGTAGCTTCAGAGATTCTAAGATTCTATCCTAGACCTGAGATTGTGGAAATTCAACAACAATTAGTTTCAACATTTTTAGGTGGCCTAGTAGGGAAAATCTATGTGACACTTCTCACTACTCAGGAGGGGCCACGTGGAAATGATGACCTCAGCATTACATCATCTCAGAGATCGACATTTCGAAGGGAAGAGATCTTAGAACTCCTGTGTATTTGCAAATCTAAAAACTTTTGATGAAAGGTGATTCTAATGTATGATTGACACTTGGTCATGGGGACCCAAAAGAACCAAGGAAATACAAAAGGCCTTATCACATAGTGTTGTAAAGGCTACACATGGAAAGTATTTCGGAGGTCGGTTTATTAGAGGTAGTAGGCATCGTAACTCCATTCTATTTGCATTTTGAAAAAGTTATGATACTAAGGGGCTTCGATGTTTTGGTGTCCTTTGGTTATGGAAACCCAAATAATAGAGGGAATAGAGAAATTACAAAGGGAAATAGGCCCCCAACAGGAGCCTGAAGGCTTTAGCACGCAAGTCCCAAGTCGCCAATCATGAAACCTGATCCCATGGAGGAAAAACAAGAAGAGGGATGAGAGCAAAATGGCTGAAGGCATCAAAATTCTATGATTTCGTAGAATTTATTTTTATAAGAGTTACGATATATTGAGCCTTGAAACTGTAATACAGACAAAATGCATGATGAATGGTTCAGAAACTATTAGTTTTGTTTAATCTTCAGTCAGTGCAGATCACCTCCAATGCCACCACACCAAATCATGACCTGATCCAGTAGGAGGGAATTTAAGGAGTTAGAAGGAGAAAGTGATAGGAGAAGTGAAAAATAACCGTGGTAGGAATATGATGATAGAGGTGTGGTTAGATCATCATCCCACCACTAATCCAAATACTGGAGCTTGAGTCCACCTTAGGAGATCATAGGAATCAACATCAAAGATATTTTACTGTGTGTTGACAATGTTGGACCTACCATAATTCAGGGGATCTCCTCGATATGAAGTCTTAACTAGACCTAACACCATTTGGACTAGGATTCCCACCGGTGGGTGGTAGTGTAATGCCTTGACTGCAGTAGTGTGAAAAGGTAAGTATGATAATTTTGGGTAATAACATGTGTGTGACCCTGCGGAGAGTCAAGTGCGATGCATGAAGGTTCTAACAAGCAGAGGGGAAAAGAGAGTTCGCACCTTAGAAGCCTGTAATAGTACGTAGCTTGAATGGAACACATGAGCATAATTACATCACAAGTTAAAATGCAGAATAGTCAACAAGTTAAAATGATGAGTTAATCCAACAATGTGCATTCAAAAAGATTCGCACAAATGCATACAAAGTAGTTCATAAGAAAATGTGTAAGTTAAACAACATTGCCAATACAACAAGATTATTCCTACTATATTAACAACATATGCATGAGAGCATGCTAGCTGTGATTTGATTATTATAAGTGAAATTTCCGTCCATACATACACCATTGACGACCACTAGCCCCACTAGTGGAACATTACAGTTAAGAACACCTGCTCCTCCAAAGAATTATACTCTCTCTACACTATGGAGAATCCAAGGCTCTTCACAATACTCCCAAGCCTTTTCTAAGCCTAAGCCTAGCCAAAATCTTGGCTCCCAAAAGCCTATTCCATGAGTTATGAGGTCCTACTTATAACAAAGGGTGGGGTGACCCTTGACATTCCCCTTTATGACTCTTTGACTTCCCTCATGACTCTTCAAATTCTTCACTAAATGACACGTTACATTACATAATGAATTTTCATTTTCCAATATTGACACTTGGAATTTCACTTACAATATATTTACAATAATATTTCATTTTCCACGTGTACCCACATAATAAAAAATAGGCTAGAGACAACCTGACAAGACATAACACTATCATTTTGAAGTTTAGGAGAAGTCCAACTCGATAACCTCCACTTGGTGCTTCTTGGGCACATATTGGTGCCAAGATTGGTATTGTGTGATGGTGTTCCTAAAATGTTTGATGGTGTCTTTTTGGAAGCAGACTACTGCCTCCATGAAATTTAGGTATATGGTCTTGGAACCTGTATCCAATTCATTCTGAAGCATGAGCAACATGGTCTTGACCATGATAGGACCACCGATGTACTTCTGCATGTTGTGTGTGTTTAGCTCCAAGTGTTCTCTGGTGGTCTCTCGTCTTAGCTGCTCTAAGTACTCATTGATATCTAGCTGGACTTGGTTCTTGGGTTTAGCATCGGGGAGGGAATCAATTAATGGGATCCTATGCTTTCTCACCATGACATCCAAACCAGTGTAAAATCGCACATATGAGGCCTATATGCTGTCGATGAATGAGGTGAGCTGCTCGTTGTTCTGGATCAACATTCAGATCCTTTCTTTCTCCATATCTACATGTGGATTCATCTTCTTCTCTAAGTCAATCAGGTCCACTTTGTACCACATTGTCCATTCTTATACATGGGTGATGACAGCATGTATTTTTTGAGAGTTTGAGCAAACTCTTTTATCTGTTGTTGTAAGCCACACATACAAACAACTACTTTATTCCCGGTGACAAATCCCTCACAGAGCTTCTGCATGGTATCACCAAGTTTTGGTACTTCAACAAGTATCATTATATTCATCTCCTTGGAAATGACATTCCATGTTGATGCTCAAAGTTGTTCTGCCTCTTGCCTGGCAGCATGCAAGTTCCTTCCCAGTTTTTCTTTCTCAGTTGTCAGATACTTAACATTTGAGCTTGTTTCTCCTGCGTATACCAAGCTGGCTTAGACAAGGGAAGTTGGATGCTTCCTGGTGTTTGAAACTCTCACCCTTTCCTTGATGAATGCAGGTGATGTGTGATCATCTGGAAAAATATTTCTCCGTGCATGTACAATCTTCTTCTACAACTCATAAAATGATAGATTGGACACATCCATGATCGGATCATCATCAAGGATAACAACATCTCCTTACTCACTCGAGACTGGTTATGATACCATAGGTGGTGGAGACTGAAGGATGACCCATGGTGCTTTCAACATCAGTTCAGTGCCTTCCCACTGCAAATCCTGCTCTACCTCCATGCCTGTCACTTCAATCAATTTCTCAATCTGTTGAGCAAGATCCTAATCCTACATCTGCTCACCTTCCTCCACTGGTGCTGGTTGTTCCAACTCTTCAACTTGCATGGGCGTTATTTCCTCCATCAATGCACCTTACCTTTGTTGTTGTTCCTACTTCTCCTTCACTTCTCGTTCTCTCCTCCTAAACTCCTGTTCTTCCTCCAGCTTCTTCTCTATCTCCTTAGCTTCAACTTTTCTCTTTTCCTCTGTTATGCTCTCTTGATCCTCTGCTCCCTCTTTTCTTCCACTGCCAAAGTTGTCTGCATGAAGATTGAATCTAATTTCACTCTATAGCTTTGTTGTCCTTGTATTCTATCAACAACTTCCTCTTTCCTTGATCTTGTACTGGATTGTTGCCTTCTACTTACTGCTGTAGGACTTGCTTCCATGTTAGTGTTGACTCTGTTTCTACAAACAGTTGAGTGTTTGCATATATTGGCAAGTTAACTGACGCTTACTCAACTACTTCCCCTGTACTGCTTTTAGTGGTCTATCTTGAAGAATCTCTCTTTGGTGCCATGATAACAATAATTGATGGAGAGAAGTGCTTCACGAGTGTGGTACATGTGGGACAAAAAGGACACTCATGGAAAAAAAACATTAGTTCTTGCAAATCTAGCTTCACAGCATAATAAAGAAACAATCAAGGAATTTGCTGAGATGAATTGCACAAGTTTGACTGACAACAGTGATTGATTGATTGTGGGAACTTCACACTGCACATTCTTTGTATTCAGTGTGGAAGATTGATGACTGGAACAATGCAATGTGTAGTTTAGTCTAGGCCAATGCATGGGAGAGACTGCACATTGCATAGTTTCAGTGGCCAATCTGGGATACTCTCTCCTGAAATTGTGAAGTACGTAGTTGGAGCTAGCCCAGGCCATGCTCTGCACAATTCTAGAGGCTAAGGCAGAGGCTTGCATCCCCAGATTTCGCAGTGCATAGAGAGATCCGGGTAGGGGAAACCTAGATCGACCCAAGGGAGTGTGAAAAACAAGTAGATTTGCAAGATGGTGTGAGGATGAGTGAAAATCTAACTAAGTGTAGATGCATGCATCTGAAACAAGTGCAACAATTGATTAAACTGAAGGACAACAAAGCATGTGAAGAGAGTAACCACAACACCAATAGTTGGTGCAAAAATAGGAAAAATCATGCAACACTTGGGAAAGGAAATCTATAAATTGAAACAACACTTATACAAGCTAAAAAAAATTAAAACACCAACAATCGGGCAAAGAAACAAGTGAAACAAATCTCACACAAGTGCCTAAACAACAAAAAGCGACAAAAAAAGCAGTGAAAGATGATAAAAGAAAAACTCACACGGAAAAGCAGTGACGATGCTCTGAAGATTCCTTGACCTCCTCGGGAATGCTAGAGCTCCAAGGTCGAGTGTGCAAAGAAGATCTAGTAGCATCGATTAAATATATTTGGCCAAGTGGGTTTATGATGTGCATAGCTAAAATAAAGGAAAAAGAGACACTTGGCAAAAATTTCTAAAAATGGTGCAAGTGCCTCCCTTAGGTTACTAAAAATAGATCCCTATTTTTTAGGGATTCTTTTTTCTTTTTTCTTTTTTTTCTTTTCCGAAAAAAATGCCATTATTTTCTCGAAAAGATTGCATTATTCTAGGAAGGACTGGACAAATCTCTGGCTCATGCACTACGTACTTTCTTGGCACAATGAGGTTTGCACATTTTTTGGGCTCAGTGCTTAGTTGCCCCTCCATAACTGCACATTTCCATATCTCAAGGCTCACTAGTAGTCAGGACTGCACAATTCCCAATAGCAAGGCCAATTGCCCTCAAGAATTGCGTAGTTTTCTAAGGCAAGCCCATAAATGTTGTGGGACTAAGTTAGGAGATCGACTTGTGGGTTAGAAAATCAACTAAGTGAGCAAGCACAAGCCAATATGAAAAGGATAAGTCTTAGTTGAAGCATGGAAACTTTTATTAGTGCAACATGAGATGCTTTGGTTTAGAGGGAAGGCTCCAAAATCAAAGCATATGAAAAATTTTGGAGGGTGGTTGTAGCCGTTGTTGGCATTATGATACAGGTGTTGTCCTTGATGGCAACTCACTCAGATGAAAGTTCACAATGTTGCAAGTCAACAACAAAGGATTACAGATCAGACTCCAAAGAATGAAGAAAGAGAGGTATACGCTAGTTCACTTTGTCTAAGGCGCGTATACACGCAGTTTAACAGAACAAAAGTAGCGTATAATGTATACATGCACTTTCACAGGAGGAAAAGCGCATACATGTTGGAAAAATAAGTTTATGGTCCAAGGTATCTGATCCAAGGTATTTTGTTCCAAGGTAATTGGTTCGAGGCATTTGGTCTAAGCTATTGACCCTAGGTATTGGGTCCAAGGTATTGGTCCTAGGTGGTTTTGGTCCAAGGTATTGAGAAAGGCCTAAGAGTATATAAGGAGGAGAAGATCATTAGGCCATTGGGTGCAAGAAATGAGATTCTAAGGAATACTTCTATCTGAAGTATATATTATGTTGGAGGGTTATGTTTGGGACTGGATCTGAAATTTTCATGTGCACCTTGAGTGCAACATTGGATCAGGAATCATGAGACTTGAAATGACGTATTCTTGAATGATCAGATATTGGTTGAGACCAAATCTGATGTTTTGCACCTGTTCTACTTGTTATCTATCATTATCTGGGTTTTTCTAAAGTTTGAAGTTGCAGCAAAGTTCTGAGTCAAAATTTGCAGATTTGTACACAGGTTCGTCTCGTCCGAAGCGCGTGTACACGCAGTTTCGACTCTATCAAGTAGCGTATGCGAAAAGAAAAACATCTGTTCAGATTTGATTGATCTATCTAATCAAATTCTATTGTTTTACTGCTTTCTCTCAATGAAGTCCTCTTAGATCTGAACGTAGAACTGTTGTATAAGGAAATTGAGTCTGATTGATTGATTGATTGAGAAGGAAGGGTGATCCTTGCTTCTATCTGTTTTGAACTCTATAATATGATAGTAGATCTTCATAATGTCACTGATTGGTACAGTTTGTGGTTTAGAAGTTTATGATTCAGTATCTTTAGACATATACGCAGGTTGGTTTAAAGGAAGTAGTATATACATGTAGGTTGGGTTCAACCAAGTAGTATATACTCTAATGCATGATTTTTGAGGTTGCAGCTGGTTCTGGATGATGATGCAGGGTTTTGGGTTCAGTACAGTGTTCTAGTGTCAGTGATCTGATTGTTCAGATTATCTGAATATTGGTTGATGCAGTTTAACTTTAAAATACTATGATGGGTCCAGTGTGAAAATTTGATGAAATGTGGCCTTCAGCTTGTGGTGTTGTGATACAAGAGTATCCAGTCTGAAAATTCATAAAACGTGGTCCTTGGTGGAAGAGTGGAGTTTTTCTGTAGGTTGGCACCTGCGTACTAGAAAACATATTGGCTAGTACAAGAGCTAGGGGATTGTAGCTCCCTTCTAGTAGAAGATGGAAATCAAGAGAAGGTTGTAACCTTCTGCAGGTAGAAGCCTACGTACTTGTATGAGTCTGCACCAGTACAATGTTGTAAACAAATTTTCTTATTATTAAAAGAAGATAGAGACGACAGCAGCAAGTGGTTTTTACCCACATTGGGTTTCCACCTTAAATCTTGGTGTTCATGTGTGTTGCTTATGTGTGATGCTTTATTATACTTTTACTGCATTTTCTAATAAATATTTGATATACTGGTTTAAGCTCAACACATGATAAATTGTCTAAATCACAAGTTCTCTGCATATACGCTGGTTTCTTTAAGCACAGTTGCATGTACACGCTAGTTCACTTCACTGAAGTAGCGTATATAAATATGTTTGGGAATTAAACTTATGGATTCGATAATACTGATTCACCCCCCTCTTAGTATTATTCTTGATCGCTTGGAGGGAGATCCATCAACATGAATAGTCAATAAGGCATGGGATCCATCAGACCGCTAATCTTCGATGGGAGCAAATTTGTTTATTGGAAAATAAGAACCACATCCTATCTACAATTACTTGGAACGGATGTCTGGGAAATTTTGGAAGGAGGATATACATTTCCAACAATAATTCCTACAGATACAGCAGGTAAAAAGCAATATGAAACCAATGCCAAAGCTGTCAATACTTTATTGGGAAGTCTGTCACAATCAGATTTTGTCAAAGTCATGTAGCTCAAATCAGCCAAAGAAATATGGGACAAAATCATTCTGAGCTACGAAGGAGACTCTCAAGTAAAATGTGCTAAGCTTCAAACTCTCAGAATTCAGTATGAAACTCTTAAGATGCATAGTGATGAAAGCATAGCTAGTTACTTCCTATGTATAGATGAGGTTGTCAATTGTATGAAGAATCTGGGTGAAGAAATTAAGGAAGTTACCTTAGTTGAGAAAGTTTTGAGATCCTTGTCTGCTAAATTTGAATCCAAAGTGTTTGCCATAGAAGAAAAACAGGATCTGCAGAATATCACTATGACGTAGCTTCACGGAATCTTAACTGCCTTTGAGATGAGAAAAGGAGGACCATTAGATATGAGAGAAGCCGCATTCAAAGCTCCAACAAAAGGAAAGGAAGAACACAATGACTCAGGACATATTTCAGAAGAAGAAGATGAGGTAAAATTTGTCAAAAGCTTCAATGGGGTTCTGGAAGGTTTAGAGGTAAGTTACCCTTCAATGCTTTTCTTGTGGTAGAGTCAGTCATTATGCTGCCAGATATCCTCATAAAGATACATTTGAAAAAGGAAAGGAATATGCAAAAGGGAATAGAAAACAAGTTGAATAAAAGGAGTTACTATACTCATGAAGATAGTGATGGTTTATCTAATAGTGATGAAGATGAAACTGGACAAGATTACAGATTTCTCATGGCTTATGACGATGATAATTTTTGGGATGCTTTAGAAGAGGAAGACCTTCATGAAGAAATATCTAAACTAAAAAGTTTTTTAGAGGAAAAGAATATGATTATAGATACCTTAACATACCAACTCGCTGAAAAAGAAAAACACAATGAAAAACTAGAATGTGAAATTGTGGGTCTAAGAAAGGATCTTGAGAAAATGAGCCTCACTGTGTAACCATATTTTCAAGCAAAACCTGCCAATCCTGTGACCCTCTGATAAATTTTCCATTGAAGCTTGAAATCGAGCTCCTGTTCGCCTGCAAAACCACCAAAAGCACCTATAAAATCTGCGCTCTTCTCACTATTTTTAAGCTTCCTCGTTAAAAACTCTGTAGACTTTGTATTCCCTTTGAGTTCCACTCAGTAAGGCCACTTTCGCATAGAACTAAAACTGCAAATTTCCTGCTAAAAAGCCCTCTGTCAGAACTCTGTTTCCTGTTGAGACATAGAATCAAATCTAATTATAAGCACAGTAAACCATGGAGGCTCCAGTAGCCCTAAACATTGCACCGTTGAATGCACCTCATAAGCAGCTGGAGTGGTTACCTCTAGATGATAGGGATTTCCAAATTGATGACATGGAGGGTCACAAGCCTCACCTGCAAGCTTTTTGTAAAATAAGGAATAGTCATAAAAACAACACTAACATATTCAGAATCTGGGAGTCCAATATGCCTATATACTACCTGCCTTCAGTCAATGTCTTCCCTGACCTCACCCATCAATGTTGTGCTAATTATGAGCCTTATCAAAGGGCAGTAATGGACCCTGCTGGAAATGTCCTCTTTTACATTACCCCTCAGTCTATAAATGAGATGCTGCAGATCGAGCCAGCTCAGCCTTTGGTCCCTCTCACCATGAAAATTTTTCTGGACCAAGCCTCCAAGTTGTCCTCTGCAGAAATTGATCGAATTGCCAAGCTGTTCATGCCACCAGATTGCTACTCCAGATACAAAATTTCCTACCATCATGCCTGGTTTAGTGAAGTTGGAAAAATGCTCATAAACATGATTTCCTACATTCTAGGATTCAGAACAAGTGAAATTGTAGATGAAACTATCTTTGCTTTAATGTCCATGTTTGCTCCAGGACAGCCCCTTGCTGTCAAGTATGACTATGCCACCTTCATAGCCAAAAATATTCATGAGCAGTTCATGAACTTAGAGAGGGAGAGAGTGTTCAAATACACTGCATATATATACCATTTGATGCTGTACTATCAACTTGATAGTTTCCCAGTCCCCCTTAAAAAGTTGGATGCTAAGGGGGAGCGAAGGTCTGTAATATTTTGGTCCTCAGTATTCCATCATGTTGGCATCTCCCCATACACATATTGTGAATTTATTGACCTTTTCATATATCCAGCCACCTATTTATTGTCAATAACGCCTCCTACTAGGCTCTCTGCTAAAATGCAGAAAATTTTGCACCTATCAAAGGAATACAGCATTGGTGATTGGTACTTTTACCAAAACCATACAGTGATTAGGATCTATGGCTGTCAAATGGCTCCCTTCAAACTGCCAAAATATGTCCCTATGAGACTCTTTGCCCTGGAATACTACAGGTAGTTCAGTAGTTCAGATCTGACCCATTTCTATGGTGCTAGGAAAAAGGCACAACTTAAGATAAGGCACCAACTGGGCCCTTTTATCTTTAATAAAAGGGAAGAAGCATGGAAGGAAGCTGACACCATTCTGAGAGATAAACTCAAGCTGAAACAAAGTTTTCTTTGGGCACCATATGACCCTGAACATTTCATAAGCTTTAGGAGAGTCAAACACAAGCTTACAGGATATGTGCACTATAGTATCCCTCAAATTGAACAATATGCCAATCAACAAGAGTGGGTAGAGGGCACACTAGTTGAAGAGCTTACTGAAGAAGAGATAACAGAAAAAGAAATCAAAGACCTTGAAAAATCAGTTGACCTGGAATCTTTTGGACAGGTGTTTTTCACATCTCCTCGACACCTTGGAGCAGGCACCTCATCTGCCACGACTTCCCAACAACCTGCCCAAGTAAGTGCTCCACCTGCAGGGACATCTAAAGGAAAAGAGGTGCAACATTCAGAGCAGCAGGTGCACCATTTAGAGCAGCAGGAGATAATGGCAGACCGGCCAGACACAAGCAAAGAACAAAGTCAAGGGCAAGCCCCTTCAACACAAGCAAAAGCACCTGAGGTCCCTGTCTTGCAAACTCCTCTCAATGAGGAAAGAGCAAAGAAAAGGGACAGGCAGGAAGAGACACCCACAGGGGCCTTCACAGAATAGGAAGGAGAGAAAAGGTAGAGGCTAAATCCCTATTCTGAGGAAGAGTTGATAGAGGAGAAAACAGGCAACCAAAGGGGTGAGGAAACAACTGAACAGCGGATTCCTCTGAGCATGGAAACATCGGCTAGCTCCTTTCAGCAGGAGCAAGAGAGACAACAAGGTGTGGAGGTTACCTCAACCTCCACCAAGCAGTAGAGCAAGCAAGGCTCTGACATAAAGAAGGCATTCACCGAAATCAAGGCCATAAATGAGCCAGTAAGATTCCATCTCTACAACCAGTTGCTAAGAATGGCTCCCACTAATCAACAGAGGCTAATGGCAGCCTATGACATCCAAGAAGGGAAAATGACCCTCAGTCATTTCAGACCTACAGTACAGCAGCCCCAATCCACTGCTGATTATATTAGGACCAATCTGGAAGTGCTTGCTAAAGACATCCATCCAATGGACCAGATTGAGTTACACAAACAAACTGGAGAAATGGTGTACTCCACCCTGGCAGATAAGGCAATATTGGCCCACAGATTGCAGAATTCACTTCACAACACTTCTGCCCAATTAGAATTGGAGAAAGCTTCATCACAGGCCAAGGACAATAGAATCAAATCCTTGGAGGAGATCATTATGGAGCTGGGACATGATCCCAATGATCCCAAGGGCGTGCAAGCTTTGATTAAGAAGAAAGAAGAAGACATAGCAGCCCTTAGAAAACAACTCAGGCTGCCACCTACAATTCATCCTCAAACCACAGAAGTAGCACAACAAAAAGAAGAGGAGGATGTAGTTAGTTTGCTTATGAGGATGCATAAAATATTGATGGAAATAGAGAGTGCCTTGGAGGCATCACTGCAAGGGAGACAGGGAGAGTTGGCCTCTTAGCCAACTCAAACAGCTTTAACTCTTGAGACTGCTCCTCCTACAGTCACCACAGTAGTCCCTCCTACTGATCCTGGATCAACAACAGGTACCTCAACTCCAGCCTCAACTTCAGCAACAGTTTCAGCAACAACTACAGCAGCAGCAGAGCAAGAGGCCAGCCTGAGTATGGAGGAGATGATGAAAGAAATAAAGGCTCTGGAACTGCAGATGGCAGAATTAAAAGAAGCCAAAGAAAAGCTGGCCAAAATTGAGGTAAGATATGACAAATCAAAGATGGATGTAGCTGAGAAGACAAGGGAAGTAAAAACCTTGGAGAAAAGAATAAAGGAGCTGGAGAAGGACCTTACTTTAGACAAAACTCTAGCTGAAATCAAGAAAATTTTGTGGGCCAAAATTGGCCAATCCATTACTGACCAATGGCAATCCATCCAGACTATACATGAGCAGATAGAATTGATAGGCTTAGCTCAATTCGAGACTCAAAAGGCTAGAGCATCATTGGGAAATATGCCTGAGCAAGCCAACAGAATGATTCAATTCTTGAACACTCATACCAAAGAGAAATTGGTAGCACTAGGTATCAGGAATAGGACAGATACCATCTTGCTAGTGAAAAAGGTGTTGACCCTAAGGAATTTTGTGCAAAATTTGGAAAGAAAATGCCAAGAAATGCAGGCAGAGATAAATGACTTCAAAATAAAGTTTGCAACATTACAGAGCAGAGGGCTACCCAGTTTATTAACCAGCGCTGGAAGACTGCTATCACATGAGCAGTATGCCAACAGGGTAAATAATTATGCCTCCAATCAAATTACAGCATCCTCAAGCACCTCAGAAGAAACAGGGCCTCCCTCTGGACAGAGTCTGTATGAAAAATTAGAAAATCTGTTCTACATTAAACATGAGATAAACCATCTTTTTGAAGTCTAGACCAACTTTTATAGATACACTGAAGCTAATGAAACACTAATAAAAATACAAAGACATCAGTTGCCTACAGAGGACTGGTGGCAAGGAATGTTGGAGATATTGCTCAGGTAATTTTGTTTTCATTTTTTTTGGTCAGCCACAGGTCAGCAAATACAGAGGCATGGTCCACCTGTCCAAGAGTGAAAACAGCAGAAATAAGAAGTCAAATGGTGACTACAACTCGTTGGTGAAAACTAAGCGTTGATGACGAGGCCAGGACAACGACACGGCAACATAGCAACATCAAGGCAGCAAACGCAGAGTAAATACACAGCTACCAGCTGACTCACTCAGTCCAGAAAGTCAAATATCTCTGACAAATTGGACATCCAGCACATTCACAGTTACTGCAACATTTATTTCCCTCATCTACTTCTTCTAAAGAGTGGGTAAACAAAGTTATGGCTTCAGAACTTATCTTCACGATATTTTGTATCTCGTTGTTGGTATAAATACCTCCCCATAATATGTGTTTGGGGTTGGTGATTTTCTCTCTGGACTGTGATGTAACTTTTGATACTGTCTAATACAAATGGCCATTCAAGTTCACTGTTGCTACACCGTCTGAATGTGGATTTAATGTTCTGGGAACCACTACAGAATTCCTGTGTCTGTCTATGGATCAATAAGTTTCTCTAACCTGTGTTTATGTCTTCTATGTTTGCAAATATCATATATGTTTCATAGTCTTAGTAACAGAGAAAAGGAATAACCCAGGATTTGTTTAAATGCACCCTGTGTTCAATCTCTGCTATTAATTATGTTTTCTTCAGAATTAGTCATAAATATGAATTCTTAGCTGCTCATCTTTACACTAATTCTTTCATTTTGAATACTATTTAGGAATTCTTAATTGCTCCTGAATAATATTCAAGCACCTTCCCTTTGACAACATAATGAAAGATTCTTGATTGCCTTTCATTCCCTGACTTCATTCCACCAATTTCCAGATTTAAAAGTTGTTCCAAGACTGATTATCTTGCTCTGTAGTATTTCCCTTTACCAAAGAAAACACTCTCAACATTTCTTCATCATTAACTCCATATGCCCAATGGAACAGAGTATTTTAGACTTGCATCCCAGCTCTGCCTGAAATCACCATCCAACAAATTAAAAACAAAACCCTGTGCATCATAACTAGCCTAAAATACTTCAAAACAAAGCTAAATTACAAAGAGAGAGCCCTCTCTGGTTGCAGATTGGCTAGAATCTGCAACTAAAAGACTGGTTAGTGGTTACCTCGGCCGTATTCCCTTTGGAGGCAGGGAACAACTTGAGTGATAACAGGACTTAATAAAAAGCATATAAAGATGTAAAGAATTGTGATGGAAAATATTGTTGGAGGGTGAATTTTTGTCCATGATAATACCCTTTTTATAAATCTCATGTTCCTTCTCCTGAGTAGGCACTTTCTTATTTCAAATTTTATACAAAGATAATTTTTGGGACATGGGATAACTAATATTGTATCATTGTGTTGTCGTTGAGACAAATACCCTCCAAAATTTTGCCTACACATGAATTTTGGAGCCTACTGTGGATCTTGTGATTGGTCGTTCCATGGTCACTTCATGGTCATCTAATATTTTGTAAACTATTAAGCCTTCTTCAAATTCACTTTCTCACACATGTTATGATTGCAATGAATTCATAAATACACATTTATATGCAAGCTTATATAGGAATTTGACAACCCTTGAAGATAAGGCTCACACAATCACTAGTGATAGTGAATGTGAAATTCATGAGCACAGTGTACTATGTAATAAATATTGAGATTTAGTGTGCACTCTCCATTAAAATTCTCCCTCACTTCGATTGCAATTGTACTTTCATTTTTGTGAGTTTTCTCAACCATCACTCTGGCGCACCTTGGTTTTCTCAAGTGTCGCTTTCACGATTGCAACTATAATTTTTACTTGAATTCACTTTGATAAGTGTCATTTTCATGTTATATTTTCTCTGGAATGTGTCACTTTCAGTTTCTTTAAGTTTTTGTAAGTGTCCTTTGCACTTTTATCTCACTTTCCAAAGTGTCATCTTTTGGCATGGGAAATTTCATACATCACAAAAAGCGGAGCTATGGTTCATTTCAAGGGGAAATTTTGGTTTCAATGGATCCCACTTATCATATAGACATGCATTAGATCCATTTCAAAAGTTTCATACATTTTCATACAAGTTTTGTCACTGTCGTTGCAAAGTGTACCCTAAGTATCGCACTTGGAGGAGAGTATTGTTTCATCAATGCATTAATGGGATCATTTTGTTTCTTAAGTTTTGAGTGTTCTGTGTTGTGTTTTCAATTGTTTCGAGCGTGTAATAATGTTAAAGTCTTACATCGGTTTGATATCTACTTCACTGATCCCACACTTAGTCAAATTTTTTAAGATCTTATTCCTGATCAACTTGACCTCGCTCAACCTCCTTAAACTGTGCATTGCATAGTAGCGAGAAAAATTTTATACCTTTCCTCTTAGAACCATGCAATGCACAGTTTATTCCTCCAAGGATTGTGCATTGTGTAGTCATAATGCCTAAGGATTTCCTCTTGAGCTCCAGAATTGTGCAGTTTTTCCCTCTAGCAAGTTTTTTCTTCTATGCATTACACAGTGGCAAGAAACAAGTTGTCTCCTTGACTTCCTGAGTTTCATAATTATGTAATCCCCTGCTGTCGAGTACTTGGTTCCCAATCAACCAGTGGGTTTTCATGAATAAAGTTAGACTAGGATATTTTTGGACTAATATTGTCTTGTCAAGAGTGTATTTCACTTTCATATATTATATCTTAACATGACAGGATGATGATCAGAGAGAAGGAGAAGGAGACTATGTTAAAAGACACTTATGAAGCAGAAACCATGAAAAGGTCATCAAACAAGAAGATGAAGGAACACCATTCTATGACAGAAGACCAAAGATCAGGAACACATGAAGAATCCATACCATTTAGCCTCTTTGAGGGTGAAGATGAAGAACAAAGAATATATTTCATGAAGATGAAGTACTGAACATACCTCTCATGAAGATTGAAGACAAAGCAGCAAGAGAAACAACTTGGCATTTCCACTTCATCATGAAGTCCATATCATCATTTTCAAGTTGTGATTTGTACCAGTGCCATCACAATGTCATGTGTGTCCATGTGTCTTGCCACATCATTTATGGATGTAATGATGTAATTATCAAAATGAAATGAAAAAATGTAATGTGTGGAAGTCCAAGAGTTATATGTGGAATATGAAGAGTCACATAGCCATATATGGACAAAAGAATCTTTAGGAAAAATCCAAAAGCCATATTGAAGTCTAAATGTCACATTAGAAGTCTTAGAGTCATGGGGATATGAAAGGTCATGCCTCTTGTTATATATACACCCTTATGACTCAATAAAAGATATTTTTGGGAGGCTTAGCCTTTGGAGAACTAGCCTTGGCTTATCTAGCTTAGAATAGAAGAGAAGATAATTCTTTGGAGAAGTAAGAAGTGACTTAATGTTCCATTATTGGATCTAGTGGCTCGTCATCGTAACTATGTACTTGGATCTTTCACCTAATAATCAAAAGCTAAGTGATCCATCACACTTTCATGCATATGTCATAAATTTGGTAAGACTATTATTTGAATGTTTTCCATATATGTTGTTCTCATCTATATTAAAGAAATTGAACTATTTCAGTGGATTTGGTGCTTACCTTGTTGAATGTGTGTTGTGTTTTCTTTAATGTTTGTTGTGTATGCGTGGACTATTTTTCTAGATAACTAACAAACATTTCCTTTCTCTTGTGTGTCTCTCTTAGTATGGTACTATTACTTTCCTTATAGAGGCTCACTTTTATTTCCTTCTCATAAGCGTCTTTGTTTACACATTGCAATTGGTGTTTCACAATTGATTGCAAAGGTTATGTGCATACTCTGTTATGTGACTCATTGCATCCAAGGAAAATCTTAGAGTTATTGTGGTCAGGTCGCTACTCTGGATGGGGATCTTAATCCAAATGGTTTGAGGTCTATTTGACACTTCACATCAGGAAGACCCCCTTGGTTGATGGATTTCCAACGTCATCAACACACACATATATACTTGGTCAACAAAAATCAATTATCATTTACACAATTTGGATAATCCTAATCAAGAGAAGACTATTGAGGGAACCCCCCTAGCTTTTGTCATAAGGAGCCATGCAGTTAAATATAAACTTCATGAAGAAATTGTTCTCGAGAATTTCAATGGATAATTTTGGAGTATTTCTGCTTGTACTTGGGTTATTGGTAACATGCTTTCACTTGCTCTGCTGGAACTGAAATGGAAGACAAAAGCTCAGGCACAAAATTGCTTTTCACTGTATTTCTTAGAAGAACGTATTTGGCAAAAAAAACTTAAGATTCTTTTTAAGTAAACAAAAAGGTCTTGAATAATAAATTGTATTCACAAAATAATGTTGTCATTTCTAAAATGGGTGTATCAAGAGTTGGAGGGGCCATGACTATTTTTGGAGTTGTTGATGCAATTTTCTCATTATTGATTGGGAATTCAACAACTAGTTTGCTTTTTACCACTTTCATAATACCTTGTGTGTTGGAAATCACTCTTTTCGTCTATTTGGTTTGAGTTGTAACACCTTATTTGGAAACAATAGTTCCAAAATAATGCTAATGCCAAGGAAGTTGAACATGATATGTGACTTTTAATCTTTGTGGATATCGACCAACTTTGGAATGTTTGTCGAGAGGGTGGGTTATTAGGTAATAAAATAATAATTGTAAATATTAAATACCAAAGGATAATACTAAATTTCTTATGGATCAATGCAATACAGTTCAAAAAAAGTTTGAATAGTTTATCCACCAGTTGAGCAATTGTTAGATATTTTAACCAACGCAACCACCCAACACCCATCCGATGACCACTCAAGGAGGGTCGAAGCCATCTAACCACATGAAGAAATCTATAAAATCAAGTGACAAATTTCAAAAAAAGGGATTCCCAACTTTTCATACCCTAATGTTGCCCAATTTTTGAGTGAGGGCATGACTAGTTAGTGAGATATCTTCCCTTTTATTTCAAGTTCCTTCTTCATGAATTGATCTCTACATGTATAATGTCATTGCTAGTTTTCAGGTTTCCTTGCAGAGCACTTCCTAGAATATGAATGCACAACTCTATTAGTTAACAACTGAAAAAGGTATAGATCCTTATTTTGCAGTAATTATAGTATTATTATGGTATTAGTTACGTGACAATTTTTCCAGGATATGGTCTTCTTGTTCCTTGTTGATTAAATTAAAACTTGTCTATGTATCACCTTCTCTTTCACACACATATTCCATCTTGCAGAGATGTGCTTTGATGTTGAAAGCATAATAACAAAAATACCTTTGATGGTCATATCTAGCCTCAATGGTTCTTTTGGAAATTTTTAATAATGTTCAAACTTACTTTTACTTTTATCTTTATAAATGTGTTGTCTCATTTTTTTTTACACTCGTGAACCTTTGTATCTTTGGAAATTTTTAATAATGTTCAAACTTACTTTTACTTTTATCTTTATAAATGTGTTGTCTCATTTTTTTTTACACTCGTGAACCTTTGTATCTATATTTCTTTAAGATACGATATTATGTAAATTTTGTCCATTTTACTTTATTTTACTCTCTTTTAAATTAATCGTCAATTATTGTAAATAATTTGTTAATAGTTTCTATTTACTTTTACATTTTGTATAGTTTCTCCTTTTATTCACTTTATTTACTTCTTCTTTTCAGGGTTATTTTCTTTTAATTTAATGTTATGTATTGTACACAATTTGCTTACATTTTTATTCAGGTTTTTTCTCCATTACAATATCAGTTATGCTTAATTGTTGTTTAAAATAAATCTTACTCATTATAACTTAACCATATATTTTATTACAATTGATTAACATTTTAACATTAAAATATGTAAAGCAGCAACTAAAATATACAGGAAATAATTAATATTTAATATATGTTTCCACTTATATTACTCAATTTAAGCATTTAAATATTCCACTTTAAAGAAGGATGGGATATAATTTATTTATTTTTTCTTGCATAAGAAATATTGTCAATTTATTTTCTTTAAATTGTAAGTTAAACATAGCTAATCCTCTACAATAATCTAAGGTCAAAACCTTAGAGCACTAATTAGTTTGTTGCTTTTGTAAATAATTTGGCATTTAGAGTTAGCAGAGTTAATTATTATTTTGTTTCTTTTGTCAAGGTTGTGAGTTGCAGGATTTTTCATATCTAGTTGCAATTCCTTTGACATGCGAGAGGGTTGAGTTGCACCACTAGTGGTGTGCACTCAATCCCAAATCACATGGCTATAAACTATGGGATAATGTTCTTGTTACTTCTTGTTCGTTGCCAAGAAGTTCGAGAGGCTGATGTAGTGTCGTAGGGACACAATTTAATTTTGAAACTATCAATAATGGGTAATCCAGCTCATTCATAGAGGATGAACTTCTACCACAAGGAATAGAAGATTTATAAGAGTTGGATAATATCCACACTCTGGTTGAACCAATTTTAAATACAATTAGCTGGTTGGTATGAAATAAATGTGGATTGTAACTTCCCTTTGAGTATCTTAATCACAAGTGTCAGTTGCATTTAATTCATGTCCACCTACATCAAACAATCAAACATGTGGAATAGATTCAATTTAGTTTGTTATTGAATCAATCATATGCCTTAATCCTAGCGCAAGTACAAATTTTGGTGTAGGTGCAAAGCTTGTTGAGCTTGGTGCTACTATGCTTGTTGGTGAAAGACATGGTTCAAAGCCTAGAGTTTGCATCTCAAATTATTTCTCTAGTATTTAGTGGTGTTGCTACATCAATAGCTCCATCAAAGATATAATAAACATGTGATCTCTCTCTATTAATGCCTACAGATTTGGCTTTTGATAGTCTTTGGTGAAGAAGAAGAATACTAGATTGAGCTTAAGGTCTTCGAGTGCTTAGATTTGCTTATATTTGTGTTAGCTTATAGAGAAAATTTCACACAATTGTCACAAAACAACCATCTTTATCATAATATACATGCAAAAACATCCATCAAGAACCAAAAGCAACAGCATTTGTCAAAAATTAGCAACAGCATCACATAGCCTTCACCACTAGTGAGACAATACATGAATATCTTGATAAAATTAGGTTATGAAAAAACTTCATTTAAATAAAAATAATAAACTCACTAATAACATTAATACACCTATAAATATTTAACATTAACAATTTGACCAATCTTCACAAAATCCTAAATTAAAATATAAAAAATCAATTATAAACACTAATTTAACTACACATTAATACCAATCTAACTAGCTCAACATTATAATGCCCATATTCATAAGTGTACCACTTAACAAAGATGATTATACTCCATGCTCTATAATTTTGGTCAAATAGTTAGGTTTTTTACATTTATTTCATAGATAAAACATAATAACCATGAAGTAGTTTTGTTGAGAAGTTATTTGGAGTAGTTTGGTCAAGAAGTTACTTGCAATTAATGCAGATGTGATAGCATTTTAAAGGTAAATGTCCATTTTTATCATAAAATTGTTACTAATTATTAGTATAACTTTAATTTAATTCTGGATTTACCAAGTGTTGAGAGAAATCAAATCTCTCAAGATGTAAACCTCTTTTTGAGTGTAAAATTTGAAGAAACCTCTTTGTGAGTGTAAAACTTAAGGAAATGTTTGCATTTTAAAATATTTGATTCCTTTTGACACTTGTAAATTTGGAGTTAAAGATAAATCTATGTTGGTTTTCAATATATGATTTACATTCATATAAATTTCACATATCTATATAAAAAATATTATTATTAATAATTTTATGAAAACTTTGATGCATATAGTTTTTGTAAATAATAATTTGAATTACCAAAATATCAATATTACATTGTTGTAGAAGCTATCCATTAGGGGATGTTTCTATTATTCATATGATCTCCCATGGATTCCAAATGCCAACACTTTCTTGCAAAAGAACTGACAGATAGAATGAGTCATTCAGACTCAAAAGATCAGATAATAGTTGGATGTCTAACACTTGATCCCGAAGGATTAACATTCTTGTTTTTAGGTTTTTTTGGGTAGAATTTAAAGAAGATTAGTCTGGAATATGATCCATAGTTAGGATTAGCTTGTCAAATTCATAATGCAAGTGTCCCTCCACATGGGAAAGCCTCACATCCACTTTATCTAGGGTGAAACATTGGTTCCTTAGCATTTTCTTAATGTCTTCCAAGGTGGTAAAGATATTGTACCTCTCAACTTGCTTGTCCTTCAAAACCAATCCCGAGAGAGATTTCATCTACCAATGTAAAGCCATTGATTTCAAATATTGCTTCTTCCTTTCCCTAGTGTGTCTAGGGTCCGAAATCTAGGTAGACACTTCGTCCATTTTAGAATGAGTGGGATTGCCTCTCCACCCCATCTTGAGTTTCCAACATGCATATTTCTCTTCTTTTCTATGGAAGAACTACATTAAAATAAGTGGCAACTGAATCTTGGGTTAATATTCTCGCCCTACTCTATTCCTATGGAGAATATACCTCCTCTCCCTCTTCGACAATGCATACACTTCCTTGGAAACATGACAACAGTAGAGGGGGTACACTTGTGATAAACGTTGAATCTCCCTCGACCTACAAAGGAACATGGAGGAACACCATACGTAATCCCCCCTAGACTTAAACATCAACCTACGACATCATCACCAACATTCATAACATAGCCCATGTGCTGTGAGGGATTCCCTGGTAACTTTACCCTAGACTCAAAGACCCATGCCACATAAACCCCACTCCTGAGGACCATAAACGATAAAAATTCCCATAGGGTGCCCAACAACCACCGTTTATAAAGAACCCTTGCAGGTGAAAGGAAACAAGAGAAGAAAAAAACATATGCCCTGACTCCTAATTTTTCAGACAAGAGCACTAGATGCTCAAAGGAAACCCTTGACATACCAATTCTAATGGCGTTCAAATCATAAATTAACCATATTCCTACAAACCCACTCGAAACCAAACTCTCAAACTACTCATAGAGCCCCCCCTTCACAGATAAATCTATAAAATACACAGACCCAAGCCTAAAACAAAAATACATGTAACAAATCAAGAAAAGGGTAAAGACAACCTACAAAATTTCATTGGGAAACGAGGATTGGGTACTCCTCATACTGCCAAATGCTAGGAGAAGATTCCTCAAGCTAGCCTTCACAAGTATTAAACACACACATGGTAGCAACATAATATTAAAGATAAGTAGGAGAGTACATCTATTATTAACAAATGATATACATTTATAGTACATTTGTGTGACCATTGGGTTCCACATCCCAAGGTCTCTTGGACTTCTTTAGTCTATTCGACTTCCACACCAACCCTTAGAGGATTAGGAGTCCAACATTCCCCCCCTTAATCCGAAGGGTTATGTATGAGTCCAAGAAGAGAGTTGTAATACAAAATGTGCAAAAAGCATGGTAGCACTAGGCTAAATGTGCTCTCTGAAATGTTGGTATAAAGGGCGATGGTTTAAGGATGACCACCAACACTGGAATGCTTAGTGTAGTTCCTGAAACTCTTCCAAGTCTGGCATGAAGCTCAGGTCTTCTACTAGAGGAAGTGATCCTTATGTTCTGAAGAGGGAAACCTTCAACCATGAAAGGGAGGTCTCACCCCGCATAAAAGTTAGAACCTCAACCTGAAAAGGGATGTCTCAACCTGTGATGGTTTAAGGATGACCAACAACTCTGGAATGCTTAATGCAATTCTTGGAACTCTTCTGAAACTAGCAAGAAGCTAAAGTCTTCTGCTAGAGGAAGTGTCCCCAATTATTTGAAGAGGTAGCACCAGCTAAAGGCATGCTCAGGGACATCTTTGTCTCTGGCTACAACTCTAAATCTGGTATGGCAGGTTTTGGCTCAGGCTCGCTTGATATGGCTTTGAAGCTTGTAGATGACCATCATTTTCCCCCGCGTTAGATACAAGGTGAGAAGATGAAGAAATATCAACTGCAAGACTATTCAATGCTCTAGAACAAGTTCTGACATATGACTTGAATATCTTCTTGGCTATTGATGCCCATTGCCAAGAAGCGATCCATCCAAGATGAATCTTTGTTCTTGTAGGAGGTTTGTTTTTGAAGCATCTATTTGAAGAATGAATGGTTTTATGATAGTGCTTACGTGGATGAAGATCAAATAGTGATCCTTCAGATGGCCAACTCGGTCATAGTGTTGGCATTTCACAATTTGTTGTTGTGGAAGAGGAGCAGAATCTAGAATAGCTGAAGGTGGACTGTCATGAAGGAATCCAACACTCTGAAATTGGATGGGCTTTGAGTAATCTAGAATGTGAAAGGACATGTCCTTCTCATATCCAAGACCTGTTCTATGCTTATTATGGACAAGCTCTTCCCAAGGTCTGATGGTGGACTTGGGAAGTGCAAACTGAATTTTTGCATCTTGTCGGCCGGATAAATCATTCTTGTGGACAAGACTGATCTCCCTAGTATCTACAGATATCTAGCGACAAGCAGGACAAGCAAATCTACCTTTCTCTAAATATTGCGATTTATAAATAAAAACCAAGAGGTGTTTTAGACCCTACCTTAAGTCCAACTCTAGTTTGTGGCAGCCACGCTTCGATCGTCCAAATGAGTTTCCTTTTGAGAACCTACAAACACAAACAAGCACACATCAAATAACACCTGCATAGCCAATATAATAAATCATATTCATCATGGTGATCAAGGAATCCATGAAATAAACCATAAGGGACAGCTTATTGAGAAAAATAAACTTGATTGTATTAACTTTAAACAAAGAAGAACTTTACAACCTTGGTGCCTTGATGTTGTACAAGCTCCTCCCAAGGTTCAAGCAAGAATCTCCTCTACTTTGACAAACTTCACACTCTTCCCAATGAGATCAAAAGGTATGTAATATCTCCTCTCAAGCTCAATTAGGAAGTCTAAATTCCAATAACATTTACCCTAAAAAATATTCAGCTTTCAACCTCCTTAGTAACCAGCCCAATGCCTCATTTTATAGTGCAGAGGGAGGAAGTTACAGGTTCACCTATGAAGGGATAGAGTCCTCGTTCAAAGGGATAAGCTCCTCACATCAAGGGGTTAGCTCCTTTAGTTATGGGATGCATGAACATCAAAGGAGCGAACTTGCCACTTCAAGATTCCCTCTAGAAGCTTCCAGAAATAACACAAAGTGAGTTTTTAAGAGTGTACTTGCGCCTTTTTGACTTTTACAGGGGTCCACACCCTTTACACAGAAACAGAGTGGGCAGGTCCGCAGGGGACATGACCAGGGGGTGCGAGACCGCACGTAATGCTAAGAGAAAGTGTGGAACCAGAGTTTTAGAGATTTTCAAGGAATTTCTCTCATTTTTCAAGGTTTGACATGGAGAGCTGAGTTTTAAGACTTCCATAGGAGGAAAGTATGAGTGGTGATAGACTCACACTGACTACAGAATGTCATGGTGACAATATTTTGTGTAACAGATTTCCCCCTAAAGTGCAAAGTATGTAATAGATGAGGATAGTATTTGTCATCTAAGAAGAGTGACGTACTTTATCATTTCGAGGATCATCCTGTGGAGAGCTTGGTTGGAACCTGTAAAAACATTCAATACAAAATATATATATGTGATCATATCATCGCTGAGGTAAGCATTCCCATACTCAGATCAAAACTGACTAGAAAACTAACTAAACTGCTCTAATATAGGAATGATTCCATAATACATCATAAGTATAGACATATGTAGACACAGTATGGGCGCAACCATTTGTTTATGAATAGTCCACTGTATAATGAATAACAAAATTCCTCGCAGCCTAGATGGTGGAAATTAGACCTAGGGTCTTGATTTCTACTTCCCGAAATAGTACGATTCTATCCATGTGAATGAATGTGTCAAAGTCGAACATGGTAGAAACCACTTGATTACCAGTCAATGATGTAAACTGTTAACAAGTGTGAGAGAACCACCAGTAATGTCAATGGCTCTCAAAGTACTCAGTACAATCCATGAAATGTGAATAGATGAGTTGATGTCGAACATGTTACAGAATCCTTTGGTTGAAGGTCAATGATGCAACCTATCATCGATGGCGAGAAACCTGCCATTGAGGCATGTAGATCCCAAGGTACTAAAAATTTCTAGATAATCTTTCTAGATAATGAGTTGAAGTCGATAGAAAGCGATCCGTCGTAGGCAAGCCCACAACACGAAATCATAGAACAAGTTTGAAGAAATATATTTGCAAGGACTAACTCAGGGATGGTCAAGATGGATGACAGATATTTTGCAGATGAATGGTTTATTTTCACTAACTTCTTGAACACATAACGACACTGCAAATGGTTTGGTGACAATTGACCCAAAGCTAATACCCAGAAACCGGCTGAAGACTTTCAATATGGTTTGATTAACTGTTAGGCAAAGGATTTCCCAACCCAGGTGAACAAAAAGTGTCGTGTTCAAGAGTGGTTGAATGCTTTTTTGAGACACAAAGTATAACAAACAGGTTCATTTTTCTCTCTTTTCCCCCACCATTTCTAGCAAGTACCTCTTTATTTTTGACAAGCTTGAGGAGGATAGAATTTTCTTGGTTATAAGCTCATCCTTCAGATGAGTCCAACTTAGTTTAAAATTCGAACCCTAAGAAGGAGTGGTCTGTTCCTGTTTGTAATTGAATAGGTCCTTTACTGTTAAATTTTAACGAGTCCAGTATAGAAGAAACTCAGCATGAAAATAATATCGCAACTTTTTGGGATGACAAACTTATGACGGATGGAAGAACAAGATTTTTTGAACAGGTTTTCCCGCACAGTCTACCATGGCGGCCATGGCTGAGCTTTGGGAGCTGGATGCTGTGGGCCCGAAGCCGCTGGAGTCTTTGGAAGTCTGCTTTCTTTTTGGCATGAATGGAGTCTGGATTAGGTGAAGCGCGGGAGTGGTATTTTCGAAAGGAGTCACTGGATATTGAACCGACACCCGAAGACCTCCTCGCCTGTTGGGGACTGGAAGAGTCAGAGGAGAACCTGCATTATTTCTTTCCGAAGCAGGCAGTAAAGTCAGCAAGCTTGGAAATGGCAGTGGAAGCAGGAGTAAAGGAAAAAGGTGCTATTGAACGGAGTTCTGGGGAAAATATAATGCGGAAAGGATTTTTTTCAAGCTCTGCTCGGCCCTCGACTATAGAAGAGGCGGGAAGGGAGTTGAACGATTCAGGAAAAGAGGGTCAAAATCAAAGTTGTTTTTCAGCATCGGCGGGTGGGGGTTCCAGGATGGCCGAGGAACCAAATGAAGGCACCTATCTTCAGTCTGATAAGCGTTCTGAGTCATTTGAGGCTGTAGAGGGAGAAGATAAGATGGAGGAAGTGGGTGGAAAGAGGAAGAAGCCCAAAATCTTCAGGAAAAAGGCGGTAAGACCTAGCTGTGTTTTTGGAGTGGATATCCACATAGACCGGGTGCTGGAAGCATCGGAAACCCTTCTAGTTGGCAGAGTCCGTGGAAGGAAGTTCTCGGTGGCCTTCATCAAGCAATGGGCTCTGGCTGAATGGAAAGAAGCTCTGGGACAACCAGAAGAGATCAAGATGCTTGACAGAGGCTGGTTCTGTCTTCGGTTTGGGCAAAAGGAGCATGTCGAATGGGTGTTGGCAAAGCACTGGAGCCTAGGGAAGAGGCCTATCTTATTCAGGAAATGGTCGCCTCTCTTTGATGCCCAGAAAGAAAAAACAGAGGAGTTTCCAGTCTGGGTCAAACTAATGGGTCTCCCTATTCAATTCTGGACTGACTCGGCTTTCTCCTCAATCGGAAACACTCTGGGTAAGTTTCTTGACTCAGATAAATCCTATTTATACACTCATGACTGGAGCGCTGCCCGCCTTATGGTAAGTTTAAACCCCAAAGAAGGTCTAGCGGATGATATGCTTCTGAAGTATCGTGGTCTAGAGTTTATCCAGACCCTAGACTATGAAAACCTTCCTTTTAGATGTCATCGATGTCAAGTTTATGGACATCTGGCTCGGGAATGCCCTCTTGGCCATCGTCGTCGTCGAAGGCAGAGGAAAAATGGGATTAAGATAGAGGAAAAGGAAAAAATGAAGATTACTGCTCAGAAGGAAGAGGTTCAGTTCAAGGAGGCTGAAGTCTTGGCAAGCGTTCAGGAGATGGGTCCGGAGCTCATGGGGGGAATTGGAATCGTTCAGCCTGAGGTGACAGCGAGTGCTGTTGTATCAACTCAGCTCTCTACAGTTGGCTTCTCAGTAGTCCCTGCAATGGATGAATCGAATCAGGCTTGTCCCCTCCCCCCTCAATACTCCTCCCCTCACTTTTCAAGCGTTCTGCATGTGTCGTGTAGTGGCGAGGTAGGTCTGTTATGTCAACTCTCAAACGATATGACATACCTGAATAAGGGACTAAACCCAACTGATAGTGTTCTAATGTCGGTTCCATCCCCTCCTTCTCACGGCTCTACGCATTCTGGAGATGGAGGCCGTGAATCCCATTACAATCTAAGGCCTTTAGCCACCAGGAAAGGAAAAGGGCTGGTAGTAGGCGGTTTGGCAATGGATGAGGTGTCCATAGGTCTGAGGAAGTTAAGAGGGAGGAAGTCGGATTTGTCGAAGGCAAAGCTGAAGGCTATCATTGATATTGCTGGAGGGAAGCAGTTGTCCCTGCCAGGGGTGCTTAGAGCAAAGCAATCACCCCCTGAGGTTTTTAGATGATCATTTTATCCTATAACTGCAGGGGTCTTGCTAGTATCCCCAAAAAACTAGCTCTGAAGGATCTGGTCAGGTCTAACAAACCTGATATTCTTTTTCTTCAGGAAACTCTTGGGAAAGGAGATGAAATTATAGGCTGTCTTCATAAGCTTCTGCCGGGTTGGAGTTTTCATGCAATGGATGCAAATGGTCATTCAGGAGGTGTGGTTTTGGGGTTTAACGTGAAGGTAGTGCGTGAAATCTCTTCCTGGGGATCAGAAAACGTTTTGGCGGTGGAACTTTTCTCCAACGAACTCTGTATTCCCTTTCTTTTTCTGAATATCTATGGTCCTATTTCGGAGCGGGAGAAGTTCTGGAACTCTTTCTTCGCTAAGTCTTTTTTGGCGCATCCAAATCTTATTATTGGTGGAGACTTCAATTTTTCTCTGGGCCTGACTGAATCTTGGGGGGTCAATGCTAGAGCGGACCCCCTCTCTGCTTTCTTCCATCAGAAATTGGCCTCGTCGCCTCTTGTTGATGTTATCCCTTCAAAGCTGCGTCCCACTTGGAGGAACCGCAGAATTGGAGATGACTGGATTGGGAAGAAACTAGATCGTTTCTTAATAAGTGATCTGCTGGCTGAGAAACTACAGGCGTTAAGGCATTGGGTTGGAGAGGGTGGCCTCTCAGATCACTTACCGGTTTTCCTGGAAGTGAAAGGTGATCTATCTAAGCCAAGTATCCCTTTCAAATTTAATTCCTCTTGGATTTTGGATGCATCATACACTAGTCTTTTTCATAAAACTTGGAGGAAAGCTATGGTCAATGAAAATGAGAATCGAAGTCAACTGTTTATGGAAAATTTATTAAGGATGAAGGCCGCTTCAAAACTCTGGGCTCTACAAAAGAAGCTGAAGGAAGAAGAATTAATGCAAGCGGTTAACTCAGAACTTGCCCTTCTTGAAGATCTAGATAGTCTGGGCTATGGTACAGGTGAATCTCGATCGAGGATTCATGAGTTGGAAATGGAAAGAAGGAGAATTCTGTAGCTCAGGGAGCAAAGCTGGCGTCTTAAAAGCAGAGCGATCTGGTTACAGGCAGGGGATGAAAATTCCAAGTTTTTTCAGAATTATGCTAAAGGGAGAAAAAACTCAAACACAATATGGGAAATGAAGAAAGCAAATGGTGATTTAGCGCTTTCTTGCAAAGAGTTGGCCATTGAGGGGGTTAATTATTTCAAACACCTCTTTAAAGCTCCAAGCGAAGCTTCAATTGCAAAAGTTATAAGGGTTGCCCAGATTTTCCCATGATTTATAGAGGAGGAAGACAATGACTCTCTCATGGCACCTATTTCTAAAGAGGAGGTTGCAAGCGTCCTCAAATCGATGCAAAAGGACAAAAGTCCCGGGCCGGATGGCTGGATAGTTGAATTCTTCCAGCATTTCTTTGAATTCATTGGTGATGAGTTAGTGGAGGTAGTGGAAGAATCCAGGCGTTCAGGTTCTATCTATCAACCCTTTAATGCTACATTTCTAACACTCATTCCCAAATCTGATCTCCCAGGTTCTTTTGGCGATTTCAGGCCCATTTCTCTGTGTACATGTGTTTACAAAATTATTGCTAAAATCATTGCTGTCAGGCTAAAACCCTTCCTTTCTAAAAATGTTTCTCCGGAGCAGTTTGGCTTTTTAGATGGCAGGCAAATTCATGAAGCTGTGGGAGTTGCCCAAGAAACGCTCCACAGTCTTAAAGTTGGAAAGAAAAAAGGAGTCGTTGTGAAAATAGATTTATCGAAGGCTTACGATAGAATCAGCTGGCTATATCTGAGACTTTTGTTAACTCATCTGGGGTTCAGATTCGAATTTGTAAGATGGATTATGAGCTGTGTTTCGTCTTCTTCCATAGTTGTTCTGATTAATGGAGCAGCCTCCAGTTTCTTTAGCCCTGAACGTGGCCTGCGCCAAGGCTGTCCGCTCTCTCCCCTCTTGTTTTTGCTGGCAGCAGACGGAATCAGTCGTTTGATCCATGAAGCAAAAAGACAAGGATTTCTGAAAGGAATCGAAGTTGCTCCAAATTTCTGGGTCACTCACCTTCTCTTCGTGGATGATATAATACTCTTCAGCAATGGCAGCCTCGAAGACTGTAGGATGCTCAAGAGGATCTTGGACCTCTTTCTGAAAGCGACTGGCCTCTGCATAAATGAGAGAAAATCTACTCTTACTTGCTCAGGTCTGGCTAGAGAGGAGGTGCGCAGAGTGGCTTTGGTTCTGAATTTTGAAGTTAAATCGCTGGAGGATTCTTTCAAATATCTGGGGTTCTATCTGAAACCAGATAATTATAGGATAAAATATTGGCAGTGGATCCTTGTAAAATTGGATTCGAAACTGAAACAATGGAGCCATAAGTGGCTCTCTCATGCAAGTAGGCTTGTTTTAATTAAATCAGTTCTGATGGCAATCCCAGTCTATTGGCGAGGCTGACATGGGTGCCCAAAGGAATCCTAAATTCTATTGAGAAATTATGCAGCAGTTTTCTGTGGGCAGGGTCCAAGTCTGAGAGAGTTACCCCATGGATCGCTTGGGACAAAATAGCCCGCCCTAAAGAGTGGGGAGGTTGGGGTATAAAAAACCTTGCTAGTTTCTCCCAATCACTTGCAGCAAAGTTGGCTTGGAGGATCATTACTACGGAAAATTTGTGGACTGTTGTGACTAAAAGGAAATATATAGATCCATTATCAACGCTAGATTGGATTAGACTGCCGCAAAAGTCATCCAAAAATTCCTCGGTGGTCTGGAAAGCAGTGGTTGCATCTGTTAACATCATAGAGAAGGGTTTGGCATGGTATGTGGGAGATGGAACTCAGATCCGTTTGGGGCGAGATCCTTGGATTGGCTGTTCTGAGGGATTTACTCTATCTCAGGGATTGGTTGCGGCTTTAAAAGACAAAGGTCTATACACTCTAAACCAGGTAGCTGATCCTCGGGCCTCTTCCATTTGGAATCAAGGGTGGCTTCAAGGAAGAGACTTAGATTTGACCGATGATAGGCTGGAGGAATGGAACAGGTATACAAGGGACCTCCTCAATTCCTTAGTTAGGCTTTCTGACTCCCTGGACGAGCCAAAATGGGTTTTTGCTCAGAATGGTTTTTATTCTCCAAAGACAGGTTACAAATGGATGATGTCTCAAAATGGTTGGGAGAATCCGGATTGGTGGACTAAATCGTTATGGAAGTTAAAAGGACCAGCTAAATCAATTTTTTTTTTTCTGCTGTGTCCTATTCCAGAAAGTTCCTACGTGGGATTTCCTTCAAAGAAGAGGTAGGATTGGTCCTGGCAGATGTTCACTGTGTAAAGACAGTGCTGAAATAGTTCAGCATTTATTTCTCTTTTGCCCTTTTAATTCCAGCCTTTGGGCAGCAATGCTAAGTATGATAAATGTCCCTCATAGATGGGAACGACAAGGGCTCTTAGAGGCCTGGCAGAGATGGTGGAATGATTCCTCAAACGAAAGAGAAAGAACCATTCCGTTACTCATTACATGGGGGACTTGGCTAGCTAGAAATCAAGTTATTTTCAAGGACTCTGCCTTCCCTATTGGAAGACTTGACGTTGAAGGAGCTGCCATTTATGAAAGTATTAATATACCTCAAGCTCTTAATCCTTCCAGAGCTGTTTGTCAAGAACTCATTAGATACTCTATGCTCTGGGCTCATTTTGATGGGGCTTCGGATATTAATGGTCGATGTCAGGATGGCTTGATCATCCACTTTTCTGAGGAGAAGGTTGTTAAAGCTTCAATAGGTCTGGGATAGGGTTCAAATAATTTTGCCGAATTGAAATCCCTTCATCTCCTCCTCAGCTGGCTTATTCTTAGAAATGTGAGAGAAGCTCAGCTTTTCGGGGACTCCATGAATGTGGTGAAGTGGTTTAACGGGGCTCAGCGTTGCAGCAATCTTACTCTGTTTCCTCTGTTCAGAGAAGTTTCTCGCCTTAGGAATCGCTTCATGGAGATCTCTCTTAGTCATATCTACCGGGAAAGGAATTCTGCCCGGACCGTCTTTCTAAAGAAGGAGTTGAACTTGAGATGGGGTCGTGGTCTGTCTCGGAGGTTGAAAATGGGGTGGTTCGATCTGTCGAACAACCCATCTTTGCTTAACTTATCTTCTCGTTTCTTCGGTTCCTGTAAATAATCGCTTTGTTTTTCTGCTCTTTTCCTTGTTCTTCTACTCTCTGTTTTTCCCTGCCGGCTTCTTGGGCTGTTTTCCCTATTTGTGGATGCCCGGGCAGCGGTTTCAGTTTTTTCTCTGTAGCGGTTTCAGAATCCTCAAAGTGTTTACTGTGGATCTCTGTGGCCTTAAACTCAGATCACACTATGGTTGTTCTTCCATTGAACATGTTTCCAGCGAAGCGTGTGGATTTGGAGGAGGTTTTCCCTCTTGCGGTGGCTTGCTTTGTTTTAGCAGCGAGCAGGCTTGGCAGTAGTCCAGCGAAGCATGTGGATTTGGAGGAGGTTTTCCTTCTTGCGGTGGCTTGCTCTGTTTTATCAGTGAGCAGGTTTGGCAGTAGGCTGAGACTTTCCCCGCTTGCTGGTGGATACAGTCTCGGCGTTATGCTTACATATTTTATGTAACCCCTTTTTTTTAATAAAAGGATGGTCTTTTTCTGTGGAAAAAGAAGAAACTCGACGTTTTTCAAATTTAGGGAGTTTGAAGAAAAACTAAAGAAAACTCCATGGTTGTCCTTTTTGTAAATTTGTGTCTCCCAAGCCCGAAAAAGTATAAAATAATACTTGAGAGAACCGCTTGATCATTATGATCAAGGAGTACTTTTCATAATTAGTGTCTTCAATCCGAAAAAGTAAAAAAGTGATCAAGGACACGTCGTTTTATAACCAATATCGAACTTGAAATGACAAAAGCCTGACAATCTTTTCATGTTTATACGGTCAGAAAAGAGCTGTAAGTGGACCGTCGTTTTTTTAACGAGCTTAAAAAGAAAAACTTGGCAATCTTTTCATATTTTACGAGTCAGAAAAGAGCTTAAAGAGGACTCAAATGTTTTTTGTTGAAAATGATCAATTTTGCCTGAAAAATCCGATATTCTGCACAAAAACTCAAACATTACTCATACCTGTTTAAAATAAATAAAAATGCATCAAAAAGTTACATTTTTAAAGTTAAAAATAAACAAATTAAAAATTCATTTATTCAAAAAAGCTTATAAAAAGGGCTTTTGTAAATTCATTTTTACCGTTTGACTTCAGAGTGAGAAAAGAGAGATTTTGGGTAAGAAACTTCCTGTGAAGATTGCGGAAAATCCGTTTGTTGGAAACGAAAACCGTCACCTCTAGGTAATCCACATCACTTTAATCTTGTATTTCAACTATTTGAATTTTGTTTTTAGGCTTCTATTTTGATTTTAAGGAAAAAATTAGTTTAAAATACCGCTCGTGGGGGTCCGCAGGCACAACATGCGAAACTTGCGGACCCTGACTTTTTCCTACAGAGGAAAGAGCCGGGGGCCCACACTTGCTGCTTGGGCAGAGTGCATCCCTACGCACTGTCCCTAATTGGAGAGTGTGGACCCTACGACATAGGTTTTACAACTTCAATTTTTTCAATTTCCGCCCAAAACTTTGAATTAAAATGTTATAATTCCACCTTCTCTTTCAATGTAGGATATACACCATGCTCAGTTGGTGGGAAGGGGAGCACGAAGATGTGGACCTTTCCACAATTAATCATCAACCTTCAATAGATGCATTGAAGGCATGCGAGCTATTTAATTTCTGGGCCATACCTGGCATGAGGGCCCAAGTAGACTTTTTGCAGTGGCCGGTGGACAAATGGAATATATAGGACTAGTGTTTCATTATTGGTGGCCACCAACTCAAAATGGAACCAGAGGAAATTTACTTCTTGATTAGTTTTCCCAAGAGAGGTGAACAATTGACTCTATTCGGGACTAGGCCAGGTGGCCAGTTTGTCGATAGTCTCCGGCTAGAGTTTTGTAATGACCAAACAAAGGACAAAGGGATTGATATCAAAACCATCTCCCATCCTGAACTTAATGTGATTGCATTTACTGTCACCAGACTCTGCGGAAGCGTAGCACTGCATGTAGCCATTGGATCCCAAATGCAAATGGCAGTAGACTGTTATCGAGGCACCATCTTCAACTAGTGCGAAGCTGTGTTGGCTAATGTAAAAGGCCAACTGACTAGAGCAAAGAACGAACAACTAAAAAACTTTGGATATGGTTTCTTAGTTGTGAGCTTTGGTCTAGAGAGGGTCCCGATGTTGGTCCCACAGCAACTTTCTATTGGAGCTGGACTTCCCCAAGAGCCCAAGCTGATGCGTTGGGTTGCAGTTATGGCCCATCATCCTGAGGAGGGTTCAGAGGTTGTTCGATTTCCTCCTGAGTATTTTCATTGGTTGGAGAACCAAGTTTTCACGATTCAGGATTTTCCTTATGCTGGGATGGATTATCGTGGTGACCCAGACATGGCTCTTCCACCAGGAGAGCAATGGGATGACTCAGGTAAAATCATTCTCAACATTTTCTAATTTATTTTTATTTTTTGTTTTTAAATCGTCCAAAACTGATAGTAAAAAGTTTCAAATGCAGATGTAGGTCCACGGCGACTAGCCACTCTCCGACCCTATGAGAGGAGACACCCAGCTGCAGCAGTACCAGCCCCATGGGACGAATCTACAGAGACCCTGGCTGAATTGGAAAACCATCTAGAGCGTTTGACAACAGATATTCCAGAGACTAGCATAGATGACATTCCTCTTAGGTTACAACGCTATGTGATTGGGGTCCCAGGACCTTTCAGGAGGTTCCTTTGTAGGGTGGCCCGAGTAGTGGTTTCTTATCGTGATCATCACCAGTGATAGGATGATTGCCTTTTGTAGACTCATATGACATTTTTGCTTTTTTTACTATCATTTTTGCCAATCATAAGGTGTTTTTCAACCTATGATCGAAGACAATGTATATTTGACACACTTCTATGCTATGCTATATCACTATTACTGGCTATCTTGTAAAACATGTTATGGAATGTTTTTAAATTTACTGTTTGGTTATTGCAAATGTCTATTTAACATTCGAGAAGCAATTGCATCTACTAATGTATTTAAATATCTTGGAATATGCTGATATTCAATATAGTCAAATTCATGTTCCAAGAGACGAACTCTCAAAAATAATCTTAATAACACTGGATTTCTAATGGCATAAACTCTATTAAGCTGCAATACAACGAGTTCAGAATCTAACCTCACAATCAAACTCTGAATCCCAAATGAAATGGATTCAAATAATAACTCAATCACTGCACTATACTCTGCAATGTTGTTCGTTGTTTGATCGAGGCTTACCCCATGCATAGATACCAACTCATCAGAGGGTGAATAGATAACCCAAGCTGCGGAAGAAATGTTTCGTGTATTACGACAAGCACCATCAACAAAACCAATGTATGTTTGAAGAGACGTCGACATCTGAAATATCAAGAGTAAAATCAAGATAAGCAGGAATAATGACAAAAACACTCTCTAAACTAAGCAAACTTTTCTAATCTAAAACACAGCAGCTAGAAAGAAACTAATCTAACTAAAATCTCCACACCCAGATTTAAGCATAATATCTCTTCAGATAAAGACCATTTCTGGGTTTACCTAAAGAGACACCGTCAAAATCTACCAATTCATAGGCCCCTTTCACCAGCTTTCGCTTAACAACATAAGGACCATGCCACATAGGTACGAATTTTCCAGCCCCTAGCTTATCATTTGCTTGATCGTATAGTAAGACTAGGTCTCCTTCCGAAAAATTATGAGGTGTAACAGTTCGATCATACTAAGCTTTAATTCGTTTGGCATGAGTTTCGATTGCTAGTGCAACATCACGTCGATTCTCATCTAGTTGAGCCAAGTACAAGAAACATTTCTCCTCTTCAGAAGTGGCTGGGAGTAACTCTATGGCTATTTGTAATGATGGGATTTCACATTCAATGGGTAACATAGCTTCCAAACCGTAAACTAGTTGGAAAGGAGTGAAACCAGTTGATGTTTTTACTGAGGTTTGATACGCCCAAAGCGCTGAAAATAACATGTTATTCCAGTTCGACCTATGAATACCAATGATTCGTCGGATCATAATGACTAGAACTTTGTTGATGGCTTCAACTAGACCATTAGCCTGTGGGTAATATGGAGTAGAACTATCATGACGTAGGCCAAGTTGATCTGTTAGTTCAGTCATCATGATGTTTCAAAAATGATGCCCATGATCAGTGATAATCGCTTGTGGAACACTGAATCTAGTAATTATATGATTGAAAATGAAAATTGCAGCAGTTTTGCCATCTGCCGAAAATGTAGGCATCGCCTCGGCCCACTTGGTAAAATAATCTACCGCAAGGATGATATATGCATGCCCCTCGGCCGAGTGAGGGTTACATGTAATAAAGTCGATACCCCACTTTGCAAAAGGACCGACAGTAATTATAGGGTGGAGAGGAGTAGGTGGAGCATGCATCTTTCGATCAAAAAATTGAAAATTGTGGCATTTTCAGACCGCGTAAATACAATCTTTAAATAAAGATGGCCAGAAATAGCTAGCACGCAATATCTTTTGGGCTATGGCATACCTAGACATATGACCGCCACATGCTCCAGAGTGACAGTCATTTAGAACCTTTTCAGCTTCCTCGTGAGTTAAACAACGTCGAAAAATAGAGTCCACCCCATGACGATAGAGTGTATCTCCAATAATCTTGTATTGTTGGGATTGGAAATGTATTTTCCGTCACTGAGATCGTGAAATTTCAGGCTGAAAATATTGGGTTTGGAGATATTCTATGATATATCCATACCATGGATCAAGAGTGCTGATAAGAAACAAGGATTTGTCCGCAATGGGCTCTTCCGCCACAGTTTCAGTATCAGCACACGGGAAGTCACACATCAACTCTACAAAAACTAAAGATTTCTTTGACTTAGATTTTTCAAATTCCAAGTCAAATTCCTGCACGATAACAATCCATTTGGAATACTTGTCCCCTAGAAATTGTTTGGTAAAAATATAGATCATAGGGTTAGAGTCAGAAATTACGGTAGTTTTGCATAGTAAGATGTAATGACAAAATCTTTGGACAGCTTGAACAACTGCCAAAGCCAATTTCTCCACATGTGAATATTTTAGCTCAGTCGGATTCAAAGTTCGACTAAGGTAGTAAATCACATGTTCATTACCAATTTCATGATCTTCCTGAACTGACACCATTCCGATGGTGGAATGAGAGGCAGCGAGATATAAGAAGTAATCCTGGTTGTAGTTGGGAGGATGCAATAACGGTGCATGGGTCAACACGTGTTTAAGTGCATCAAAAGATTTTTCAGCTATCTAATCCCAAAAGAATGGAGTATTCCGTTTCAACAACCTAGTAAAACCCTTTGTTATCTTGGCGTAGTTAGGAATGAATCGACGTAAAAAGTTTGCTTTCCCTTGCAAACTTTGGAGTTGGTGAAGAGTCGAAGGAGGAGGCAGTTTGACAATAGCTTCAACCTTCGAGGGATTGAAACGAATGCTAGCTTTTGAAACAACAAATCCCAGTAAATGACCCATTTCTATACAGAAAACACATTTTTGTGGATTCAACCTAATTCGATAATGCCTACATCTCATAAAGATCACTCGTAAATGAGTGAGATGATCGGCTCTACGTAATGAATGGGCAGGTAAATCATCGAGATAAGGTTGCACAATGTGCTTGATGTCATGAAACGCGTAAGACATAGCTCTTTGAAAAGTTGCTCCGGTGTTTTTCAATCCAAAAGGTAATTTGCAATAAGAAAATGTCCCCCATGGACACATAAAAGCCATTTTTGGTTGATCAGGAGGGAGAATGTTAATTTGATTGTAACCGGAAAAACCATCCATAAAGGAGAACATTTCACTGCCAGCACAATCATCAATAATTTGATCGATATAGGGAGTTGGGTAATTGTCTTTGGGACAAGCTCGATTAATATCCCTATAATCGATACATATTCTTATCGTTCCTTGCTTTTTGTTAACAGGAACAATATTCGATACCCAATCCGTTAAGGGAATTAGATAAATGAAACCTACTTTAAGTAATTTCTCAATTTCTTCTTTAATAGCAGCAGCTTTTCGCGGGTGGATCTGATACAAATGTTGCCGGATGGGTTTAGTATCCAGGTAAGTTTTGAGTTCATGAACAACAATTGCTGGATCAATTCCTGGCATTTCTTCATATGACCAGGCAAACACGTCGCAAAATTCTTGAAATAGGGCCTTATAATTTTGGAGTTTATTTTCCGTACAAGAGGCACCTATATGAATGTTTTCAACAATTCCAGGTTTAACTGAAATGTCAATAGGAACCGTTTGAGAAATATTTCCCAAATTTAACTCAGAATTAGGATTTTGCAATGGATTTTGTGGTTCTTTGACATAATGAGTAGTAAAAATAGATGAAAAATCATTCTCAAAGTGATCAAGGTCAGATAAGAATGAAGATCGATGATGAAGATCTTCCCATGGTAAATCATCAACAGATAAAATTTCACGAATCTGCTCATCAGTATGAACAAGCTCAGAAAACGTTGTTGAATCTGAGTTTGATATTGAAAGTGATTCTCCATGGACCACATTCATTAGATCAATTTCGGTTGAAGAAGGGTCGGAAAATGACTGTACAGCCTGATACGCAATTTCATAGGGACTCAAAGGCATCGCATCACCAAATGAATCCACCTCAGATTCAGAAGGTATGATCCAAGGATCATCAGAAACAATAGTGTCTGATGAAATCATATGGATGGTTGCAATAGAAGGTGATACGTTAGGAGGAGGAAAGGAAAAATTTCCTAGTAAACCAGAATCTTTAACCAATCCTACCCCAACATCCTTATAAGGGATAGTTGTTTTGCCGACATGCTGGATACTTTCAGAAGAGGCTGGGTCGGATGAAAAGTAAGTTAGCTAGTCTATAGTTACGATCTTTCCATTATGAGGAAACTTTATAAGCCGAAAGATCGATGAAACAACAACAGTCATAGCGTAAGACCAACTACGACCCAAGAGAAGGTTGTAATCTAGAGGGGCATCAACCACTTCGACATCTAGATTAACAGTTTTACCTTCAACCCCTTAGGCAAATCCTGTAGAATGCCAAAAGGACGGAACCCACAGCCATCAAAAGCCTTTAGAATCATCGGGGATTGATTGAGTGTAGGAGAACCAAGCGATCTCCAACACTGAATCGACATAATACACATGGAAGCTCCCTCATCAATTACAGTCCTAAAGCAAGGTCTATTTTTTACTAACACTGGAATCTGGAAATCCATTTGATGAGGTAAGCGAGGTGTACTATTTTCTAAATCGAAGATTATAAGGTTCGAGTCCTGAATATCAACAACTCCTATAGCCGACAATAGCAATTTACGTTGTGCTAGACATGATTGCAGCACCTCCAAAGCCGACATTGCTGAAGGGGAAATAGCTAAATCTTCAACAATGTTATAGTTTTGAGCAGCTCTCGCATGCGGATTGAAGGCTGACTTTTGAAGTATACCTTTAGAAAGCGGTTTGATTACTAATTCTGGGTTAGGTTTCTCGATCTGTAGCGGATCAGAACCAGGAGTTGAAGTTGATGGGTTTGAATTAGAAGATTCTGCTTCCTTACCACCAATAGGACTTTTACTTCCATAATCTTGCGATCGTGTCGCAATCCTAACATGGGACATCATCATTATGGGTTCTTCTGAGGCATTTGAGGAAGAACCGATCATCTTACTATCTTGACTAGGAAAAGGATCCTTCAAGACAGCAGGCGTTTGAGAACCTTTGACGATTTTCGCAACCTCAGCGCGATGAGGGCAGTCTCTTGTAAAATGCTCTTTGTCACAAATGAGACAAGGATAACGTCGTCAGTAGGTTCCGTTTTATCTGATTTCTCTTTCGAATTTTGTTTATTTTTCTTCTTCCCCTTCTTTTTACCGCCGAATTTTGGTTTGGCTGTAGATGATTCTACGACATGAATATCGGCAAGAATTTCAGCAGAAGAGTCTCCTATTGGGGAATCTGGTAAAGTTATGATAGGAGAAGAATTCTTTGAAGATTTCTTCTTACTTTTGGTGTTAATTGAACCAATCATACCATCAGCGGCATGAGACCCTGAAGGAGCTGCAATTATTTGATTTTGTTTCGAAAGGTCGGGGATTTTTTCGTGTAAAGTACTCGAATGTGTATAAACGAGGTCAAGGTACTGAGCTAGAGAAATTACTTGCTCTTCAGTAACAACTCCTGCCTTAGCTACATCCTCAGTGATTTTAGGTAATAATGATTTAACAAACCATTCTGCTAAGATTTGATCCAGAATAAAAACTTTCACTAAACACCGTCATCGTCTCCATTCATGAATGTGATCTGAAATATAAGTGGATGTTGACTGTTTTTATGAAGTTAATAATTTTGTGCCATTTTCATATCTGACAGGCAACTGAAAATGAGTTAAGAATGAAGTAGCTAGCTGACTAAAGTTATAAAAAGAGGCTCGTGGTAACTCAATGTACCACTTGGCCGCAAGACCAATCAGAGTGCGCTGAAAAAGACGTAAACGAATTGAATCAACTATAATGGAGTTAGATGCACACCAGAGGTGATAAGTCATCACATGGTTTGATGGATCCTCTCCTCATTTACCTTCAAACTTTCGGATATCACTGGGCAACTTATTCGGCATTAACAGCCAAAACGGAAGATAATTAATCGGATCATTCATAAGGCGCGAAAAATCAAGGAAGTCCAAAGTTGCAATGAATGGTAACTAATGGTTAGGGTCTCGAAAACCCTGGGTCATAAGACCAGCCCCAGGAGGAGGATATCCAGGATAACTTGGAATTGGAATTGCATTTGGGATATTATATCCTCCCGGAAAACTAAGATTAACCGGATCGTACTGGGGTTGTTGAGGTTTCTGATAAGTATATCTAGGGTATGGTTGATACTGATAGACTGGGTTCTGCATAGCAGGACCAAGTTGGTACTGTCCTTGGTACGGTTGATAAGTAAATTGAGGTTGATTTGTGACAACCGTACTTGGACTAGGTTGTCCTGTAGGCATCTGAATTGAAGTCTGAATTGTGGGTCCAGACTGAGGTAAAGATGCTTGAGGAGTTGATGCAGGAACAGTAGAAACCAGAGCTATCGATACTCCAGAAATAGGTGGGGTAGATTGAACAGATGCTGCAGTTGTTGCAGCAGTCGTTTGAGGTAGAGTTCGAGGTGAACTAGGCCCCCCAGACTGATGAACTACACCAGGTGCAGAAGTTTGAATAATAGGCTGGACGGGTTGTTGGGTTGAACCAGAAACCAAAGGTTGTCCAGATTGAGATGACAACTGCACATTAGGTTGCAAAATCTATTGAGATTGAGATGGATCCCACACCATGTTCATTCTGGGGTACGGACCCATAGAAGGTTGAGCATATTGAGGACCATAACCGAGTTGAGGGTAGGGTTGATAATTCAAAGGTACATTTCCAGTTCCTTGGACAAATGATTGACTAGAAGGTGGTTGGAAACCTTGGGTTGGGTACTGACCTTGAGGTTGATAACCTTGAGGCACGTACTGAAACTGGGGTTGACCTTGAGGTACATATTGATACTAGGGTTGACCTTGAGGTACGTACTGAGTCTGGGGTTGACCTTGAGGAATGTATTGTCCGGAAGGTATGTACTGTCCTTGAGGTTGCCCTCTAGGCGGTAACTGGGTATCTTGAGGTTGCCCCCGAGGTGATAATTGAGTACCTTGAGGTTACCCCCCAGGCGGTAACTGACTACCTTGAGGTTACGGATTTGGAATAGTACCAGACATCATAAGAATGTCTTCTACACTCAATGGTTTAGTTTCGTTATTACCAGTTGATAACCCATATTCAATGGGTTGAGGAGATGCTCCTGAAAAGTACTAGTGAGTGACTTATACCCAGAAGGAATAGAAGGACCGCCATACAAAAAAGTTTCCGATGATTGGGAAAACATGGATGACTGTCTCAATTCAAAGGAGGATAATAACCTCTAGGTGTTGGATGAAAAGGAACTCGAGGTGGTGAAAAACTGAGACCTGGATTTTCTAAAAAGTTGGTCAATGATAGATACCAAGCGTCCCTCCTAGGTGGACTGTAAAAGATCGATTCATGCTCCCTAAGTTCTATAGTTGGTTGATTTTTAGGGATATTTATACCTTCTTCCAGATTAAGAAGTTCTTCAATAGCAATAAGTCTAGAAGGAAGACTTTGGGTAATGATCCTTCCTACCCTGGGTGAACCAGGACCACTGGAAGTTGGAGAAGTAAATCTTGAGGATGGAGTAGCAGTAGGTTCAGTTTTAGGCTCAGAAATTTCAGGTTCTTCAACTAATTCAATAGTAGAAGAAAAACTACCAATAACTTCAGAAAATGAAATTGGTTCAGAAATATATTCTGTTGCTTGAACTTGATAATGAGGATGAACAACTAAAGCTCTTTCTTCCGGTGACCCAACTCTACTGTCACTAGGAGTTACAAGAGCTCGTATCCCTTCAAGCTAGCTTGGTGAATACTCTGGAGGTTGCCCCCAAAGTCTACGGGATTGTCTCAGTAATTCAACCACGATTAAATATTTTAATTACTTCACAGTAAAACAAAGAAAAATCTCAATAAAACCACCTAAAGTCTCTAAAGAACCAAACAATTTGAATCACACGCCTAAAAAAAATCTAGGAGTTCAAACCACACACAAACAGTAACTTTCCATACTGAAAACACTAGTTGGTGATGAAATCCAACGTCGCAGAATTCAATACGGAAATGGCGGTTGGAACAGTTACCCCAACAACCTACTTAATGAAACAGACTGGCACAAGTTTCTTCACTAAACCATCTCGAGTGAAGAGAACCCCCCAGAGAGTCTAAGTGAGTTTAGTCAACGTCTGGTCCAGGTACAGTGGGATCTTCCCTCCACCGTCACCTTAGGAAAAAATCCTATAAATTATGGTCACTATGGTTACCAACGGAAACAAATATACCTAGGGGAACAGTCTGTGATCCGATACACACGCAAGGGCAGAGTAACAAAGCTCAATCCCCTTGAAGGCTCCTTGACATAATCCAAGGTTTACCAACAAGTGACCCCAGGCTCCTCGACAATGGAAAATCCAAGGTTTACCGTTTTTAATACATGTATATCTTCTATCGTTCCCAATGAGGAAGGATTGATTACCCCACTGGTTCAGATATGATCTCATGCTTGACTCCTTTAAGAGGATCTTCCCAGAGCATAGATGTAACAATTGGAATTTATCTCCTACCGCAAGATATAGCTAATTGTTTTTTTAATTATCTTGGAGAGTTAATTACTCCCTACTCCAAGATACTAGCCTAAGCTATGTTGGTGATAAAGAGCCCTAGAAATAAAAATATTGCTAGATAAATTTTACTTTAAGCGTTATTTTTACTGGTTGTTCCTTAGGTCAAAAGGTATGGAGATAAAAATTTATGGTGTGAAGACTCGACTCCAAAACACTAAAAATGCACCTAAGATGATAAACAATCCTTTTTTTCAATGAATTTCTAGCTAAAGAAAGAGTTGAGAATGCAATTGCTTGAAAAACAAATCTTTCCTTAACATATAAATGAAAAGAAAATCTTTTTTTTTTTTTGTCTTTTCCAACAAACTGAAAACGAGACTACTAATTATGCTCACGAAAAAATCCTTTTGCTTTTTCCACACTCAAAAACTACAAAAACTACAAAAACAAATTCTTTCAAAAGAGATTCTAAAATTTCTAGAAGACACTCAAAACTATGAAAAATCTAATCTTGGGATCTACAAATTCAAAAAACGTAATTGAAGTAAAAGCTTACAAAATTTATTTTTGAGGACGTTTTACTTAGTTATTCAGCAAACTAAGGACTAATTGTTCAGAATAACAAATTAATCAAAAAACACCCAGCTATGTTTTCTTTTTAAAAAATGAAATTCAAAACTTTCAAACAAGTTCTTTCAAAGCTTTGCAAAGAGAAAACGAGATCTATTTCTCACCAAAGGCAGATTTCACAAATTAGTCAGACTCATTAAGAAGACCAGCAAAAACCAGGGTAATCTGAGGTTTATTAGGCTTCTAAACTCTGAGTTACTACAAAGGCCAAACGAAAATCAAACTAGGCACGCAAAACTTCTAGAAAATCACCTAAAACCAAAATGCCAGTGGAACTCACCTACAAGAAGTTTCTGACAAGACACATGCAGATCTGGGCAGAGGCTAAAAACCATAAACAAATCCTAAGCTTAACTGGATGAAAAGATTTTAGGTTTTTCAAAAATTTGACAGGGTCCGCAGGCTTCCGGTATAACCAAATGTGGTACCGCTCTCTATAGTAAAGCAACAATGCGGGGATGTCCACACTGTGTTACAAGCAGAACGTGCAGTCCTCTTTCAAAAGCATGAAAAAAAAAAACAATTCAGAATTTAAAAAACTACCCAATCCCACACACATCAAGTGTTGGCATTATGATTCTGGTTTGGCTCTATGATACAGGTGTTGTACTTGATGGCAACTCACTCAAGTGGCAAAATTCTGTTCAGGCTCTCAAAATGATGGAAAATAAGAGGTTCGCTGGTGCATCATTCAAAAGGTGCGGACCCGCAGGTTCGCCGTTCAGGAAGTGCGGACATACCCGCAGGTTCTCCGTTCATAAGGTGCGGTCCCCCAGTTCACTCACTCCAATGCAGAGAAGCGCGCTCACGTGGGGTTTCTTATGTTTGGCCCTTGGTATTTAGCCCGTCGATTCATGATCCTATGGTTTTGGCCCGTGGTATATGATCTAAATTGTTGAACCCCGGTTTGGATCCCTTGTATTGGTGTTTGATGGTTTTGTCCCATGGTGTGAATAAGGGATTGAATATAAAAGGGGAAAGAGGTCACTTGACGGAGCACTTGTGAAATTTGAATATCTTAAGATCTGAAATTTTCAGTGTTTGGTTTTAAAAAGCTAGATCTAAATCAAGGAGAAAACTTAAGGCAAATCTATTGATAAGTCGTGATCTCTCGGGCACATGATCAGATTTGTGGATCTAACTGACTGTGTCACATCGGAGGATTGTTAATTTGCCCCTAATCAGAGGTTCGCAGGCGATCCACTGCGTAGGTACGGGGGTACGCAGTGTAGGAGAAGACGCAGTGCGGGGGTACACAGCGCAACATAAGGCACAATGCGAGGTACACAGCATAGAAGAAAGTAGAGTGCGGAGATACGCAGAGGCACAGAAGGAACAGTGCGGAGGTACGCGGTCAGACAGACAGTGCAGTGCGTATCTGAGTTGAGGTATGCAGTTCAGCAGAAGGAGAAGGTGCGGTGGTACGTAGAGCAGCAGAAGGATACGGTGTGGATCTGCGTAGTTCAGGCACAGAAAGACTGCGGATATCCGCAGGTTTATATCGGTGAAGTTGCGGACCTATCTTGAAACATTTGTTGGCTGTCTTTTATCTATTGCTGCAGAGTTCTGGGTTTAGATTTCTGGTATTACTTTTCTGTTTACAGCATTCTGAGAAGTTGGGTGATTCATTGGTTGATTGTATAAGGAGATTGGGTGATTTGCATGTCCTTTATGATTATTTGATCTTCTTGGATCCAGTCTGAAAATTAATGAAACGTGGTCCTTAAAGAAGTAGAAGAGCAAAGGGGGTTGTAGCTCCCTTCCAGGAGAGACTGGAAAATGAGAGAGAGTTGTAGCTCTCTACAGGTTGTAGCCTGCGTACTGGTAAAGGACTGCACCAGTACAAAATCCTTGTAAAAGAAGCTTCTAATTGAAAGAAGATAGAGACATATTGCAGCATGTGGTTTTCACCCACATTGGGTTTCCACCTTATATCTGGTGTTCTTTGGTGTGATTTTCTTGTTCTTGTTCATTTTTATATGGCACTGACATACAAATTAATTAAAGTATAAATCTGGGAGGCATATTGAAAAGAATTTGATAATACTGATTCACCCCCCCCCTCTTAGTATTATTTCCAACAATTGGTATCGGAGCAGGTTCTTCAGAAGAAGCTTGATCGTTTGAAGAAAGATCTTTCATCATGAGCAACTACGAGAGGGAAGCATCAATCAGGCCATTGATTTTTGATGGGACAAACTTTGTTTATTGGAAGGTAAGAGTTACTGCCTATCTTCAATCTCTTGGTACAGAAGTCTGGGATATCATAGATACAGGGTATACTTTTCCATCAGAAACTCCTACAGATCTGGCTGAGAAGAAGAAATATGAAACAAATGCAAAGGCGGTTAATACTTTACTAGGATGCCTATCTCAATCAGAATTTGTTAAAGTAATGCAGTTTAAATCCGCAAAAGAGATATGGGACAAGATTGTTCTGAGCTATGAAGGAGATGATCAGGTAAAACGAGCAAAACTTCAAACCCTCAGAATTCAGTATGAAAATCTCAGGATGTATAATGATGAAAGTGTGGCTAACTATTTTCTTCGTGTAGATGAGATTGTTAATTGTATGAAAAATTTGGGTGAAGAAATAAAAGAGGCAGTTGTGGTTGAAAAAGTTCTAAGATCTTTGTCCCCTAGGTTTGAATCTAAAGTTTCTGCAATAGAAGAAAAGGAGAATCTACAAAGCCTTAAAATGTCACAGCTGCACGGAATTCTAACTGCTTATGAAATGAGGAAAGGAGGTCCATCAGACAGGAGAGAAGCTGCCTTCAAGGCTTCAGGCAAAGGAGAGTACTATGAGTCAGGACACGTGTCAGAGGAGGAAGAAGAATCAAATTTTGTCAGAAATCTTCAACGGGGTACTGGTCGTTTCCGAGGTAAGTTACCTTTCAAATGCTTTGCTTGTGGAAGAGTCGGTCACTATGCTGCCAAATGTCCTCACAAGGATAAGATCGACAAAGGGAAGGAACCTGTTAGATGGAACAAGAAACATAATGCAACTAAGAAAAGTTACTACACTCATGAAGACAATGATGGTCTATCAAATAGTGACGAAGATGAACGAGGTAATGATTATAAACTTTTAATGGCCTTTGAAGATGATGATTACATGGATGCTATAGATGTAGATGGTTTTTATGAAGAGATTTCTCGACTCAAAATATGTTTAGAAGAAAAAGATATGATCATTGATACTCTGCAATTCCAACTTGATGAAAAGGAAAAATCTCTTGAGAAGTTAGAATGTGAAATTGTTGACCTTAGAAAAGAAATTGAGAAAACAAAGGTTCTTAATCTTAAGTTTGTTAAAGGATCTGAAACTCTGGATGAGATTATCAATGTACAACGTTCTCCACTAATCAAGATAGGTCTGGGTTATAATGGAGAAACATCTCAAGCATCCACCTCAAAGAGCTATCTTGATGCAGCAAGGAGGAATGAGCAAAAACCCAATGGAGATCACCAGGTAAGGCAGGGACGAATTACATCAAGAACAAACAAAGACTACCAGGTAAACCAGGGGCAATCCATCTTAAGGGTGAACAAAAGCTACAACTAGCCACAGGTAAAAACTTCTCAATTTGCTTCAAGAATGGATGACAATAGAAATTACAATCATATGGCTGGTAGATTTGATAATCGCAGAAGCTTCTTCAATGGCCAATGTTTCTCTTGCCATAACTTCGGTCACAAAGCAGCTCAATGTGTTGCTTATAAGACAATCATGACTAGAGAAGCTCAAAAACAAAGAAGTATGACTGGGATTATGAAAAGGACCTATAACAACTTTTCGGCACTTGAAAATGAAATTGAATGTTCTATTTGTAATAACTTCGGTCATGAAGATTCTGAATGCAGGAGCAGGTTTCGGCAGACAAAGGAACAAGCCTCAAGCACCAGAACATGGAGAATAAAGGAACCACAACCAGAAAGATGTGGGATAGCTTTTTATGTAGAAGGATAGGAAAATCTATGGTACATCGACAGTGGATGTTCGAAGCATATGACAGGTGATAAAGAAAAGCTTGAATCATATACTGCTTTTGAAAAGGGTAAGAAAGTTTCTTTTGGAAATGATACACCTACAGCCATAAAAGGAAAAGGCACTGCTCATTTGAAAGAAAAGGTCAAAGCTGGAAATGTTTTGTATGTTGATGGTTTGAAGCATAATCTACTGAGTGTCAGTCAGATGTGCGATCAAGGAACCGAGGTAATATTTTGATCAAATGGATGTAGCGTTCGTGATCTTGATACAGGAAAAACAGTAATCAAAGGCAGAAGAACTCCAAATAATCTATACATATTTGAAGAAGGACAACAACAATGCTATTTGAGCAAGGATGATGAACATTGGTTATGGCACCAGAGGTTGGGGAATCTAAGCTTTTCACAAATAAGGAAAGCATGCAAATACTAGGCAGTTCGTGGTCTTCCAGATATCAAAATTCTAGACAACACCATATGTAAATCATGTCAGTTTGGTAAGCAAACCAGAACTAACTTCCCTGAGAAGGAAGGATCAGCCAGCAGGCCTCTTGAACTAGTCCATACAGATGTATGTGGTCCATTTAGGACAAGGTCACCTTGAGGAGAAGAATACTTTATATTATTCATTGACGACTTCTCCAGGATGGTTTGGTTGGGACTTATGAAACACAAGGATGAAGCATTCGAAAAATTCAAATCTTTCAAAGCCTTGGCTGAAAACGAATCAGATCACAAAATTAAGTGCCTCAGGTCCGACAGAGGTGGGGAGTTTACCTCAAATGAATTTTTCGATTTCTGTGAGGAACACGGAATAAGAAGGGAATTCTCTACAGCTAGGACTCCTCAGAAAAATGGAATGATGGAAAGGATGAACAGAACGGTCCAACAAATGGCTCGTGCTATGCTTGATGAATCTGGGACTCTCGCAACCTTCTGGGGTGAATCTGCATTTGCTGCGGTTGTTATTCTCAACAAAACAAATGTCCGAGTGAACAACACTCAAACTCCTCATGAGCTCTGGTATGGTGATACTCCTTCGGTAAAGCATTTCAAATTTTTTTGGAGTAAATGCTATATCAAGAACACTGATGAACAGCTTGGAAAACTTGAACCTAGAGCAGATGAAGGCATTCTCCTTGGCTATTCTCCCCACAGCAAAGCATATAAGTGTTACAATAAAAGACTTGGAAGAATTGTTGACAGCATTGATGTAGTGGTTGATGAAAAAGGATACATCCCTAGGCAAGTAAATCATGAAAATATCGAAGAGGATGAAGACTACTCTCCAAATCAGACAAATGATGAAGAAGAACCTCAAGAGGCACCTGAGGAGCAAATAAGGATAGAAGAGAAGATTCCATCCAGGTACGTTCAAACGAATCATCCAGAATATCAGATTTTGGGGCAGAAAGAAGCAGGTGTACAAACAAGAAGAACAATTGCAGAAGCCTCAAGCTATTTGGCATTGCTCTCCTCCACTGAACCACAAAATATAAGAGAGGCATGCAAAGATGAATGCTGGGTCAAGGCGATGGATGAAGAACTTGAGCAGATCGAAAAGAACAACACTTTGGAGTTGGTTCCTAGACCAAAAGATAAGAATGTCATAGGGACAAAATGGATCTTCAAAAATAAGTTGAATGAAAATGGAGAAGTAATTAGAAACAAGGCCAGACTTGTGTGTAAAGGGTATGCTCAACAAGAAAGAATAGACTTCGAAGAAACTTTTGCTCACGTTGATAGACTTGAGGCCATCCGAATGTTCCTTGCTCTCTCAAGCTTTCAGAAGTTCAAAGTTTTTCAAATGGACGTGAAATCAGGCTTTCTGAATGGGGACTTAGAAGAAGAAGTGTACATTGAGCAACCAGATGGGTTCATCCTTGGGAATGATCCAAATCTTGTATGCAGACTAAAGAAGGCTCTCTATGGTCTTAAATAGGCTCCAAGGGCTTGGTACTACCGTTTAGACAAATATCTTCATCAATAAGGTTTTTCAAAGGGATCAGCAGATAGCAATCTTTACATAAAAATTGAAAATGACAAATTACTAATACTTGTTGTGTATGTAGATGATATTATCTTTGGAAGCAATGATGAAGCTATGAGTCAAAGCTTTGCCTTGGTGATGTAGAAAGAATTCGAAATGTCTTTGCTTGGAGAATTGACATATTTTCTTGGATTGCAAATCCAACAAAATGAAGGCGGGATCTTTTTGTCTCAAACCAATGATCTCAAGCAGATTTTGAAGAAATATGGCATGGAAGATGCAAAACTAGTATGTACCCCCATGGTCACAGCATGTAGCCTCAGTGCAAATGATGAATCAGCAGCAGTGCACCAACCAACCTACAGATCTATGATTGGAAGTCTACTTTATTTAACAGGTACCCGACAAGACATCATGCATGCAGTGGGAATAGTTGGAAGATTTTAGGAAATCCAAAGGAAACTCATCTTCAGGCAGTGAAGAGAATTTTCAAGTACCTTCAAGGAACTCAAAACTATGGCTTATGGTATCCTAGAGATACAGATCTCACACTTCATGCTTATACAGATGCAGATTGGGCCGGAAGCGTGGATGACAGGAAGAGCACAAGTGGTGGTGCATTCTTTATGGGTTCCAAATTAGTATCTTGGTTCAGCAAGAAACAGAGTTCGATTGCTTTATCTACAGCTAAAGCAAAATATGTGGCTGCTGCATCTTGTTGCACTCAACTCCTTTGGATGATGCAGACCTTGCAGGATTTTCAAATCACTTGTACTCCACCTATCTCCATATTATGTGATAATACAAGTGCAATCAGTATTTCAAAGAACCCAGCCATGCATTCAAAGACCAAGCATATACCGATCAAGTATCACTTTATCAGGGAACAAGTGCTTGAACAAAAGGTCAAGTTGGAGTATGTTCCTTCTAAGGAACAGGTTGCTGATATACTCACCAAACCATTGCCTAGGGAGACCTTTGAATGCCTCAGGAAAAAGCTGGTGGCTGTTGATGCATCATCTTGTTGTTGAATCTCATCTGTTTCAGAGATTGTTGGTTGTACACAAGTTTCATATGGGGTATACGCGTACATTTGCTGGGTTGCGGATTGGTCGAAGATCGAATGGCACAGGTTCAGGGGGAGCATATAATGCATTTTTTGCATTATGGTAGAAGATCTTGGAGGAAGTACAAAAGGAGATCATGGATACTGATCTGAATAGTGCTGCAATATGTCTCTATCTCTTTCATGGTCAATTATGGTGGATTATGGTTCTTCTTGAAGAAATTTCTTTCCTTTTGCAGATCTGGTTTATAGTCAGGGGGAGCATGTTCTCAGGGGGAGCATAACCCTTTGCCCTTGATGTCAAAGGGGGAGAATGACGCTGAGGATCTTGAGGTTGCCATCAAGTCCAAAGGGGGAGATTGTTGGCATTATGATTCTGGTTTGGCTCTATGATACAGGTGTTGTACTTGATGGCAACTCACTCAAGTGGCAAAATTCTGTTCTGGCTCTCAAAATGATGGAAAATAAGAGGTTCTCTGGTGCATCATTGAAAAGGTGCGGACCCGTAGGTTCGCCGTTCAGGAAGTGCGGACATACCCGCAAGTTCTCTGTTCATAAGGTGCAGTCCCCCAGTTCACTCACTCCAATGCAGAGAAGCGCGCTCACGTGGGGTTTCTTATGTTTGGCCCTTGGTATTTAGCCCATCGATTCATGATCCTATGGTTTTGGCTTGTGGTATATGATCTAAATTGTTGAACCCCGGTTTGGATCCCTTGTATTGGTGTTTGATGGTTTTGTCCCATGGTGTGAATAAGGGATTGACTATAAAAAGGCGAAAGAGATCACTTGACGGAGCACTTGTGAAATTTGAATATCTTAAGATCTGAAATTTTGGGTGTTTGGTTTTAAAAAGCTAGATCTAAATCAAGGAGAAAACTTAAGGCGAATCTATTGATAAGTCGTGATCTCTCGGGCACATGATCAGATCTGTGGATCTGACTGACTGTGGCACATCAGAGGACTGTTAATTTTCCCCTAATCAGAGGTTCGCAGGTGATCCACTGCGTAGGTGCGGGGGTACGCAGTGCAGGAGAAGACGCAGTGCGGGGGTACGCAGTGCAACAGAAGGCGCAGTGCGAGGTACGCAGCGCAGAAGAAAGCAGAGTGCGGAGATACACAGAGGCACAGAAGGAACAGTGCGGAGGTACGCGGTCATACAGACAGTGCAGTGCGTATCTGAGTTGAGGTACACAGTTCAGCAGAAGGAGAAGGTGTGGTGGTATGCAGAGCAGTAGAAGGATATGGTGCGGATCTGCACAGTTCAGGCACAGAAAGATTGCGGATATCCGCAGGTTTATATCGGTGAAGTTGTGGACCTGTCTTGAAACATTTGTTGGCTGTCTTTTATCTATTGCTGCAGAGTTCTGGGTTTAGATTTCTGGTATTACTTTTCTGTTTACAGCATTCTGAGAAGTTGGGTGATTCATTGGTTGATTGTATAAGGAGATTGGGTGATTTGCATGTACTTGATGATTATTTGATCTTCTTGGATCCAGTCTGAAAATTAATGAAACGTGGTCCTTAAAGAAGTAGAAGAGCAAAGGGGGTTGTAGCTCCCTTCCAGGAGAGACTGGAAAACGAGAGAGAGTTGTAGCTCTCTGCAGGTTGCAGCCTGCATACTAGTAAAGGACTGCACCAGTACAAAATCCTTGTAAAAGAAGTTTCTAATTGAAAGAAGATAGAGACATATTGCAGCAGGTGGTTTTCACCCACATTGGGTTTCCACCTTATATCTGGTGTTCTTTGGTGTGCTTTTCTTGTTCTTGTTCATTTTTATATGGCACTGACATACAAATTAATTAAAGTATAAATCCGGGAGGCATATTGAAAAGAATTTAATAATATTGATTCACCCCGCCTCTCAGTGTTATTTCCAACATCAAGCAAAAACCAAAAACAGAGAAAAAATTTGTCAAGTCAAAGTAAAAGTAAAGGCAAAAACCAAAATTCAAGTCCCCAACAGAGTCGCCATTTTGTCGGCCGGATAAATCGTTCTTGCAGACAAGATCGATCTCCCTAGTTGTTATAGCTCCAAATCTCACTCTTATGGTTTGTGATGCGACACTCATGGCCTAGGGCAACCCCTCCTTCCAGACCTGGTCCTAAAATTTAAAAAACAGTGTTTTATACCTTATACGCGACATTGCCCTGAGTTAAATGCGTGTATACGCGGGTATGTGTATACCCAACCCGCGTATATGTATTAAAACACTTAAAAAAATATAAAACTCCTTATTTTCGGGCAGAGATCGCGGGTTTTACCTGTTGATCACCTGTTAGTGCCCGTGGCCCAACTGTTCCCAACCAACTCCCAACTAAAAAACTACTTTGGGAGAGGTATAAAAAGACCTCAAAGGGAAGGCCTAAGGGAGGAGAGAAGAGAGAGAAAGGTTATTATGCTGAGATTTTTCCCCTGACCAGGTCTGAAGTCCCTTGTGCCTTCTGTACTTCCCCCATTTGTACAGGAAACCCTTGTTTCCTTGTGTGTTGAATCCACCATTTATGACATCATGGAGTGAGTCATGGAAGGAGTTTGTTAAAGGCTTGAGGCTGGAACGGATCCGGAAGGAAACTTTGCTTGGAGCTTGCTGAAGGTGACTCAGGTGAAATTGTTCCTTTTTATGTACTTTATTTGTCTACAATAAAAGGAACACATGTCTTGGTTCCCGATATAAATCTTCTTTATGTTTATGATATTCATGTTTAGAATTCATATGTAAATGGTTGTTTGGATTTCATAACTAACTACCTTTATTTATAACATGAAGATGGTTTCTTTATAAGGTTTTGTCCATATACTACTGTGTTCTTTGGAATTGGTTGTTTTGCAGGACAAAAGAGAAGAAGGGAACTCCAAGAAGGGTTTGGACCCTAAGGGCCTTCTCAAACGTAGGACCTAAGGTACGTCCCCTTTACAATAGAATTTGCTTATAATAGCATAATGGCTGTGTGAATGTGTGTTCCTTTGAATAGATAACTTTCAGTCTGCTAGGGTTTCAACCCAAAAAGCCCTAGGGGAACATTTCCCTCCAATAGAATTGGCAACTCCACTGGGGACAACAATCTTGTTGTTCCTAGTTTGGGTGTTTTCAAGCCAATCAGGGCTCAGCTACCTTGTCTGCTTGCTGTTATTGTCTGGTCTGTTCTTGAATTTGAAGTTTTGCCAGTTTCTTCAGTTTGTTTTTTATTTTTCTTGAAACCTTTTATATACGTTGTTTTTCTTAGTTACAGAGGCGTATGTACGCATGTTTCTTTAAGTGAACCCGCATATACGCAGGTTTCCTTAGTTACAGTAGCGTATACACGCAATCTGTACATAAGTACAGTCGCGTATATCTTGCAATTTTCAAGATTTGTAAATCTTTTTGTCTCTGAAGGTCTGTCTGGTAGTTTGAGTCAGTCTGAAACAGTCACTTTCCAGTATCAGTTTTTGTTTTTACAGCGAGCATCTTGTTCCAAATTCTCTCTGATTATAAGGAGTATTGGTCTTGTTTTTGTTATTGCAAGTGTCATCTTTTCTTGTTCAAGCACGCAAGATTTCTTGTTTGGAATCTTGGCTGCTCTGATTCATCAGGGTAGGAAGATTGATCTCAATCTTCGTGTCAAATTTTGCTTTTGGTGACTTTTTGTTTGCTTGACAAAACCGCTTTTGTGACCATCCGCTTCTTTGTTTCATGAAAGTTAATGATTGACACTTTCTTGAAATTTTTCTTTTTGATCTTTTTGGTTATTGTTGCGAAAGCTTTCATTGCTGCTTTTGATTGTTAAGAGCATCCTTAAACACATGTCTTTTTGTTGAGTTTTCATCCATTGTGTGGTGTCAATTTGCAAAAGTGTTTGTTGCCTATTCTTCAATCACAAGTTTCAGTGTTGTTGAGAGCATTTTTGAAAAGAATTTTTTGTTGTTGCGTTTGAAGAAAATCTTTTTGAAAAACTTAGTTTTGCTTTCTTGAACTTGGTTTTCATTTGGTTTCCTTTTAGAGAATGAAAGTGCTTTATGTTTGTCTTAGAACTTGTTTTTAGTGTTTAGACAAAATGAATGGTAGCATCTCATATTCCATCTAGACATTTTAAGTGGCAAGATAAAGATTGATAAGCAAGCAACTTTCATTTTTTGTTTTTAGAGTAGTTTTGAATCTTGCATCGGCATATATTTGTTGCATTAGGATAGATTTGCATACCTTTTTAGGCATACATAGCTTTGTTAACTTTTGTGAGTGTGAAGCGTGAATTAATGAAAAGAAAAGAAATTTTTTTTTTATTAGAAGTTCCTCTGATCCCTATAGAAATTGCTCTTCATCGAAAAACGAAAAAAGTGCATGTGCATGTAGTTAAGTTTTTATTAATTTCTTTTGCGTCAAAAAACACCACTAGTTTCACTTCCATTACCTTGTGACTTAAAGAAAAACCTATTTTAAAATCAAGCGCTAACTAAAATTCACTAGAACTTTTTTTTTAAGTCAGTTACACCAACAAGTTTAGGATTTTAGGGCCTTGGATTAGGCGAGTGGAGAGTTAACTCTCCAAGGCCATATAAACGTCAAACATAGGAGTCTGAATAGTGAGAGAAAATCCAATAGCGTTAGGAAGACCAGGAAAGCTCCGGATCTGGGAGTTAAGCACGAGGGTCTGTGAAGACAGGGAAGAGAGATACCCCCTCTCCTACTTATCCGAACTTACCTCATGACTATTCCGCCTGGCTTCTGTGACGAGTTGGTATCCATAGTTGCTACTCCTAGGGATCTACACAGGTGGCTGCAGAGGGGAATCTCGTGGCACCTGAGGTCGACGTTGCATCACTCTCGACAGTACTACTGGAGGGCACCCTTGAGAAGCTTGGGGGCTTGCACCAGCGCAGACTATTGTTAGGAGGTCAGCGTAACTTCCTCTGATACCTTTGCTGATAGGACTAGGCCCTCATCATCCCGGACTATCTTCGGAAGGCCCCTTAATTCACTTTCTTGTATTTTGGTTTCCGGTCCTAATCACCTGAAGCGAAAATACTTGGAAGTTGTTTGACTGGCTGTTATCTTTAGGGACTTTATAGTGTGTGCTCTGTGCTCTTAGTTGGCCTAGCTTTCAATTTTTTGAGTCTTTAGTTAGATCATAACAAAAAATTCAAAGTGGTTGACCGATCTCCCAGATAGTCTCGAAGACTTCGTGGTCTTTCACCACAAAGTTTAGAGCCTTCTCCTAGAAGGCACAGAGGTAATACTACTGGTGGGTTTCGTCCCACGGAAGTTGACGCATCGGGGATTGATCCTCCTCTCAGGGGCATTAGTGTTCAAGCAAGGCCTGGCACTTCCGAACAAGAGAGGGACACTCCAGTCCTTTCTCGAGTTCTCTTTCAAGCGGAGAATAACATAGAGGTAGAAGAACTCTTAGAGTCATTAGCAGCTCTGAATTCTCCACGACCATCTAGTCATCCAGACGTATTACAATACGTTGGGACTCCGACGCATAGACCGTCAAGTCTAGGTTACGCTACACGCTTACCATCGATGACCACTACTAGAAGCATGGCTTCTACAAGTGCTACGACTATGCAAACTCCAACATTGGTGCAAGGGGGAGGAATGATTTCCATCTCCTCTGCTTCCTTGTTTGGATCTTTTGCTAGCACATCTTTAGTTGGGTCTACCTCCATTCCATCCACAAGTGGAAATGCCCAAACCAATGCTTTTGGTACTGGATTCTTCCCATTTGGCACCCACTCACAGGGTATTCCATCGGTTCCGTTTAGTGCCGCTACGTCCATGATGGGCAGAGCGGCTTCATTCCAGGGTTTTCCTTTCGGAAGTGGTCATATACCACATTCCAACCCGACGATACAATCCATGCCTTTCTCTTATGTAGGACAAAGTAGTAATCCTTTCCAAGGTTGGACTAACCCTGGGGTTAGTGGTGCGGGAACTAGGAATCCATTTATCGGCCAACAAGGGAATAGGCCGTACTCCACGGTTAGTTCATTTCAAAGTATTCCTCCCTTAGCTTCAGCTTGGAATCCATATCAGGGGTTATCAACTCCTTATAATCGTTTAGGAGGAAACTTTGCTGGTTATGGAGGCTTTGTGGCCGGAGTTGGTCAAACTCCAAATTTTACTGGATCACAAGGCTTGCCTTTTGGTTCAGCCAGTTCTACTGGTTACTTCGGGCAGCCTGGTGCCTTCCAAAATCCAGGCCAATCTTTTCAGGACTTTGGGAGTTCCGCCTAGTATGGGTGGAATCCCCAAGGTCCTCCAAGGCTTTCGTTTCTGGCAACGTTGAACTTTCCAGATCTCACCAAGTTAACAAACGATCCAATCAAGTACAATCTGGCCTGGCCTCCGGTCCCAACCAAACTCACTACGGACATTCCAAAATTCGAAGGGAAGAATGGTGAGGACCCAGGTGACCATGTAACCACATTCCATTTATGGTGCTCATCTAACTCCCTTATCGATGACTCGATCAGGTTGAGACTTTTTCAACGCACCTTGACTGGTAATGCGGCCAAATGGTATATAGAGTTTCCAGGGGGTAGCTTTACATCTTTCGCTGACTTAGCCAATATTTTCTTAAATCATTTCCAGTTTCCTGTCTGTTATGATGCCGGAACTGAACTTCTGGCCACTTTTCATCAGGATAAGGCAACTCACATGTTTGACCATATTCAGGAATGGAGACGGAGAAAGAGGCTCATTAAAGCCGAAATCCCTCCGGAGTACTGTCTCGAATGGTTTTTGAAATCTTTACAACCCGATATCTCCAAGGATGTCTCCATGTCTGGAGTCTATTCTGAGGAGCAAGCCATTTTTAGGGCCCAGCAATTAGAACTGATCTACTCTCAGTCTGGGATCCTACAAAAATACTTGTCAGATGCTCCTGGGTCTAAGGTTGACATAGCTAAGTCAAAGCCAGGTCCCCATGCGGATGGTATCGTTGGGTCGGTAGACAAAACTACCGTGAACTTGTTGAACCAATTGCAACAGTTGTCCTTACAAACTGCTTCTAACAATCAAGTCACATCGTCTAATCCCCCGGCTTCCCAAACTTCTTCAATTAATGTCGTCCAATCCGATAACCCCAAAGGAAATCAAAATTCCAATGGGAAAAAGAAAGGATGAGGTAAGAAAAAGAACCATGATGGGAATCCTGATGCAAATAAGTCCGGCAACAACGCTGGTGGTGGTAGAAATGAGTCTAGAAAGAAAGTCAAGTTTCCATGCAAGTTGTGCAGTGGAGACCATTTAACTCATCTCTGCCCTAAGATTGAAGATGCTCAGTGCTTGTTAGGACAGCAAGGGACTTCTAGTTCTCAGGCTGTGTTAACAAACCCTTTTCCCCAAGGACAACAACTTCTTGTTGGCGCGAGTTCAAATCCTGGTACCTTCGCAGGGGGCAACCAGGAAGGGGAAAAATCATCGAATGTTTTCATGATGGGTTCTAACGTCCATGTGACTACTCGGTCACGTGATTATTGTGAAGCCGAAACTTCCAAGGACAAGACTGTTTCCGGAAATACCGGCCTTCATATTGAGCGACCCCCAGTTGAGACTATACCACGGATACCGAAAGGTTCCGCTAAACGCGCGACTATTAATCCTAATGCTAGGGCCACCCAGAATTACTCCATTGTGGAGGATCTGGCTCAGAGTCCATGCGCCATGTTCGCTTTAGAGGTTCTCCAGTTGTGTCCGGCTTAGTGAAGTGCTTTACTTTCTGCGATTTGAGTAGTCAATCCAACTAATTTTTTAGTGCTCACTTTTGACATGTTAAATGTCAAAAAGTGACTCCCTCATCATATGGCTTTCCAAATAAAGTCTACATACCGGAAAATCAACATTTTTCATACCATTATAGATGAAGGAGCTTCCATGTGCGTCATGTCGATGTTATGCTGGAAGGCTATTGGATCGCCTTCGGCTGTTCCTTCACCCACCGTCTTGACTGCATTTGATGGTCATTCTCATAAGCCGCATGGGATTATCCCGGCTTTTCCTATATGTGTTGGGGGTAAGGTCATCAATATTGAAGTCGAAGTCATAGATGCTAACCTAGACTATAATCTCCTATTAGGAAGGAACTGGGTATACGAAATGGATGCCGTTGTTTCGACTCTGTTTCGTGTCATTTGCTTTCGTCATGAGGGGAAAATCGTTAAGGTTGATCAAATGGATTATTGTCCAGTCGATCCTCAAGCAAGCTACGACTCTACTATTCCTTTAGTGGATAACCCTCGCCCGCCTACTGAGAATTTAGGAGTGGGAATGTATTCCTCATTGATGGGTACCTTTGATCTTCCCTCTCCTTTCGCTAAAATCAATGCCATTTCATCATCTAAGGAGTCTCCTCGAGAAGAGTTCTTCTAAACTCGTTATTTTTCAGACCCTTGGACCTTGCCTTCACCTACGACCACATTAGTTGAAGGACAAGTAAATGGAATGGCATTCCCTATATCTGCAGCTAAGCTTAGATATCAGTCTATCGTAGACTCTGCAGACAACCACTCTGCTCCTTTTTCTGAAGAGGAGTTAGATGGTGATGTGGCCCCGGCTTGGAGCCTTGATTCTACCTCTGCCTTGGACTGCTTAGATTCAGTTTTACCTTCTGAAGAAGAAATCCTCGAAGCAATGATGGGTATAGATCGACCTTGGGAAGACTTACACCATCGTTCATACTTTCTTCCTCCATTGCAGGAAGTAGAATCTAGATTCTCCGAGCTCTTCACTAGTGATGTTTGTACGGTGTCAAACCCTTTGGCTCCAGCACATGTTCGTGCCGAAGGTAATATGTCAATGATTTCAAAAGCGATACCTATAAGCATCTCTAGAGACCCTAACGTGATTGAGAATCTCTTCATCGGAATTGAATGTTCCCCTGAAGAAATTCAAATTTACACCGACCTATTTAAGGAATTTCGAGATGTATTTGCTTGGTCTTATGAGGAAATGCCTGGCATTGATCCTTCTATAGTTCAACATGAGATCAAGACGTATGAGAATGACAAACCGGTTCGTCAAAGGCTTCGGTCGATTAACCCTAGGAAAGCAGCAGCTATCAAAGCTGAAGTTGAGAAGTTGCTAAAGGCGGGTTTCATATACCCTGTTCCTCTTACTGATTGGGTTTCTAATCCAGTCCCTGTGGATAAAAAGCAAGGAACAATCCGAGTATGCATCGATTTTAGGGACTTAAACAAGGCTTGCCCAAAAGATAATTACCCCACGCCATTCATTGATCAGATTATCGACGAGTGTGCGGGTAATGAGTTTTTTTCCTTCATGGATGGTTTTTCGAGTTATAATCAAATTTCTATCCGTCCTGAAGATCAACATAAGGCAGCCTTTATATGTCCCTGGGGTACCTTTTCATATAGAAAGATGCCTTTTGGTCTTAAAAATGCTGGAGCCACCTTTTAGCGGGCCATGTCATATGCTTTCCACGACATCAAACATGTCATCAAGGCATACTTGGATGATCTCGCTGCTCGTTCTCGAAAGAGAACTGATCACCCTAGTCATCTTCGATTGGTTTTCGAGTGATGTCATTTTTATAAAATCTGTTTGAATCCCAACAAGTGCGTTTTCACGGTTATGTTTGATCGGTTGTTAGGGTTCATCGTGTCAAATGAAGGGATTCAGGTTGATCCCTTCAAGGTTGAGGCAATAGTTCAGTTGCCTCCCCCGTCCTCAATTCGACAACTTCAAAGTCTTCAAGGGAAGGCTAATTTCTTAAGACGGTTTATAGCAAACTATGCCGAGATCACTAAAGGGTTCATGCGTTTGCTACGGAAAGGAGTTCCATTTGTATGGGATGACTTTGCGCAGTGATCGTTTGATGCTTTGAAAAAGGCATTAGTCTCTGCCCCGCTTTTGAGTCCACCGGATTATGGTAGAGACTTCCTTTTATATCTCGCTGCAGCAGAATCAACCATTGGTATGGTTCTCGTTCAGGAGGACGATGCTCTCACTGAGCATGTGATTTATTATTTGAGCCGAGGCTTAATAGGTCCTGAACTTCGCTATTCTCCGGTTGAGAAGTTGGCCTTGGCAGTTGTCCATGCTGTCCAGTGGCTCTGTCATTATATCCTGCTACGCAAAACTTTTGTCTTAGCGGCAGTCAATCCATTTCAATTTTTCCTCAGTAGGCGAGTGATTGGGGGTAAATATAATCGATGGATAGTCATTTTGCAAGAATTTGATCTCGAGTTCTTGTCTGCAAAGTCTAAGAAATCCATGGTTTTCACGGAGCTAATTTATGAGCTACCTTGTGGAGAGGATACTGTTTATGAGGAAAGTTTTCCTGACGAACGTTTATTCCTTATCTCTTCACTCGACCCTTGGTATGGAGATATCATTGTCTATCTCCAGACTTCGAAGTTTCCCTCTACTTTCTCTAAGGATGAACGTCGAAAATTACGTCACCTGGCTAAAAACTATGTTATCATTGGTGACACATTATACCGTCGAGGGGTTGATTCAATCCTTCAACAGTGTTTAACCTTAGAGGAAGCAGAGTCAGTGCTCAATGACTGCCACAGTGGAGCTTGTGGTGGTCATCTATCAGGGCTTGCTACAGCCCAGTGCATCTTACGTGCCGGCTATTTCTGGCCTTCACTCTTTAAAGACAATGTGGAAGCAGTCAAACGTTGTCACCCGTGTCAAACTTTTACTCGAAAGATGCGCACGCATCCTGCTCCTCTTTTTCCCGTTGTCACCGTCGGTCCCTTTACTAAGTGGGGTATTGATTTTACAACTTATAATCCGCCTTCAGCAGCGAATCACAGGTACATTATCGCGGCTGTAGACTACTTTACGAAGTGGGATGAGGCCATGCCTACTTATAAGAATGATAGTGTCATGGAAGCATTGTTTCTTTTCAATTAGGTTATCTCAAGATTCGGTATCCCGAGAGAGATTGTCACTGATCATGGCAGTCATTTCCAGAATCAACTAATGTCTGAATTGGCTCTCAAATTAGGTTTCCGGCAGGAGCATTCGTCTCCTTATTATCCTCAGGCCAATGGACAGGTCTGTTATCACCCAGGTTGTTCCCTATGACTCCCAAGGGAATACGGCCGGGGTAACCACTAACCAAGCTTTGGATTATAGTCTCTAGCCAAACTGTAATCAGAGAGGGCTCTCTCTTTAAGATTTATCTCTGTTTTGTGAGGATTTTAGACTAGTTATGAAGTGAGGGTTTGGTTTGAATATTGGTTGAATGATATCTTTCAATACCTAAGATGTAGTGTTCAGACAGTTGTAATTCATTGGGCAATGGAGTCTAGAGCTGAGAATTGTTTGAAATGCTTAAGTGGGAGTATTCAGACTGCAGGGCCTATTGGGTATTCCAACAAACAAACTTAAAAGTGTGGTGATGATGTTTGATTAGCTAATGGAAAGCAATTAAGAATTTTCCACTAAGCTAGTGGTGTGGAAGTGAAGTATATTGCACAGGAGCAAACTTGAATTCCTGAAACAAGGGTCACTGTGAAAGATATATTCTGAAAGTGCAGCAATTAAGAATTACACTTATCAAGATTATAACTGAAGAAAACATTCATTAACAACATAGATTGAGCTCAGGGTATTTCATGAATAAATCCTGAAGCTATTCTTTTTCTTTGCTACTAAATACTAGAACTTAGAAACATGTATGGATTGTAAAAGACTGAAACACATAACGGAGAGAGTTATATAAGACTTATTGTATTGTGAGATGCACAGGGATCCTGCAACTATTAACAAACACCATGAACGCATTCAAACAGCTCAGAACTTGAGAGATTCCATCACTTCTTTTATTAAACTCTGAATAAATTACAGCATAGGATCTCTTCAAGAGGAAATCAACAACCCCTGCAAGCTTATGCGAGGGGGAATTCATACAATTGGTTCCAAAATATTTGAACCGCTGAGTTATCTGATAATTAAATACGTTACCAACTTTTACAAAATATCAGAAAAGCAGTTACTTCTGCTATTAATACAAAATGAATGCCCTTTATATCTGTCAGGAGATACTTTGACCCTTGGAGGCCACTTAGTCGGTCTGAACGTTCTGCTTTAATGCTGGAAATGTGCCTTTATGGCTGTTGTGCTGTAGCTTTTCGGCCCTGTTACCTGTTAGCTGTCAATCTTGCTTTTGTTGGCCGAATATGATCTGCTGAGTTGGCTCAGCCCATTCCTCTCTCATCCACCGTGTATGCATCACTTTTTCTGAAGGTGATGACTTATGTTTTTTGCTGAAAACTGTGCTGGAAGCCTTTGGATTTACAGTATCTTCTGTATCATGCTAGTCCACCATTCCTGTGTGGGCAGTTGATGTCTAAGAATTGCATCCAAAGTCTCATCTGCCTCTGTGTATTTATAGAAATTGGGAGGCACTTCAAACAGGTGTTTAATTTCATTCATTATAAAGAATAAATTCTCTACCCTGTTGTAGAGACTTTGTCCTGTAGCTGGCCCTGTTTCCTCTGAGGTGCTGGGCCTTTCAGTGATCTGATTTGTGGCGAATGTGTTGACCCTCTTGGCATACTGCTCATGTGTAAGTAGCCTTCCTGCGCTGTTCAGTAAGCCAGGGAGACCTCTGTTTTGCAATGCCACAAATTTGTCCATGAATCTGTTGACCTCTGTCTGCATGTCCTGGGTCCTTCTCTCTAGTGTCTGCACCAGGTTTCTTAGTGTTAGGACCCTCTTTACTAATAAAATAGTCTCAGTCCTATTGGAGATTCCCATAGTAGCTAACTGAGCACTTGTTCTGTTGTTAAGCACATTGATCATTCTATTGGCAACCTCAGGCATATTGCCTAGAGATGCCCTTGATCTCTGGATTTCCCTCTGTGCTTTTGCAATGAGCTCCAACTGCTCATGAATTGTCTCAATATATTGCCATTGGTCAGTGATGGATTGGCCAATGTTGGCCCATAAGACTGTCTTGAGCTCAACTGTCACTTTATCCAGTGTGAGCTCCTTCTCCAGCTCCTTTATCCTGTCTTTGAGGGCTTTTATTTCCCTGCCCTTTTCTGCCACAGTCTGCTTGGATTTATCATACCTCTCATTGAGCTTGGCTAGACTCTCTCTGGCCTCATTTAGCTCTGCCATTTGGGTTTCTAGGGCTTGTATTTCATTCTTGAGCTTCTGCATGTCCAGGCTTGGAGCCTGCTCTGTTGTTGTTGGTGCAGTTGCTGATGTAGATGGTGCTGTCTTCTCAGTAGGAGGAGCTGTGGTCTGAGGAGGTTCCTCCAGGTTAATTATTTCTGGAGGAGGCTGAGATGATTGGCCTCCTTCCTTTTGCTGTAATGATGCTTGCAATGCTGCCTGTGCAGCCTCTAATTCACCCAGCTTTTCTTGAGTCTGGATTAGTTGTTTATATAAAGACACCAGCAAAGTTGTGGCATCTTGATCATGTCTCAGCTGGGCAACTTCATCTGTTTGAGGGTGAATTGTTGCTGGGATTTTGATCTTTCTCCTCAAAGCTGCCATGTCTGCATCCCTCAATTTCAATATTTCTTGTATGCCCTTGATGTCCTTGGGATCATGTCCAATATCTATGATTATATCTTCTAAGGCCCTGATCCTGTTATCCTTTGCTTGAGAGGATGCTCTCTCCAACTCAAGTTGGGCAGGTGTATTATTTAGGCTATTTTCTAGCCTGTAGTTATCTAGTGTCTTGTCTGCCAAGGAGGCATACACCATCTCACCCGTTTGTTTATGCAATTCGATTTTGTCCATTGGGTGGATGTCCTTGGCAAGGACCTCAAGATTGGTCCTCAAGTAGTCTGAAGGGGACTGTGGCTGCAATGCAGTTGGCATGAAGTGACTCATGATCATTTTGCCTTCATTAACATCATATGCAGACATGAGACTTTGCTGGTTGGTGGGAGCCATTTTCAACAAATGATTATATAGTTGTATCTTTATTGGCTCATTCCTCCTCTTTATGTCAATGAACTGCTGTTTGATGCTCAGTTCACCTTCTCTCTGTTGGCTTGAGGAGCTGGCTTCTCCTCCCATCATCCTCTCTTGTTCCTGCTGGAAGGAACTTGCTGAGGCCTCCAGACTTGGTGGGCCCATGCCCAAAGATTGCCCCAAAGGCATTTCCTCTTCTGAAAGGGGATTCATTCTGTGTCTTTTCTCCCCTTGAGTCGTTGTCGTTGTGAGGGGAGTCTCTCTGTCCCTCTTTCTGCTTATGTCTTCTTTTTGTGGGGTTTGGAGGACTGAGGCCTCCACTGTCGTTTCTGGCCTGGGAGGCACTGTGTCCTGAGCCTGCTGCTCAGTGGAAATTGGGGCTTCAGCTGCCTTTTCTTGCTGTAACGGCTGCTCTTTCTCTTGCTGCCCCTCTTGTTGCTGTTGTACCTATTGTTGTTGCTGCTGTGCCTCCTCATGAGGTGGCTGTTCTGGTTCCATCTCCTTTTCTTTGCCTTTGCTTGAGGTTTGCTCAGTAGCTTTAACCGCTTGCTGATTTGCTGTGGAGGAAGATGCAGCTGCTCCCACTTGAGTGCTTGGAAGAGTAAACACCTGTGCACAAAGCTCCAAGTCAGCCATCTTTTGGATATTTCTAACTGCTCTTTGATTTAATTCTTCTTGTGTAGCAGCCTCCTCTAAGGTTCCCATCCTCCATTTTGCTTGATTTGCATATTTTTCTATGTGGGGCAACCTTACATGGTCATAACCAGACAGCCTATACTTGACCCTTCTTAGAGTTATGAAGTGATTGGGGTCATAAGGTTTCAAAAGGAAACTGGTCTGTAGGCCAAGGGATCCTAACATGTTGTCGGCTTCTTGCCAACCTTCCTCCCTTTTGTTGTAGATGAAGTGGCCTAATTGGTTTCTGACCTTGAGTTGTGCTTTCTTGCCTCTGCTTGAAAAGTGCAGCACATCAGCATTCCCAAATTGCCTGAAGTATTCCAGGGCAAACAATCTCATGGGCACATATCTGGGCAATCTGTATGGGGGCAGCTCACACCCATATATTCTGATGACTGTGTGGTGTTGGTAATAATACCAATCCCCGATGCTGTATGCCTTGGACAGCTGAAGAATCCTCTGCATCTCATCAGTTAGCCTAGGAGGAGGTGAGCTCATGAGCAGAGACATGGCTGGGTGGATGAAGAGGTCTATAAATTCACAATAGGTGTATGGAGAAACAGATCTGCAGTGGAAGGCAGAGGACCAATACACCACTAACCTTGGCTTTCCTTGTGCATCCACTCTCTTTATAGCAAAGTGGAACTTCTCATGTTGATAATACAAAATCAAGTGGTAGATGTAGGAGGTGTATCTGAACACCCTTTCTCTTGGTAAGTTCATCAATTGCTCATGCATTTTGTCAGATATATAAGTGGCATATTTATAGCAGATTGGAGACTTGCCAGGGGAAAACATGAGCATCATCACCAGCACAGTCTCATCAACAAACTCAATAGAATTATAGCCCAGAATGGGACTGATCATGTCTACAAGGTCCCTGCCCAATTGGTTTAGGTAAACATGAGAAATGGGAGGGTACTTCACTGTGTCAGAGTCAATATATAAATGATTTAGCTTGGTGATCTGGGCATCTGTCAATTTGGCTCCTTGCTTTATCAGATCAGCCAGTGATAAAGGGACTAATTTCTTCTCAGTTTTGAAATGGAGCATCTCTCTGATGGCTTCAGGGGTGACATAGAAAACAACTGAGCCTAAAGGGTCAATCACAGCCCTCTGAGTGGCGTCGTAGGATTCAGCACATAGGTGGATCAGGTCAGGAAACTGGTTGACCTGAGGGAGTTTGAATAGAGGGAGGAAAGAATCCCAAATGCCCAATACATCTGTTCCAGCCTCATGTTTAATCCTCAACTCATTCAGCAAATGAATGTGGTACTTGCTGTGCATTAGCATTTCTTCTGCTATCTGATAATCCAGGGTTGCTAGAGGCTGCCACTCCAATTGTCTCTGAGGGGCATTTAGAGGAGCAATATTCAATGCTACAGGAGCTACTGGTGGATCCATGGTTACTTTTAGGATTTATGTCGTTTATAAACTGGTGTTACTGTGCAAAGCAACACCACAGAGTTTTCTTTGAACAGAAAGGTAAATTACTGAGGGACAGAGGATAAATGGTCAATCACAGCAATTGAAATACTGCTTAAATGATGGATAAGACAAATGTCTGGTCTTAAACTCTTTTTCTCAGCAAATTGGTACAGTTTGGGTTACCATTTCGCGATTGCGCGAACAGAATGCAGTTATTGGTAAAAAAATCGGCCAAACAAGGCTCAACCGGTGAATTTCGACCTTAGAGTGTAAATGGGGGCTAGGCACAGGGGATTTGCCGGTGCATTATAAGTTTCTCAGTGATTTAAGCTTTCTTGGCAATTTACAGACGAAACCAGGTGCAGGAGGGATTCACAAGGATAAATACCTGGTATACAGAGAACAATGGACACGAATGCAGGTGGAAATGGCGCGCCAGCGGTCTCCAGGTCGAGTTCAGTAGGTTGGTGCGCAGTTGGACGTAAAAACCATGCAGAAAAAACAACAGCGTTTTTGGCAAAAAGTGCAAAAAACGCGAAATTTTGGCCAAAATATGGATTTTTTGGAACATTGGCGCCTTTTTTGGATGACGTCAGCATGACGTCATCAGGTGGGGTCAAGGTCGGATGATGTCAGCATGACGTCATCGGGTGACGTGGCGGCATAAGAGAGGTCCACGGGGATGGTGAGGTGGCAGACAGGTGGAGCAATGGCGGACGGGGCGTACCGACGCGGCGCTGACGTAGCAGTGATGCTGGCAGTGACGTAGGCAGGACGGATTAACCGAAACCGGAAGTGGTTAGCGGTTTCATATCGCACCGCCTTCCATACGGAAGCGGAATTGTCAGAGGTACCTCCGATACGATGTGGGGGTGATGCGTGGCAGAGGCCTGACGTCACCCTCTGACAGATATCGGAAGGTATCTTTCGGACGTCGGGGCCGGTCCGATATGCACGAGGGTCGTCGGATGAAAAGGGCCTGATCCGACGGTCGACGGATCGTTGAGCTGGCCAGACGATACAGATGCAGGCGGGATTAAAATAATATTTCTTTTGAAATTTGCGCCCGGCGGGACCTTTGGGAATTTGGCGATTCATATGGTTTTTTCAATGTTTTTACAAAAATGCGCATAGCGCTAAGACTTTGGGTAAACGGGAAAAAGTGGGTTTTTGTATGCTTTTTGCAAATAAAGCGGGTTATGGGTAAAAAGGGGTTTTTTACAAGGTTTTTTAGCAAATGAAGGGGTTAATGGTTTGGATAACTTCTGAAGGGGGACAAGGGGTAGGGTTTGGGTTCTTAAAGTGACCGGATGTCACTTTAATCCCTGACTGTGAACATATGGCTATAGTGCCAAGGGGAAGGGGTATTTATAGCATGCTTGGGGTTTATACACCATAGTGTTTATAATAGTAGGGAAAAGGGGAACATAGGGGATTTAGATAATAAGAAGTTAGGGGTTAGTAAGAGTGGGGGAAGGGGTGAAACACTAAGTTTTCGTATGAAATCAACTTAGTATAGGAAGTAGATCAAAATGAAAAGAATTTTTAGACAAGAAATGTGGCTCTAAAGGAAACCAGAACCAACATAAAACCTTGAATTCTTTCATGAACACCACTAGTGTAGGGATGTTAGTAATGAATATGAGAAAGGGAAAAAGGAAGTTAGACATGCTCCATTGTGTTACAGCAAAGTGATAGAGAAGAGGATATTTTCCATCCATTTATGCTTTCCTTGTTTTGACCAGCAAGATTCAGTTGGAAAGGAATGACATTTCTGCAACCCCATCTACCTACCCATCTGCTTGCCTAGCATTTTTTGTTTCTTCTTGGAGGGTGCACTTGGACTTGCAGACCCATATGTGCCTTTTCTTTTCCATTGGCTTTTTCTTTTGATTGTCTATCTGGCACTACCCTTATTGTTTCCAAGGTCCCAGATTAAGCAGTTGGGAACCTTAATTCTCTACCTAAGCTACTGGTCTGCCAAGATTAAACAGTTTGGACAGACTTCTTTCTCTATTCTACAACAGAAAATTGAAACATGGCATGATCCAGATTAGGCTGTTGGACCATCCATCAAAATTGAGTCAACATAAAGCTATATACACACATTTTTTTCTCATGGAAATATGGGATCTTTGTATCACCAAAGCAGAGCATATTTGGAACTTTCTTTGCCAATCATGAAATATGAAACCTATTGATATAGGTAGCTAACAGTGGCTCCACATGGGGATGGCTTTTCTATTTGAAAGGCCAAGAACAGCAGGTCAGAATGCCTTGGGCCCTTGACTGCTTCTAAAACTTGAAGTATGCTGCTTTGACATGCCCAATTGTACTCTTCCCATCTTGGTAGATCTCTGAACTCATTTGCTCTTTGCTGATAGCTAATAAAACTTGAGAAACTGTATTTTTACATATTTAACAGAAAGTAATATATACACCTGGATATGTATAAGGGAAACTCAGGTTGCACTTATGGATAGTAGTCAAAATAGTGCTTTAACATCCTGCCATTCACAGGACCTTCATCCAAATCAGTTTCATTAAGACTTTTAAGGAAATAAGTATTGTTTCCTTGTACTGCTTGAACAGCAAATGGTCCTCTCCAAAGGGAATCAAATTTTCCATGTTTTCCTTTATCTTCCCTTCTTGAATCCCACTTGAGGACTTTGTCTCCAACATTAAAATCTTCTGCCTTGGTCCTTCTGTCAAAGGCTTTCTTTAACTTTTCTTGCAAAACTTGAACTCTGTTGTAAACTTGGTCTCTAGTTTGCTGCAAACATATTATTTGATTTACCCTCCTTTGCATATCATTGGGCTCAGCTTGAGTCTCTTGAAGTAGTTTCATGACAGGGATTCCCAGTGATGAAGGAAATTTGGCTTCTAATCCATAGACTAACTCATATGGGCTGATCCCAATTGATCTTTTGGTTGTTAGTTTATCTGCCCATAAGGCATTCACAAGCTTCTTATGCCAATTCTTCTTATTTTCTTCCAATACCTTCTTTATGATGTTCACAAGGCTTTTGTTTGATGATTCGGCAAGGCCATTTCCTTGGGGATAATATGCAGTAGAATGGCCCAAGGTAATGTGAAATTTGTGACAGAAATTCACCATTTTCTTAGATCTGAAGGCAGCAGCATTGTCTGTTATTATTTTATCAGGACAACCAAATCTAGAAAGAATATTGGTCTCAAGGAACTGAATGATAGTGGAATCATTTGCTTGTCTACATGGAACAGCTTCAATCCATTTAGTAAAGTAGTCTGTAGCTGTTAGAATCCATCTATGTTGGCCTGAAGATGAAGGGTGAATTTCCCCAATGAAATCCAAGCCCCATTGTTGAAAAGGTCTCTCTGTTGCAATAGGCCTCAAAGGAAGTGGTAGTAACTTTCTCTTTCCCTCAAACACTTGACATTTATGACATGAGGTGGTGAATTTCTTGACATCAGAGAAAACAGTGGGCCAATAGTAACCAGCCCTCAGTATTTTATCCACAGTGGACTTCCAATACAAGTGTCCACCACAGTCACCTGCATGAAATTCTTCCATGATTTTGTTAGACTCATTTTCCATTAAGCAGTTTAACAATATACCCTCATGGTTTTTCCAAAGCAAATTTCCATTCATAACACAAAATTTTGAAGCTTTCATTTTTAGGAACCTACATTTAGTTCTGGACAGTCCTGGTGGAGCACACAGGTTTTGTAACACATAACATATATCAGAATACCAAGGGGATTGTTCAAAGGCTACATTGATCTTTGGAGTCGCCAGCTTCGTTTCACTGTCCAGCTGGTTGATGTCCAAGGCTTGGAAATTTGTTTCAGACATTAATTTGGCCAAACCTTGCCCTTTTATCAGTTTTGTAGGTTTTATTTCAATGTCAAATTCTAAAATGTTGGCAATCCATTTTCCTCTTCGAGTCTTCTGCCCTCTAAGTTCTCTTGAGTAAGTATGTCTTTCACAATTGGGCTTGGTACATAGGCTATAACATGGGAGTATAGGATGTAGATCCTAAAGTCTTTAATAGCTTTGACCAAAGCATATGCTTGTTTTTCCATGATCTGGTATTTCAGGGGTGCATCTCTAAGAGCTCTACTAAAAAAAGCAATAGGTTTTTCATTTCCTTGGTCATCTTTCTGTAATAAGACAACAACAATTGTGTGTTGGGAAGCAAAGGAAAATATGATAAATTCCCTATCAAATTGAGGGTTGGTTAAGACTGGGGTTTGGGTGAGGGCTAGTTTGATACCTTCAAAAGCTTGATTTGCTTCTACTGTCCATTTTACTTTTGAATCCTTTTTTAGCATGTTATTGAGTAATCTGCCTAATTCAACCAAATTTGGGATAAATCTCCTTAGGAAGTTGATTTTACCCAGAAAGGCTTGTAATTCCTTTACATTTCTTGGATGAGGCATTTGTAAGATGGCCTGGATTCTGTCTGGGTCGATCCTAATGCCATCCTTTGAAATGATGTGACCCAACAGTTTACCTTCTTCCAAACCAAACAGGGATTTCTTGGGATTTAAGGAAATTCCATATTTCCTACAAGTTATGAATATCTGCCTTAGATGTTTCAGATGTTCAGGGTCAGATTTTGAAAATGGTGTAAGGTCATCTAAGTAGACCACAAGGAAATCATGGATCTCTTTGGCAAAAGCAATATCCATTGCTCTTTGAAAGGTAGCCCCTGCATTTTTCAATCCAAAAGGCATTTTCACATATTTGAAGGTTCCCCAAGGGGTTGTAAATGTTGTTTTGTCCTGATCATCAGGGTGAACTAGGATCTGGTTGAAACCTGAGAATCCATCAAGTAGAGAAATTCTTGAGGCCCCCACTACTCTCTGCAAGATGTGATCCATCTTGGGTAAGGGGTAGTTATCTTTCAAGGACACTTGATTTAAGTTCCTTAGATCAACACATAGCCTTATTTCACCAGTTTTCTTTCTTGTAGGGACTAAGTTTGAAATCCAATCAGAAAATTTGATTGGTGCTATGATGCCAGCCTTAAACATTTTTTGTACCTCTTGTTCCATTGCTGGGAGAAGCATAGGATTGATTCTCCTCAATTTTTGCTTAAAGGGTTTTTGATCTGGCTTGAGAGGGATAGTGTGTTGAATTACAGAGGTGTCATAGGATTTTAAATCCTCATAACTCCATGCAAAGACATCCTGGAACTCTTTGAAGAGGTCAATGTATTTAGGCTTTTGATCAGGAGGTAATGAAGCAGACAGTTTTATTATTTTGGGTTGTTCAGCAGTCCCAATGTTACACTCTTCTATGGCAGTGTTGAGGGGCTGGATTTTTGGTTTGCTGGGAACATCATTGGAGTCGAAAATGTCTTCTAATGGAGCTAAGCCTGTTGGAAGAAAATTGTCTTTCAATTGTATAACTTCGGCTTCATCATCAGCTATCTCTTCACAACTGTTTTGTCCAAGTTCTTGTATGTTTTCTTTGTTAAAAATTGTTGGATGTAACATTTGGTTTGCTGTTTTAGGTGACATTGGCTTGTTATTCTGTTTACTCTGTATTTGTGATTGACTTGCTCTTTCAAGTATTTTTGATTGACTTGCTCTTTCAGTGTCAATATTTAGTCCTGCAAATTCTTGTTGTAAGATCAGGAAATTATTTATCTGTGCATCATCTTCAAATACTTGCCAGTCTTTGACATTGTTTGGGACAGAAGGTCTGTGCTTTACCTCAGTTGTAAAGCAATGATGGGGCTCAAAAGGTAACTTGCAGGTGCTTGCAAATGTGGCCAAGCTATGAGCATGCAGGTTATGAGTCCTGGGAATCTTGGTAATTTGAAATTCAGTGAAGGACTGCAGTAGTTCAGCAGCAGCAGATCTATAAGATCTCAGTCTTTTATCATTAGTAACAAAATTTCCCTTTACCTGTTGGATAATCAAGTCTGAATCTCCCATAATTGAAACTTTTATGGCTTGTAAGGATTTTATTAGCTTAAGGCCTAGCAAGAGAGCTTCATATTCAGCCATATTGTTGGTGCACCTGAAGTTTAACCTATACGCTCGGCCCTCTGCATGACTGTTTTGTTTGTTATGTATCCAAACCCCTGCTCCTGCCCCTAACTTGTTGACTGACCCATCAAATTCAAGGAACCATAGGATCTCTTGTTCTGGGGGAGACTTAATAACTCGTCTGTGATCTGGGATCATAAGTTGAAGTTCTGCTTTTTCACCTGGTTTGTCTTCTAGGACAGTCTGATCACTTGCTTGAATTAGCTTGATTTCTAGAGCAGCAGTTTTTTCATTAATATCCTGGTCTTGCTCCAGTGTTTTGGTTTCAACATCATTATTTGTAAGACCTGTATTGTCATTGAAAAGAATATATGAGTCTATATCAGAATGAACAACATATATGGGAAAATTTTGAGGTTTTTCTTCACTGCTGACCATGTATTTCATAAGTGTTTCTCTGTATAGTCTTTTTGGTTGCCCAAAGACAGAGATGGTTGCATATGACATGTCTAGTTGTAGGGAACCTTGGAGTTTAGCCCCCCATGATCTTGATAACAGCATCCCATATTTAGGTGGGATATCAGCAACCACCACATCCATGAGAATTGTTTTATTTGGGTACTGAACAAGGGACACACATAAGTCTTTTATCAGGCCTAGACACTTGACTTGGCTGGAGTCAAATGAGGATAGGTCCTTATATGGTCTCGTAATGTCTATATTCAATCTTTCCATGACTGATTTGGGCATCAAGTTGTGAGAGGCACCTGAATCAAACATTGCATTGTGTAGTATCTTATCATGAACATGTAGACTGACATAAAAAGGTAAGATCCCTGTGGCTGCTGTCTTTCCATCAACCTCTGGACCGAACAGCAATTCTGGGGTATCATCCAACACATTGACATTGTCTTTATTATGATTAAGTTGGAGGGACTTCTTGATTTGTTGTTTGTAGATGTCATGCTTGGCTAGTTCTGAGAGAGGGATGGCTACCTTCAGTTTGCCAATTTCAGCTTCCAAGTCGAAGGGTCTTTCAGATTGAACCCTAGTGTTGTGGGTGACAACCTTTTATTTGTTTAGTAAGTTTTCTTCTTGATCCTTGTCTTGATCTTGGGGCTTGTGCCTTTCATTCATATTTTGAGGAAGGTCACTTGGATTAGGCTGCAAAGATGATGCAGCCAGTGGCTGTTGTGTTGAGGGAAGTTGTTCAGTAACTTCTTCAACGGTTACCTCCTTTGTAAGTGAATCAGTTGTGTTAATTGGTTCTGTGACTATGGCTCTTTTAGGCTGCAGCCTGTCCTTTGTTTTTTTAGGCTATGTTATATTTACAGTTCTACTTCTTAGTTTGTATTGTTTATGAACTTCATAAATAGCTGTGTCATAGCCTTGTTTGAAGTCAAATGACTCAGCTGACTTGGTTTGGAATTGTTTAATGTCATCATCTTTGTGATCTTCTTGACTCAGAAAAACTTGATGCTCATCATTGAGGCCCATTAGGTTGATGTGGGTGTCATCTACTTGCTCGTTTGAAGTGGATGTTTCAGCATAGTTTTCCTGGAATGGAGGTCTTATCTTTGGATCAGAATTGGCCTTGCCAACGTTTGGGTTTTGATTTCTCCTAAAATTGGGATTCCTTATAGGGTTGTTTTGCGGTGCTTCCCATGATGCCTTTCTCTCAACCGATTCCACTCTATCACCCAATCTCTTCATACCATTGAGTATTGCATCCAGTTTCTGATCAAAGGCCGAGGGTTCTTCTTTGTATATGTTTCTCTTTTCCAATCTTGCCCTGTTTCTTTTAGCAATCAGGTTTGCTTCTACTGTGACAGCTACCTTTTGGGCATCTTGGAGAGTTTCAGGTGCTCTTTCCTTTAACTGATATGCTATGTCAGGGTCAAATCCATCAGGGAATTTGTACAAGGCTAAATCAGGAGGAGGTCTTAAGTTTTGTGGTATTGCGTTATATACATTATTGAATCTTGCACAATACTCCAAAACGGTCTCTTGAGGACCTCGTTTGATTGTGTCATATTCACCAAGTATGTGCAGGGGATCTTTCTTCTTCTCCCACCTATTAGTAAAGGCTTGATAAAGGTCATCAGGAGTTGTGATGGTATTTGCAGCTAGTGATCTAAACCAAGTTCTTACATCCCCTGTGAGGCTCTGAACAAAGACTCTCATTCTCACACTGTCATCATCAATTTCATAGTTCTCAAAGTGGTCTTGCATCCTTCTGGCATGCTGAATTGCTGTGAAAGGGCCAGTGGAGTCAAAATATGAGATCTTGGATTGATAGTCCTGAGGTAGAGCTGGAGTATTGGCAGGTAACTGCAGGGGAGCATATATGTTTGCCATATTTGCAGGATTTAGAGGGTTAACAGGGATGACTGGGATAGCATGAATGACTGGTATAACAGGGGTAGTGGGAAAAGTGGAGACTAGAGTGTTAGTCAAGGGAATATGTGCAGTGGATGGAGGTGTGAAAGGAGGGCTTTGAGATGTGGATGGTGAACTAGGGGAATTGGGGGTAGACCGAAAAAGAACCTTGATTGGGGTAGAAACAGGGTTAGGATGAACTGTCTCTGGACTCAAATCAGCAAGATTTTCCTGCTCTTGCTGCTTCCTAATGATTCTAGGGATGGTGTTAGGATTTTCAAAAACAGGGGGTGGATTTGGGTCAGGATTTGACCTAGTGTACCGTGGATTCTTCTTGGGAGCCAGCTTCTAACTAGTTTTTGAATATTTTTTAGGAAATTTTTTTATATCTGCAAGGACTGGATAAGATTTTGGAATGGCTATATATATCTCAAAGCTAGTATGAAGATTGACTGAAGCAGCTCTTCCCTAAAGCTGTTAATGGAAAACACAAAAAGTTTTGAAGGTTTCCTGGCTGATATTCAGGCTTCATCTGTAGCTTTAGGAGATATATAGTAATTAGAAAATCCTAAAGAGGTCCCCAGTGGAGTCGCCAATTATGTTAACACCCAGGTTGTTCCCTTTGACTCCCAAGGGAATACGGCCGGGGTAACCACTAACCAAGCTTTGGATTACAGTCTCTAGCCAAACTGTAATCAGAGAGGGCTCTCTCTTTAAGATTTATCTCTGTTTTGTGAGGATTTTAGACTAGTTATGAAGTGAGGGTTTGGTTTGAATATTGGTTGAATGATATCTTTCAATACCTAAGATGTAGTGTTAAGACAGTTGTAATTCATTGGGCAATGGAGTTTAGAGCTGAGAATTGTTTGAAATGCTTAAGTGGGAGTGTTCAGACTGCAGGGCCTATTGGGTATTCCAACAAACAAACTTAAAAGTGTGGTGATGATGTATGATTAGCTAATGGAAAGCAATTAAGAATTTTCCACTAAGCTAGTGGTGTGGAAGTGAAGTATATTGCACAAGAGCAAACTTGAATTCCTGAAACAAGGGTCACTGTGAAAGATATATTCTGAAAGTGCAGCAATTAAGAATTACACTTATCAAGATTATAACTGAAGAAAACATTCATTAACAACATAGATTGAGCTCAGGGTATTTCATGAATAAATCCTGAAGCTATTCTTTTTCTTTGCTGCTAAATACTAGAACATAGAAACATGTATGGATTGTAAAAGATTGAAACACATAACGAAGAGAGTTACAGAAGACTTATTGTATTGTGAGATGCACAGGGATCCTGCAACTTTTAACAAACACCATGAACGCATTCAAACAACTCAGAACTTGAGAGATTCCATCACTTCTTTTATTAAACTCTGAATAAATTACAGCATAGGATCTCTTCAAGAGGAAATCAACAACCCCTGCAAGCTTATGCGAGGGGGAATTTATACAATCGGTTCCAAAATATCTGAACTGCTGAGTTATCTGATAATTAAATACGTTACCAACTTTTACAAAATATCAGAAAAGCAGTTACTGCTGCTATTAATACAAAATGAATGCCCTTTATATCTGTCAGGAGATACTTTGACCCTTGGAGGCCACTTAGTCGGTCTGAACGTTCTGCTTTAATGCTGGAAATGTGCCTTTATGGCTGTTGTGCTGTAGCTTTTCGACCCTGTTACCTGTTAGCTATCAATCTTGCTTTTGTTGGCCGAATATGATCTGTTGAGTTGGCTCAGCCCATTCCTCTCTCATCCACCGTGTATGCATCACTTTTTCTGAAGGTGATGACTTATGTTTTTTGCTGAAAACTGTGCTGGAAGCCTTTGGATTTACAGTATCTTCTGTATCATGCTAGTCCACCATTCCTGTGTGGGTAGTTGATGTCTAAGAATTGCATCCAAAGTCTCATCTGCCTCTGTGTATTTATAGAAATTGGGAGGCACTTCAAACAGGTGTTTAATTTCATTCATTATAAAGAATAAATTCTCTACCTAGTTGTAGAGACTTTGTCCTGTAGCTGGCCCTGTTTCCTCTGAGGTGCTGGGCCTCTCAGTGATCTGATTTGTGGCGAATGTGTTGACCCTCTTGGCATAGTGCTCATGTGTAAGTAGCCTTCCTACGCTGTTCAGTAAGCCAGGGAGACCTCTGTTTTGCAATGCCACAAATTTGTCCATGAATCTGTTGACCTTTGTCTGCGTGTCCTGGGTCCTTCTCTCTAGTGTCTGCACCAGGTTTCTTAGTGTTAGGACCCTCTTTAATAATAAAATAGTCTCAGTCCTATTGGAGATTCCCATAGTAGCTAACTGAGCACTTGTTCTGTTGTTAAGCACATTGATCATTCTATTGGCAACCTCAGGCATATTGCCTAGAGATGCCCTTGATCTTTGGATTTCCCTATGTGCTTCTGCAATGAGCTCCAACTGCTCATGAATTGTCTCAATATATTGCCATTGGTCAGTGATGGATTGGCCAATGTTGGCCCATAAGTCTGTCTTGAGCTCAACTTTCACTTTATCCAGTGTGAGCTCCTTCTCCAGCTCCTTTATCCTGTCTTTGAGGGCTTTTATTTCCCTGCCCTTTTCTGCCACAGTCTGCTTGGATTTATCATACCTCTCATTGAGCTTGGCTAGACTCTCTCTGGCCTCATTTAGCTCTGCCATTTGGGCTTCCAGGGCTTGTATTTCATTCTTGAGCTTCTGCATGTCCAGGCTTGGAGCCTGCTCTGTTGTTGTTGGTGCAGTTGCTGATGTAGATGGTGCTGTCTTTTTAGTAGGAGGAGCTGTGGTCTGAGGAGGTTCCTCCAGGTTAATTATTTCTGGAGGAGGCTGAGATGATTGACCTCCTTCCTTTTGCTGTAATGATGCTTGCAATGCTGCCTGTGCAGCCTCTGATTCACCCAGGTTTTCTTGAGTCTGGATTAGCTGTTTATATAAAGACACCAGCAAAGATGTGGCATCTTGATCATGTCTCAGCTGGGCAACTTCATCTGTTTGAGGGTGAATTGTTGCTGGGATTTTGATCTTTCTCCTCAAAGCTGCCATGTCTGCATCCCTCAATTTCAATATTTCTTGTATGCCCTTGATGTCCTTGGGATCATGTCCAATCTCTATGATTATATCTTCTAAGGCCCTGATCCTGTTATCCTTTGCTTGAGAGGATGCTCTCTCCAACTCAAGTTGGGCAGGTGTATTATTTAGGCTATTTTCTAGCCTGTAGTTATCCAGTATCTTGTCTGCCAAGGAGGCATACACCATCTCACCCGTTTGTTTATGCAATTCGATTTTGTCCATTGGGTGGATGTCCTTGGAAAGGACCTCAAGATTGGTCCTCAAGTAGTCTGAAGGGGACTGTGGCTGCAATGCAGTTGGCATGAAGTGACTCATGATCATTTTGTCTTCATTAACATCATATGCAGACATGAGCCCTTACTGGTTGGTGGGAGACATTTTCAACAAATGATTATATAGTTGTATCTTTATTGGCTCATTCCTCCTCTTTATGTCAATGAACTGCTGTTTGATGCTCAGTTCACCTTCTCTCTGTTGGCTTGAGGAGCTGACTTCTCCTCCCATCATCCTCTCTTGTTCCTGCTGGAAGGAACTTGCTGAGGCCTCCAGACTTGGTGGGCCCATGCCCAAAGTTTGCCCCAAAGGCATTTCCTCTTCTGAAAGGGGATTCATTCTGTGTCTTTTCTCCCCTTGAGTCGTTGTCGTTGTGAGGGGAGTCTCTCTGTCCCTCTTTCTGCTTATGTATTCTTTTTGTGGGGTTTGGAGGACTGAGGCCTCCACTGTCGTTTCTGGCCTGGGAGGCACTGTGTCCTGAGCCTGCTGCTCAGTGGAAATTGGGGCTTCAGCTGCCTTTTCTTGCTGTAATGGCTGCTCTTTCTCTTGCTGCCCCTCTTGTTGTTGTTGTACCTGTTGTTGTTGCTGTTGTGCCTCCTCGTGAGGTGGCTGTTCTGGTTCCATCTCCTTTTCTTTGCCTTTGCTTGAGGTTTGCTCAGTAGCTTTAACCGCTTGCTGATTTGCTGTGGAGGAAGATGCAACTGCTCCCACTTGAGTGCTTGGAAGAGTAAACACCTGTGCACAAAGCTCCAAGTCAGCCATCTTTTGGATATTTCTAACTGCTCTTTGCTTTAATTCTTCTTGTGTAGCAGCCTCCTCTAAGGTTCCCCTCCTCCATTTTGCTTGATTTGCATATTTTTCTATGTGGGGCAACCTTACATGGTCATAACCAGACAGCCTATACTTGACCCTTCTTAGAGTTATGAAGTGATTGGGGTCATAAGGTTTCCAAAGGAAACTGGTCTGTAGGCCAAGGGATCCTAACATGCTGTCGGCTTCTTGCCAACCTTCCTCCCTTTTGTTGTAGATGAAGTGGCCTAATTGGTTTCTGACCTTGAGTTGTGCTTTCTTATCTCTGCTTGAAAAGTGCAGCACATTAGCATTCCCAAATTGCCTGAAGTATTCCAGGGCAAACAATCTCATGGGCACATATCTGGGCAATCTGTATGGGGGCAGCTCACACCCATATATTCTGATGACTGTGTGGTGTTGGTAATAATACCAATCCCCGATGCTGTATGCCTTGGACAGCTGAAGAATCCTCTGCATCTCATCAGTTAGCCTAGGAGGAGGTGAGCTCATGAGCAAAGACATGGCTGGGTGGATGAAGAGGTCTATAAACTCACAATAGGTGTATGGAGAAACAGATCTACAGTGGAAGGCAGAGGACCAATACACCACTGACCTTGGCTTTCCTTGTGCATCCACTCTCTTTATAGCAAAGTGGAACTTCTCATGTTGATAATACAAAATCATGTGGTAGATGTAGGAGGTGTATCTGAACACCCTTTCTCTTGGTAAGTTCATCAATTGCTCATGCATTTTGTCAGATATATAAGTGGCATAGTCATAGCAGATTGGAGACTTGCCAGGGGCAAACATGAGCATCATCACCAGCACAGTCTCATCAACAAACTCAATAGAATTATAGCCCAGAATGGGACTGATCATGTCTACAAGGTCCCTGCCCAATTGGTTTAGGTAAACATGAGAAATGGGAGGGTACTTCACTGTGTCAGAGTCAATATATAATTGATTTAGCTTGGTGATCTGGGCATCTGTCAATTTGGCTCCTTGCTTTATCAGATCAGCCAGTGATAAAGGGACTAATTTCTTCTCAGTTTTGAAATGGAGCATCTCTCTGATGGCTTCAGGGGTGACATAGAAAACAACTGAGCCTGAAGGGTCAATCACAGCCCTCTGAGTGGCGTCGTAGGATTCAGCACATAGGTGGATCAGGTCAGGAAACTGGTTGACCTGAGGGAGTTTGAATAGAGGGAGGAAAGAATCCCAAATGCCCAATACATCTGTTCCAGCCTCATGTTTAATCCTCAAATCATTCAACAAATGAATGTGGTACTTGATGTGCATTAGCATTTCTTCTGTTATCTGATAATCCAGGTCTGCTAGAGGCTGCCACTCCAATTGTCTCTGAGGGGCATTTAGAGGAGCAATATTCAATGCTACAGGAGCTACTGGTGGATCCATGGTTACTTTTAGGATTTATGTCATTTATAAACTGGTGTTACTGTGCAGAGCAACACCACAAAGTTTTCTTTGAACAGAAAGGTAAATTACTGAGGGACAGAGGATAAATGGTCAATCGCAGCAATTGAAATACTGCTTAAATGATGGATAAGACAAATGTATGGTCTTAAACTCTTTTTCTCAGCAAATTGGTACAGTTTGGGTTACCATTTCGCGATTGCGCGAACAGAATGCAGTTATTGGTAAAAAACTCGGCCAAACAAGGCTCAACCGGTGAATTTCGACCTTAGAGTGTAAATGGGGGCTAGGCACAGGGGATTTGCCGGTGAATTTCGACCTTAGAGTTTAAATGGGGGCTAGGCACAGGGGATTTGCCGGTGAATTATAAGTTTCTCAGTGTTTTAAGCTTTCTTGGCAATTTACAGACGAAACCAGGTGCAGGAGGGATTCACAAGGATAAATACCTGGTATACAGAGAACAATGGACACGAATTCAGGTGGAAATGGCGCGCCAGCGGTCTCCAGGTCGAGTTCAGCAGGTTGGTGCGCAGTTGGACGTAAAAACCATGCAGAAAAAACACAGCGTTTTTGGCAAAAAGTGCAAAAAACGCGAAATTTTGGCCAAAATATGGATTTTTTGGAACATTGGCGCCTTTTTTGGATGACGTCAGCATGACGTCATCAGGTGGGGTCAAGGTCGGATGACATCAGTATGACGTCATCGGGTGACGTGGCGACATAAGATAGGTCCACGGGGATGGTGAGGTGGCAGACAGGTGGAGCAATGGCAGACGAGGCGTACCGACGCGGCGCTGACGTAGCAGTGATGCTGGCAGTGACGTAGGCAGGACGGATTAACCGAAACCGGAAGTGGTTAGCGGTTTCATATCGCACCGCCTTCCATACGGAAGCGGAATTGTCAGAGGTACCTCCGATACGATGTGGGGGTGACGCGTGGCAGAGGCCTGACGTCACCCTCTGACAGATATCAGAAGGTATCTTTCGGACGTCGGGGCCGGTCCGATATGCACGAGGGCCGTCGGATGAAAAGGGCCTGATCCGACGGTCGACGGATCGTTGAGCTGGCCGGACGATACGGATGCGGGCGGGATTAAAATAATATTTCTTTTGAAATTTGCGCCCGGCGGGACCTTTGGGAATTTGGCGATTCATATGGTTTTTTCAATGTTTTTACAAAAATGCGCATAGCACTAAGACTTTGGGTAAACGGGAAAAAGTGGGTTTTTGTATGCTTTTTTGCAAATAAAGCAGGTTATGGGTAAAAAGGGGTTTTTTACAAGGTTTTTTAGCAAATTAAGGGGTTAATGGTTTGGATAACTTCTGAAGGGGGACAAGGGGTAGGGTTTGGGTTCTTAAAGTGACTAGATGTCACTTTAATCCCTGACTGTGAACATATGGCTATAGTGCCAAGGGGAAGGGGTATTTATAGCATGCTTGGGGTTTATACACCATAGTGTTTATAATAGTAGGAAAAAGGGGAACATAGGGGATTTAGATAATAAGAAGTTAGGGGTTAGTAAGAGTGGGGGAAGGGGTGAAAAACTAAGTTTTCGTATGAAATCAACTTAGTATAGGAAGTAGATCAAAATGAAAAGAATTTTTAGACAAAAAATGTGGCTCTAAAGGAAACCAGAACCAACATAAAACCTTGAATTCTTTCATGAACACCACTAGTGTAGGGATGTTAGTAATGAATATGAGAAAGGGAAAAAGGAAGTTAGACATGCTCCATTGTGTTACAGCAAAGTGATAGAGAAGAGGAGATTTTCCATCCATTGATGCTTTCCTTGTTTTGACCAGCAAGATTCAGTTGGAAAGGAATGACATTTCTGCAACCCCATCTACCTACCCATCTGCTTGCCTAGCATTTTTTGTTTCTTCTTGGAGGGTGCACTTGGACTTGCAGACCCATATGTGCCTTTTCTTTTCCATTGGCTTTTTCTTTTGATTGTCTATCTGGCACTACCCTTATTGCTTCCAAGGTCCCAGATTAAGCAGTTGGGAACCTTAATTCTCTACCTAAGCTACTGGTCTGCCAAGATTAAACAGTTTGGACAGACTTCTTTCTCTATTCTACAACAGAAAATTGAAACATGGCATGATCCAGATTAGGCTGTTGGACCATCCATCAAAATTGAGTCAACATAAAGCTATATACACACATTGTTTTCTCATGGAAATATGGGATCTTTGTATCACCAAAGTAGAGCAGATTTGGAACTTTCTTTGCCAATCATGAAATATGAAACCTATTGATATAGGTAGCTAACAAGGTCGAGGCAGTCAATAAAACTCTTAAGACGATTCTCCAACGGATAATCAACAAAAATCGATCCAATTGGCACATTATGTTGTATTCGGCTCTTTGGGCATACCGAACCTCCGTGAAAACGGCTACTAGTTTTACACCTTTTCAGTTGGTTTATGGGATGGAATCTATCTTTCCGGTTGAATGTGAAATTCCATCTCTTAAATTAGCTGTTGAGCTCCTTCTAGAGACTTCGAGTCTCGATGAGCGCCTACTTCACTTGGAACATCTTGATGAGCAGCGTCGAGATGCCCCCACGGTGAATGAGGCTCATAAGAAAAGGGTTAAAACGCAGTATGATAAATCTGTCCGTCCTCGAGTCTTTTTTTGAAGGTGACCTTGTCCTGGTCTATGACCAAGATAAAGACACCTTGGGGGCAGGCAAGTTTAAGCATATGTGGTACGGTCCTTTCATTATTAAACGAGTTTTAGAAAAAGGGTCGTATGAGTTAATCGATTTTGAGGGAAACAAGCTGGTAGAGCCCCGAAACGGGCTCTACTTAAAGAAGTACTTTGCTTAGTTTTGGCCAGGCAATGGCTTCTTTGTACTTTATGTATATTTGTACATATATCATCGAGAGTTTTTTGATATCAGCACTTTTTGGTTTGCTGTGGCAGGTGTTGATGGATGACTTGGTCTATTTTGGGTTCGCCGATGGTGCTAGTCGGCACACTTGGAATCTCGCTTTCGCAGCTTGGGTACTCTATTATCCAACTAGTCAATTGATGGTATCAAGAGGCGTATGCATCGGTCCTGCTTCAAACAATATCACTGAGTATACTGCCGTTATTAATTTATTATTTGAGGCAATCTCTCGTGGGATCGACTCGTTGGTAGTGTATCTTGATTCTCAATTGATAGTGTCTCAATTAAATAACATTTATCAGGTAAGGGATCCATCTTTATATCGCCAGTATTTAATAGTGAGGTTTTGAATCATTGACTGGAGAATCCACAGTTTTATCATTTTTGAATCAACGTTTCAAATCCCAAATGGGATCCATCTTCAGGATGAGAGAATGATGATGACAGAAGAGCAGCGGAGGAATAATAAATAGTGATGAGGATAAAACATTTTGGAATAACAAACTTGTCGGCTGAATTAATAATTTTTAATTAATTTTTATTTTTATTTATTTTTATATAATTTAATATTAATTTGTTTTTTAAATTTTAATATATTAATGTGTTTTATTAATATTATATATATAATATTAATATGTTTTTTAAAATTTTTATTTTGTTTTAATATATAATATTAATATGTTTTAATTTTTTTTTATTTTGTTTTGATAAATAATATTAATTCTAATAAGAAATTAATTCCTAAATAATTTAATTAAATTATTAATAATATTAATTATATGAATTACATTATTAATATATTATTAATATTAATTAAATTGATTATATTAATATTAATATTATTATATTAATTAATAATAATTATATTAATTATTATTATTAATTAATTATATCAATTATTTTATTTTATTGTTATTGATTATATTATTAATCCTAAATATATTAATTAAATTATTATTAATATATTATTAATATTAATTATTAATTATATTAATTACATATTATTACTATTAATATATTAATTAATATTAATTATATTAATCATATTATTATTAATTATAATACTATTAATACTACTTATATTAATTATATTATTAATATTAAATATATTATTAATAATTTGTTTTAGAATATAATATTAATTTTAATATGAAATTAATTTAATTTTATACCTAGGGAAGTATTAATTCTAATAAGAAATTGATTTTTAACCTAGGGAATATTAAATTATTAATATTAATTATATTAGTAATATTATTAATATTAATATATTATTAATATTAATTATATTAATTATATTATTATTAATATATTAATTAATATTATTAATAATATTAATTATTATTATTAATTAATTATTTAATTATATTAATTATATTATTATTAATATATTATTAATTATATTATATTATTATTAATTATAATATTATTAATATTAATTCTTATTAATAATATTCTTATTAATATTATTATTAACATTAATTATATTATTATTAATATTAATTCTTATTAATAATATTATTATTAATATTATTAATAAGAATTAATAATAATATTATTAATTATAATATTAATTCTTATTAATAATATTATTATTAATATTAGTATTAACATTAATTATAAAAATTAATTAAAAATAATTAAAAATTATTAATTCAGCCGACAAGTTTGTTATTCCAAAATGTTTTATCCTCATCACTGTTTATTATTCCTCCGCTGCTCTTCTGTCATCATCATTCTCTCATCCTGAAGATGGATCCCATTTGGGATTTGAAACGTTGGTTCAAAAATGATAAAACTGTGGATTCTCCGGTCAATGATTCAAAAGATTCAAGCCACAGATCCCTAAAAACCAATAGTGAGGTTGTTGCAAAGATCATTTACTTATATTAATTATTTGCACATTCCAAGATCTCATAATTGGTTAGCTGATTCTATCGCTAATCAGGAATTAGACTGGCACATCAATCATTCATCACAATAAAATCAAGCATCAAAAAGTCAAACTGTATATATATATATATATATATATATATATATATATATATATATATATATATATCATAAAGCATCTCGAGTGTACATATGTGTGTCCAAAAATATACAAAATTGGGACTCAAATGCCCATAATCATGTCTGGCATATCTAATGCCCCAGCTTAGGATGAGCGGCTAAGTATGTAACTATCGCATTGGCCACACGCCGAAAAGTGCGAACCTAGTCACGTGGCATGCCAACCACATGACGCTGCATATCCTCAGGAAGGTCCTCTATGGCAGCCATCGGTACTTGGCAGCTCAGTCTCGCCAAGTGTCGCTGGACGTTGTTTAGAGTCCGTTCTGTATCAGCAGCCGCCTCTTCGGCTCTTGGCCGCGCCGTCCATGCTGCAGGAACCCATCTAGTCGTACCGGCCCAATTTCTGGAACATGATCATCATATCAGTCATTTGAATCTTGTCAAAAATATTTTTCAAAATTCATCATTATATTTGAAAAATCCAAAAAAATCATAAAATCAAAAAATTCTTACCAATCTCGCCCCATGTTGCGTTCGGTGGTAACGCTAGATTAGGATCTCCTCGGAAATCCAGCCCAGCATAGGGGTAGTCATCCACGGCGATGATCTACTGATCCCACCAGGTGAAGAAGTCATCGTCGAAGGCAGTCCTTGGGACCTCCCCACCCCCCAGATGTTTCATCAGATCAGCCCACCGGCCCATGCGTGGATCGCGTGGGGTGCTGATGGAAACTGCTACCCTGGGGCGGAGTGCGGGAACCTTCTCGAAAAAGAAAGTGCACAGGATAGTCCCATATCCAAAGTTTTTGGTCTGTCCCCTCCTGATAGAAGTGAGCTGGCTCTTCATGTTGGCCAGAAGAGGAGTACACCAGTCGAACACAGTAGTGAGACAGTCAACTGCCACGCTCATGGTCAGCCGTGATGCCTGATGCAGAGAGGACGATCCATTCACTCGAGCTATGGTGAACAGGATTATCCTCAGCGATAAACTCGCCACATGTGTGATGGAAATCTGGCTCCCAACCTTCTTGGGATGTCCCGGGCAATATATCTGTACATAGTCCTCTATTGTGAGACTACTCCGTGTCCTGCCCTGGGAATGTACTACCTCTCCCCTTCGGGAAAGGCCCGTGATGAAATAGATATCCTCCACTTCTACCCTGAGTGGCATCTGATCAATCATAAAGGCTTCCTCCTCGACGTCCCAATAATCAATGAGCATCTCAAGCAGACGTGTGTTTGCTTTCATATTCGGCAATTTGAAGAATTTAAGCAAACCGCATCCCCGTAGGGCATCTAAAGCTTCTGGACTGTTCATAACTTCATTATCCACCGCTGCGTGCTCTCTTTCATGCCACGTGACAGGCATTCTGAGAAAAAAATGATTTGTAACCGTTAGTTTTTGTTTAAAAATTGTTCGCAGCGTATACGCGGGTTCCTGTGCACACAGTCGCGTATAGGGCCCGCGTGTATGCGGGTTTCGTATTACCAACCCGTGTATACGCCGCAAATAAATTTTGGGCAAAAAATTCAATGGTGAAACATTAATAAAAAATCTTAAAACCAGTCACAATCAATTGCAAGCTAAGTATAAGAGTTACCTGGAGGTTTTTGACGAATTTGAACGGTTGAATCTGGCTATGGGAAGTTTGCTCCTTTTGCTCCAAATCCTTTGCTCTCAAACTCAAATGGTAAAAATGATGAGTCCAAAATCTCTTTTATAAGTTTTGAAAATGTAAAATTTTTTCAAAATTTTATTTTGTTTGGCCTCATGTGACTTTTAACTTGGGAGCTTGGAATGTCGAGATTGGTTTGTTTTTCAGGACATTTTGGACGATTTTCAGTTTTGAGACGGTTCCATGACTGCTGACCCGTCATGGTAGGTATCGTTTTCTCACTAGCATATAGGTTAGGGACACCATTTTTCCGTTGCATTATTCATACTAGCCTCCATTTGCCGATACATCTGCCATAGGGTCGACCCCATCGTGTTATGGTTCGTAAGCCATCTTCACTCGCCAATTCTTTAAATCATGACACGATGGTAGAGCCATCCTTTACATGGGCATCGTAGTTAGCACCTCACTGACATTTGTTGCCCATGCTGCTCCGATTTGAGTAGGCTCGGGAGTCCTCTGTAGTCCCGCCATGACTTATGCGTTGAAGACTCATTCCTCTTTGCTTCTTCGCTTCGTTCTGGCCTTATACCCTAGAGGCTCCTTTGTGTTGAGTTGTACTACTGCATTGCATGTTGACCACTTGCACCTTTTGGCCTAGAGCCGACTTCACTTGGACTCATGTTTAAGCCAACTTTTTACCATGACGACTACAAAATCAACCTTGCATACCTTTGACTTCTGCAACTTGACACACCTTGACCCGTGGAAGGAACACACCTTTGAGTGTCACTGACCAGTTTTCACCTCCCTGCATTGAGCATAGGAACGTTCCATTCCCAGGAACTAGATCATCTGTTTCACCGACACTCGTTCTTTCCACTATACCATAGCATTCTTTTATTCTTTTTCAAGCTTAACAGAAAAAGACAAAAAAATTAAATATCCCAAAAAAGATCGTGAACGGGAAATTATTTCCATTTATTGTTGGCAGCTAGAGTCAGCCGTGTCGCCCTTGAACAAAGCACTCCAAACAAAGTCTCCTCCGTTTGGGTGGGATTTAGTTTGACTTAGGTATGCCTTAACCTTGTTATTGAATCAGTTCTCCCCCGATTGGTTATCTCTTCCAATCATATGGAGGGTTCGTTCGTGCCTCCTGCATGACGAACTTATACAGAGTCATCATATGTTGCCACATAGTCACATTGAATCGTGCTTTTGTTCAAGGGAAGTTAGCCTGAGTCGGCCTTTCTGCGGTGTCCCTTGACTCATTTTTCAGATGGCCATCCCTGGTTGTCACTATCATGTCTATCATCACATCAGCTATATTGGTCCTTTACTCGTGCCGGTTTGAGAAGGTCCCCATTGACTTCTTGCTGGCGGGTCTTGTCCTTATTGACGACGACACCTTGCTCTGAGGACAGGCCTAGAGCTGCACCCTGGCCCTATTTTCATTATTGATAGGTCACCTTGTGCTCAGCATCGATCAGTATCATGGGTCTTTGACTGAGTGGTTTCCCTTGTGTTCGACGTCAGCTTACATCATCACACATTGGGATTCGTGTAGTACCTTGGTTTCCATTTGACCCTATTGGTGGATACCTCGCCTCTGTGTCAACTTTCATTATTGGTTGGTTCAGATGGTTTCTGTCGTGCGCTAGCCACATCTTGTGTATGCCAGAAACGTACTTCGGTTCGGTTACTACATCTCTTTTGTCCGATTCCTTCCACATTATTGGCCTACGGGTTACACTCGCGCTAGATTGATGAAGGATGCCTTAATGCCTTCCTTCTAGTGGATCTTTCCCTATCGACTCCGACTCATTGCTCTGGGGCAAAGATCTAGAGTCCATTTGGTAGTACCTTGGGGTTCGTAGTCATTAGTGGCAGATCTTTCGCTATCAACAGTGGGAAACCATCATTGTCTCCTGATCGATAGATTCTCACAGGTGTTCGACTCCAACTCATCTATTCACACTTGTTAGATTGTACTGGGTACCTTGTCGCTCATTATCATTATCGGTGAGTAGTCTCGCGTTTGTTAACGGTATACATCAATGACCGGTAATCAAATGATTTCTCACATGGTCGACTTCAGATCATTTATTCCCATGGTGTAGAAATGTACCACGGCGGTCAGTGAAGACCTCAGGTTGTATGAACATTCATTGGTTCACTTGACAGTTGCTTCTAGTGTTGCTAGTTGATACCACTCCACCTTATATGTTGCAGTCAGTCATGGCGACATTCTATATGCTAGCACCTGAGTTTGCAATGCAGTACCATCCTATTCCATCATGCTCAGTTGGTACCTTTTGGGATCAGTCTTTTATATCAGTGATCCGTTGCATCTTTCAGCATCATTGACAGTCTTATATGTGATATTCAGACATGTACTTGTTCATCATGATCAGATGATCCATTATGTATTTTCCAGTCATTTATACTTGTATACTTAGTGGATCCGCTTGTACTTGATATGCGGACATGCTTTACTTTTTCTGAACATGGGTATGCCCACCTCAGACAGTGTTTCTTTCTGATCTCCTTTGGTGGCTTGGCAGGCTGAATTCTGGTGAAGTCCTCCTCAGTTTTTGACAGATTTCCTTTCCATGTACTTGCATAATACATTTTGGCCATCATGTACCCCTTCTAACCTAATATATTAGGGGGCATATGTTATAGCTCCAAATCTCACTCTTATGGTTTGTGATGCTGCACTCATGGCCTAGGGCAACCCCTCCTTCCAGACCTAGTCCTAAAATTTAAAAAACAGTGTTTTATCCCTTATACGCAACATTGCAGGACAAGCAAATCTACCTTTCTCTAAATATTGCAATTTATGAATAAAAACCAAGAGGTGTCTTAGACCCTACCTTAAGTCCAACGCTAGTTTATGGCAGCCATGCTTCGATCATCCAAATGAGTTTCCTTTTGAGAACCTGCAAACAAAAACAAGCACACATCAAATAACACCTACATAGCCAATATAATAAATCATATTCATCATGGTGATCAAGGAATCCATGAAATAAACCATAAGAGACAGCTTATTGAGAAAAATAAACTTGATTTTATTAACTTTAAACAAAGAAGAACTTTACAACCTTGGTGCCTTGATGTTGTACAAGCTCCTCCCAGGGTCCAAGCAAGAATCTCCTCTACTTTGACAAGCTTCACACTCTTCCCAATGAGATCAAAAGGTATGTAATCTCTCCTCTCAAGCTCAATTAGGAAGTCTAAATTCCAACAACATTTACCCTCAAAAATATTCAGCTTTCAACCTCCTTAGTAACCAGCCCAATGCCTCATTTTATAGTGCAGAGGGAGGAAGTTACAGGTCCACCTATGAAGGGATAGAGTCCTCCTTCAAAGGGATAAGCTCCTCACATCAAGGGGTTAGCTCCTTTAGTTATGGGATGCATGAACATCAAAGGAGCGAACTTGCCACCTCAAGATTCCCTCTAGAAGCTTCCAGAAATAACCCAAAGTGAGTTTTTAAGAATGTACTTGCGCCTTTTTGACTTTTACAGGGGTCTGTACCCTTTACAAAGAAACAAAGTGGGCAGGTCCGCAGGGGACATGACCAGGGGGTGCGGGACTGCAGGTAATGCTACGAGAAAGTGTGGAACCAAAGTTTTAGAGATTTTCAAGGACTTTCTCTAATTTTTCAAGGCTTGACATGAAGAGCTGAGTTTTAAGACTTGCATAGAAGGAAAGTATGAGTGGTGATAGACTCACACTGACTACAAAATGTCATGGTGACAATATTTTGTGTAACACACCTGCATGCAAATCTGTTTCTGAAATGAGCACTGGATCTGAATCAACTTGCTGCATATGGCAGTCTATTTCAATGTTATGAACAGAAATAGGTTCGGAATGATGACTCATCTGTTTTAATTCTTCTTGCTGAAGCTGAGATTCAAGCTCCAAAAATTCTACCTTTTCTTTTGTATACTGCATATAGATTTTAATATCACAGAGAGTGTTCTTGTTGATTTTCACTGTATCATGATTAGTAGAATGCATCAAAGTTTTCAAGAATTCTAATACTTCACTAATTTGAGTCATTTTCTCCAATGTCAAAATTACACTATAAAATTTGTTCACTACTATGAACCAATGTCACTGCAAGGTATTCTCAAACTTTGTTCTCCCAGAAAACTACAACAATCAAGTGATATTCTTCCTTGAGGAATGAACCAAAAGTAATATTTTAACTCTACAATTATTCTCCAAATCCACACACAACAATGGTTGGTTGCATTCATATACAAGGAAAAGTATATTGTGCATTCCCAAACGATGAGACTCAAAACAAGAGATAGGTCAGTATCAAATCTGGTTACATAGACCTCAGTCCAGCATCATGGTGAGGATAAAAAATCTTGTGAAAAATAGTTATAGCCCTACTTTCTCCTTACTGTGGCATTCATGTAGTTCAATATTATAAAATAAACATTTTCTCCTACCTTTTCAACTTCTCATGGCATTGACTTGCTCCATATGACTAATGGAATGGCAAGGGTGTAATGCATTCAGGAGTTGAACTCATTGCAGATGAAGTCAGATGCTTTTCCATCAAACATATGAATAGAGTGACCTTGCTAGAATATTTCAAGCTCTGTTTAGGAATAATCAGTTGTGGCAGCAATCATTGTTAAGCTACAGGTGACCATTCTGTGCAAAAGAAGACTTGGATTGGGCTAGAAATGAACAAGTGCAGCTATAGTCTGGTTAACCTCTAGCGTGGGCTAGCTTAATCTTGTAATGTGCTACTTTCAACAAATGTCTAGGAGAGGCTCTCGGTTTTTCCTTACAAGCACAACAAGGAGGATACATATGTGTACGTTCAGCCGACAATTTCCATACAGAACTCATGCCCAAAATGATAAATCTGCCCATAGTTGATATATATTTTTAGTAGTGAATCTTGGCTTCCTGAAGTGGCCTCTGACAGATGCAACAAGATTCGTCTTTTTCCATAACTCTGAATGTGAACCGTCTGATGTTAAACTCGGTTTCAAATTGAGGATGTTTTTGAAAAGGACATGGAATACCTTAAGTTGGTCAAAGGTCTTTGGTTCAGTAATCAAGCATGCAAAATACCTGTGGATTCATTGAACTCAATGCATAATTCATTGAGGATTTTTTGGACATAAAATGGCATTGGAGGAGGGACAATGTGAAAAGACATTTGATAAACTTCTTGTTTACAAAGGAGAAACTCCGCAATTTCCTTTCAAGTGGTCGCGGTTAAAGAACATCAGGTTCTTGAGTTATCGACCACAAAATTTGACGCTACTTCAAGAGATACCCTCCTCGAATCTCAAACACATAGAATTGGATGGAAGCCTCTGTTTTGTCTGTCAAATCTCTTTTAGTGATATTCAGCAGCTTCGAGTTTTGTAAGTCATATTATGAACCACTACGCTATTCTTTGCAAAAACTCGACATGTGGAAATGTGTGAGCCTCAAATCGCTTCCTAGAAGTTTTGGAAAAGCTCTAGATTCAGACTCAACGCGCTTATTCCAACACAAAGGAATTCTGTCAGGTTCCCCTCAGTATGGGAGCGATTCAGATTATGAAACTGATGAAGATTAGGGGAGCACACCGTGCAAGAGCAGGAATTGTGTGAACAGAGGAATGGCAGAGCTGATAGAGGTAACAACCTCTATTCTAACAAATGCTTAGAAAGGTATAATCAGGAGGAGAGCATTGGTTTACAAAGGCCACAAAAACAGGTGGCTCACACTTGAGCAAGGTAGGAGATCACCTGCTCTGATACCATGTTAAACACACACATGGCAGCAATAGAATATTAAAGATAAGCAGGAGAGTACATCTATTATTAACAAATGATATACATTTATAGTACATTTGTGTGACCGTTGGGTTCCACATTCCAAGGTCTCTTGGACTTCCTTAGTCTATTCGGCTCCCACACCAACCCTTAGAGGATTAGGTGTCCAACAACAAGCATAAGTTTTCCGACCTCCCACCACCTCAAGCACAAGAAGCCAATGAACCAAAAACTCTCCATCCCACCATCCCACTCGAGACCACACACATTGAAACAAACTTCGTAAAATATATTAATCGCTAATAGAAAGGAGGTCGAGGTCTCAGCCTCACCTCTACCCTTCCCTCACCGCCTAATGCATGAGGCTTCATTGTAGGGGCATATTTAATACCAACGGAAGCCATCTGGTGGCTTTCATGTTGGGGGCGGACCACACCCCCTCAACATAAATGACCATCATGTCTTAGGGTGGTGGGATCAACCCCAAGGCTCCCTCATTAAAACTATTAACACATTTGATTGGAATTTTTCTTTCACGTGGTTTATAATATTTATAATTTATTTTTTTATTGAGATATGCATAACATTAATTAAACAAAGATAACTTAGAAAACAAGTTTTATTGTAAATATTAAATTTTTAAATGCATTTTAATGAAATTTAAATATAAGAAAAATAGGGGACGGAGGACAGAGGGTTTTGAGGCGGAAAAGCTAGGGTTGGAGTTGAAGACATGGTTTTGGATTGAAGGTACCATGGCAGGGAGCACACGGGGGAGTGCTGCTCCCTCCTATAGCCAAGCAGTCTCAGGAGGGAGTCAGGACGTGGGAAAGAAACATTTCAAAAAACCACTGGACAAGATCTCAGAAACACGAAGTCAAGGGACATCTGGAAGAAGCGGAGATCAGGATCAGGAAGGGAATCAACAGGAAACGAGAAAAGAAAAGGGGAATGGAGGCAATAGTGAAAGACTAGCTTCCAGTAAGACCACTGGAGTCTACAAGCCCAAGTCAGGCATTATTCCACAGGTCATATTGAGCGACCCAGTGATACAAGCTCATAGAGATCATATGACGGAGCATGTAATCATATGCAAGTTCATGGGGTTATGGTCGACGGAGAGGGTGTTACATGTCTGGATAAGGAGCCATTGGAAGCCAAAGGGAGAAATACATTTACATCTGGGTTCTAAGGGCTTTTTCATAGTAGTGTTCACAAGCCTAGAGGACAAAGATAGAGTGTTTGAAGGGGGGCCCTATTTCTATGCTGTAGCAGGGCTTTACATGCAGCCATGGATGTTGAAATTTGTCCCAGAACATGAAACATTTACATCAGTTCCAGTTTGGATCATATTATATTCCCTTCCTCTAGATTATTGGCTGCCATATTATTTGAAAACCATAAGGAACAAGCTGGGACATTTTCTAAAGATCTCAGAGGCAACTCTGAAAGGAAGATATACCTCCTTTGCCCGAATATGTGTGGAAATGGATCTATCTAGAGCCCTTCCAGAAGTGATCATTTTAGAAGTATATGATGAATAATGGGTGCAGACAGTGGACTATGAGCACATACCATTTAGATGTCGCAAATGCCATGAACATGGGCATCTATATAGAGACTGCCCCACAATCAATAAGGAAGATAACCAGAAAACCACTATGGAGAGAGATCACGAGGGTTTCACCAAAGTCGGAAGTAAAGGAAAAGGGGGTAAGCATCCATACAAGAAGGCAAATGAGGATAGACATACAAGACAAAACAACTTCAAGATCCTAGAGGAAGAAGAGGGGAATAAGGAGATAGTCTAGGACATGGAGAATGCAACAAAGGAATAGGATAAGGTAGCTGACATGGAGGATATCATAGTAGACAACCAGAAAAAAGGATGATCTACCAAGCTTGATGGATATCAGTAGGGACCAAGAAATGACTCCAAGTGAAGCAGGAACAGAGGACCATGAGTTATAGGAGATATTGGATAGGGAAAATCTAGATCTAGAGAAATTTCTGGAACAAGGAAAAAGCATAGGGGTGGACTCCCTGCTAAAAGAGGACTATGATAGAGTACAATAGCTCTTTCTCTGGAGGTCACAAGTGAAGGGAGATGGAGTCAAAAGAAATCATGAAAGCCAGGAGCCAAGCGGGGTCAAGATGATGGAGAATTCTCAGGAACAATCTCCAAAGAACTCGGGTAGGAAAAGAGGAAGAAAGAGACAGAATGAACTGCTGAACGAATGTGGAAAATTGTTGATCAACTCAGGTAAGATGAAAGATCTTACCAGTTATTCCCTTACTAACCTTTCTTAATGAAGTTCACAACCTGGAACATTAGAGGAATAGGGAATAGGAGGAAACAAATAAATCTTAGTAATAGAATGAAAGAAGAAAAACCAAACATGGTTTTCATTCAAGAGACAAAATGTTCGATGGAAAAGATAAGAGATATTCATAATAAGTGGTTATTTAAATATGAGTATTTAGAGGTTAAGGAAAATCACTCAGTGGGGGGGATTCTCACCTTGTGGGACCCACAAAAATTTGGAATTCTGGATGTTGAAGCATCCAGGAACTATCTCTCCCTAATATGTCAACCTGTAGGGGACAAGGAGATATACATGATTACAAATGTTTATGGACCTCAAAAGCAAGCAGACAAACTCAAGCTTCTCACTTCCCTGGAGGAACTAAGAGCGAGACATCCCATCTTGCCCTGGATCATTGTAGGAGATTTCAATATGATAAGATCTCTTTCAAAAAAAAAAGGAGGTACTAGACAGCTAGGTAGCGACTCCATGGCCTTCCAGAACTTCATTATGAACATGAGGCTAGTGGACACTGAAACAATTAATGGAACCTTCACTTGGAACAACAAAAGGGGAGGGGCTCATCAAGTTGCTTCCAAACTCGATAGGTTCATGATTTCAGAGGACCTCTTTCTCTCAGGACCTGCCATGACAGCCTCCATTCTTCCCTTTGGAGGATCAGATCATTGGCCTATACAGCTGGAAGCTACCTTTATGGGCACTCCGAGAAATAGACCTTTCAGGTTTGAAAATGCCTGGCTCTCACACCCTAATTTCACTAATTACGTTGATAAATGGTGGAGAGAGGAGTTGAATATTCAGGGCACAAAAATGTATATGCTCCAGCAGAAACTTAAGCATATCAAATCTCGTCTTAAATTTTGGAACAAAAATGAATTTGGAGACATCTTCAAAGCCAAAAGAGAAACTGAACTAAAGCTCTAGGAGATCAATCAGATCAACATCACAGATGGCTTCACCAAAGAGCGACAAAAATTAACTAACTCTCTGTAGGAAGAATGGGAGGATCGATGCTTACAAGAAGAAATTTTCTGGAGGTAGAAATCAAGGATACAATGGATCAAAGAGGGAGAAAGAAACACAAAATTCTTCCACAAAACCACTATGGCTCATAGGGCACACAACAGAATCACAAAAATCAAAGATTCTCAAGGCATTGAGCTTGTTTCTCACAATGATATGGAATCAGTCCTTGTGCAACACTTCTGCAAAATTGCAAAGGAGCCACTGGAGGACAGATCTAGGTTCATTGATCATTTCACTCGGTACATCCCTCAACTAGTTACCAGAGAGGACAACCACAATCTCAATAGGCCAATATCAGAAGAGGAGGTCAGTGAAGTGATAAATGAAATGTGGATTGGAAAAGAACTAGGCCCGGATGGATTCAATGTAGACTTTTTCAAAGCCTATTGGGAAACTGTCAAACATGACATCCTCGAGGTTGTGGAAGACTCAAGAAGATCCAAAAAAAATTGAAGGCTCTGAATGCATCATTCATAGCTCTGATTCCAAAGCAGGAAAATTCCATGACTCCAGATGGGTTTCGGCCCATAGCCTTATGTAATGTGGTGTATAAAATTATCTCCAAAGTTATAGCCAATTGACTCAAACCACTTCTACCCTCTCTCATATCGGAGGAGCAAACAGGCTATGTGGAGGGAAGAAAAATCCTCAACAATATCATCCAAGCTCATGAGGTAGTACACTCTCTCAAAAACAACAAACAAGCTAGTATGATCATTCAGTTGGACCTCGCGAAAGCCTATGAAAAATTGAGCTGGGCTTACATAAGAGAAATTCTAAAAGCCTATGGTTTTGATCAAAATTGGATAAGATGGGTCATGGCTTTAGTTACCTCAACCAATTTTTCCATACTGCTTAATGGAGCTCCATCAAGGACCTTCACTCCCTCTAGAGGGCTCAGACAAGGAGACCCACTTTCACCGTTCCTCTTCGTCCTCATGATGGAAGGGCTAGGTAGAGCGATTAAAATGGCAAATGCTGAAGGAAGAATTCAGGGTATCAAACTCACTGTGGATGGAGAGGCAAACACTCATCAACAATTTGTTGATGACACAATGTTGCAGGGCATACCTATAGTCAGGGAGGCCAGAGCAATCAAAAGCATCTTAAATGAATTTGCTATGGAAAGAGGCACTGAGGTAAGCCTTCACAAGTCCAAAGTTTATTTCTTTAACACTAATATTGCTATTCAGAGAAATATTACCAGAATTCTTGGATTTCAAAGAGAACAACTGCCTTCCAAATATCTTGGAATTCCCCTTACTGACAAACCGATAAGCAAGAAAGTGTGTGAACCAATTTTAAATAAAATTCAGGACAAGATAAGAAAATGGACATGTAGATCACTAAATCTAGTAGGGCACCTTGTGCTCACATAGGCGGTCTTGCAGGCCATTCCCATTTTTATGTTTTCAGCTCTTCCGGCTCCTCAAGGTATTAAGTAGCAAATAAGAAGCATACAAAGGGACTTTCTGTGGGGCAGAGGGGAAGAGAAAAAGAAGTGGGCTTTAGTAGCCTGGGACAAGCTTTGCAAGCCTAAGAGCCATGGTGGATTGGGGCTTCATGATCCTGAGACTCTCAACAGAGTCTTGGGAGCCAAGCTTTGGTGGAGATGGATTAAGGAACCAAATGCCCCTTGGGCTAAGCTTTGGAAACAAAAATATGCCAAGAACTGGCAAGAGAAGGATCACATTAGAATGTGAGGGCAAATTAGGGGCTCCCATATTTGGAAGCTTGCTTAGGATAATAAAAACATTGTTTAGCACCATTGCTTTTGGGAAATTCGAGCAGGGGATCTTACTTGATTTTGGGAGGACAACTGGTAACAAGAACCCAACCTTTATAGGGATGAATTTGAAAATCTCAAAAGTGACACAAACAACAAAGGTATGGTTCTGGTAAAAGACTTCCGGGGTCAACGAAGGAATAATGTAAAATGAAGGGAGTGGAAGGATCTTGGATACAGTGATGAAAACCAGTTGAAGACCAAGGCAGAAGCCCTCACCCAGGAGCTAGAGCATAGAAGGATTCTTGTATCTTCCTCAATAGATCAATTAAGATGGGGTAAGAACACTGAAGGCAACTTTAACCTCAAAGAGGCCAAACAGGAAGTCACAGGATTTAACTTTGTGAATCCTGATCAGATCTGGAAGAAACTTTGGAAAAGTCCGCATTGGATGAAGATAAAGCTTTTCATCTGGCTAGTGCATCAAAGGAAGATCTTAACTTGGGAGAATCTCCTCAATAAAGGCTTCATTGGTCCTTCTGAGTGTTACCTTTGTGGTGCTCATGAAGAGATGATTGAACACCTTCTCAACCTTTTTCCTTTCACTTCAAAGGTGTGATATTGGGTGGCTACTATTTTTAGACAAACTGATAGGGATAGTCTCAGCATATCCAACACTCTAAAGAACTGGAGGAAGAACTTCTCAGGGAATGAGATAGTTAATAAAGCCTGGATTCTGGTTCCAGGTTTTATCATCTGGAATGTGTGGAAAGAACGCAATAGTCAAATCTTCAAAAACAAATCAAACAGGCCCCAACATATAATTGAGCAAATTCTGAGGTAGCTCAAAGACACAATAAGAAGCTTGTTGAGGACCCTTCCTAAAGATCCTCCCCTGCCCCATGAGGAGAGAATTTTACTTCACTTGGGTCTCCAGTATATCAATCCTCTGGGAATAATGAAGGTAGTGAGCCTTATAAACAAGTGTGCTACCATTTGGAAGCCTCCTCCTTATGGTTTCTTAAAGGTTAACATTGCTGGAGCAGCTAAGGGCAACCATGGTTTAGTGGGCTTTGCGGGTGCCATAAGAGACGATCAGGGACAAATACAGATAATATTCCATGGCCACTTGGGGAAGGCAACAAACAACATGGCTGAGCTCATAACATTAGAGCAATGCTTGGAAATCCTGGTGAATTCAAGTTTACACAATGTTATAATTGAAGCGGATTCAAAATTAATTATTAGAGCTGCTAAGAAAATTAGCAATGGAACCTCTCCAAATAAAGTGTCGAAGCACTGGAAGCTCTTGCAGGTTTTTTACTGTATCTATTCTCACCTGCGAACCCTTAAAATTGTCAGATTTTCTCATGTGAAAAGGAAGGCTAACATGTTAGCGGATCGTTTGGCGAATGAAGGAGTCACAAATAGGGACAGGGATTCTAGGTATGCCTGGGATTCGCTTCCCCCAGGTAAATTGCGGGAGGACTGTCTCTGTCAGGCTACCCAGGATATGGAACAATGGACTAACAGGTTGGATCAAAGGGACCCTGAAGAATAGCGGGAGGTTGGAGAACTCCACACAATCTAACCTACCTTGGTTCAAGTTTTTTTCCAAAGTCTGGATTCCCTTTGTTTGAATGATGAAAGGTTTGACTCGGATAGCTCCACAGGATGGGGTAGCCCTCGTCATTTGGCTTAGGTGGTGGTTGACAGAGAATCCAGGTGAACGAGATTGGCTCAAGTACTACCCGCTGGATAGAATTAAGGGACAACACATGGCAAAAGGATGTGTTTTGTTTTTCCGCGAGTCAACTGGTCCAATACCGCAAGTGGTATATTGAGCGGGGTCTGAATGGTTTCCAGTTTTTCTGTGTTTGGCTCCGATTCCACTCTTTGAGTGACGCGTGGCGGAGTGAGGTGAGAGAAAACCACCCCCATCAAGCAGTTAACTCACGCGCTTCTCATCCTTTCGATATCCACGATGACTGTTGGATCTTCGTCTATGGATCAACAGTGGTGATTGTTTGTGCGTTTTGGTCAGACCCGAAATATGTTTAGAGTGTTATGCTTTTAACCTCCGTTGCGTCCGTTTGTCAGTTTTTAGGTTGGCTTATGGTGGGACCTCTTGTGAACCCACGATAAGTTATGGGCTTACCCTCCATGGTTTTTTATGCTCATTTGATGCTCGGCAGCACTGCCAGATGACCTTGTGCTCTGTTTGGCAGTTCTCCCTAGATTTCTGGTTTAGGTTTCTCTTAGTTTTGGGTGATTGGTTTGGCTTGGCCTGCTCGGCTGACTATTGAACGCTCGCAGAGTAGGTGTGTGGCTCCTTGTAAATTATGTATATTTGGCTAAGTTTAATAGAAGGTCCTACTCTTACTTGATAAAATAAATAAATAAATATAATATAATGACTACCTATATGAATCATTATCTTAATTTAAATGATAAAATGAATCTTACTTCATAGTTACTATTTACGATGATGATGGTGATGATGATTAACATCCACTAAGACCTATATGGTCTATCAAACCTTAATAAGGCAAGAGAGTAAATAGGATTCTTTAACATTTTATTTTTATGCTAAAAAAGAAATGAGAGAAGCACTCCTAGATCACCATAGTTTTTTTGAGTTAAAAGGTCAAGAAGGTTGGTAGTGTGACAAATATTTGGAAAATTAGATTGAATGCGAGTATAAGATGGACAAAGTAAGAGAAAGTGTTTATCATCTTCAAACCTCCTAGGATTTCATAGGTGACAAACTCTTTCATCCATGGTGTTTTGGGTATTGATCAACACACAATTTCAATATGAAGCTCATGAGAATTAGTTTTAACCTTGACAATGTTTATTTTCTTCTTAACAATAGTAAAGATAGAGATATCATTTTTGTTTTTGAGGTTGGGGTTGATCAATTACTTATAAATTCATAGTTTCATTTTTCCCTCCAACTATTTATTTCCCCACAATTTCTCTTTAAATTTGGAAGAAATAATATTTTAATATTATCTAAATTATGCAAGATGGCATAACCGAGATTGGGAATCCTTATGCCACCCTCACTTGATTTAAAGGTGGAGTTTTGGATAGAGTTAGAAGTAATTATAGGAAACCTCTTGGCATCCATGTTGTAAAACTTTCTCTTATACATAAGACACCTATTCATAGCCATTCTTTCAACGAGGAACACACTTGCTTCATTCAGGAGGATAGGGTAGGGAGTATTTCCTTTGATATTGATTTTGTAAGTTATAAATTGTTTCTGGATTTATTCAATATTCCTCCATGACTCTCTAGATATCAATATAAAATAATAGGAGTGAAAATATTCTGAAAGAGGAGCTTCTTTTTATCCCAAATCCAAATATTTGTTGGGTTATAATTGTTTTCAAGTTGATAGTAAGCTTTCCAACCTCCATTTATCCTTTTCTCAATGGTATAATTATAATTGTGCTAATGATGAATGTAAATTCCCAAATATTCATATGAAGGAACTTCTTCCAAGGATCTATTTTCATAAATGAAAGTATCATAAGTTATCTTTTTGAATTTAATTAGAGCAACTATAATTTTTTCAGTATTTATAATCATATCCATCTTGGAGCAAAAATGATGGAGGATTTTAAGTTTCTTGCCAAGATAATAATGGTTCATTTACAAAAGAACAATATTTTTAATATAAAGGAGAAACGTTGTGACCATACCAGTGAGCGTGGGGCCAACACAACCTGCATCCTCCAAACACTCTTCTATCTTATCAATGGATATGCCAAAAAGGCTAGGGGATAAGGGACACTCTTGCTTGATTCAAATATTATATTTAATTTCCTCTAGGCAAACCTTAGTGGTCTTAAACTGGGCAATAAATTTCGCATATAGCCTTATCACAACAACTCTCAACTTGACAAGAACTTTTCTCTCTTGGAACCACTTCCATATCTTTGTTCTAGGAATGGTATCGAAAGATTTTCTAAAGTCAACAAAACAACATGAGAGATCAATTTTATTTATGCAACAGTCCTATGTAATTATCATAAGAGTAACAAGATGGTCCGTGGTCAGAATGATACCTCCTAAACCCACCTTACCTTTAGCTCTTTTACATTTGCTTTCAATCCAAGGGCTAATCTTCTTTTTCCAAAATAAGCATGTACAACTTGAATAAAGTGTAGCTAATCATAATGGTCCTCTAATTAGAAGGAATGTTTTTATCCTTACTTTTAAATATAGGAACAAAGGCTTTGTGCCCAAGGATTAGGGGATCCTTGATTCATTACTAAATTAAAGAGCTTGTGTATATGCAAGATAAGGATATATTCTCCCATTTTAAAAATTTCAACTTGATAGCCTTCAATGTCCTTAGCTTTCGCATTAGTGAGCTTCTTAACCCAAAACTCATGATCTTCCAAAGGAAAGATATGATCCTCTAGAGGGACATTAAAAATTATTTCCATGGTGATAAGGGATTCATAGAGGTTTTTAAGGTAAATATTATTGTTCTTCAAGGGAATAAATTATTTTCTTTAGTCTTACGAATTTGAATTTTCCTCCAAAACTTTCTAGGATTAAAAATATTTTTACATATTTTACACACACACACACACATATTCTTATTTCTAATTATATATTTATTAATTAAATTTTATTAAGTTTTTATAGGTTTATTAATCATATGTTCTAAAATATCATGGTTATCAATATGAATTATTACTATTTAAATTTATTTTAATATGATATGCATGTTATAATATTTTTGTGGAAAAAATTGTTTATAATTTTATGAATAAAAAAAATTACAATATAAAAAATTGAATTGAATGGATTTATTATTTTTATTACTTTTTTAATTAAGCCAACATCATTATTATTATTATTATTATTATTATTATGATTATTTAACACTTCATTTTATGAATCACTACAACATATTCCTCATACTAAGCTCTAGAGCACCTCTCAACATAATAAAAATATATGTATTTATAAATGAATAAACTCATAATTTATTTTTTAAATTCATAAATTAAGAATTTTTCTATGTGGTGTAGAACTATATTTTTAAAGTGACATAATACAATAAATTAACTGCATATATATATATATATATATATATATATATATATATATATATATATATATATATATATATATATATATATATATATATATATATATATAAAGTTAATTTGTAAAGTTACTTTTAATTAGCCTAAAAGGGTTAGATCCAATGATGCAAAGCGAGGATTTTTTCACCATTGGACAAGGTTCAATTCCCGTGAGGGCCTTACTTGGAGTCATAGGGACACCTTGAAATAGTGGTCAAACATGTGGTTGCACCTAGAGATACCATATTAAATGGTTTCGTGACCCGTGCACACATAAGTGGATCAAAGCCCACCCCCATGTCTTTATTGATTTTTATAACCCTTAAATGAGGTGACCAAGGTGGTAAAAGTGGGGGGAACATGTTTCCACCACTTCACTAGACCATGAGCCAATAGGATGTGGCAACACGCCCGCCCTCCCCAATACATGATTTAAGTAATTCATGCAATATTGATGGCCACCATAACTCATCACTTGGTAGCCTTCTCCACATTCATTATTCAACCTAGTTATTATCTGTGTGAAAGGGAATTTCAGGAGATTTGTAGAGGTTTTATATCATTGATAGTACAAATCTCATGGATTTGCATGATAGGTATAATCTTTTCAATCATATGGAATTCAATGATCGGATATCAATAGCTATCCTGTCAAGATTTTACATGCTACATAGGGATTTTCACTAAAGAAATTGGTACAAAGAGCATCCACAATAGGTCTCCTCATCATTTCAAGTACAATATTATTTTTTCAAGCCTCCCTTCCCTCTCAACCCTGTACAACTCATCGTATACACCATATTCTCTATTAGGTTCTATGGATTTTTCAATATATTATTCATGCTACCAACCCCACATATAGGAAGGAAATATTGGTCCAACCAAGTTGTTTCGTCTTCCCAGTTTGAGATTGATGATATCCCACCTAACATTCTAGTTCTATGGCACACAACACTTCATACCTCACAGTATTATGAGCCAATAACACAATGTAATCCTCCATGCAATCTAACCCCCCCCCCCCATTTGAGCCAGGAAGTCCTTTTGGGCCTAGGTATTTTTGGATTCTCTGGTTATGTAATTTTATTTCTAATCCTCATATTGGACCTCACTATTTTATTACATATATCTCAAGATGTGAACTTACGTAGCCTCTAGGAATTTTGGTTAAGAAAAATGGGCTTTGAAGGTGCCCCTCCATTCCTATTGGATTATGCACGCATGTATCCACTTTCTCTTCCCTCTAGTTGGATACCATGTCTCAATTAACGGCTAAAGTTAGGTGGGAAGAAACTTATTATCAAGAGTGAGGTTGATCTAGGGCTCAAGTTCTAGCTGAGAGATCAACCGTTCACTACCAATATTTTACCACCCATCCGATTCGAGAAGGAATCACTTAGGTGGAAAGTGAACTCTCTAATAAGTAGCATATTGTGACAGACATTGAGGTAATGGATGAGGTTGTAGAATGGGTCATGTTGATGGTGTTGGAAATATGTCAACCAAGGGGGCCTCCCCAATTTGAAGTCCCAATTAGACATCACATCATTTGGAATAGGAACTTGTTGTGGCCAGCAACAACCCCCCTTCTTATTTAGTGTTATTCTTAATACTAAATAAGTGGGGACCCTTAGTTATAAAATTTTAGTTTTTAAATTTCCTTTTCAAACAAAAATTACCATCATAAGCTTAGGAAATCCCCTTGCAAAATCTCAAAAATCTAAGTTTTATGATAAGGTAAGACAAAAACCTTTCCTTAGGAAATATCGCATCGCAAAAGGACAACAAGATACCCCCTTACAAACTGAATTCCAACATTGCGAGATCGCGATACGCGATAATAAAATATCGCATCGCATACATCAAGCACAACTTACATTGAAACACTTTAATTTGCCGATATGTGATCACGCCGATCACAAACCGCATTTCGAAGAAAACAATTTAACAAAGATTGTCATATATTACGTTCATGTGATAATGCGATATTGCAATATTGTGATATTGCAGTTTTTCGATAATGCGATATTGTGATTTTGCGATATCAGCAACAATACGATAATGCGATGTCACGAGCGATCAACTCTGTGATGTTGCGATCTGCGATATTGTGAAGCAAATCGCAAAATCGCTTCATTGCAGATCTTCCGGGCACGTGGTTCGAAAAAGTATTTTCCATAAATTGACACCTGGTTATGCGCTTTAATGCTAATAAATGAGTTAGTTGCTAGTTATTAATGGAATATGGTTTCATGCTTATCGAAAAATCATCTCACGTAAGGTGGTATACTTTATGCATCTTTAGCATTTAAAACTTTCCCATCACCCTACCTTGTCATTATTTTCACTTCACTTGTGAATTGCAGGAATGGAGAATAGAGAACGATACAAAGCAATACGCAGGATATTATGGGAAAGAAAAGCAAAGCTCCGAGCTCTGAAGAGAAATAAATGGCGTCGTTATATACAGACACGGCCTGTAACAAAGATGCGGGAATTGCTACGTGGGAAGGCATGTATAATCTGCTTGAGGAGGAGAATCCCAGAGTAATGGAAGTTACTGCTACTGTGGGCTCACATAGTTCTTCAGAGGCATCCATCACAGAGCTAGCTTGCTCATTCTTGCATCGTATAGCAGCAAGGCCCAAAATTCTCCCATACACGGACATGGTTAAGTGGATACTGGATAGCGTTGATATCAGAAATAGATAGTTTAAAACTTAGGGTCAAGGACTCATCGGTTGATTTGCTGCATAGGATTTAAAGCTTATGTATCATTTACCAGAGCCACAGGCAACAAAAGAAATAGTCACAAGAACAATTAGCAATGTCTCAGATATGGAGCATATTCCTATTGCCCCATCCTCTGAGCTTATGCTCAAAATAGAAGAAATTCCTCCTCTTGATATATTTTATAGCCCATAGCACAAAGTAGTAGTGAGAAGACAGAGGAAGAAAAGGAAATTGGAAAACGTGCTCTCTCATGACGCATAACAATTAGACGTCCTATGGCAAGATCCCACTAGAAATCCCACTGAGAATCTCACCAAACTATCTCAGATCGCAGGAGCATATGCCTATGTGACTATTGATAAAGCATCTGAGGTACAACAATTGCTAAAAGAAAAGGAAAACCAGATACAAGTTTTGCAACAACAGTTGCAACAAGCCAACGCCAATAATGAAGCGCAACAACAGCTTGAAAGGTTACAGCAGGACTTCCAACAAATGTAGATAGGCTACCAGAAAAGTTTGGATGAGAAAGGAAAGAAGTTACAGGATTTACAGGAGATGCACAACGACAATCCAAAACTTATAGAATTTATCACAGAATCCATTTCCCTGAATCAACAATTACTACAGCAGCAGGAAGCATTGGGCCAAAAATTATCACAGTGGAACTATTATTGTGAAATAAGTGATAAAACCACTAATCAAGTTGTAGATTTACGAAGTGATTACGATTTAGTTGATAAACGGGTTGTTGAATATTTGGCTTGGCAAGAAACAGATGATGGAAAAAGAGCAGGTGCACCAAGGATCAATGAAAATCACAAAGAAATGCTCTTTAACAAATGGGACGAGAAAATCAGGGAGGCAGAGCAAGCAATAGAAGGAGCAGCCACGACAACAAACAGTATTATTGATTGTGTAAATGAAAATTTGCACAGGGAAAATTTGATCGCAGAGACCACTCCAGGCTATTTACCTAACGCATAGCAACTAGAGACAGATTGGAAGCAGAAGGCTCATGAAAAGGCAGAGTCAATCCAAGGGTTAACCAAGTTGAATTGGGATTATTACTGGGCATACTTGGTAAAGCCACATAGCCAGTGGATGACTATCAAGTGTATCATCAATTCGGTCGAAAAGATGGTGTCAGCTCTTGTCAATTATGTTTTCTTAGCTCAGCTAAAATCGGAAGTCGGCCAGCCGACTCTTCTCAAACAGATGCTGCATGCATGCGATTTCAAGGACCAGATACAAAAGTAGTTTTAATTTTATTTTAGTTTTATTTTCCTGAAATGAGGACGGTCATTTAAACCGCATCCTACATTTTTGTAATAAGTTATTTTTAGATTTAGTTGGTAGTATTTAAACCCTTCTCATGCATTTAGAGAAGGGTCCTGAAATTTATCAAAAACTTATCCCCAGAACATGCACTTTTGTACCCTCTGAGGAGGTTTTGATGAATGAATGGAACAAGATTTATTGATATTTGCATTTGATATCTGCTACTAATGTTGCACTTTTGTACTCTTAGTGGATGTTTGATCAAGAAGAGATAAATCATTATCGCTTGAAGCTCATGAGTAGGACTAGTTATAAATGGTACTTTTATCTCTTATCTATTTCTGCCTCTGTGTTAAAGTGATATTCATGTTCAGTTATTTATATATTGATGTATGAATGCCTAAGTTATCATTTGACACTTTTGTACGATGATAGCTATTTGTTTATGCTTAATGTATGAATAGCTTATTATGCGATATGTTTTTCACAACTGTTTCATCTAACTTTTTATACGAAGTGGTTCATCTTTATTGAATTCTTTTCTCATAACAGTTGAATGATCTTTATTACCAATTTTTATTTGAAATCATTTTAGATCGCATAAAAGAAAGGTTACACCCCGGGTTAGTGTAGACTTAGATATTTCTGCTTATTAGAATACAATTTCCATATTATTAGATTAGAGTTAGAGTAAAAGTATTCCATTTAGAAACTGTTAGAAAGAGAAATATCTATCCGTCACACACACACACAAATTGGGAAACTGATCCCATATCCCCAGGCAGACCCACTCTACCAAACGGAAAAGGAGCTGCTAACCAAGGTCCGGACCGGGTGGGTATCCCTCTTGTTGTAGACCCGATTTTTGGGGCTTCAATATATTTGGTGCTAGAAGGAGGGCCTGAACTGTGAATGGCAAGTAAATCTAAATCTAAATACCATTCTGATAGTAAATCGCCCTCACCATCTCCCCCGACTTCTCCATTGCATTTAGAATCTTTAAATCCAGAGTCAGAAGTCGTTGGAACAACATACGTTGCCACAAATCCTGACATTTCAGAACAATCTACTATTGAACCTCCTGAAGTTGAATCTTTGATTCACAAACTTAAGCGATTTTCTATATCTCCTCAAAAATCTGATAAATCTCAAGGCAGTGTGACTTCGCAATATAATTCTACTCATCCTCTTACCAGGTTAAAGAGCGAAAAGTTTGATGTTCATCCAACCAAATTACCTCTACCTACTAGGAAGAGAGCAAGGAAGTCTCCTAAAGGTTTCGATAGTGAGACTCTTTCATCATCATCATCCATCTCAACATCTTCACCGCGAAGTCAACCATCTACTCCTCTACTTCAGATCATTGTCCATCAGCCTACTGCAACTTCCACGACTCCTTCTCAACCATCTGGAGTTAATATCCTCATCTTCTCAACCGCAGGGATCATCTTCTGCACTTTCCTCTGTTAGTAGTTCAACAATGGCCCAATCTCCATGGAATAACCCAGGGGCAGTCTTAATGCCTGCACCCTTGAGTCAGTTACCGGCCCATCCTGAAAAATGGCTGCCTAAGTTTAATCCTTAGGTAGGTATGCTAGCGGAAGAACATATAAATAACTTTATGCTATCCATAAATCTCAATGGAGTTTTTAACGAAGATGCTGTTAGACGTTTTCCTTATACTTTGCAAGGAACAGTTGGATCATGGTATTTCTCATTACCATCTGGATCTATTACTAGTTGGGATATCTTCCAAGAACAATTCCTTACCAAGTTCGGGGATGACAAGTCTACAACGACACTGATCAATGACTTGTCTAACCTTAAGGCCGAGTCAAGAGAACCTATCAAAATTTTCAATTTAGATTTCAATAAAATCTTGAACAAAATTCCTACTGCTTCTCAGCCTAGCGAAGAAGTGCGAAGTGAATGGTACATCACTGCTTTACCATCAAACTTAGCAATCTTTGTTGATAGGGCTAACAAAACGACCTTAGTTGAAACTATGAAAGAAGCAATAGCTGTAGAGAAACGTATTATGGCCCTAGAAAAGAAAAATGCCATAGAAGAACGAAAATATAAGAAGGTTTCTTTCAAAGAAGATCCCAAGAAAAAACAGTCAAAAGATCCATTCGATTTAGAAGGATTACAAAAAGTTTTGAAGACCATGTCTAACGAAATGGTCGACATTAAGAAACAAATAGTAGAAACTTCTTCTAAAAAGCCATACAGGCCTTTTAAAATAAATCCTTCAACCGATTCCAAACCCCCTAATGCTATTACAAGTGCTGAATCAGAAGAAGAAGAAGAGGAAAACGTTACTGAACAACATACCGATGAAGAAGAAGTTGTAGAGTTACAAGGTATGTGGGATTTCATCCTCCCAGATGAAGAGGATCAAGAGGCATTCCTGGTTAGTACTTGAAGTAGAAATCAACTTGATCCTCCTCAACCTACACCTCAGCCAAAGAGCGCAAGCTCGATGACTAAGGATAAAGTCGCAGCAAAGAAAACATCACCTAAAGCAACTCAAACCATCCCAGTCCAAACAAACACATCAACTCCATCTAAAACGCTAATCATTTCAGATGAAATGGAGTATAACATCATAGAAGACATGAAAAAGACTAGGGCCAATATTACTCTTTTTGAATTGAGCAAGTTAAAACACCAGCAGAAAGTACTTTTGAAAGAATTACATGCTGTACCAGTTGCACCTTTACCAGCCGCCGTAATCTCTCAAGCTTCCCATGATATGGGAAGACCTCCAACTAATACGATGAATACGGTTGATCCAAACGATATTTCCTTAATTGGAGGAATATTGAGATCTCATACTCCCCCATTTCTCCTTACTTATGAAATTTTCAATAAAAATGTGCATAATTGCTTAGTGGATTTTGGAGCTTCATCGAATATTTTACCAAGATAAATATGTGCAAAATTGAATGTTCAACCACAGAAATCCGCTGTGCGCATAGTTCAGCTAGATCGATCGCAAGTCAAAGTGATTGGCGAATTAAATCAGGTTACCATAAGGCTGTCATCCAACCCAAAGGTATGTCAAGTTATCGACATTTTAGTTGCTGATATTCCAGAATTTTATGGCTTAATTCTTAGCAGAGATTGGTCAAAAAAAATTCATGGATACTTTGCAACTGACTGGTCACATATGTGGCTCCCATACAATGGTAAACCAAACCAAATAAAATTTGAACGCGAACGACATTAGAAATACATAGTAACAGAACTCGAGGGAGAAAATGAACCAGTATCATATAGTTCTAACATCATTGGCAACTATTCAGTAGATTCTTTCTTAGGAAATTTTAATGCTCATACTTCACCTTACTTAGAACATTTTGTATTATCTCAAGTAGAAAATTTCTCTCAAACAGATACTTCTAAATGTATTAATTTTATAGATAGTCCTGTAAATAAATCATTGTTTTGGAAACTATTTTTTGATGGTTCTAAGTTTAACGAAGGAGCAGGAGCAGGATGTGTGTTGGTAAGTCCAAAGGGAGACAAAACTATGCTAACTTGTAGACTCGAATTTGAATGCACCAACAATACCGTAGAATACGAGGCTTTAATCCAAGGTTTATGCAAAGCAATCGGATTGGACATCAAATACCTACAAGTTTTTGGAGATTCTGAAATTGTAATCAGATAGGTACGTAATACTATACACTGTTTATCAGGTCATTTAAAGCATTACCAATCTTTAGTTCAAGATCTGACTGAACACTTTATAGCATTTAATATTTCATCGATTCCCAGACTCCAGAATGCTAGCGCAGACCTCTTAGCCAACGTAGCTTCCAAGCTCATTCCTTTAGAATATTTTAGCCCTGACCGATTTTCAATTGAATTAATTTTTAGATCATCTATTCCTGATAACATTACCAATTGGAGGATTTTCAATGACGATCCTAATATCATGAGTTTCCTCATATCTGAAGGATCCTACACCAATCAAATAATTGACGAAGACCAACATGACCAACAATTGCAACAGGATAATACTAACAATGCTATACCCAAATCAATAGTGAAATTAGAAAACCTTTATGATTTGAAATATCGATTCAAAAGATCTATCAATTCAAAACTCCAAAGTTCAACTTTGAATTATGAATTAGAAAATCTAGGAACTGATGCCAAACCACAAAATATCAACCTAGGCCTTGGCCTAGACCCTGAAGAAAAATTAGCGTATATTCGTCTCTTGAGACAATACAAAAGTGTCTTTGCTTGGAATTATGATGAACTCAAAACTTACGACACCTCCATCATCCAACATACTATCCCAATGATTGATAATGAAAAACCTGTCCAACAAAAGTTGAGAAAGATCCATCTCAATTTAGAAAACCAGATCAAAACTAAACTCAATAAGTTATTTAAAGCCAAAATAACCTTTCCTGTTAAACATTCTAAATGGGTCTCCAATATGGTACCTGTTAGAAAGAAAAACGAAGATATTAGAATCTGCATTGACTTTCGAAACCTTAACAAGGCCTGCCAAAAGGATAATTTTCCTTTGCCCCCCACGGAACAAATATTGCAGGTAGTTGCGGGCTTAGAATTAATGTCATTCTTGGATGGATTCTCAGGATACAATCAAGTGTTGGTACATCCCGACGATCAATTAAAAACTACATTCAGAACTAAATGGGGTACATACGCATATCAAAAGATTCCATTTGGATTGATTAACGCGGGTGCCACATTTCAAAGAGCCATGGACATCGCATTCAAGGGGTTAGTTAATAAATCAGTGGTAATCTATTTGGATGATATAACTGTTTATTCCAAGAAACGAAACAACCATCTCAGAGATTTAAAACAAATCTTCCAACATTGTTTAGGGTATGGAATTTCACTTAACCCGAAAAATTCCTTTTTTGCATTAAGTGAAGGAAAGCTTCTAGGATTCATAGTGTCAAAATCTGGAATTCACATTGATCCTGACAGAATCAAGGAGATTTCCGCAGTACCCCTACCTCACAACAAGAAAGCCATGCAATCTTTCCTTGGCCAGATTAACTTTGTAAAGAGATTTGTTCCAAACTTTTCAAGAATCGTGTCTCCTTTACAAGCCATGATTAAAAAGAACGCAAACTTTAAATGGGGCCAAGACGAACATGAGGCATTCAATCTGATCAAACAAGCAATAATTAATGCTCCATCTTTAGCAACTCCAAATTTTTTCGATCGTTTTGTATTGTATACATTTGCCTCGGATAGATCATATGCTGTGATACTCACTCAAGCAAATCAAGAAAAGGTGGAAGCCCCAATTGCTTTTTTCAGTTCCAATTTATAAGGGGCTGAGTTGAATTATTCAGATGTGGAGAAACAAGTATGCTGTTTTCAAAGCAATTAAATATTTCAGACCTTTTTTACTCAAAACACATAACAAAATCATAGTACCGTTTCCAACGGTAAGAAATCTTCTAGTACAGAAGGATGTGGGTGAGAAAAGGGCCAATTTGGTTACTGCCTTATAGGAATATGATGTAGAAATCAAACCAGCAAGTATTGTAAAAGGTCAAGGCTTTTGTAAAATGCTAGCAGGAGCATCGCTAATGTCCAAAAATCCATCTGCAGAGGTAAAAGCATACGAGGTAAGCCTAAATGATGTTAAGTCATTATAAACTGATATTATTTATTATCTAAAGAATGTATATGCTCCTCCAAACCTCGATCATACCAAGAAAAGAGATCTAAGGTTAAAAGCCAAACAATATCAACTCGTGAATGACGTTCTTTTTAGAATAAATTATGATTCTATTCTCCTTAGATGTCTTGAGAAATCTGAAGTTGAAAAAGTTTTGCAGGAACTCCACGATGGGCCAGTAGGCAGACACTACGCCAGAGATGCAACTGCTCATAAAATTTTGTGCCCAGGCTATTACTGGCCCACATTATTCAAAGACGCACATAACTACGTAAGGAAATGTCAAATATGTTAAACCGTTGCTGGGAGGCAAAAGAAACCATCCTTGCCACTGCAACCAGTTAACATTGAATAGCCTTTTGATCAGTGGGGATTGGACATAATAGGTGAGATCATTCCTCACTCTTCTAAACAGCATAGATATATCCTTACAACAACAGATTACTTTACTAAACGGGTAGAAGTAGTCCCACTCAAGATGGCTAACGCTGAGAATATCATCGAGTTCATAGATCAGTTCATAATCACCAGGTTTGGGTTGCCTTCCACTTTAATGTTTGATAATGCATCATATTTTTCTGGTAATGCAGTGACTGAATTTGCACTCAAAATGGGTTTCAATCTTAAATAATCTGCCAATTATTACCTATACGGGAATGGATTAGCTAAATCTAAAAATAAGAACTTAATTAGAATCATTAAGCGAACCATTGACCAAAATCATAAAAATTGGCATAAGTCTTTAATATATGCTTTATGGGTAGATCGAATAATGCAGAAAGCCTCCATCGGCACTTCTCCCTTTAATTTGGTTTATGGGTAAGAAGTGGTTCTTCCAACACATCTAGCAATTCCCTCTTTAGCCTTGGTTTAGTATATTGATGAAGCACCAACTTCTTCCTTATAACTAAGGCAGCTCGAATTAATTAAGTTAGAAGAACAACGAGAACGGGCTAAGATAACTCACGCTCATCACCAAGCATTAGTGAAAGCCTCTTTTGATTCCAATATGATATCCAGAAAATATTTCCAGATAGGAGATCTAGTTTTAAAATGGGACAAGGCTCATGGAAAAAGGGAAACATACAAAATTTCAAAGAATGTGGCTTGGTCCTTTTCAAATTGTAGAAGTCATAGGTCCGTCTACTTTCATGTTACAAGATTTAACAGGGAAAAGAGATTCTTTACCTGTTAATGGTCAGATACTCAAAAAATATTTTCCATAGAAGATCATTCTTCTATTTTTGTAGACTAGTTTTTTTTCTTTTCATAATAAAACCAGTTGTAAATGGTTACATTTGAGATTCACGAAAAAGACACAAATTCTCTTCTGGATTTTCTTTTTCACTTGTATAAATAGAATTTTTTCTGAAAAATTAATCATTACTATTGAAAGATACAGTTAAAGACTATAGGTCTAGAAATGATATTAGTTTCAACTATATAAATTTTGATGAAAAACTACCTTTAGTTAGAAATTGTTTTATTTCAGTCCAATGAAAGGTATCAATAACAAAATGAAGATTCTCTGTAGAAAGGCTCTTTCCAAAAACTCTATCATTGTCGTCCAGAGCTGTCTTAAGGAAACAATGACTTCCTCCCCACCTAGGAAACTACAATATTCAGAGAATGATCCAAAGATACACTTTAACTTAAAGAGTAAGAGGTCTCATCACGAGCTGACTTATCATGATCATAGATATTATAGCTTGCTGACTTTGCCAAAAACTACATACCACAACAGGGCAATGACTCAAGATTGTTAAAATCAAAAGACAAGGGGTCTCATCACGAGCCAGCTTGTTTAGCAAAGTTATAAATCAATGAATGACTGTGTCATGAATTGGATACCAAACCAAGACATTGTTCTTTAAGGATAAAAAAGAAAAATAAAGCAACAAGTGTGGAAATGGATTCCTCTTTGAAAGTTGTAAGTTTCTCTAAGTAGGATACAGGATCATTGCTGGATAATAGGTAACCCTGTCGAAGCTATAAACGCTTGCTGGCAGCAGAGGTTCTACCTACGACAAATGAGCATATTTAAAACTGATTTACAGAGAAGAATTTGTTTTTATCTTTATAAACCTAGTAATGACTGATGTAGATACAAAGACTGGCTTGAGGAAGTAAATAATCAAAGGTGGAAAAAAGAAGAAACGAAATATCATTGATAGGCAAAAGCATAATGTACTTAGTCTTTCTATAGTAAAGTTTAATTTTCTGAAAAAAATTCTGTTTTGGAAGTTTTGAAAATTCAAAAGAACAACAGAGATAATTGGTTCTCCCAAGTGAATCGCCAATTGTTGTGGCCAGCAACAACCCCCCTTCTTATTTAGTGTTATTCCTAATACTAAATAAGTCGGGACCCTTAGTTAAAAAATTTTAGTTTTTAAATTTCCTTTTCAAACAAAACTTACCATCATAAGCTTAGGAAATCCCCTTGCAAAATCTCAAAAATCTAAGTTTTATGATAAGGTAAGACAAAAACCTTTCCTTAGGAAATATCATATCACAAAAGGACAACAAGATACCCCCTTACAAACCGAATTCCAACATTGTGAGATTGTGATACGTGATAATAAAATATCGCATCGCATACATCAAGCACAAATTACATTGAAACACTTTAATTTGCCGATATGCGATGACGCCGATCGCAAATCGCATTTCACAGAAAACAGGTTAACAAAGATTTTCATATATTACGTTCCTGCGATAATGCGATATTGCAGTTTTGTGATAAAGCAGCAATACAATATTGCAATAATGCAATATTGCAATTTTGCGATATCAATGACAATACGATAATGCGATGTCACGAGTGATCAACTCTGCAATGTTGCGATTTGCAATATTGCGAAGGAAATCGCTTCATCGCAGATCTTTCGGGCGCGTGGTTCGAAAAAGTATTTTCCATAAAATGACACTTGGTTATGTGCTTTAATGCTAATAAATGAGTTAGTTTCCAGTTAATAATGGAATATAGTTTCGTGCTTATCAAAAAATCATCTCACGTAAGGTGGTATACTTTATGCATCTTCAGCATTTAAAACTTTCCCATCACCCTTCCTTGTCATTATTTTCACTTCACTTGTGAATTGCAGGAACAGAGAACAGAGAATGATACAAAGCAATATGCATGATATTATGGGAAAGAAAAGCAAAGCTCCGAGCTCTGAAGAGAAAGAAATGGCGCCCTTATATATAGACACGACCTGTAACAGAGATGCGGGAATTTCTACATGGGAAGGCATGTATATCTGCTTGAGGAGGAGAATCCCAAAGTAATGGAAGTTACTGCTACTTCGGGCTCACATAGTTCTTCAGAGGCATCCATCACAGAGCTAGCTTGCTCATTCTTGCACCGGATAACAGCAAGGCCCAAAATTCTCCCATACACAGACATGGTTAAGTGGATACTGGACAGTGTTGATATCAGAAACAGATAGTTTAAAACTCAGGGTCAAGGACTCATCAGTTCATTCGCTGCACAGGATTTAAAGGTTATGTATCATTTACCAGAGCCATAGGCAACAAAAGAAATAGTCACAAGAATAGTTAGCAATGTCTCAGATATGGAGCATATTCCTATTGCCCCATCCTCTGAGATTATGCTCAAAATAGAAGAAATTCCTCCTCTTGATATATTTTATAGCCCACAGCACAAAGCAGTAGTGAGAAGACAGAGGAAGAAAAGGAAATTGGAAAACGTGCTCTCTCATGACGCAGAACAATTAGACGTCTTGTGGCAAGATCCCAGTAGCATACCCACTGAGAATCTCACCAAACTATCTCAGATCGTAAGAGCATATGCCTTTGCGACTATTGATAAAGCATCTGAGGTACAACAATTGCTAAAAGAAAAGGAAGACCAGATACAAGTTTTGCAACAAGCCAACGCCAACAATGAAGCACAAAAGCAACTTGAAAGGTTATAGCAGGACTTCCAACAAATGCAGATAGGCTACCAGAAAAGTTTGGATGAGAAAGGAAAGCAGTTACAAGATTTACAAGAGATGCACAAGGACAATCCAAAACTTACATAATTTATCACAGAATCCATTTCCTTGCATGAACAATTACTACAGTAGCAGGAAGCATTGGGTCAAAAAATATCACAGTGGAACTATTATTGTGAAATAAGTGATAAAACCACTAATCAAGTTGTAGATTTACGAAGTGATTACGATTTAGTTGATAAACAGGTTACTGAATATTTGGCTTGGAAAGAAATAGACGAGGGAAAAAGAGCAGGTGCACCAAGGATCAATGAAAATCACAAAGAAATGCTCTTTAACAAATGGGACGAGCAAATCAGGGAGGCAGAGCAAGCAGCAGAAGGAGCAGCCACGGCAGCAAACAGTATTATTGATTGTGTAAATGAAAATTTGCACAAGGCAAATTTGATCGCAGAGACCACTCCAAGCTATTTACCTAATGCACAACAACTAGAGACAGATTAGAAGCAGAAGGCTCAAGAAAAGGCAGAGGCAATCCAATGGTTAACCATGTTGAACTGGGATTATTACTGGGCATACTTGGTAAAGCCACATAGCCAGTGGATGACTATCAAGTGTATCATCAATTCGGCCGAAAAGATGGCGCCATCTCTTGTCAATTATGTTTTCTCAGCTCAGCTAAAATCGGAAGTTGGCCAACCGACTCTTCTAAAATAGATGCTGTATGCATGCGATTTCAAGGACCAGATACAAAAGTAATTTTAATTTTAGATTCAATTTTAGTTTTATTTTTGTTTTATTTTCCTAAAATGAGGACAGTCATTTAAACCACATCCTACATTTTTGTAATAAGTTATTTTTAGATTTAGTTAGTAGTATTTAAACCCTTCTCATGCATTTAGAGAAGGGTCCTGAAATTTATCAAAAACTTATCCCCAGAACATGCACTTTTGTACCCTCTGATGAGGTTTTGATGAATGAATGGAACAAGATTTATTGATATTTGCATTTGATATCTGCTACTGATGTTGCACTTTTGTACTCTTAGTGGATGTTTGATCAAGAAGAGATAAATCATTATCGCTTGAAGCTCATGAGTAGGACTAGTTATAAATGGTACTTTTATCTCTTAACTATTTATGCCTCTGTGTTAAAGTGATATTCATGTTCAGTTATTTATATATTGATGTATGAATGCCTGAGTTATCATTTGACACTTTTGTACGGTGATAGCTATTTGTTTATCCTTAATGTATGCATAGCTTATTATGTGATATGTTTTTCACAACTGTTTCATCTAACTTTTTATACGAAGTGGTTCATCTTTATTGAATTTTTTTTCTCATAACAGTTGAATGATCTTTATTACAAGTTGTTATTTGAAATCATTTTAGATCGCATAAAAGAAAGGTTACACCCCGGGTTAGTGTAGACTTAGATATTTCTGCTTATTAGAATACAATTTCCATATTATTAGATTAGAGTTAGAGTAAAAATATTCCATTTAGAAACTGTTAAAAAGAGAAATATCTATCCGTCACACACACACACATAAATTGGGAAACTGGTCCCATATCCCCAGTCGGACCCACTATACCAAATGGAAAAGGAGTTGCTAACCAAGGTCCGGACCGGGTGGGTATCCCCCTTATTGTAGACCCAATTTTCGGGGCTTCAACAGAACCCCATCAATATTATCGGCCTGGTTGCCATATATTCTTATATATTTTCCTTGTCTTTAGTTGTGTTAAGTTATGGTATGTACTATGCTTATAACAGTTTACTTATTTTTCTTATTATATTCCACAGATTGGCAATCACATGTACATAAGTAAAGTGCAGTCATAACATTAAATGATCGACAGAAAACAAGCCAAGACAAGAGACACAAGATGTGGCGGCTAGCCAGGGACAAACCCCACAATGTGTGGGGAAACCCTTTGATCAAATCTTATTTTATCTTCAATAATTCAGCAGAGAGAAATAGTACAATAAATCTGATTTATATCAGTAGTAGCAAACTCTAGATCAGTAGCATCAACATTAGCGGCTTCATCATCAAAACTAGGGCAGTTGATATCTCATAGACCGACCATCAGATTGGATTGATTCCACCACCAAAAGTTGCAGCTTTTAGAGGAGGTTTAGACAAACCTATAGTGTATTTTAGATGAGGAGATCTTCTGGTCCATGCAGGTAAAACTTTACTTCTGTAGTTGGAGCTTCAGTTTCAGCAGCTTTCGGTTTCACATGTGTGAGATAGAGACCCTTTTCTGCGCAGTAGAGAAGAGACTCTTTTCTACACAGTAGAGAGAGAGAGATATGATGAGATGAGTGAGTGCAAATGAGGAAAAGTCCTCCCATATTTATACACAACTGTTGATGTTTGAATCGATGCAATTGTTGGGCTTCTAAGCCTACATGAGTTGTAGGTCAGCTTGAAAATAATTCCATAATCAAAATAAATTCATATCTCCATGAATACTTATCAGAATCGGATGATCTTTAGATCAATCCTACACCTCTCGGCAAGAGGAATCTAATGAACATATTATCAGCCACGAATAAGATGACCCACATGAATTTTGGCCCTAGTTTCCAATTTAACACTCTCTCTCAACTAGGGAGAACTTCATCTGAAATCTGTCTGTCGGTCGCTACTATTCATCCATCACATGCACTGCCCTGTACAACCTAACCCTTGCCCTACTCTACTCTATTTTGCCTATTCTGATTTGTCTTATTCTACCTTGTATTGATCTGTACTGCTCTTCTCTGTTCTGATTTGCTCTGCTTTGTTTTGTTTTTCTCTGCTTTTGTCTGAATTATGAAGAAGAAGAAATGATCGAGGATGTATCATATTGACTTAAAGTCAGCCTTAGAGTATGTACCACTGGTCCCAGACTAGTCTCAACCAACCCGAAGTCAGCATCATAGTGAGTAAAACTCCTACTACTGGTCCTAGACTAGTAACATCCTCCACTAACTCAAAGTCATTCTCAAAGTGCGTACCACTAGTCCCAGACCAATCTCAACTGACCCGAAGTCAGTGTCATAGAATGTACCACTCCTACCACTAGTTCCAGACCAGTATCATTGATCTTAGATCAATGGAGGTCATCCTAGCGTAGGGAATACAGTAGATACAATGATGCATCCATCAGTACTACTATGGTCCCTAAGTTCATTTCCTTGCTCATTGATCAGATGAGAGGTACTTCCCATGAGTCCCAGACTACATGGGTAGGATGTCTCAATTGGAGAACTAATCAATCCTGTCCTCACAGAAGAACACATCAATCCTGCTACAATCGCCATGGAGAAGACATCAATCCAGGCCTCATAGGAGAACACATCAATCTTGCTACAATCGCCATGGAGAACACATCAATCCAGGCCTCACAGGATAACACATCAATCCTACTACAATCGCCATGGAGAACACATCAATCTAGGCCTCACAGGAGAACACATCAATCCTGTTACAATCGCCATGGAGAACACATCAATCGAGGCCTCATAGGAGAACACATCAATCCTGCTACAATCGCCATGGAGAACACATCAATCCAAGCCTCATAGGAGAACTAATCATCCTGCTACACAGGAGAGCAAATCATCGTATTCCACAAGAGAGCGAATCATCTTGTCCCACAAGAGAGCGAATCATCTTGTCCCACAAGAGAGCGAATCATCTTGTTCCAGTGCGCACCACCAGGGGAGGGTGAGTCACCCTGTGGTCGTATGTTGCTCCAGTAAGAATCACAAGCCCTTAGAGCTCCCATAGCTCAATGTATGCAACATGCAGTACATTTGTACAAGGTTTTCTTGACGACTCCAAGTTGTTTGGGAAAATCACAAATTAGATCTTTCCTTGAGGCTTTGACAAGGTGTATCGACCTGTACATCATCTTAATGTGATGGAGCCTCCTTGATCATCGACTTACCATATCCCAGATGATGTCTATCCGCCGGAGCAATCGACGAATACAAGATTCCTCAATAATCAAATCCCACCTTTGGTTGTTACAAAGAATCACAATGGTGTGTGTTCAAACAGCTCACTGAAGAGCTTCCCCAACCAGGCAGCTTCATACAAGATCATACTCGTAGATATGTATCTGGTCTTGGCAGTGCTTCTGGCAATCGACTTCTACTTCCTGCTCATCCATTATATCGAAGCAGAATCCAAAGAGAAATAGCACTAAAAGTTCTCCAGTGATCCTCCACACTACCTACCTAATCAACATTCGAATAATCATGCAGTTTCATATTTCTAGTAGTGTATCTCAATCCATGAGAGATTGTGTCCTAAAGACATCTTAGAGGATTCTTGGCACCAATATAGTGAGGCTCAACCAAATATGAGCTCACAATGCTAACTGCAAAACATATGTTCAGACGGAGGTTCACCAAGAACATCAACGAGAATGAGTTTTTGAAACTCAGAGGCATTTCCCAAATCTGGTCTGACATCACTACCATATAACTTCTAAAAGTTAAGATCCTCGAGGTAGTCACAGGCTTACAGTCCATCATACCAAATCTTTTCAAAATCTTCACCACATATTTTCCTTGAGATAGGAAAATTGCCCTTGGCTTCTACCACACTTCAAGTCCTAGGAAATAGTGCATCAGTCCTAGGTCCTTCATTCCAAATTCAAAAGCCAACTCCCTCTTACATTTGAGAATGAGAGGGTCTACACCTGTTAGAAAGAGGTCATCCACATACAGCACCAGTATGAGAGGTTTGTCATCTTCAACCTTAAAGTAAAGGTTAGGATCGACTTCACTCCTAGTGAATCCCAGCTTCATCAAGTAGCTATCGATCCTCTCATACCATGCTCAGTGTGCTTGCTTCAGCCCATAGAGAGCCTTCTTCAGCTTGCATACATGAGATTTTCGATCATAAATCTCAAATCCTTCGGGTTTCTCCACGTAGAACTCTTCTTTTATCGAACCATGCAAGAACGCGGTCTTGACATCCATCTGATGTAGATTCCATCCTTGTGAATCCGCAAGGGCTATGATCGAGCGGATGGTGGTATATTTGGCAACAGGTGAAAATATCTCATCGTAGTCTATACCTTCCTTTTGGGAGAAGCCACGAGAAGCAAAACAAGCCTTATACTTTTTCGTACTTCCATCTACTGCAAGATTTATCTTGTAAAGTCATTTAGAAGTGACAACTTTCTTGTTCGGGGGTCTGGGAACTACTTCCCAGACATCATTCTTCATAATAGACTCATGTTCTTCGGTCATAGCATCCTCCCATATTTGATGCTTGATGGCATCTGAGAATGATAAAGGCTCATTTTGTATGGTCGTGCTCATGATGGTCAGGTATCCCTAATACCTGTTAGGTTTCTTACTTTCACACAAGGTTCCTCAGGGTGTAGCATGTCCTTCAACATGATCAAGTATCCCCCTAAGCCATAAAGGCCTCTTCCTAGAAGAGGAAGGCTCAGGTGGATAAATAGGATCCATGGGTTCCTCCACATCAGGCATTGTTACATCATCTACCCATAGAGACAGCTTCCACAATTGTACGGTTCTTCCTTTCCGCCACACCATTCTGCTCAGGAGTATGTGGTGTAGTAGTCTCCCTCTTAGTGCTAGCCTTAGATATGCCTGAGTGAACCAACTGTAATATATCGGAGGTCTTGCTTTGGCTTGAGGGGAATGGTCCTCTTTTGAGCTTTCCTTTGGCACATCCTAGACATACACCTTCTTTCTCTACTCAGAATTTGGGTGTCCCTGTCACCATTTGTCTTACACTAAGTAGAGATTTATAATGAAGGGGAGCAAACCTCCAATGCCAAAGTTCGAACTGAAGAGATGTGTCATAAGACATGATACCTAGTGGACTTCCATCGACCTGATATAATGAATCAACACGAAACCCAAGAGTAAAGGCATCTTTAACATTATTTTTCCATATATGTACCTTGCCATCGCTGAAGGTTACCTTGTAGCCTTTGTCTTCCATTGCCGAGATCGACACCAGGTTCTTTTTGAGGTCAGGTACATTTAATACATCCTAGAATTTCTAACCTTCTTGAATGGTTGTCCTCTTCCTTGATTTCCAGCATTCCTTTTACCTTTGCTATTGAATTTTCCATTCCTTTGATTGAGATGAGAGGGATTTTGATCATCATCCCAGTGTGAGTCCTTTCTATCAGGGCACTCCCTTGCATAGTGACCTGCTTTATCGCAAATGTAACATCATCCTTTTCTTCCTCCCTTAGGTCCAGCCTTTCTTTTTGATTTAGTCCTGGAATTATTTCTTTTCTTAGCATGAGAAAAAAAGGTAGCAGGAGGACCTTTAAACATGGGCATTTCTTGCTCTTCTACCCTTGTTTCTTCTTGAATGCATCTAGCCATAAATTCCTCGAAACTAGGAATTACATTATTGTTCAGAAGAGTAGTCCTGAACATGTACCATTCGGATGGTAATCCTCCAAGAGTCGTGAGTGCCATTTCTCTGTCAATAATAGTCTCCGCAATAGGTAAGAGATAGTTCTTGATCTCGGTGATTCTTAAGAAGTATGCTTGCATACTCTCATCTTTACCCTTCTTGATTTTCCTTAGTTTATTTCTAAGAAACAAAAACTTGATTTGCATCATGAACTTTAAATATACTCACCAATCTATCATATATTTCCTGGAGGTGTCCAGTTCAAAGATGTATGCCACCAAGTGCTTGTCGATAGAGTCCTGGATGATCTTCTTTGTTTTGACTTCTCCATTTTTCCATTTGATCCAGGCAACTATGGATGCATTTGATGGAGGCTCAACAATATTGCCTGTTACATGGTCTAGCACTCCTTGATCTTCTAGGGTTAGATCGATAGACATCTTCCATCCATGATAGTCAACTTTCTCACGGAGCTTGTCTTTAGCAGGAAAGAGTGTTGAGGACCCCATAGTTCTTTTAGGATAGCCTTGTCAATCTTCTCTTCGGTGATTGCTCTTGCTCTTGCTCAGGATTTGTATTCACCTCATCTTTGATACCATGTTAAGTTATGGTATGTTCTATGCTTATAACAGTTTACTTATTTTTCTTATTATATTCCACAGAATAGCAATCACATGTACATAAAGTAAAGTGTAGATAGAACATTAAACGATTGACAGAAAACAAGCCAAGACAAGAGACACAAGATGTGGCAGCTAGCCAGGGACAAACCCCACAATGTGTTGGGAAACCCTTTGATCAAATCTTCTTTTATCTTCAATAATTCAATAGAGAGAAATAGTACAATAAGTCTGATTTATATCAGTAGTAGGAAACCCTAGATCAGGAGCATTAGCATTAGCGGCTTCATCATCAAAACTAGGGCAACTGATATCTCACAAATCGACCGTCAGATCGGCTTGATTCCACCACAAAAATTTGTGGCTTTCAGAGGAGGTTCAAATGAACCTACAATGTAGTTCAGATGGGGATATCTTCTGGTCCATGTAGGTCAAACTTTACTTCTGCAGTTGCAGCTTCAGTTTTAACAGCTTCCGGCTTCACATGTGTGAGATAGAGACCCTTTTCTGTGCAGTAGAGAAGAGACTCTCTTCTACACAGTAGAGAGAGAGAGATGTGATGAAATGAGTGAGTGAAAATGAGGAAAAGTCCTCCTGTATTTATACACAACTGTTGATGTTTGAATCGATGCGACTATTGGGCTTCTAAGCCTACATGAGTTGTAGGTCGGCTTGATAATAATTCCATAATCAAAATAAATTCATATCTCCATGAATACTTATCAGAATCAGATGATCTTTAGATCAATCCTACACCTCTCGACGAGAGGAATCTAATGAACATATTATCAGCCATGAATAAGATGACCCACATGAAGTTTGGCCCTAGTTTCCAATTTAACAAGTTTCCAGCAAGAGAGAGAAGCGTGTATGTGCCTTTGCGAAAATCAAATAAGTGTGCATGATGAATGTTCGGTTGCTTGGTGTATTGAGGGCTGCCTTGCCTAAGTCTCATGGAGGCCACGTACCAGAGTGGTCCCTTAGGGGACAACCATGTCTTCTCTCCCAGCCCATCCTTGTGGGATGGGGTGTTCCTAGCATAAGAACCTTTGTATCTATCCCTAAAGGGTCACACATTTGCTGGGGGGACTTTTTTCTTCTACTAAAGAGGGAGGAAAGGTGAGCCTCTAAGAGAGAAGCAATATTACCACCCTAGTAGAGGCACACTATTGGTTTTATGGGCACTGACATAGGTTCAACATTAAGTAGCCAAGCAAATATCTACACTAATGGCCCTTTCAGCATCAATCCACGGAGTGCGGACTGAAGTCTCACCTAAAGTAGTATGGGGGGATGCAGGAACCAAGTTTCCGCACCCTGAGATGGATGCGATGTCGATCTTATACCCTCACCCCTATCTTCACGCAGATCGATAAGCCCTTAGGGTTTATCAATGTTTCTTCTTCTCTGACCTTCAGAACCTTCGCGAAGGTATATGACTGATTTTCGTGCAGCCCTAACCAATGATCCAGGCACTTACGCACCTCTATAACTACGTAGTGTTACCAGTTCCCAAATTACCTTAAGTGTTCGCCAATTTTACCACGCAATTATGGTTATCTTTCACATAAACATATATTATCACTTGCATTCAAATAACAGATAGAAATAGATACATTCACGCATCAAATTAGCATTATAATGTAAATCTAGAAATTAATATAACATAATCAGATGCGATAATCTGAGACAAGATACACAACAATTTCAGAATACTTCTCTTTATTAATGATTCAAGTTCCCAGTACAGACTGTATCCACCCTGCGCACCCAGTTGCATGGGTCCGTGCACTCAGTTGTGGAATTCTACCCTAGACCTCTGTGCACTCAGCTGCAAAACCTCTACCTACGCTAAGACTCTCACTCTTAGCTCTCCTATAACCCAAGGCACTTAGAACTCTACTTCTTTTGCTATAGGGATTAATGAACAGTGTATGGAAGATGAAGGAACCCTCAAGAGTCTTCCCGGGACCCTTGGTAGACTAAGATTATCTGTAGTTGTCACAAAGATACATGCATGTCCATGTTCAACAACTAAATATCAAAGCAAAACAGATTCATTACCTCAAGCCTTCGTGTGGAGTTGCTGGAGAGCGCAATGCAGCTAGGCAGAAGTCTCCTGAACCAGCTCCAGATCAAGTCTAGCACATAGAAAAGACAAGCATAATCACAACATAAAACCTTGATAATCAATGCATAAATATACAAAATACATCTAGTTACACATAACAAAGCCACTCACGCTAAAATACATTGAATAAACATATAAATGAATTATAGTACCAACATCACGGATTGGACAATACAACTGCAGTTCTATATTAATGTCGAAAGAGTGATTACAACCATCGGTTGCATTAGCCTTCCCTTACCCCTCCAGCTCCTCTCTCTCTCTCCCTTCTTACCAACTTCTTATTCTTAAGTCTAAGATTCTACTCGACAATCAAGTAAGCTATCCTTTCAAATGATCTGACCCCTTTCACAATAGCCCAAGCTCTGCTTATGTAGCATGTGAGGTTAGGGTTGCCATATTTCTCCATGAGTTTCCTTAGGTAAAAGCAATGATGTTACCATTATTTTAAGCATTTGCATACTCCATTAGGATTAGAAATCCCTTAAATAGGTTGAACTTTGATGTTTCCTTTCCTTTCTGAGTTGATTTAGGAGAGAATATAGGGATATTTCTTAGTCAATCTGCTCCTTTGACCCTTAGATCCTCATTAGGGTTTACTAACGTTGTTCTCGAGGTAACAAGTAGAGTTACTTGGGTCACTAACGCACCCTTAGGCTTGCTAAGAAGCTTTATAAAGTAGGTTGCTAGTGTATAGGAAGCGTTAGCTTGGAAACAAGGCTTGTGAACTTGGTCATTGATTCAATCATCATGTCTTTCCCCTATGAGCTGATGAGGAGGTCACTTTACTGTATAACAGATGCCCCCTAAAGTGTGAGATCAGAGGTTGTGATGATGGCCGAAATACTTTATACTTAACTATTATGTTCCTTCTTGACAAAAAGAGAGAGAGGATCGAAGCTTCAAGCGGTATGGGAAACCTGATACAACACATATATATAAAACAACTAAAATCATGTCCTGAGTCGGGCATTCCCATGCTCAGTAGCTATGTCAAAGTAATTGTCTCATAAAAGAGATATGACAATGCTGGCCGCTGATAAGCACAATGCGAAACCGATGTCATAATAGGATCATTCTGATGAGCTATCCCCAAAAAACAATATACGCAAGTTGGGAGAGGAAACAAGGCTGAGTGAGGCAAGCCTCTACACAAGGTCTTGATTTTCACTTCATCGAATAGCATAGATCAATACATGTGAATATATGCATTGATGTCGAACATGCACGAAATCATATGATTACCAGTCAATAATGGAGGCCGTTAATGGACACGAGGAAGGCCCCCAATAATGGTGATTGTCTCCATGATACACAGTACAATCTAGTGAGTGTGAAAAATGTTTTTTTCATTGAACACTCGTAGAATTGTTTAACCAGGAGCCAATAATGAGAACCCCTAACCAAACACAAGGTAACTTGCCACTGATGTCTGCAAGTACCGAGGCACTGAAGTGTTTCTGGATCATCTTCCTAGATAGAGTGTTGAAGTCGATAGGAAGAGACCTGTCGAAAGGTAGGCAATAATGTGTCCTACATCAATCGACACGAAACAGGACAAGAATGATTTGTTTTTTGAGGAATCTTTGAGCATTGGGTCAAAACGATAGAGGGCATGATGAAAGAATATGCTTGATGGTTTGATGGAGGAAACAGAAGAAAAAAGGTTTTCCCTTGAATAACAGAAGGCATGACAACAATTTTAACCACGCAGCACTAGAGTCATGAACACCAAAGAGTGTTAGGATACAGATATGCAAGAACATCGGGGTATATAGGCTAAACTCATAGGATGGTAAGGTTCATATTGAGAGGCCGTCACAAGGAAGGTTTATCTGAGGGAGTGCCATGTTCAAGGGAACAACTGCTACCAAAACACGCTTTCAAATACTGGACATAGCCGTATTGTCCACTTTCCCCATCTGATTAGTTTAGTGAGTCCAGACGGGTAAATTTATCGATCTTTCATATTTTGAGAGTTTGAAAAGGACCACAAAAAGAGTGCCACTATGCACTATCTGATTAGTTTAATGAGTCCAGAAAGGAAAACTCATCGATCTTTTCATGTTTTAAGAGTCTGAAAAGGATTGTAAAAAGAGAAACTCTACTTCACATCTATGTAATTTAATGAGTCCAGATGAGATAACTCGGTGGTATTTTCATATTTAGAGAGTCTGAAAAGATCATAAAGAATGACTCCATGGTGGTCCCTTTGTCATAGTTATTAATCGAGTGCGACAAAGGTTTAATAGTATACCTGGATTGGTTACTTTTCCGTGAGTTGATCTATTGAGTCTGGATAAAGAGAAACCTATGCTCAATAGATGTTGACCTCATTTTGTTACGAGTACGAGGAGACAGACTAAATCAATATTCGTCGTGACTTTTTAATGAGTCATGCAATGACAAACTCAATACCTTCATCGAATTTTAACGAGTCAAATGAGGAAAACACAGGGTATCTTTTTCAGTTTAGTGAGCAAGGAAAAAGAGGCAAAAGAACTGCTCATTCCTTATTCATATATTTAACGAGCTCGAAGAAGGGAAAAACTCATGGATTTTTTGATTTAAGAGTGAGAAATGGTCCCAAAAAAGCAAGTTCTCATATTGTTGCCATAGATTTTTAATGAGCCCAGTGACAAATACTCAGGATATTTCAGTTTAACAAGCGAGAAAAGTACCTAAAAGAATGCTTGGAGCTTCTTCATAAGTGTTTAACAAGTTTGAAGAAGGAACTTAGGGTTTTTTTCAGTTTTATGAGCGAGAAAAGAGTCCCAAAAGAGAACGCTGAAGTGATCTTTTTCAGTTTAATGAGCTAGAAGAAGAGCAAAAAAGAGTTGCTCAGACCGTCATTGTAGGTGTTTAACAAGCCCAATGATGAAAAACTTGGGGATTTTTCAGTTAAAAGAGAGAGAAAAGATCCCATAAAATAACACGCTCATAGCTTATTTGTAGTAGTTTAACGAGCCCAAAGAATGAAACTCAAGGTTTTTCGGATTAACGAGCAAGAAAATAACCATAAAAAGAATGCTCACTCTTCTTCATGGTAGTTTAACGAGCCTGAAGAAGGAGACTCAAGGATTTTTTGGATTAAAGAGCAAGAAAAATACCATAAAAAGAATGTTTGATACCTCTTTATCTCATGCTTGACAATAGAAGGGTCTATGCCATGCATTTCCTCATAAGATCAAGGGAAAACATTGTGGAAATCCTTAAAAGGGTAGGTGAAGCTCGCAATTTCCTCAAGATTGTGATTGGCTCCAATCTGTATGTTTTCCATAATGCCTGGCTTGACTGAAATAACTTGAGAAATGTCTTTGAAAGATTGCCCATGTTTCCCTCCGATTCCAAAGTTTGGATAGTCGTATAAGGTGAGGAAATGATTTCAGGTGTGTTAGGTGACAGGATTTGAATAGGCATTGTGTCTGAATTAGATATTGAAACATGATGGTTAGATTCCTCCCAAGGTCATTCATCTAAACACTTGATCTCTCGAATAACTTTGTCCGAAGGTAGGACTTTATTGAGGAGATATTTAGAAGGAGCACTTATGGGAGAGGAGGTGGTACCATTGGTCATGACCAAAGTGACTGCAGATTTGGATGCAGATTGAGTGGCCTGGTAAGCCAATTCAGCTAGTGACAACAGCATTTGTTCTCCATAAGTGTTAATGTCTGAAGGGCTAGTAGGATCCAAGGATCGGTCGGTTCATGAGGAATGGATGAAACCATATTGACCATCTGTGGAACCACTGGCGGAAGAATAAGGAAACAACCCATCAGGGAAGAGGCTTTAGTAGACCACTACTGATACTGATGTAAGAGTCAGGTACCCCACCCACTAAGGGTACAAATTCGCTAGGTAATGGGGAGTAATGTGGGGTGCAAAAGGACAACTGGTCCACTGTGACTATCTTTCCATCCAAGGGAAATAGGATGATGCAGAAGACCGAAGACACAATGGCATTCATGGCATAAGTCCAAGTGCAGCCCAAAAGTAGATTATAGTCGAGTTTATGATCCACGACTTCGATATCCACCATTACCATTTTCCCACTCAGAGTGATGGGGTAGTTGGAAAGGTAACCTTTTGGGATGAAAGTGTGGCCATCGAAAGCTTTAAGGGAATTCGATGATAGGGATAGGGTAGGAGAACCCAAAGCGAGCCAACATGAAGCCGACATTACGCAGGTAGAAGCACCTTCGTTAATGATAGTTCTATGTATACCTTTACCTTTTGAAAAGATTTTCACTTGAAATGCAAGCTGGTGAGAAAGGGGAGGTTTACACTTTTCCATGTCAAAAATTGCAAGCATGGAATCCTGAGGGTCGATACCACCAATGGCTGAAAGCAGAGCTTTCCTTTGTGTTGGACATGTTTGTAATACTTCGAGCACCGACATAGCTGATGGTTCTTGTGTCGAGTCTTCTACAATGTTGTAGTTTTGGGCGGCACGTGTAGATGTATTGTGCATTGTGCGTTGAAGTGCCCCTTTAGGGGGGTGAATCACAAGGTAAGCAACCAATCTTTCGATATGAAGATCATTAGGTGGTGGTGGGTTTTGACTTGAGGAGGGTTCCCTTGAATGAGAGTCTGGAGGTCCATAAGATTTGACTCTAGTTTTTTGATCAACCATTTCAAAGGTGTAAACGGTAGATGGTCCCTCACCAGCTGGAGGATGTTGCGAACCGTCATTGCCCCCTTGTGGGGGTTGTGGTTGGTTTGCAATAAGGTGTTGCTGCTGCTGAGCAAGGAAAGGATTATTCAGGACAATAAGGGTCCTGCCAGTATCCTTTTTAGCAATGAAATCTGTGCACTCCTAGAGATGCAGGCAGTGATAGGTCATGCAGTCTTAGGCACAGATTTTGCAAAGGAATCTAGCGGGTTTATCCTTTCCATCATCAAAGGGTACAGTTGCCTTCTACTTGGGGTTAGACTGCTTTGTTGACTACTCTTTAAAAGGAGTAGTCTCTTTCTTATTCTTCTTGTTCTTACCACTGAGTTTTCGTGTAGACTGCACAAAGTTGATCACGGTGGTAGGAAGAGCAGTCGATTTGGTAGAGGGGACCACTGCCATCTAGGTAATGTGACCACTGAGTTATTTTATAGCAGCCCCAGAGGTTGCACCGATAATCCCATTGGCGTGTGCTCTGGGTTGCTGAGTAGCGGGAGCATTGGAGTTGTGAGGGGCATTGGGAATTACATCGTATAGAGTGCCAGACTGCGAATATATCATATCCAAGTGCTGGGCACGACGAATGGATTGGTCTTCTGTGACCGCACCACCTAAGGCAACATCCTTAGCAATTTGGGGGAGTAGAGACTTGCAGAACCAATTTGCTAAGAGATAGTTTGGGAGGGGATCTTTGACTAACCTCCGCCTACGTCTCCATTCATGTATATGATTAGTGATGTGAGTGGTAGTATCTTGATGTAATGAAGTGAAGAGTTCCATCCCAGTTTCCTAGTGGATGGGTAGCTAGAAGTGCTTTAAGGATTCCATCGTTAGAGCGCCAAAGGTATTGACTGACACGTGTGGTAACTCAATGTACCACTTGGCTGCATTTCCAGTAAGGGTGCGGGGAAAAAGATGTAACTGGATACTATCATCCACCATGGAGTTAGAAACACACCATAGATGATAGGTGGTGATGTGTGTACCTGAATCCTCCCCTTGTTTCCCTTCGAACTTAGGGATGTCTGTTGGTATTTTATGCAGGATTGGTGGCCAAAGTAAGTTATGATAGATGGGGTCATTTGTAAGTTTGTACAAGTTGGGGATATCAAGTGTTGCCAAGAAAGGCAAAGTGTTTGATGCCCCCAAATCGGACCAAGGCGATGACATATGACTTGAGGATCCTTGCGGTCCTCCCATCATGTTATTCCAAATATTATACACAGGTTGCATGGTATAGTAGGTGCCTTGGGGTATGGTATTGTAATGTGGATTTCCATAGGGATTGTTAGGCTAGGGGATAGAAGTGCCCCCAGGATAAGCAGTGCCCCCTTGACTCATTTGAGGTTGTGAGTAGGGTGCCCCCATGGATTGATTGGGACCTCCTTGAGGATTCCCGCTCGCCACAGAACTAACCATAAGTCCTTGAATAGCATAAGGAGTGTTCATGTCAATTAGTGACTAACCATGCATGCCTGAAAATGGAGGGGGAACTGTTACGCTCCCGATTGGTATATGTATATTGGGAGTGCCCCTAGATACTTGAATCTCAGGGTTAGAACTATACAATGGATGCCAACCATATTGTTGGTTGAAGGGACCTGCGCTAACTGTGATATATTGACTATTATAAGGACCGTTATATGTGGCACTTGTCGAAGGTACAAGGTTTGACACTAAAACCCGGAATAGACTGGGTTCCACTCGTGGAGGGTGTCATGATATGGGTTGAACCTGGGACAAATGGGATAACAGTGTTTGCCATCAAAAGTGTGGTATTGACTATCGACTAGGGAAGTGGTGGGGGACCAAAAGTGTCCAAAATGTCCCACAACCCATTAGTCATCGACGGGATGGGTGGAAGTGTTCCAACTGAAGACAAAGGAGGTACAGATGCAATGGGAACCAAGAGTGGGCCCAATGGATTCGTGATCAGAGGAATGTATGGAGGTAGAAATCCTTTAGTAAAGAAATCCTCCAGTATTCTTGAATCGTTGGATGTCCAAACTGATTTTGTGTGAGATCTCAGAGACTGATTTCCTAAAGATGGGGAATCTAGTTCACTGGAGCTCGATGGATCCTCCACAGTGATTGGGGGAAGACCTAACAATCGTCTAGATTGATGATGAGGGTTGGATGTAGCCACAATGGCCGATAATTTTTATCAGTAAGTTTTACAGTGATGTTTATTAAAGTCTCAATGATAACACTCTGACACCTAAAAAAAATAAAAAGTACACTAAGTAAATCAATCAACAAGCAGAGGGAAATGACCTTGTCTGATAAGCACTGATCACTGGAGATGAAACCCAGTATCACAATGAATAACAGAGATGTTGGGTTGTGTTATATTCTTTCCACGACTAACCTATGTAGTTAACCGGGGGGTTAGAGGGCAGGCAGAGTCGCCCCTTCATTACGTCAATTGTGTAGTGGGGGGGTCATAGGGGATTTGAGGGGGGCGGGTAGCCCCCCTCTATGGGATCTGGGGCAGCACCCCGGGAAAATTTTTCTAGACGATATATTAGGTTGGGTGGACCTGCCTATAGTTTTCGGTCCATGGTTTTGGACGCGATGGTTTTCGGTCCATTGTATTGGATGCTTCAACTGTATAAATATGTATTGTAACATTGAAAGAAATAATGAAAAATCAAGCTGGTAGTCCCGGTTTTGGGATCCAGGGGAAAATCTCTGTGTATATGTGTTTTATGTCTTATTATCTCGTATTGTTTATTTTCTATGTTTTAGAATTCGTATGCAGGTAATTTCTGTATGGGGTTAAAACCTACATTTGGTATCAGAGTTGTTTTGGCTTCAAGGGGATGCCTTTGTTGTTGAGGGGTTTCGCATGGGCCTGTGGTAGACCCTGTTCAGTGGGAGATCTACGGGATCAATTCTGGTGGTGAAAGAAGATGGCGAGTAGTGGAAAGATAGGGATCAAGAAATTTAATGGTCAGAGTTTTGAGTTGTGGAAACACAAAATGGAGGATCTGTTGGTGGATAAATATCAGTGGATTGCAATAGATCCAGGTACTAAACCAACAGGAGTGTCCGATGAAGAATGGAAGAAGTTTAATTGGAAGGCTAAGAGCACAATACGATTGTGGGTCTTAGATTCAGTATTGCTGAATGTATCAGGGAAAGCTACGATGAAGGCTTTGTGGGACAAGTTAGGGACTTTGTACCAATCTAAGTCTCTGGTGAATAAACTGTTCCTATAGAAAAAGTTGTATAACCTGAGGATGAAAGATGGAGACTCAATGACTGAGCATCTGAACACATTTAATACAGTGGTAAGTCATTTATTATCTGTTGATATTAAAATTTCGTATGAAGATAAATCCATTAGTGTGTTGTGTTCTCTACTAGATTTGTGGGATAGTCTAGTTATTGCAATAGGTAGCAATGCAACTGCCTTGTAGTTTGATGAAATAGTCTCATCCTTGCTAACGAAGGAGATGAGACGGAAAAATATGGAGAGCCAAAATGGTGATTCCCTATCTGTACGAGGACGGTCCCAGAATAGAAACAAAAATAAGTCATCAAGTGGGAGATCTAAATCTAGAGGGAGATCTAAATCTCCAAGAAAACTTGTAAAGGCAGTGTTCAGGAAATGTGGAAAGAAAGGGCACTACAAAAGGGACTGTAAATCTAAAGCTCCTGACAAAGGAAAGGGATCTGATGATGCTTCTTCTGCAGAGGTGAAAACCACCTTTGATGAAGGTGGGGATGTGTACTTGGCTTCTTCAAGTACACATGTAGATCATGAGGCATGGTTGATTGACTCAAGTGCATCCTTTCACTTGACTCCCCATAGAGAGTGGTTCTGTGTGTATGATAAATACAATGGTAGTGATGTCTTCTTAGGGGATGATAGGAAGGCTGGAATCATTGGTCGTGGAAAAGTAAAGTTGAAGTTGCAAGGTGGAAGGGTTAGAACACTTCCGGGTGTTCTGCATATTCCTGCATTAGCCAGAAATCTGATTTCTGTAAGCAAGATGGATGATGTGGGTGTAAAAATAGTGTTCGAGAAGGATCTGCAAGATGGTTCAAGGAGCACTGAAACTGATGCAGGGAGTTTGGACTAGAACTCTGTACAAGCTGCAAGGTATCACTGTTTTTGATGGGTGCAACAGTTCTGTGGTTCTTGAAAGTGGAGCAGAAAATCTAGTGGTCTCTGGAGAGAAGACCATGTTGTGGCATCAAAGGCTTGGACATATTGGAGAGAAAGACCTTTGAATACTTTATGGTAAGGGTATGGTAGAAGGTATGAGTAATAGCTCTTTGGATTTTGATTTCTATGAAAATTGTGTATATGGGAAGCAGAATCGGGTGAATTTCCCCTCTGGTGGTAAGAGGGCGAAAAATATATTAGAGCTTGTGCACAGTGATGTGTTTGGACCTGTGAAGGTTCCATCACTGGGTAAGTTTGTGTACTATGTATCATTTATAGATGACTTCTCAATGAATACATGGATATATTTCCTTAAGAAGAAATCTGAAGTCTTTGACAGGTTTAAAGAATTTAAGGCTCTGGTGGAAAACCAAACAGAGAAGAAGATAAAGGTGTTGAGTACAGATAACACTGGAGAGTTTTGCAGTAAGGAATTTGAAGAATTCTGTAAGAAGTGTGTTATAGCACGACAGAAGACTACTCCATATACACCTGAGAAAAATGGAGTTGCAGAAAGAATGAATAAGATGTTGATGGAAAGGGTAAGAAGCATGCTCAGTGGTGCTAGGTTAGGACAAGAATTCTGGGTAGAGGCGGTGGAGACAACATGTTACCTGGTCAATAGATCACCTTCATCAGCGTTGGAGGATAAGACTCCACAAGAGGTATGGACTGGTAAGAAACCCTCTCTTTCACATTTGAGGGTATTTGGATGTGATGCATATGTACATGTTCCAAAGGAGAAACGAACCAAGTTGGATAGTAAATCTAAAAAGTGCATATTTATTGGGTATAAGGATGGTTTAAAGGGTTATAAGCTTTGGAACCCAGCAACAAGGAAGGTTGTGTACAACCGAGATGTGGTGTTTAGAGAGGTGAAAGATGTTATTAAACATGAAGTCCAACCAAAAGAACCTGAGAAGATAGAGTTTGAGCTAAAGGAGGAAAAATCAGACTCTACACTAGAGGAGCAATCAGAAGATGAAGAGCCAAAAACTCTGGGTGTAAGAAGATCAGTTCAAGAAAGAGGGCAGCTAGAAAGGTATAGTCCATTTGCTTTCTATTCAAATTTTGCTTTATCTATTACTGATGATGATCCCAGAACTGTGAAGGAAGCAGTAGATTTAGAGGATGGAAAACTCTGGAAAGAGGCCATGGTTGATGAAATGGCATCTTTGCACAAAAATGAGGCTTGGGATCTAGTGGAGTTTTCGGCTGAAAGGAAACCCATTGGCAACAAATGGGTGTTCAAGAAGAAGACAAATGCAAAAGGAAAAGTGGAGAAATACAAAGCTCGGTTGGTAGCAAAAGGTTATTCCCATGTGCCGAGAATTGATTTTGGTGATATTTTTTCTCCTGTTGCCAAGGTAACTTCTATTAGATTACTTTTATCTGTTGCTGCCGCTTTTGATTTTGCGGTAGAACAGATGGATGTGAAGACAAAATTTCTTCATGGGGATCTAGAAGAGGAGATCTACATGAAGCAACCTAGAGGCTTTGTGGTGAAGGGTAAGAAAGAACTGGTATGCAAGTTAAAGAAGTATTTGTATGGGTTAAAACAATCACCAAGGATGTGGTATCAGAAATTTGATACATTTATACGGGGACTTGGCTTCACCAGAAGAAAATTAGATCACTACGTGTATTTTAAATTAATTGGTGACTGTGTTATTTATCTTGTCTTGTATGTGGATGATATGTTGCTGGTTGGAAATGACAAAGAAATTATCCAGGATTTGAATACCCAATTGTCCTCCAAATTCGACATGAAAGATCTTGGTGCTGCAAACTATATTTTGGGCATAGAAATTAAAATATATCGGGCAAAGAGGAAGCTCTGGTTAAACTAGAGGAGGTATGTCGAGACAATACTGCAGAGGTTTAATATGCAGGATAGTAAACTGGTGAAGGTTCCTATTCCTGTAAGTGTAGCAAGCTAAGTGGGCTTGATTGTGGGGAAAAACTCCACAGTTAAGCGCGCTTGAGCCAGAGGAGTTCTGGGATGGGTGACCTCCTGGGAAGTCCTGGTTACCGGGTGCAAGCCCCGGAAGTGATGATTGATGCTATGTGATTCGTTCTCCACATTTCACTAGTTTCAATCCCACTTCTTCACCCCTGTGAGCATCACCCGATGCAATGAGTGCTAAGTGAACTATTCAAAAATCATGAGAAATTAGTCACTTTACGACTATCTCTCATGGAAATGGTCATACTTTGAATGACTTACTTAACGCAGTTGAATCCCAAAAATGATATCTAATATAATGCACTGCGAAAATCCCCCATACTTCAATTCAAAAAGAGTCAAGGGATCTCTACCTGAATGGTTCATGAGGCACAATACTTGCTAAGGTTTTGCAAATGGGGTAGCAAGCTAAGTGGGCTTGATTGTGGGGAAAAACTCCACAGTTAAGCGCGCTTGAGCCAGAGGAGTTCTGGGATGGGTGACCTCCTGGGAAGTCCTGGTTACCGGGTGCAAGCCCCGGAAGTGATGATTGATGCTATGTGATTCGTTCTCCACATTTCACTAGTTTCAATCCCACTTCTTCACCCCTGTGAGCATCACCCGATGCAATGAGTGCTAAGTGAACTATTCAAAAATCATGAGAAATTAGTCACTTTACGACTATCTCTCATGGAAATGGTCATACTTTGAATGACTTACTTAACGCAGTTGAATCCCAAAAATGATATCTAATAAGTGTAAAGTTATCTGCTGAACAGTGTCCCAAGGCACAAGAAGAGGAAGAGGATATGTCCCATGTTCCATATGCAAGTGAAGTCGGTAGCCTGATGTATGTAATGGTCTATACTAGACCAGACATTTCACATGTAGTGGGAGTATTGAGCAATTTTATGTCAAAACCAAGGAAGGAGAATTGGACAGCAGTGAAGCGGGTTTTCAGGTATTTGCAGGGCACTAGTGATTATGGTTTGTTCTACTAAGGAAGACCAGGATTGGATAGATTTTTGGATATCCATGGCTTTGTTGATGCAAACTATGCTGGAGATTTGGATCAGAGAAGGTATGTGTTTAACCTATTTGGAGGTGCAGTCAGTTGGATGAGTAAGAAACAATCTGTAGTGGCACTATCAACTACAGAGGCAGAATACATGGAAGCCATTCATGCAAGCAAGGAAGTACTTTGGTTGTAGAGATTGTGTTCAAGTACGCGGTTAGTACAGGGAGCTATAAGGATAGACTGTGACAGCCAAAGTGCAATTTTCTTGGCAAAGAAACTTGCTTATCATTCAAAGACAAAGCACATTGATGTTCAGTATCATTTTGTGAGGGATATGATAGAAGAAAAAAAGGTGTTGCTGGTAAAGGTGGACACTTTGAAGAATACTGCAGATGCATTGAAAAATATGTGAGCTCTGAGAAGTTCTCCTGGTGTAGAGAAACAATGGGCATTTCAAGGGTGGAAAAATGACTAAGCTCTCCTGTGGCTCCCTGTGGAAAGAAAACAACAAGTGGGAGAATGTTGGGTTGTGTTATATTCTTTCCACGACTAACCTATGTAGTTAACTGCGGGGTTAGAGGGGGCACGGAGCCCCCCCTTCATTGCGCTGATTGTGTAGCAGGGGGGTCATAGGGGGGCGGGTAGCCCCCCTCTACGGGGTCTGGGGCAACACCCTGGGAATTTTTTTTTTGGACCCTATATTAGGTTGGGCGGACCTACCTATGGTTTTTGGTCCATGGTATTGGATGCTTCGGCATGTATAAATATGTATTGTAACATTGAAATAAATAATGAAAAATCAAGCTGGTAGTCCCGGTTTTGGGATCGAGGGGAAAATCTCAGTGTATATGTGTTTTATGTGTTATGTTGTCACATTTTTTATTTTCTATGTTTTAGAATTCGTATGTAGGTAATATCTGTATGGGGTTAAAACCTAGAAGAGAGAGTTGGCCAAATGTACAATTACAGTTACTCTAGAGCTTCACCCGAACCTCAGATTGAGGGGCCAAGTACTCTCGTGAAGACGAGCACCCTCCCAAAAACTAAAGAAAAAGTAGGTCTATCTATGTTAGGTACCAGGGAAACCTACCCCAGTCACCTTGTGTTAGTCCCTAAAAGTATGTCCCCTAAAGATATCTCAGATCACAGACACTACCGGGGTGGGACATAGTCACAGATAATACGTTGTGTGAGCAGGATACCTGAGTCCCCGACTCAGCTCCGATATCCCCGAAGGGATCCCTGATACACAGAATACCCAAAGGAGATGAAATAAAAGGCAGGCTACCTTCACTTATAGTCTGATGTTGTCTCATTTTTATCTCTACTTTCATTGGAGTGGTCCCGGTAGTATGAGTGCAGAAGGATTTCTCTCTTTAATGACACTATTTTTGGGGTATGATCTTGGGTAGTTTACTCACACTTCCTAACCCAAGATCCTAGCCTAAACTAATGTGTGTTTACTCTAGAAAGAGTTGCTGATTGATTTTATTAGGTAGATTTTAAGTGTACTTTGTTAGAGTCTTCGGTAGGGGTGTTGACGTATGAGATTTTATGGGACTCTGACTCAAATCATGCAAAAACAATGCTTGTAAATTTTCAATTTCGATGAATAAGTTGCTTCTACAAAGGGAGAGTCATTCATACATCAATATTCATTCCATGCATCCTATTCAGTACAACACTCACATAACTGACAAAACTTTTCAATGCTCACTAACAACTACTGAAACCAAATAATGTAGAACTTAACTAGCTAAGCAGAAAACAATAAAAAAATTTTGATTTTTTCTTTTATGAAAATAAAAAATTTAAGAAGGAAAGCTATTTTCTTAAAAAAAAAATTATGTTCAGGACACAGATCAGTGAAACAAAACACAACTATAGATCCCTTATCAGTCTAGAAGCAAGTTTCCCAACCCTTTGAGGTCACAGACATAACTGTTTATCAAAAAATGGGTGACTAACGCTCTGTGCTAGAGGCCACAGAGAGTTACTGGTGGCACTAACGCTCTGGTTGTGAAGCTACAGTGCTTTATAAAGCTCTGTTTACACTAGTAACCTATGTTAGTGAGGGAAAACACTTCAAAAAAGGGTTGTGGGGATCAGATCCAGGGCTGAGCAATGAAAGAAGAGTGCTGCAAGGTCCTGAGTGGTCAGAAAAGGAATGAAGAAGTATGTTGAGCATTATAAAAGGTATGTAATTGCCACTTACTTCTTTATATTTTCCTTTAATTCATAACTTCTTTACATTCTAAGATGGGTATAGGATAAAGGATTATGATAAAGTTAAGGGGATTTGTGATTAACGTAAAATGACTAATTATTACCTTTTTCTATGCAGAAAATGAAGAAAATGGAAGATTGCCATTTCAGAGGAAAAGACAAGGAAAAACCAACTATTGTCCCTTTGACAGGGAACCGCATCCAGACGAGGCAATCCAGATCGGAGCGCATGGGCCAGGAAAAGGAAGAAGAAATGCCATATCAGCGCAAGAGGATGAAGAGATAACTAAAGGATAACGATATGGCAAATCCCTCAGGATCCTTTGATCCTGAGGGATCACTACCTTAAGAATATCTATATCTTTGGTATTTCCGCCTGGCCACTATAAAAAGGGATAGTGTTGCTAGCCCAAGGGGTGGACTTTTGTTGTTCTATAGAATTTGCTGTTGCAAAATAAACTTCGATCATCGACTCTCTTTAAAGAGCGATCACTGTAACTCTATTTTTATGATTAATATATAAACTTTGTTGCTGTTCCGTCTTTGATTCTAGAGTAACTGCAATAGTGCATCCTTGGTGGTTAAGGGCCCGGCCCTAGTGGATCACTTGCTTTCTGTACCATTATTTTCCGATTACAAGTTGTTTGTGGTTTGATTTCTTTTACTTGCTTCATTCAGTAATCTGTTGTTCCTTGTCATTTCATTTACTGGCTCTATTATATTTAATTCGTATTTGAATAGTAAGGTTATCATTTGCAACTGAAATGTTATGTTGTTCATTCTGAAATCATATCGCATTGTTGTTCCTTTACAGATTGACATTATTGTGTAACATTGCTGTTCATTTACTGTCCATTTACAGAGTAACATTGCGGTTCATTTACAGATGGGTATTGTTGTTCATTTAGCTATGGTTTACCTCTAATTGTGATTGTTGTTCATTCAGATTACCATTCCATTGCAACTGCAATTGTTGTTCCCTTATAACTATGGTTAATATTTATTATGCTAAACTCAAATTACTGATTCCATCATTCTAGATTCGCTGTGTGTTTACATTTGATTTAGTTCGTTGTTCAATATTTCGTAGACTTCCTTAAGCTTGTTGTTCCATTCTTGGTTTGTTGTTCAATTCATTTACTAGTTAAAGATTGCTGCTCAATTCCTTTAGATTACGATTGTTGCTTAATTCATTCCTGTAAGTTAAATCTTTGTTGTTCGATCTTTTCAATAGATTAGTTGCTGTTCCCTTTTTTGTTAATTGAATTATCATTTCAAGTAATTGCTTTGGTGTGAACAGAACGATCTGCAACTGTAGCGAACCTTGACTATTGCTGTCTAGTTCCCAGATTGGAGATCTTCTCTTTGATTGCTTTTCATTTGCATCAGTTTACAAAGGAAAGAGTTATCATTACTGCATCCTTGACTGATGAGTGTTGTAGTTTCTTAAATGAATGATTTAGTTACAAAGCATTTCAGTTTCTTGCCATTACATTTAGAGTTTGTTTCCAACATTTACTTTCGTAAAATCACTATACTACTAACATGACTCTTGACAAGTGACCGCCTCAAACTGATTACACTCTTGAGACAACAAATCATACATGGATTGAAAATTCATGTAGGGTAAATAGAGGTTAAAAAGACCCTTTTTACTACTCAACATTTTGGGACCATTGTCGAGGAAGAGTGTAGCCATTTGTTTCTTTTGAGAGTAGTGTAAGTACCTACTAGGAGAGAATTGGGTTTTAAAAATGGAAGGTAAGAACCTGCGTACGAAGCATGTAACAGCCCTTCTCCCCCGCCCGCTTTCTTGCAGATTTGTTGTTATTTTGGGTAGAAATCAGAATTTGATTTGTGTGCATGACTAAGCAAAAAAAGCCTTAAAAGGATTTTAAACCACTACCCAAGCCTGATAAAGCTAAGGGGCTGGTGACCCTTGGCCGATCGACCTTTATAGATGAAATCCTTAAAAAAGCAGAATCTCAGCCTTCAGTAGGACCTAGAAAAGCTACTTCTAGACAACCTACTAGTTCCCTTCAAGCCACAGGATCACCATCTGTAGCCTTTGTTGAGGTGCACAGCCAAACAGAGGAGCAAGATTTTCAAGAAATTGAGAATTCTAGCCCAAAATTATTACAAGAAGGGAACCTTAGTAATCTCTGCGAGGGAAGAGGAGAAACAGGGGAAACTGAAGAACCAAGATCTCCTCTTGGAATAATTCAGCCATTAAGTAGCCCAGATAAGGGAAGTGTTGTAAAAATCATCCAAAATGAAGTTGAAGAACCTCAAGATCTAAAATCCCCCCAGACATTAGGAACTCTCATCATCCCAGACAAAGGAAGTGCTGTTAAGGCTATTCCTGTTAAGGCCATTCCTGCTCCTTCTAACCAGCCTAGGAATACCCTCCTAGAAATCTCAGAATGTTATTGGCACATATTTGACCAAATGGCCCAGAAAAAAAAAACCCCCTAAACCTCCACACTACAATATCCCATTGTAGATACTGCAGTTAATGCACTTATGACGGCAATTCCTCTCCAGCACATCCCTACATTCCATGGCCTAACATCGGAAGACCCAGATGCATTTTTGTTTGAATTCGATGTGCTACACAGGGGATACGACTATACCACCGATCCCCAAAAGCTGAAACTAATTCCCTCTACATTAAAAGGCGCTACTTTATGATGGTTTATAGAGTTAGGTGGAGGTGTTATAAATGACTCGGATCCGATGAAAGGTGATTTCCTGAAGAAATATCATGATTATTGTAGGTCTAGAGAGTTAAAGGATGAAATATTTTAGATGGTAGCTAGACCTAATGAGACACTAGAAGAATATGTTGAATGTTTTCAGTATAATCTTCAAAGATCTCCTTATGCATCATTACCCTTACCTGACAATGTATTAAAAACAACATTAATTAAAGAAATGAAGGAACAATGGATTGAAACACTAAATATTATGGGAAAAGGAGACATCTATGAAGAAGATTTTGCTAACATCATTGATTTGTGTATCAGGAGCTCATGAGGTAGCACAAAGCTAAAACCAGCGGAACATGACAGGTTTACAAGGGACAACAAGATCTTTGGAGAAGGAGTAACTTGCGTAGAAATTGGAAATTTACTGGAGAATTTCAAAACTGATATATTAGGGACTCTGACAACACAGCTCGATATTATGCAAGAGAAATAGAAACAAGTAGAAGCAGAGCAAAATCTGGCAATATTCTGCCCCAGATGCAGAAAGAAACACAACCACAAAGAGTGCCCACTAGATGCAGTTCAAGTTTGCGCTATTTGTACAAAAGACCACTCTACGGAGAACTGCCCCTCACTTCTTGGTTTGAAAGTAGTATACAAAGAAGCAGAAGAAGAACTAGAACTGGTGTACCTACTTAATCAGTGTCGTCAATGGTAGCCGCGACAATTAGGTATGTTCCCCGATCCATCTTCTTCTTTCCAGCCTCCACAATATCATGCTCAGCAATATAATACAATGTGGAAAAATCAACCTCCCTTCTCAAATTGGTCACAACAACCATTTCCTTCATCATCACCATGGCCGAATCAAGCAAGCCAATCTAATTGGCCAAATTTTCCCTACGCTCCACCATATTGGCAAAACAATGCATATCCAACACAATGGTCCCCTCCCACTTCGCAGAGTCAAGCCTAGCAGACAAACTAGCAAAGACCGATGAATCAACCAGTAGGAACCATTCCACTCCCTCAACCTACACTACCAGCACTACAACAAAACCCCCAGTCCAACTTAAGACTGCAACTCCCAGCCCAACCCAACCCGAACCCAAATAACAGACCGGTTCAATCCATTCAAATAATTGAAACACCAGAACTAGAAATGATCTAAGGGAGTGCAACAACCTTCAATTAAGGTCTGGGCGCATTATAGAAACCAAGGGAGACAAAAATGTTCAAATTGAAAATCAGTTACCCACAGAACAACCATTACAAGTGGAAGATGTGGTCAGACAACAGACTCATGACCAAGCAACCACATCTTCTCCCCCATTCCCAAAACGATTAATCATATCATGCCCTATAGAACATCCTGACTTTAATATTCTAGGAGAACTAAATAATTTGTACATAAAAATCCCACTCCTCCAAGCTATCCAAGATATCCCAATATATGCAAAGACCATCAAAGAGCTATGTATAAAAAAACCAAGGAGGAGAATAACAAATAACCCAACAGTCCAAGTAGTGGGCACCCTATCTGACCTTTTATCAGGGAGAGAAGAACCCGTCAAATAAGAAGACCCAACAAATCCAATAGTGACAGTGCAAATCAGTGGAAAAACCTTTTCAAATGCCTTAGTTGATTTAGGGGCTGCAATTAATATTTTAACAACCACCACTTGTTAAAAACTGGGCATTACATCAGTAGAACCAACCTCCATCTTATTAGAACTGGTTGACCGAACAATAGTTAGGCTAGAAGGTACACTACATGATATCATGGTATCCGTTGATTCCTGGGAATATCCTGTCAACTTTCTGATAATAAACCCCAAAAACTGACTCGATGGACACCCATTAATTTTAGGCAGACCTTGTCTTGCAACCGTTGATGCCTACATTGGCTGCTGACAAGGCAGTATGACCATAACTAGAGGGAGTAACATCAAGAATCTAGCCCTATACCCTCCAGCCCAACCAAGTGTAACAATAATAAAAACTAACAAACATCCTATATCATACCTCACCAAAAACATTAGATCCCCATTAACCATAGAAGATGCCCTTGATTTTAAAGATCAAACAGAGGATGATGTTATTAACAACTTCATTAACCAAGCTGAATCCAGATCCCACGTACAATGTCACATGATAGAGGTAGCATTTGACAATGAACTAGAAGAAGATCCTCTCAAAGACACTCATGATCAAACAATACCCACTACCTCTGTTTCAAATAGCAAAACTATAGAGATTAAGCTAAGAAAAACCTTAAACATTAATAATAACTTGACTCTTGAACAAGAAGAGAAGCTGGTCCAACTACTAAGAAAATACAAGGAAGCTTTTGCATGGGATTATCTGGACATGAAGGGAATCGATCCCCAGCTATGTACACACCACATTTATATAGAAAAGGATGCGAGACTTGTTCACCAACCCCAACGAAGACTTAACCCTCACCTGAAAGACATTGTGAAAGCTAAATTACAAAAACTTTTGGATGTAAACTTTATTTATCCGATCTCTGATAGCAAATGGGTCTCTCCACTAGTAGTGGTGCCAAAGAAGAATGGAAAGTGGAGGATTTGTGTAGATTATAGAGAATTAAACAAAGCAACCCAGAAAGACCACTTTCCCCTTCCATTCATTGACCAGGTATTAGATACATTAGTAGGAAAGAAATTCTTTTCTTTCTTGGATGGCTTCAGTGGGTACAATCAGATTCAAATTGCCCCTGAAGACCAGGACAAAACTACTTTTACCTGTCCTTGGGGAATGTTTGCCTACAGAGTCCTACCCTTTGGCCTATGCAATGCCCCTACCACATTTCAAAGGGCCATCCTCAGCATCTTTTCAGATTTAATAAATGAAGGGCTCAAAGTATACATGGATGATTTCACACCATATGGAGATGATTTCGACCCAGCACTAGACACATTGGAAAAGGTGTTGCAACGATGTATCGCCACCAGGCTCTGCTTGAGCCATGAAAAGTGCTATATGATGATGACTGAAGGACTCATCCTAGGTCATTATATCTCAGCGGCTGGAATATAGGTAGATTTGGCCAAAATTCAAATAATTTTGTTAATACCTACTCCTACCACACAGACAAAGGTACGCAGTTTTCTTGGATTTTCTAGTTATTATAGGAGATTTATAGAACATTTTTTTCAAATAGCTACACATCTATACACACTAACAGGTAATGTTGCTTTTGTTTGGACAAATAAATGCGACCGTGCTTTTGAGGAACTGAAAAATCTTGTGTCAACAGCCCTAGTGCTCAGAGGCCCAAATTAGGACCTACCATTTCAAATTTCATCAGATGCTTCGGACACAGCTATTGGAGCAGTCCTTGGGCAGGAAGAAGACAAAAAACCATATGCAATCTATTATATTAGCAAGAATTTGTCTCCTGCTGAGCTAAACTATACTGTTACTGAAAAAGAATTTTTAGTTGTAATACATGCTGTAAATAAATTTAGGCATTATATCACTGGATATCATGTTGTTTTATATACAGATCACTCTGCCATAAAATATTTAGCAAATAAACCAATTAAAAATGGTAGAGTAACAAGATGGTTGATTTTATTGCAGGAATTCGACATCACAATAAAAGATCGACCTGGGAAAGAGAATCATGTAGCTGATTTTCTCTCACGAATGCTGAAACCAGTGGACACAACAACAGTCGAAGATCAATTTCCAGATGAACAATTATTCACTGTTATTGTCAAAACACCCTGGTATGTTGATGTTGCAAATTATTTAGCAGTAGGCAAATTACCAAAGCATCTAACCCCTAATGAACGAAAAAATATTGTTCAATGTAGTACCTGATTTTCTTGGATTGGGGGCTACCTATTTCATACAAGGGCAGATATGCACATCAGAAGATGCATTCGTGAAGACAAAAGATTTGCCATTCTGAAAGCCTGTCATGACGGGCCATGTGGCAGACATTTCACAGATCAAAGCACTGGTCACAAAGTTCTACAAATAGGGTATTACTAGCCCACAATCTTCAAAGACGTGAAGAAATTTGTTCAAGCCTGTGACAGTTGCCAAAGAGCAGGATGCCCTCGATAGTGCGACGAAATGCATTTGAACCCACAACCAGTAATTGAACCATTTGAGCATTGGGCACTTGATTTTGTTGGTCCGATCAACCCATCATCAAACCAGAAAACATATATTTTGGTAGCAACAGAGCATGTCACCAAATGGGTTGAAGCAGAGGCACTTCCAAGAGCTACAAAGGACTCTGTCATTCATTTCCTATTCTAGATATTTGTGCAATATGGCCTCCCAAGAGACATAATCACGGACGGAAGACCACAGTTTTTAGGTAATAAAATTGCTGCAACATTTAAAAACTATCATATTCAACACAAGATTACCACTCTGTATCACCCACAGGCAAATGTAAAAGTAGAGAGCACGAATAAAGTGATAGAGGAAATATTAACAAAAAACATTGCGTCACACAGACACGATTGGGTTACAAGATTGCCAAAAAGCCTTGTGGGCATACCGAACAATGTGGAGAAACACCACCGGTTATTCACCATATCAGCTAGTATTTGGAAAGGAACCCATCTTTCCAATAGAGTTCGAAATACAAACGTTTAGAACAGGACAGGAGGTTGGTCTAGATTTAAATGAAGCCTAGACTAATAAACTACAACAAATCAACGAGCTAGATGAAATTAGGCTCTCGACTCTTCAACATACTACATTAATCCTATTAGCGCTTGAAATTTCACCTCAAGCTGAGAAAGGTAAACTCCAAGGCAACATCAAACCACTTAGCCTCGTAGCTAGCCCTACGGGGCAGGAGAGGGCTCTCTCCGGTCTATCTCGGAAAAGATCTTCAATGGGCGAGATAACCAAAAATGGAACACTAATTTTAGGCTAGTAAACTGATAAAAAGGTTTGAATTGGGAAGTTTTAGGATTTTGGTGGAAAATCGGGGAAAGGCAATTTTGGGTGCGGGGATTGGACACAGTTTTTGTAGGGGGTTCTTTGGGGCAAGGTAGGAGACTGTATTGATGCCTTTGAATTAAGTGAATGGATAGGAATGACTGGTGAGGAGCTAAAGAGATCAAGAAACCTTCAAGAGTTCTCTTTAGACAGATGAAAACATAGATATTAGGCAAACTTAAAAGCAGAGCATGACAATCATGAATTCTACTTTAACACTTCATTCGCCTAATTTGCAGAAGGAAAAGTAAGATGATGAATCACATAAAAAATTTACAAGTACAAAGAGATACACACCATCAATACATGTAACCACAGGAATCCCAAAAAGACTGCAAAACCCTGGTCTTTCTTCCTTTGCCAAAATTGCAGAGATACAATGAGTAATACAATAGAGCTTCTCCCTCAAGAGTCCAACCATGAAAATGAGCAAGAAAGTACATAATATAGGCAATCTAACATCTTTCCTTTCCTCTAGGGGTCGAGCTCATCCTTCTAGGAGCTTTTTCAACCAATTCTAAACTTAGTACTAAAATCTAGGCAGTCAAAACAACTTGCCTCTATAAGCTAGGAAACCAATTCATTCATTAAATTTTTGCTATTTTATGAATGAATCTTCTAGAATAGGTAAATAAGTGTCATGTCAACATGAAAATACATAAATTACATCAAAGAGGGTGAAAAATCCCATCACAAGTCAAAACTGGTCAAAGTTGGGCGAATTCCTGTGCTGTAGATGAATTCGTGTGAAAACTGCCCAACGGGTCGCGCACTTTTCCTAAACGGTTGCGCTACTTTGGAGCTGATTTTGAGGTACTTCCAGGTGTCAAAATGAGGCAAAAGTGGGCTTGTTGGAAAGGTCTGGCTGTCTAATTTCCAACCCAAGTGGAATTTCTAAATTTGGTGATCATTTGCCCCTCCAAAATTGCAATCTCCCAAGATTGCTTCCTGTGTGTCAAAAATGTGGCAGAAAGTCATTTTTTTCTTGTTTTTTGACTTTCTGGAGGCTCAAAACTTGGTGAAATTTCTTGGCAATGGCTGAGAAAGTGTAACGTTCCATGAAAAATCCAGAAATACTGAGTTTTCCCAAAATGGATTTGCCCAACGAAAGGGTCGTGCGCGGCGCGCGACCCATTGGTGGAAAAAACCTGTTTTTTGCCCAAAAAATCACAAATGACCCAAAATGCTCAAATTTTTTTGAAATTTGTGCTGGAGTTGAGTTATTTAGCATCATGCTCCTTCAAGGAAGCCTCAGCCAAGATATGGAGGGGATCGGACCTTTTCCGTCGTTTTAGTGCCTTGGCCAACCTCCTTGGATCCGACGATTGTAATTTTGACATTTCTCTAAAACCATGACACCTGTGCAAAAAGTGAAGGAGATTTTTCTTCTTTGGCATATTGTAGACAAAAACCTCTCTCAGTTTTCCAAAATTCATCTTTGATTTCTCTGAAACATCTTTTGAGTGAAACTTATCCCGATGTGTGAAACAAGGAATTTTGTCGAAATGAAGCGAAATGAAGGGGATAAGGGGCTTCTAAATTCTTGGGGAAATTTTTGGGAGTGGGGAGGGATGTTAGGAAGCAGGGGAAAGTGGAATCTCAGAGATTGAGTGAGGGGAAGGGGTCCAAAAGGGCAAAACACGGGCCACACCTAGAAAATTGCCAGGTTGTAACAAGAAACTAGGGTTTGTGCAAAAATGAGGAATTTGGGGGATCTCAGTGATGGAAAGTGTTTGATAAGGTACATGAAGGATAGGGGAAGGTGTATGAACATCTGGATACAAGTTTTGCTAGTGATTTGACCATCCAAGAGAAATTAGCTTTCAAAACCCTAGGAGAGGGAAATGACCTTGCCTAGGCGCAACTGAAGCATGAACAAGATGTAAAATGACTCATTAGACATTGACATGATAATGAAAACCCTATGAATGATGATAGACTCAGCTGAATAGTGACATAGATTGGCGTTTGGGAAATTTTGAAAGGATTGAAAGCAAACCCTAGACCTGAAGCCTAGTGACCAAATTTTGCTTGAAAACTCTTTGAAATGACAAAATTTGACCTTGACACTCAGAGACCACTTTGTAAGAGCATATTTGATCACTAGAGGAAGGCTGGAAAGACTGACACTAACATTGGCTCCAATGGGGATGGTAGCTCCTTGGAGGTGCCAAGAACCTTAGACCTCTGGGAGAGTAGACCAGTGCTTTATAATCATTGGGCAATGGAGTCATTATTTACATATGTGACCCAAAACGGGACAACTTTATTGACTTTGACAACTGACTGAAAATTGGACTAAATTGACCCAAACTAACTCAACTTTTGGACAAAAATGGACTGATAAAAACGACATAAAAAACTCACACCAACTAATCTCCATCTTCAGAATTATAGCCTTCACCACGGGCCCCAGACTAAAGATGAAAGATCAGTTCACACTTGCAGTGAAACAAAAGTAAAATGGTAATTACAATGATAATGACTAGAGCAGAAAATACTCAGACATGATACCTCTTGAGCAGCCGGCCATTGACCGACCCTCCAAGACAATCATCACCATTCATTTCTTTGAGAAGAAAGGCATTTGGACCACGGTATGCTGCAATTTTGTAAGGACCTTTCCATAAATTATCAAACTTTCCATGTTTCCCTTTGTCTTCATTTCGGGCATCCCACCTCAAAACAACATCATCTATCTGGAAATCATCCGGCTTTGCTTTTCTGTCATAGATTTTCTTTATGCGCTCTTGCAACTTAAGAGTATTTTGAAGAACCTCCTCCCGAGTCTGTTGTAAATGGATCATTTGACTAATCCGCCTTTGCATTGAATCCTCGTCACCACCAACTTCTTGAAGCAACTTTGCTACCAGAATACTAAGTGAAGTAGGAAACACCGCATCTGTCCCGTAAACTAGTTCAAAAGGTGACATACCAATTGACTTTTTCTGACTTACACGATCAGCCCATAATGCATTTACTAACTGTTTGTGCCAGCTCTTCTTATTGTTTTCCAACAACTTCTTTATGATGTTTACCAATGATTTATTCGAAGATTCAGCCAGCCCATTTCCTTGCGGATGATAGGCGGTTGAATGCCCCAAGCTGATGTTATATTTGTAGCAAAATTCAACCATCTTCTTCGATTTAAACGCTGCTGCATTATCTGTGATCAACTTATGTGGACAGAGGAAACGTGACAATATGTTATTTTCAAGGAAAGAAATAATTACCAAGTCCATGGCCTGCCGGGTGGGAATGGCTTCAATCCATTTCGTGAAGTAATCGGTGGCTGTCAATATCCATCGATGCTGCCCGGAAGATGCTGGATGAATTTCGCCGATGAAATCTAAGCCCCACTGCTGAAACGGTGCACTGACTTCAATGGGTTTGAGAGGCAAGGGCTGTAATTTCTACTTCCCTTGAAAATTTTGACATTCATGACAACTTTTGACTGCCTTGTATACATCTGAAAACAATGAAGGCCAATAGAAACCAGCCCTTAAGATCTTGTTTGCCGTGGTCTTCCAAAACAAGTGACCCCCGCAGTCACCTTTGTGAAAATCCTCTACAGCTCTCTTAGCTTCCTCCTCGACCAAACAATTCAGCAATATGCCACCGGGGTCTTTCCAATATAGTGCAGATTTGAGGATGCAAAATTTGGCAGCCTTTAATTTCAATGTCCTAGCTTTGTTTCGAGGCATCCCGGGAGGTGAAGACAAATTTTGAAGCACATATACAATATCAGCATACCAAGGAGAAGAAATAAAGATATCAGATACCTGTAGCGCTGAATTTTCTTCATCTTCGTCGGACAAGGCAGCAATTAAATTAATGTCTAGGACATGGAGATTTGTTTCAGCCATCAATTTAGCGAGACCTTGGCCCTTGATCAGCTTGGTAGGCTTGATTTCCACATCATACTCCAACAGTGCAGCAATCCACTTACCCCGCTTTCCTTCCGGTTCCGCTTGTACCAAAACATCTTTAACAGCCGCATTAGGAACATATGCCAAAATGTGAGAATTCAGTATGTACACACGGAAGTCCTTCAAAGCTTTTACCAACGCCAATGCTTGTTTTTCAATGATATTATACTTCAGCGCTCCATCCCTTATAATACGACTGAAAAAAGCGATGGGCTTCTCAACTCCATCTCTCTTTTGCATGAGCACAGCTGCCAATGTATGCTCAGAAGCAAATGAAAATAAAATAAAATCTTGTGTATAATCTAGGCTGATTAGAGTTGGGGCTGAAGATAAAATTAACTTTACCAAATTGAAAGACTTTACCGCCTCTTCGGTCCACTTGAGCTGGCTGTCCTTTTTAAGCATGTTAGTGATTTCTCTAAGGTGCTCGGCAAGATTCGGAATAAAGCGGCGCAGAAAATTCAACTTGCCATTGAAAGACTGAATCTCTTTCTTGTTTCGGGGCTGCTCTAATTGCTGAATGGCTTCCACACGTGCAGGATCTATACGAATGCCATCTTTGGAAATGATGTGGCCCAACAACTTGCCCTCACTCATGGCGAAAAGACTCTTCTTTGGATTCAATGAGATACCATATTTTCTGCACTTTTGAAACACCATTGTTAAATGATACAGATGCTCTTCATCAGACTTAGAAAACACAGTTAAATCATCAAGATAAACGACCAAAAAGACATCCTTCTCATTAGCAAAGGCCATGTCCATCGCCCGCTGAAAGGTGGCACCTGCATTTTTCAATCCAAATGGCATCTTGGCATAATGAAATGTTCCCCATGGAGTAGTGAATGCAGTCTTGTCGCGGTCATCCTCATGCACCAAAATCTGATTGTAGCCGGAATAACCATCAAGTAGTGACATCCTTGATGCCCCAACTACCCGCTGCAATATATGGTCCATCTTGGGCAGCGGATAATTGTCCTTTAACGACACCTTGTTCAGATTTCTGAAGTCTATACACAAGCGGATCTCACCGGTCTTCTTTCTCACGGGCACCAAGTTGGAAATCCAATCAGAAAATCTGATTGGCACTATAATTCCTGATTTGTACAACCTGTTAACTTCCTTCTCGATCAATTGTAGCAACTTAGGATTAATTCTTCTCAACTTTTGTCGGAAAGGCTTTTGATTTGGCTTTATGGGGATGGTATGCTGAATGATACTTGTGTCATAAGTTTTCAAATCTGAATAATCCCATGCAAAAACATTAGAAAATGAAGACAACAATCTGATATACTCTTTCTTTACCTTTGGCGACAATGCTTTCGATAGTTTCACCATCTTTGGATTTTCAGCTGTTCCAAGATTCACTTCTTCGACACCTTCTTCTGTTGGTCTCAAGGTTGGTTTGCGAGCCACATCATCTTGATCGAACAGCTCTTCCAAAGGAATTAATCCTTTAGGAATGAAATTATCTTTAAGCTGCAATACATCCATTTGATTTACTCCCTCAGGTTCGGTATCTATGGAAATGTCTTCGAACTTACCTTCAACTTGCAGAAAATCCTTGATTTCCTCATCATTTTGGAAAACTTGCCAACATCTTTGATTGTCTGGGACTGTAGGACGGTGCTTCACATAAATCTCAAACTTATTGCTGGAATTCATGGGAATTTTTAGATTACTTGCTGCCTTAGCCAATGCATCCGCAACACCATTTTGGATACGGGGCACACATGTCAAAGTATGTTCAGAAAACAGCTTCAAGATATCTAAGACAGCATTTCGATATGCTCACATACGAGGATGCTTGGCTTGAAACTCACCTTTCACTTGCTTTACAACCAGCTCGGAGTCGCCATATACTGCTATCTTCTTTGCCTTGAGCTTCCGAAGGATTTTCAAGCCAACAATGAGAGCCTCATATTCCACCTCATTGTTTGAACAATCAAATGCCAATTTGTAAGAGCATAATCGTACCTTGCTTGGGACTTTGTTTCAGACAGAAAATGGGCTTCGAATCCACACACCTATACCAGCACCATCGCTGCCCACAACACCATCAAAATCCATGGTCCAAAGACCATCCTCATCATCTTCTAAATGCTGAAATTGTGATGTCTCTGCACTTTCTGGCTGCTGCGGACCTCGGAAATTAGGATTTCGGATTTGCGGTTTTGGCTTGCTAAGATGAGTATGTTCAAGTGCCCTTTCAATCTTTTCCACCTTACGGAGGAGCTGATCTGATGTAGAAGATTCTTCTTTGATTGTGACTCGCTTTTCCGCCTTCATCCTTGCTCTTTTGTCATTCAAATTTTCTTCAACACTAACAACAATTTTCTGCATATCCTCCAACGTAGGCGGATCTCTATCTAGCAATGAATAAGCCATCTCCGGATCAAAACCATCAAGGAATTTGAGAAGTGCTGATTTTCTTGACGGTCTCAAATCATCGGGAATAGCATTGTACACTGTATTAAATCTGATTATGTAATCTTGAACGGACTCACCATGATTACGCTTGAGGTTGTTGTATTCGGCATTAATCTGAAGCGGATCCTTTCTGATTTCCCATCGATCTAGAAACTGGTTCTGAAGTGCCTCTAAGGTAGCAATGCTTCGAGCTGTCAAACCTCTGAACCACTTTCTTACTTCGCCATCAAATGTTTGTACAAACAAACACATAGTTACATCCTCTTCATCTATCTCATATAGATCAAAGAAAGTCGTCATTTTATCTATATGTTGTTGAGCAGAAATACTCTGTGGAGTGCCATCAAACATGGGAATTTTACTCTGATAATCGGCTGGCATATCATGCAGATTTTGGGGAAGAGCAAGAGGAGCAAATCGGGCATCCATTGCTTTAGATAGATTAGGTCTAGGAGTGGCAGGTGGAGTGAGTGTAGCTGTAGTATGAGGAGTATGAGGAGGAGAAGTGGTGTGGAATGTAGAGGGCGAACCAACTGTAGATTCCAAATAAGTGATTATAGGAGAAACAGAAATAAAAGGAGGATTAGACTGCTCATGCGCCGTGATAGTGGATCCGATATGAACAGATATAGTTTCAACGAACTCAGCAAGATTTGTAGCGTGAATATCTGACTGAAGAGATCTTAGGATGAAATTGTCAACCAATCTATTGTGTCTCTCAATTTCAAGGGCGGCTGCAAAATCAGGATTGGGAACTAGAGAATCAAGTGCACTTTCAGATTTAGTTTTGAACAAGGACAACTCGAAACTCTCGTCAAAATCAATGTCTTCAAGATATTCAAAAACAGCTGGACATGAATGAGACTTGAAAATGTGACCAGAATCTGAAGCCAGTTTGGATATCAAGGAACAAATAGCCAATCAGCCTGTGAAAACTCTTAACCAATCATCCAAAAGTTTAGAGTTTACAAATATACTGGGGTGAAATACAATCGAGGTGGCTGTATTCACAAGCTCACGGAGATTGACTGAAGCAGCGTTTATCTACTTCCGCTAATGCAATGCAAAAGCGTTTCGAAGGCTACCTGGCATAACTTCAGGCTCCGTCTAAGACTTATGAAACAAACACATCAATCCACAAACAAGTTTGTTCTCCCCAGTATGGTCACCAATATGTTAGCGCTTGAAATTTCACCTCAGGCTGAGAAAGGTAAACTCCAAGGCAACATCAAACCACTTAGCCTCGTAGCTAGCCCTACGGGGCAGGAGAGGGCTCTCTCCGGTCTATCTCGGCAAAGATCTTCAATGGGCGAGATAACCAAAAAGAGAACACTGATTTTAGGCTAGTAAACTGATAAAAAGGTTTGAATTGGGAAGTTTTAGGATTTTGGTGGAAAATCGGGGAAAGGCAATTTTGGGTGCGGGGATTGGACACAGTTTTTGCAGGGGATTCTTTGGCGCAAGGTAGAAGACTGTATTGATGCCTTTGAATTAAGTGAATGGATAGGAATGACTAGTGAGGAGCTAAAGAGAGAAAGAAACCTTCAAGAGTTCTCTTTAGACAGATGAAAACATAGATATTAGGCAAACTTAAAAGCAGAGCATGACAATCATGAATTCTACTTTAACACTTCATTCGCCTAATTTGCAGAAGGAAAAGTAAGATGATGAATCACATAAAAAATTTACAAGTACAAAGAGATACACACCATCAATACATGTAACTACAGGAATCCCAAAAAGACTGCAAAACCCTGGTCTTTCTTCCTTTGCCAAAATTGCAGAGATACAATGAGTAATACAATAGAGCTTCTCCCTCAAGAGTCCAACCATGAAAATGAGCAAGAAAGTACATAATATAGGCAATATAACATCTTTCCTTGCCTCTAGGGGTCGAGCTCATCCTTCTAGGAGCTGTTTCAACCAATTCTAAACTGAGTACTAAAATCTAGGCAGTCAAAACAACTTGCCTCTATAAGCTAGGAAACCAATTCATTCATTAAATTTTTGCTATTTTATGAATGAATCTTCTAGAATAGGTAAATAAGTGTCATGTCAACATGAAAATACATAAATTACATCAAAGAGGGTGAAAAATCCCATCAGAAGTCAAAATTGGTCAAAGCTAGGCGAATTCCTGAGCTGTAGATGAATTCGTGTGAAAACTGCCCAACGGGTCGCGCACTTTTCCTGAACGGGTCGCGCTACTTTGGAGCTGATTTTGAGGTACTTCTAGGTGTCCAAATGAGGGAAAAGTGGGCTTGTTGGAAAGGTCTGGATGTCTACTTTCCAACCCAAGTTGAATTTCTGAATTTGGTGATCATTTGCCCCTCCCAAATTGCAATCTCCCAAGACTGCTTCCTGTGTGTCAAAAATGTGGCAGAAAGTCATTTTTTGCTTGTTTTTTGACTTTCTGGAGGCTCAAAACTTGGTGAAATTTCTTGGAAATGGCTGAGCAAGTGTAACTTTCCATGAAAAATCCAGAAATGCTGAGTTTTCCCAAAATGGAGTTGCCCAACGAAAGGGTCGCACGCGGCGCGCTACCCATTGGTGGAAAAAATCTGTTTTTTGCCCAAAAAATCACAAATGACCCAAAATGCTCAAAATTTTTTGAAATTTGTGCTGGAGTTGAGTTATTTAGCATCATGCTCCTTCAATGAAGCCTCAGCCAAGATATGGAGGGGATCGGACCTTTTCCGTCATTTTAGTGCCTTGGCCAACCTCCTTGGATCCGACGATTGTAATTTTGACATTTCTCTAAAACCATGACACCTGTGCAAAAAGTGAAGGAGATTTTTCTTCATTGGCATATTGTGGACAAAAACCTCTCTCAGTTTTCCAAAATTCATCTTTGATTTCTCTGAAACATATTTTGAGTGAAACTTATCCCGATGTGTGAAACAAGGAATTTTGTCGAAATGAAGCGAAATGAAGGGGATAAGGGGCTTCTAAATTCTTGGGGAAATTTTTGGGAGTGGGGAGGGATGTTAGGAAGCAGGGGAAAGTGGAATCTCAGAGATTGAGTGAGGGGAAGGGGTCCAAAAGGGAAAAACACAGGCCAAACCTAGAAAATTGCCAGGTTGTAGCAAGAAACTAGGGTTTGTGCAAAAATGAGGAATTTGGGGGATCTCAGTGATGGAAAGTGTTTGATAAGGTACATGAAGGATAGGGGAAGGTGTGTGAACATCTGGATACAAGTTTTTCTGGTGATTTGACCATCCAAGAGAAATTAGCTTTCAAAACCCTAGGAGAGGGAAATGACCTTGCCTAGGTGCAACTGAAGCATGAACAAGATGTAAAATGACTCATTAGACATTGACATGATAATGAAAACCCTATGAATGATGATAGACTCAGCTGAATAGTGACATAGATTGGCGTTTGGGAAATTTTGAAAGGAGTGAAAGCAAACCCTAGACCTAAAGCCTAGTGACCAAATTTTGTTTGAAAACTCTTTGAAATGACAAAATTTGACCTTGACACTCAGAGACCACTTTGTAAGAGCATATTTGATCACTAGAGGAAGGCTGGAAAGACTGACACTAACAAGTCCAACAACAGAGAGAAAAATGGCACCATGCCCTGATCAAAAAGAAAATTCTCCACGAAGGAGATTGGGTACTCCTATACGATTCCAGGTTTCAGGATTTTCCGGGAAAACTTCAGACTCGCTGGCTGGGACCGTATGAAATCTAGAAAGTGCATGACAATGGCACTATTACTTTGACTACTATTGATGGATCTAGACATACCTTTAAAGCAAATGGCCACCGAGTTCGACTGTACCACAAACCGCTTACTCAGGAATCCTTCTACCAGCAACTCCGGGAAGATTCTGACATGTAGATTCTGGTTGAGGAAGAGAACTCTTCCTCGCCTTTGGTTCACTAAGTAATTTGATTGCTTTTAACTTTTGTACATAACTTTTTCTATTATGTTTGTGTAAATTACTTTCCGTACAGATTTCTTCATTTCTGTAATTTTTTTTACATTTCGATGTTCCTTTCCAAAGGAACAACACTTTCACTGCTTTATTGTTCCTTTTCGAAGGAACAACACTGATGCAGTTTGTTGTTCCTTTCTGAAGGAACAACATTTTCACCATTTTGTTGTTCCTTTTCGAAGGAACAACACTTTTTGCATTTTATTGTTCCTTTTCGAAGGAACAACATTTTTTCCATTTTGTTGTTCCTTTTTGAAGGAAAACACTTTTGCATTTTGTTGTTCCTTTCCGAAGGAACATCATTTTCGTCGTTTTTCTGTTCATTTCCGAAGGAACAACACTTTCATATTTTGTTGTTCCTTTCCAAAGGAATAGCATTTCCATATTTTTGTTGTTTCTTTCCGAAGGAACAACACTTTCACGTTTTGTTGTTCCTTTCTGAAGGAACAACACTTCCGCATTTTTGTTGTTCCTTTCTGAAGGAATAGCACTTTCGTTTTTCTGTTGTTCCTTTCTGAAGGAACAACAGATCTGCATTTTTTTTGTTCCTTTCCGAAGGAACAACACTTTTGTTTTCTACTGTTCCTTTCCAAAGGAACAACACTTTTGTTTTCTGTTGTTCCTTTTGGAAGGGACAACACTTTTGTTTTTCTGTTGTTCCTTTCTGAAGGAACAACACTTTCATTTTTCTGCCATTCATTTCTGAAGGAACAACACTTTCGTTTTTTTTTTTGTTCCTTTCCGAAGGAACATCACTTTCTTTTTTTGTTGTTCCTTTCTGAAGGAACAACATTTCCACATCTTTTGTTTGCACTTGCTTTATTTGCTGTTCCGATTAAGGAACATCAGTTTTGAGTATGTTTTTCTCCTTTTGCTTGTGGTTTTTGTGTGCAAATATTCTTTTGTTGTCCCTCTAAAGAAACAACAGTTGTTCCATCTAAAGAACAACACTTTTTGAGTGCATTTTTCTTCTTTTTGTGTGTATGTGTGAATATTTTTGTGAGCGATGGTCATCTAAGGCACAACTATACATTTATGCAAGAATACAAAAACTAGAGGATACTGAAATCAGCAAACCAAAGAAAAATCGTTATCTTTAAAAGAAATTGCTTTGAATTGATAAGAGAAAAGAGGAAAGGACACAACTATTTATATCACTTTGGTGTCTTTATTTTCACTAATACAAAAGTAATCAATTATTTTTATCATGATGGTTCTTTCTAAATCCCCATAATTGTCTTTGATCATTATTATTGAATAAGAATAAGAGCATATTGTTCTCTATTGAGATGTTCAAACTTCTTCCACCATCCCTACTCTTAAGAATTGTTGAGCCACCCTCTGTATATAAATAGGAAAGTGCTATATAAAAGAAAATAAGAAGAAGATACATATCTATATGATTATTAACATGATTTTTCACATGAAGGATAGGGGGTCTCATCAAGAGCCAGCCTACCATGATCATAAGGAAGAAAGTGAAGTGACATTCCCACTATGGCCACCACACCAGGGATTTGATCTAAGAGGCACATCAGAAAAATAAAAAGTCCTTGGAACAGGAGTTCTCATCACGAGCCGGCCTGTTCACCTTTCGCTCCTTCTTGGTGAATGGCATTGTGATTCATCTGGTTACCAAGCCAGCACAATGGCCTCCATTTTGACATCGCACAACACTTTACTAGGCATACACAAAGGATTATGGTTCCAAGGGTGAAATAAGCAACTCTGTCAAGGTTATGGACACCTGTGGGCAACAGAGCTTTGTTGATGGTATTGAAGTCATATTTTTCATACACCAATAGTCATTATAAACCCTTCTTCTTATATCTTTATAGTGATTTCAAATGAGATTATGTCATATAACCCTTTCGAACCTTTGATACATGAAAATCATTTACAAATCAATCATGATGGCTAAAGTGGATAATGACCGCATAAGAACTTTTATTCACGTCAGCTGTCCTATCCTCCATTTTTCGCATCATATCACGACATTTCCATATTTATTAGCGATTTCCATCATACGCCTCGATTTCGGTAATCTGCTCATTTTTGTAAACATGTCATATATCTATACATTGTTCCTTTATTCCACTGTACGATTGCAGTTCAGCATGCTGCTCCTTTATTTGACGGTCGAGGATGGCCTATCACATTACAGGGGGGTGCAGGTGATCTCCATAATTCACTGGCATACATGTCAGCTCATTATTCGGAGGTATTATGACTTCACCAAAACTCGGGAATAGCAAGTCTAATGGTATTGTGTTTCCCAATATGCATGGCTTGCTGTTCCAATGCCATTTCCATGTTTTGCTCTACAAAAATTAGCAGTGAGTTAAAGTCTGAACAGCTTGTTGTTCCATCATCTTCTTTGTGTTTTTTTTAATAGTGAGCTAAAAATTTGAACAACTTGTTGTTCCATCATCGTCTCTGTGTTTTTACAGTGTGCTAAGTGTGAACAAGATGGGAGGAATATCAATTCGTAGTGAGCCACAGGTGTTAATGGTCTCTGACACTACATGAGAAATCTTAGCAAGGGTAGGATGGATAACCTACCTTAACCGTCTACAACAATCTAACGAGATGGTGGCAATTGAATTTCTGCAAAATTTGTAGGAAAATCATTCCATGGTGAGAGGGAGATAGATAGCAGTCACAGATGACATAATTGCTGAAGTTTTGGGACTGCCAACCGTTGGACTTGTATGGACTCTGAAAAAGGTGACACTACGAGACACCATAACCATCTTCCGGGATGAAGGGTAGAACCTTACTGTCAAAGGGAAAGGAGTTCTGCCGATAACCCTAGGAGAGACTTGGGTAGAATTGGTGAGAATTATCCAAAGCTACATCACTTGCGATGGCATAAAAGACATGGTAAGACCACGCCATCTCAAACTATTAGTTGTATTAAATCAAAAATGTGTTGTGAATTTGCCTACGTTCTTAAATTTTTTATTACATGATGTTGCCCGAAGCATGAGAAAATGTCACCATGTAGAATGAGTAGTAAGCCATCATGGTTTAATTTGGTTGATAGTCAGTTACAGTCTTTCCTAACAACAGAATAGTTGGGAAGAATTGATTTTCTCAATAGATGGGGGACTGGCCTTGCCAACCCCAAAACAAAAACATATTGCTAACACATCAAGTAGACCACCGAAATGAAGACAATCTATCAAATTGGCAAGGAACAGAGGAATGCTGGGAAATTCCGAGGGAAACATTAGCCAACCTATGGAAATACATGATTCAGAAGACGAGAAACCCCCACAACTTGAAGGTGGGGAGAATGAAGAAGAGTTAGAGGAAAACGAAGAAGAAGAACCGAAAGAGGAAACTGAGCAATCCGGTCAGGAGGAAGGGGGGGAAACAAAGCAACACAGTGAAAGTCCACTACAAAACCCTTTACAAGAAGATGAATTGGCCCAAATTTTTGCCAATATGGGTGAGTATGTCCAACCTCACAGCCCACTCAACCCCCATACCGAAGAAGGGCCACAGGAACACTCTGCTCATGATAAGAGTGCGTCTGAGGAAATGTGTGATGAGGAGGAAGAAGAAGAGGATCACTCTGCTCATGATAAGAGTGTATCTGGGGAGAAGAGTGATGAGGAGGAGGAAGAAGAACAATCTGTTCCCAGTCAGAATACACCCGAAGAATTGCATGATGAAGAAGAGGTAGAAGAAGAAGCTACCCAGGAGACAACACAACAAACCAAGGTTTCTACCCCTAAAAAACTTGATCAACAGAACACTGAAGAGGTGTTCCAAGAAGGAAACATGGAAATTGGCCAAGGCGAGGGTACAATACCTGAAGTACAAAGCCCAGGCCTGAGAAAAGTAACAGCTGTTCCTTCTAAGAAAACAGATGAAATTAAAAAGTTATGAATGGAAAAACAGAGATTGCTTAACGTAATTAAGCAACTTCGACAACAAATAAGAGCCGTAAAAATGGGGAAGAACTCAAACGGAACCCCTGGAAAAAGCGTGCAGCCACCCAAGCAAAACCCCATAAGAAAAAGACCAAGAGGACTCAAGTCAAACCTGTTATTCAGAATCGCAAGGAACAACATTTGGCTATTGCAAATGCAGAAGCACAAACGGACAACACACCGGCCTATGATAAGGAAGTCTAGACAGAGGCACTGTCCTCTAGCATTACGACCAACTGGACAGTCCGTGAGAAGGAAACTCAAACCATAAAAACTAGATGTCGCAATAAGGAGATCCAAGTAGATCTCCAGCCCAAAATTGTCATGATGGATAATGACCCAAGGATAGTAACTCTGCAAAAAGATTTGGCACAATCCGAACAAACAATAGAGAAACTCATATAGGAAACTGTTTCTTGAGAAAAATATCAGAACTTACAACAACAGCTAAAGAACATCAATGCATCGGAAAGCTAGGCCTTCGATGGATGGCGAAGGGCATAGGAAAGAGTCAAAAAGGTAACCCATAGACTAGACACATTTATAAATCAAATGGATACCTTATGTTCTCTGTATACTGATGTTCTAGTGTGTAGGGCACCCGCTAGAAACTATGCTTTGTTTTTTAAGGAAAGATATTTACAGTTGAAAATTAAGGCTATCAAGGCAGGAGTGCCTATAGAGATAAAAACCATTGATGATTTCATAAACTATTGTACGCATTACGGTGTGAAAGTTCGGCGATTATTATGTGAATTTTATTTGCACAATCTTGTGTTAGATGGAGAAATAGAACAGAACCCCAGCCCTTTTGTGGGTGATGTCCAACTTCAGGCATTTATTTCTTTTGTTGTCAATCAAATAAAGTGGCTTAAAGCCTACAATATCTTCCAGAGAAAGGAGAATGGGTTAGATCTGTGGGTAAGGGGTGAACCTAGAAACCCATTACAATTATGGAATAAACATAGGAGCTTAATGAGAACTCGGGGCCTGATCCAGACATTTGGACCTATTCACACAACAGTCATCCAACAAGGGTTAGAATACTTCCTAACCATCAAATACCATGCCATAGCAGCAGCCAAATTTCGATACCAGACTTCTAATCGGAATATCCAAAATAGAGATCCATTCAATTATGAGAATTTTAAGCTAGCTGTTGACCGCTTGGTTATCTATGGTGACCTCATCTTGAGAGAAGGCCCATCTTGGTTAGGCTGTAGGTTCCGAAGTCCAATCATCTGGTATCTTGCACCAGGGTATAGAGCCTTATATGAGTTACCTGAAGGTTATACAGGGCATATTATGGTTTTAGACCACTAACTAAAAATCCTTCTCCAGCCTATTCCCTAACTGCCTTGCATGTCAATTACAATGTTTTCATGAGGGCATGAAAAAGGGTAAGCAAGGGGGTGTGTTGAGCATTATAAAAGGTATTCAATTTCCACTTACTTCTTTATCTTTTCCTTTAATTCATAACTTCTTTACATTCTAAGATGGGTATAGGATAAAGGATTATGATAAAGTTAAGGGGATTTGTGATTAACATAAAATGACTAATTATTACCTTTTTCTATGCAGAAAATGAAGAAAATGGAAGATCACCATTTCAGAGGAAAAGACAAGGCAAAACCAACTGTTGTCCCTTTGATAGGGAACCACATCTAGACGAGGCAATCCAGATCGGAGCGTATGGGCCAGGAGAAGGAAGAAGAAATTCCATATCAGCGCAAGAGGACGAAGAGATAAATGTAGGATAATGATATGGCGAATCCCTCAGGATCTATCAAATCCCTCAGGATCCTTTGATCCTGAGAGATCACTACCTTAATAATAACTGTATCTTTGGTATTTCCCCCTGGCCACTATAAAAAGGGATAGTGTTGCTAGCCCAAGGGGTAGACTATTGTTGTTCTATAGAACTTGTTGTTGAAAACTGAACTTTGATCATCGACTCTCTTTAAAGAGCGATCACTCTAACTCTATTTTTATGATTAATATATAAACTTCGTTGTTGTTCTGTCTTTGATTCTGGAGTAACCGCAGCAGTGCGTCCCTGGTGGCTAAGGGCCTGGCCCTAGTGGATCACTTGCTTTCTGTACCATTATTTTCCGATTACAAGTCATTTGTGGTTTGATTTCTTTTACTTGCTTCATTCAGTAATTTGTTGTTCCTTGTCATTTCATTTACTGGCTCTATTATATTTAATTCATATTTGAATAGTAAGGTTATCATTTGCAACTAAAATGTTATGCTATTCATTCTAAAATCATATCGCATTGATGTTCCTTTATAGATTGACATTACTGTGTAACATTGTTGTTCATTTACTGTCCATTTATAGAGTAACATTGTGCTTCATTTACAGATGGGTATTGTTGTTCATTTAGCTACGATTTACCTGTCACACGGAATCTGTCAAGGGTGCGGACACGACTGACCTTCCTAGAAGTCTAAGACATTCTAATGACAAACAAGACAAAATGGAGTGATCTTTCTCTAAATACACCTTTTACAACATGAAAACTACAAGTGTTTAGGCTTACCTTATTCCAAAACGCTGTTGTTGAAGTCCGTTCTTGACGATCCGGATGAGCTCCTCCTTCAAGTCAATTCCTGCAACCACAAACAATCAAACAATTACCAAGCACTTGCATTTCATATAATAAAACATATATTCAACATGCAGACCAAGGAACACATGAAATAACTCATTAACATAAGCTATTGAGAAAAATAAACCAGTTTGTATTAATAACGAAACAAAGAAACTCTTACAACCTGGCCTTGGTGTTGTGCAAGTTCCTCCCAGGGTCCATCAAGGGTTTTCCTCTACTTTGACAAAGCTCACCCTCTCCCAAGTAGAATCAAGTGAAGACAATCTCTCCTCACAAAGGCTCTAATGGAAGACCTAAATCCTGCAGCATTTACCCAAAGAAAATGTATAGCTCCAACCTCTCCTCCTTCTGGCTCAATGCCTTTATTTATAGTGCTGTAAAGAGGTTATTCAGGTCCACTATCAATGGGATCATCCCCCTCTTTGGGTGGGATAGCTCCCTTATTGATGGGATAAGTTCCCCCTTAATAGAGATACATGAACCAACTGGAGGCGCATCCATTTCATCAAACCGACCTCTAGAATGTTCTAGAAGTAACCACAAGTAACTTTTTCAAGATAAAACTCGCGCATTTTGCCTTTTACAAAGGGACGCACCTGTCCCTTAACATACAGAGCGTCTATGGACGCAGATTTTGTGAACATGGTCAGCGTCCCCGCAGGTAAGGCTAGAGAGAACCTGCGACCCCAGAGATAAACATGATTTTTACAAGACTTTCTCTCTTCTTTGAGTTTGAGATGGATAACAGAGGCATGAGACTTGCCTAAGAGGGTAGCATGACTTGTTGATTTGAGCCATACTAACTGTAAGTAGTCAAGGTGACATTTTTTAGTGTAACAGATTGCCCCCTAAAGTGCGAAGCCTGGAATAGAATAGGGTTTTGTAATTCTAGGAAGGGTGAAGCGCTTTATCATTTCAAGGATTGCCTTGTGGATGGCCTGGTTGGAACCTGCAATTTTCAACACAAAATACATGGATAAGATTATATCATCACTGAGGTAGGCATTCCCATACTCAGATTCAAAACTTTAACTAATGGACTAACTATTCTGATACAGGAATGATCTTGCAGTACATCATTTTTATAGACTTTTGTAGACACAGTATGGACGCAGCCATCTGTTTATGATTAGTCTACATAGACAATGAATACAAAACTCCTCGCAGCCTGGATGGTAGAAACTAGATCCAGGGTCTTCACTTCTACTTCCCGAATTGGTACGATTCTAGCCATGTGATTAAATGATTCGATGTCGAACATGGTAGAAACCACTTGATTACCAGTCAATGATGTAAACTGTTAACAAGCGTGAGAGAAACCACCAGTAATGTCAATGGTCCTCAAAGTACCAAGCACAACCCGTGAAATGTGAATAGATGTTTTGATGTCGAACACTTCACGGAATCCTCTGATCGAAAGTCAATGATGTAAACTGACGTCAAAGGCGAGAAACCTGCCATTGATGCATGCAGACTTCAAGGTACTGTCGATTCCTAAGTCATCTTTCTAGATAATGTGTCGATGTCGATAGAAAGCGACCCGTTGCAGGCAAGCCCGCAACACGAAATCATTGTTCAAGTTGAAGAAATGTTGCTGTAAGGACTGACTCAGGGATGGTCAAATGGATGACAAGTATTTTGCAGATGAAAGTTTTGCTTGCAGACCTCTTGAACACATAACGACACAACAGATGGTTTGGTGACGAATAACTCAAAGTTGATCCCTGAACCCGGTTAAAGATTTTCAAAGTGATTTAGTCAACTGTGAGGTAAAAGATTTCCCAACCCAGGTGAATGAAAAGTGTCGTGTTCAAGAGCGGTAATAAAGTTTCTTCTGAGGCAAAAGGTGACAAATAGGTTCATTCTTCTCTTTTTTCCCCCACCATTTCTGGCAAGTACCTCTTTATTTTTAACAAGCTTGAGGAGGATAACATATGCTTGATTATAAGCTCATCCTTCGGACGAGTCCAACCTAGTTTAAATGCGAACCCTAGGAAGGAGTGGTTCGTTCCTGTTTGTAATTGAACAGGTCCTTTACTGTAAAAGTTTAACGAGCCCAGTATAGGAGAAACTCGGCGTTTTTCAATTTTAGAGAGTCTGAAAAACTTAAGGAAACTCCACGTTGAACTTTTTCGTATATTTGTGTCCCTCAAGCCCGAAAAAGTATAAAATAATACCTGGGGGAACCGCTTGATCTTGCGACCAAGGAGTACTTTCATAATAGTATCGTTGACCTGAAAAGTAAAAAGCGATCAAAGACACGTCGTTTTATTTCCTTATCGAGTTTGAAACGACAAAAACCCGGCAATCTTTTCCTGATTTTGCGGTCAGAAAAGAGCTAAAAGGGGACCGTCTTTTAATTCCGTTTTAACGAGTGAAAAAGAAACACTCGGCGATCTTTTCATGTTTTAGGAGTCAGAAAAGGGCTTAAAAGATGACTCTGAAATTTTGTTTGTGAAAAATTACAATTTCCCTCGAAATCCCTTCGTCCTGCACAAAAGCGACACATTACTCATACCTGTTTAAAATAGGCAAAAATACATTTGAAAACATCTTTTCATGGTAAAAAATGAACTAATTCATCCAAAAAACCTATAAAAAGACCTTTTACCATGTCATTTTTACCGTTTCACTGTTGAGGTTGAAAAAGGAGCTTTTGACAAGAAACTTCCCGTGGTTGCTGCGGAAAATCTGACCGTCGGAATCGAACGCCGCTTCACCGAGGTATTTTACACATCCCACTCTTCATTTTTATCCGTTTAGTTTTTTGTTTTTGGTCTCTGTTTCATTTTTTGGGGGGGTTTTGGGTTCAAAATGCGCCCCTCGGCGGACGCAGGTGCCCTTCGGGTGACCCGCGTCCCCCGACTTTTTCTCACACGGGAAAAAGGTCTGGGGACGCAGTCCGCCTTCAGGCGAGCTGCGTCCGGACGCCCTGTGCTAAAAAGCCGGGGTGCGTCTTCCGCAAAGGGCGCATTTCAAAACCCTAACTCTCTCAAAAAACCACCAAATTTTCTCAAATTAATTTCTAATTGACTCTTTTGATGTGCAGGACCTTAAACATGTTAGACTGGAGAGAGAGAGAGCACGTAGAGGACGATGAAGCTGCGATTAACCACCAACCCTCTCTGGATGCCTTAAGAACATGTGGATTGTACAAATATTGGACCATACCGGGCATGAGGGGCCAGGTAAGATTTTTGGAATGGCTGGTTGAGCGATGGAACGTTCAAGATCAATGTTTTTACATTGGAGGGCACCAGCTCGAGATAGAGCCCTCGGATGTATACTTTCTCACTGGCTTGCCAAACAGAGGTGAGCAACTCAACCTTGCGGGGACCAGGCCGGGTGGCCAATCCCTTGATGATCTCCGCGAGGAGTGGTGCAGACCAGGGACTCACCATAAAAAAGGCGTAGAGATAAAGCACATCGCTCTGGCGGAACTTAGAGTTATTGCATTTACGGTCACCAGGATTTGTGGCGCGGCCGCCTTGCACATTGCCTCCGGATCCCAAATGCGGATGGCAGTTGACTGTTACCAAGGCACCATCTTCAACTGGTGCGAAGCTGTGTCGGCTCATATGAAGAGCCAACTAACCAAGGCAAAGAACGGACGACTAAAGACTTTTGGATATGGGCCTCTAGTCGTGAGCTTTGCCTTGGAGAGAGTTCCTATGCTGATCCCTCAGCAACTCACTGTTGATGACTTGGGTCCTCGGGAGCCAAAGCTTGTTCGATGGGTTGCGGTGATGGCCCGGCATCCTGACGAGGGTGCTGCAGTGGTTCGATTCTCAGACAGTTACTTCGACTGGCTAGAGGGCCAGCTTTTTGTGATACAAGACTTTCCATATGCCGGAATGGATTTCAGAGGTGATCCGGACATGGTTCTTCCACAGGGAGAACAATGGGATGACAGAGGTACTTTCATTTTCACAAGTTTTCTAATTATGTATTTTTTATTTTTCATATATATCGTCTCAAAGTAACAGTAAAATTTTAAAAATGCAGATGTTGGACCACAGCGTCCAGCCAATCTCCGGCCTTACGACAGACGACATCCAGCTGCACCGGCACCGGCCCTACAGGATGCGACAGCAGAAGTACTAGCTGATTTGGAGCATGATCTAGAGCGTCTCACGGCAGATATACCTGAGACTACTATGGATGATATTCCTATGAGGCTTCAGCGCTTCGTAGTCGCGGTCCCTGGACCGTTTAGGAGATTTTTGCGTAAGGTAGCCCGCGCAGTGGTGTCGTACAGAGAGCACCACCAGTGATTGACTAGTCACTTTTGTAGTCACATGTGACATTTTTGACTTTTTGTACTATCATTTTGCCGATCATAAGGTGTGTTAAACCTATGATCGAAGACGATGTATATATTTTTGGACACACTTCTATCTATATCTATATATCACTATTACCGGCTTATCTTGTTTAACATGTATGATGAAATGTCTTTTAAATTTACTTGCATGATTATTATAAATGTCTGTCCAACACTCGAGAAGCAATTGCATCTGCTAATGTATTCAAAGACCTTGGAATATGTTGATATTCAATGTAATCAAATTCACGTTCCAAGAGACGCACTCTCAAAAACAACCTTAATAACACAGGATTTCTAATGGCATAAACTCTATTAAGCTGTAATACAACAAGTTCAGAATCTAACCTCACTATCAAACGTCGAATTCCAAATGAAATAGATTCGGATAATAATTCAACCACTGCACTGTATTCTGCAATGTTATTCGTTGTTTGACCGAGGCTTACCCCATGCATAGAAACTAACTCGTCAGAGGGCGAATAGATAACCCAAGCTGCGGAAGAGATATTCCGTGTACTACGACAAGCACCATCAGCAAATCCAATGTATGTTTGGAGAGGCGTCGACATCTACAATATCAAGAGTAAAACCAAGATGAGCCAAAATAATGACGAAAAACCACACTTGCTAAGCTAAGCACACTGACTAAACTAACACACTTGCTAGCTAGAAAGGAAATCTAACCTATCTAAAAATTTCTCCATCCATCATTTTAAGCATAATACCTCTTTAGGTAAAGTCCATTTCTGGGTTTGCCCAAAGAGTCCCCATCAAAATCAACTAACTCATAAGCCCCTTTTGCTAGCTTTCGCTTTACAATGTAGGGCCCATGCCACATGGGAACGAATTTTCCAGCACCTAGCTTATCGTTAGCTTGATCATATAATAGTACTAGGTCTCCTTCCGAAAAACTTCGAGGGGTTACATTTTTATCGTACTGAGCTTTCATTCGTTTCGCGTGAGTCTCGATAGCTAAAGTAGCGTCACGTCGAGTCTCATCTAATTTAGCCAAGTATAACAACCGTTTCTCCTCTTCGGAAGTAGCTGGAAGTAATTCGACAGCCATTTGAAGTGATGGGATTTCGCACTCAATAGGTAACACAGCTTCTAAGCCATAAACTAGCTGAAAAGGGGTGAAACCTGTTGAATTTTTCACTGAAGTTCGATATGCCCATAGCGCCGAAAATAACATGTTATGCCAATTCGTTCGATGGATACCAATGATCCGTCGAATCATGACGACTAGAACTTTGTTGATTGACTCAACCAAACCGTTGGCTTGCGGATAATAAGGTGTAGAGCTATCGTGGCGCAAACCAAGCTGGCTTGTAAGCTCAGTCATCATGACATTTCGAAAATGGCTTCCATGGTCCGTAATGATTGCTTGTGGGACACCAAACCTAGTTATGATATGATTGAATACGAAAAGTGCAGCTGTCTTGCCGCTTGCGTCGAATGTAGGCATCGCCTCGGCCCACTTAGTAAAATAATCAACCGCAAGGATGATATACGCATGCCCCCCGGCCGAGTGAGGGTTACAAGTAATAAAGTCAATGCCCCATTTGGCGAATGGACCAGCGGCAATTATAGGGTGGAGAGGAGCAGGTGGAGCGCGCATCTTGCGATCAAACACTTGACAGTTGTGGCATTTTCTGACGGCAAGGATACAATCTTTAAACATAGACGGCCAGAAATAGCCAGCGCGCAACACCTTCTGAGCTGTGGCATACCCAGACATATGACCGCCACATGCTCCAGAGTGACAATCATTCAAAACTCTCTCAGCCTCATCGTGAGTTAAACAACGTCGAAAAACTAAGTCTGCCCCCAGGCGATAAAGTGTATCTCCAATAATTCTGTATTGCTGGGATTGAAACCGAATTTTTCGACGGTTTTCCTTGGAAGCTTCAGGCCGAAAGGTTTGGGTTTGGAGATAGATGATTATATCCCCATACCACGGATCTACAGTGCTAATAAGAAACAAAGATTCGTCCGCAATGGACTCCTCTGCCACAGTCTCTGTGTCAGCACTCGGGAAATCACACATCAATTCCGCGAAGACTAAAGATTTCTTAGACTTGGACTTCTCAAACTCCAAGTCGAACTCTTGCAGGATGACGATCCATTTAGAGTACTTGCCCCCTAGCAGTTGTTTTGTCAAGATATAAATCATAGGGTTGCAATCCGAAATAACAGTAGTTTTGCGGAGAAGAATGTAGTGACGAAAACGCTGGACAGCTTGAACGGCTGCCAGGGCCAATTTCTCCACATGTGAATATTTTAACTCAGTTGGATTTAAGGTTCTGCTAAGGTAATATATCACATGCTCTGCCTTGAATTCATCTTCTTGAACTAACACCATTCCAATGGTGGAATGCGAAGCTGCGAGGTATAAGAAGTAGTCCTGGTTGTAGTTGGGAGGATGCAATAACGGTGCATGGGTCAACGCGTGTTTCAGTGCATCAAAAGATTGTTGAGCAATCTCGTCCCAAAAGAATTGTACGTTCTGTTTCAACAACCGTGTAAAACCTTTAGTGACCTCGGCGTAGTTAGGGATGAATCGGCGTAAAAAGTTTGCTTTCCCTTGCAAACTTTGGAGTTGGCGCAAACTCGAAGGAGGAGGCAATTGGATGATAGCCTCGACTTTCGAGGGATCGACGCGAATGCCGGTTTTGGAAACAACAAATCCCAGCAATCGACCTGTTTCTATACAGAAAACACACTTGTGGGGATTCAACCGAATTCGATAATGCCTACACCTCATAAAGATTGCTCGTAAATGGACAAGGTGATCAGCTCGGTGTAAAGAATGAGCAGGCAAATCATCGAGATAGGGTTGCACAATGTGCTTGATGTCATGAAATGCATAAGACATGGCCCGTTGAAAAGTAGCACCGGCATTCTTAAGGCCAAAAGGTAATTTGCAATAAGCAAATGTCCCCCATGGACAAATGAATGCCGTTTTTGGTTGATCGGCAGGTAGAATATTGATTTGATTATACCCGAGAAACCATCCATGAAGGAAAACATCTCACTTCCGGCACAATCATCAATAATTTGATCGATATAAGGCGTAGGATAGTTGTCTTTTGGACAAGCTCGATTGATATCCCTATAATCGATACAGATTCTTATTGTTCCTTGTTTTTTATTGACGGGAACAATATTCGATACCCAATCCGTTAACGGGATCGGATAAATGAAACCTGCTTTCAACAGCTTTTCGACTTCGGCTTTGATTGCAGCTGCTTTTCGAGGGTGAATCTGACGCAACCGTTGCCGAATGGGTTTAGCATCCGGGTAGGTTTTGATTTCATGAACAACAATGGCAGGATCAATTCCCGGCATTTCTTCGTAAGACCAGGCAAACACGTCGCGGAATTCTTGGAATAGGGCCTTGTAAGTTTCAATTTCTTCTTCAGTACATGCGGCACCTATATGAATGTTCTCCTCGATTCCGGGCTTCACTGAAATATCAATGGGAATAGTACGAGAAATATTCCCTAAATTCAGCTCTGAATCAGAATGTTTCGTTGGATCCTGAGCGTCTTTGACATATTCAGCGGTAAAGATAGATGAAAAATCATTTTCAAATGCATCATCCTTAGGTAAAAACGAAGATCTGTGATGGAGATCTTCCCATGGTAGATCATCTACACTTAGGATTTCGCGAAGTTGTTCGTCAGATGACACTTCTTCGGGAAACGTTATCCGTTCTAAGGGTGAGGTGAAAAGTGACTCTTCACTGACCACATTCATTTGGTCGGTTGAATGAAAGTCGGTAAAAGACATAAGAGCTTCATAAGCAATCTCATACGGACTCAACGGCATAACATCACCGAGTGAGTCTAGCTCAGAGTCAGAGGGAACATACCAAGGATCATCATAAATAATGTTTTCTGACGTGATCATATGAATTGTTGCGAACGAAGGGTCTGCATTGAGTGGAGGGAGAGGAAAAGTTCCCAGTAAACCGGAATCCTTAACTAAACCTACACCAATGTCCCTATAAGGGATTGTCGTTTTACCAACATGCTGGATAGTTTCTAAAGAGGTTGGGTCGGATGAAAAGTATGTCAGCTGATCAATAGTCACGATCTTACCGTTATGTGGAAACTTAATGACTCTGAAGACCGATGAAACGACCGCTGTCATAGCATATGACCAACTTCGACCCAAAAGAAGGTTGTAGTCTAGAGGGGCATCAACCACTTCCACATCCAGACTAACGGTTTTACCTTCGACCCCTATAGGCAATTCTTGTAGAATACCAAACGGACGGAACCCACGGCCATCAAAGGCCTTAAGGATGGTGGGGGATTGGTTCAACGAAGGAGAACCAAGCGATCTCCAACATTGAATCGACATAATACACGTAGAAGCTCCCTCATCAATCACAGTCCGATGAATAGGCCTGTTTTTGACTATCACTGGAATTTGGAAAGCCATTTGATGGGGGAGACGCGGTGTACTACTTTCTAGATCAAAGATCATTAGGTTCGGGTCCTGAACATCGACAGCTCCAATAGCCGACAAAAGCAATTTTCGTTGCGCTGGACATGATTGCAGCACTTCGAGTGCCGACATTGCTGAAGGTGAAACAGCTAAGTCTTCAACAATGTTGTAATTCTGGGCTGCTCTCGCATGTGGATTGAAAGCAGACCTTCGAAGTACACCCTTGGCGGGCGGCTTAATCACTAAGTCTGGGTTAGGTTTTTCGATCTGTAGTGGATCGGAACCAGGAGCTGAGGTTGATGGGTTAGAGTGAGAAGATTCTGCTTCTTTACCATCAACAGGAGCCTTACTACCATAATCTTGCGATCGAGTCGCAATCCTGACATGAGACATCATCAAAATGGGTTCTTCACTGGCATTCGAAGAAGAACCTATCATCTTATTTTCCTGCTCGGGAAATGGATTCTTTAACACAGCAGGAGTCGGAGAACCTTTAACTATTTTCACTACCTCGGCCCGATGAGGGCAGTCTCTCGTAAAATGATCTTCTTCACAAATGAGACAAGGATAACGAGGTTTGCGCTTTTCGTCATTGGTTTCCGACTTTTCCGTTTTCTCCTTTGGAGCCTTGTCTGCTTTAGCCTTCTTCTTTCCTTTCTTCTTTCCACCGTTTTTGGATTTGGCCGTAGATGACTCTACAGCGTGAATGTCGGCGGTAAGTTCAGGAGGAGAAGACTCTCCTGTCGGAGAATCAGGCAAAGTGATAATTGGAGTATTGGAGGTCTTGGAAGACTTCTTCTTACTCTTCGTAGTCACGATACCGATCATACCATCAGCGGCATGAGATCCCGAAGGAGCAGCAGCGATTTGGTTTGACTTTGGAAGATCCGGAATTTTCTCGTGTAACGTACCCGACTGAGTGTAAACTAAGTCAAGGTATTGTGCCTGAGCAATGACTTGCTCCTCAGTAACTACGCCGGCCTTAGCTACATCTTCAGTAATTCTTGGTAATAATGATTTTACAAACCATTCAGCTAAAATTTGGTCCGGGATAAAAACTTTCACTAATCTTCTTCGACGTCTCCACTCATGGATGTGATCAGAAATGTACGTGGATGTCGATTGTTTTAGCGAAGTTAATAATTCTGTACCATTATCGTATCTGACTGGTAACTGAAAATGAGTTAAGAATGAAGTAGCTAACTGGCTAAAGTTGTAAAAAGAAGCCCGTGGCAACTCAATGTACCACTTGGCTGCGAGACCAATGAGTGTACGCTGGAAAAGACGTAAGCGGATAGAATCATCTGAGATGGAATTTGATGCACACCAGAGGTGGTAAGTCATCACGTGATTAGACGGATCCTCTCCAGACTTACCTTCGAACTTGGGTATATCGCTGGGCAACTTATTTGGCATTGGCGGCCAGAACGGAAGATATTGAATTGGATCGTTCGTTAGGCGCGTCAAGTCGGGTAAATCTAAAGTCGCAATAAATGGTAACTGCCGGTTAGGATCTCTGAAACTCTGAGTCACAATACCAGCCCCAGGAGGAGGATATCCAGGATAACTAGGAACAGGATTCGCATTGGGGATATTATATCCTCCTGGAAAACCAGGATTAACCGGACCGTACTGGGGTTGTTGAGGTGGTTGATAATTGTACCCAGGATACGGTTGATACTGGTAAACCGGTTGTTGGGCAGCTTGCCCAGGTTGATACTGTCCCTGGTACGGAGGTTGAACAAATTGAGGTTGAGTAGTAACAACCGTACTTGTACCAGGTTGACCTGCAGGCATCTGGACTGTGGTTTGAACCGTGGGTCCAGACAACGGTACAGATGTCTGAGGAGCGGTTACAGGGACAGTAGAAACCGGAGCTGCCGATACTCCAGAAGTAAGCATGGTAGATGAAGCGGTAGTTGCTGCAGCCGTGTGAGGTGGAGTACTCGGTGCAATTGGCGGCTGAGTAACTACAGAAGTTACAGGGGTCTGAACACTTGACTGGACAGGTTGCGGTTGCTGGGGTGGACCAGGAACTGCAGGTTGTCCTGCTTGAGGTACCGACTGTATACTTGGTTGCGACATCTGTTGACCCTGTGACGGATCCCATGTTAACATTCCAGGGTATTGACTCGTAACAGGTTGAGGATACTGAGATCCATAGCCGTATTGAGGATAGGGTTGATAACTGTAAGGTGTAGTCCCATATGATTGCCCTTGAGGTGGTTGATAACCTTGACCAGGGTATTGACCCGTAGGTTGATAACCTTGAGGTAAATACGAATACTGGGGTTGACCTTGACCTTGAGGTTGGTATCCTTGAGGTTGATACCCTTGGGGTTGATACCCTTGGGGTTGCCATCCTTGAGGTTGCCATCCTTGAGGTTGATATTGATACTGAGGTTGACTTTGGGGTACATATTGAGGCTGGGGTTGATACCCTTGGGGTTGATACCCTTGAGGTTGCCCCCCAGTCACAAATGAAGTACCTTGAGGTTGCCCCCCAGGCATTAACGAAGGTTGCCCCCCAGGCGGTAATTGGCCACCTTGAGGTTGGTTAATGGGAGTTGAACCTGACATCATATAAACTTCACCTATACTCAATGGTACATTACCACTGTTTCCAACTAATAACCCATGATCAACAGGTTGAGGAGATGCTCCCGCAAAGGTACCAGAAAGTGACTGATACCCAGTAGGAACAGAAGGACCGCCATGTAAAAATGATTCAGGACTTTGTGAAAACACAGATGACTGACCAGACATATTTACAGGAGAATGAATTCCTCTAGGTGGAACCGGAGTACGAGGTGTAGAAAAACCTACTGAGTTGTCTAAAAAATTGGTTAATGCAAGGTACCAAGATTCACTTCTAGGAGGACTGTAAAAGATGGATTCACGCTCCCTTAGATCAAGGGTAATTAGATCTTCAGAATCAGAAACGCCTATTTCTTCCTCTGGAACAAGTTCTTCTATAGCAATTAATCCAACAGGAAGATTTTCGGTGATAATTCTTTCTATTCTTGGTGAATCAGGAACACTAGGAGTTGGAGTAACAGGTTCTGAAATTTCAGGTTCTTCGCCTGTTTCACTGGCAGATGAAAAACTACCAGCAAGCTCGGAAACTGTAACAGCTTCGGGATTGTAACCTGTTTCTAATCTTTGGTAATCTGGATGGACTACCAAAGAAGATTCTCCTTCTTCAGGTGAACCTACTTTACTGCCACTAGGAGTTACAAGGACCTTTAAACCCTCTAAATAACTGGGGTCGTCTCGAGGAGGTGAACCCCTAAGTTCACGGGATCTTCTCAACAATTCGGCCACAGATACAACTTCAGGAGACTGGCCCGCAATGCGACGGGACCTTCTCGGTAATTCCGCCACAATTAAAGATTTTAACTACAACACACGAAAACAAAGTAAAAAATTTCAAATCAAACCACCTAAAGTCTTCTAAAGAACCAATCAAATTTGAAGCACACGCCTAAATAATCTAGAGCGTCAAACCACACACAAACAGTAGTCTTCCGGACCAAAAGCGCTAGTTGGTGATTAGGCCCAACCTCGCAGGATTCAGTACAGAAATAGTGGGTGGAACAGTTACCCCGGCAACCTGCTTAATGAATAGACTGGACCAAGTTCCTCCACTTTAACCGTCTCGAAGTGAAGCGAACCCCCCAGAAAATCCAAGTGAGTATAACCGACGTCTGCTCCAGGTACAGTGGGACCTTCCCTCCACCGTCACCTTGGGTAGAATCCTAGATATTATGGCCACTAAGGTTACCAATCACAACAATTACACCTGGGGGAACAGTCTAAACTCCGACAGCACGCAAGGGCAGAGTAGCAAGCTCCAATCCCCTTACCGGCTCCTTGACAACAATCCAAGGTTTACCGATAAGTGACCCCTGGCTCCTCGACAATGGTTAATCCGAGGTTTACCGTTTGTAATACGTACTGCCTGGCGTCGTTCCCAACGAGGGAGGAATGATCCCCTCACTGGTTCGGACACGAGCTCGTGTTTCTCCTTTAAGAGGAGCTTTCCCAGAATGTAACTGAAACAATTGGATTTGTTCTACTCAAGATAGACTATCTGTTTGGTTTTGTAGTCTTGGAGAGTTAAGTACTCACCTACTCCAAGACCCTAGCCTAAGCTATGTTGGTGCTTCAGAGCCCTAGAAAAATAAAGATTACTAGATTGATTTTAATTTAAGCGTTACTTTTAAGGTTGTTTCTTAAGTCAAAAGGTGATGGAAGTGAAACTAGTGGTGTGTTGACTCGACTCGAAACCACTACAAAATGCACCTAAAATGATTTATCCACTACTTTACTTTTTCGATGAATTGCTTAACTAAAAAGTTGAGAGAATGCAATCTTTATAAAAGCAACTTCTTAATTGAAGACAATCAAAGAAACAATTCGTTTTTCTTTTCCAAGCATAAAAACATAACTTCTCTTTACATGCACGAAAAAAACTCTTTTCTTCTTTTGAAAACAAAAAGCTACTTGAAACAAGACTTTTTAAGAAGATGTTTTTGTATTTTTCTTTTAATAAAGCAAATAAATCTAATATAACCAAAAAATCAATCTTAACAACTCTTAAAATCTATGAAAATGCACTCATAAGCAAACTAAAGGCAAATTTACTCTAAGCAATCTTAACGAGGCCAAAACTAACAATGATTATTTCTAAGGTGTTTTACTTGATCACAATCAAATCAAGGACTAGCTTATTGCAGAACCAAAAACTAGTCAAAACAAAATTCTAATCTTTTTGTCCTTTTTGAAAATGGAAATCAATACTTTAAAAACAAGCAATTCGAAATTTGACCCAAAACAACTCAAATGACAAGTTGCTCAAACAAGGAGACTTTACGGCAGGCTCAACTTCTAAGAAGGTTGACTAACCAGAGATATCTAAGGCTGGACAACTTTCTAAGCTCAAAGTCACTACAAAGCCTTTCCAAAAATCAAACCCTAGGTCTAAACTTCGTTGAAAACCACTAAAACACTCAAAGCTCACAAAACCAGTTCAGGTGAGAATTCTTGACAGGGTACTAAAGGATCTGGGCAGAAAACACTAAGAAAAAACAAAATCTAAAAGTAATTTAAGGCAAAAATGGAATTTTCTTAACTTTTACAGGAAGACGCAGGCCACCCGTTGTCACAGGTGCGGCCCCGCACTGTGCAGTCGACAACAGCGCGTCCAAGGACGCACTGTGCAGCACACAGAGACTGCGTCCTTCTGGAAAAAGGAAGAAAAACTAAAGCCAACTAAATCTAAAGCTAAGCCACCCAAATACTAATTCTCACAGTCAAAAACCAGAAAATAAAAATGATTTTCTCAAAGCAAAGTTCATATAAAGGAAAAGACTCTCTCATTAATGGATTCCCCAGCGGAGTCGCCAATTTGTCACACGGAATCTGTCAAGGGTGCGGACACGACTGACCTTCCTAGAAGTCTAAGACATTCTAATGACAAACAAGACAAAATGGAGTGATCTTTCTCTAAATACACCTTTTACAACATGAAAACTACAAGTGTTTAGGCTTACCTTATTCCAAAACGCTGTTGTTGAAGTCCGTTCTTGACGATCCGGATGAGCTCCTCCTTCAAGTCAATTCCTGCAACCACAAACAATCAAACAATTACCAAGCACTTGCATTTCATATAATAAAACATATATTCAACATGCAGACCAAGGAACACATGAAATAACTCATTAACACAAGCTATTGAGAAAAATAAACCAGTTTGTATTAATAACGAAACAAAGAAACTCTTACAACCTGGCCTTGGTGTTGTGCAAGTTCCTCCCAGGGTCCATCAAGGGTTTTCCTCTACTTTGACAAAGCTCACCCTCTCCCAAGTAGAATCAAGTGAAGACAATCTCTCCTCACAAAGGCTCTAATGGAAGACCTAAATCCTGCAGCATTTACCCAAAGAAAATGTATAGCTCCAACCTCTCCTCCTTCTGGCTCAATGCCTTTATTTATAGTGCTGTAAAGAGGTTATTCAGGTCCACTATCAATGGGATCATCCCCCTCTTTGGGTGGGATAGCTCCCTTATTGATGGGATAAGTTCCCCCTTAATAGAGATACATGAACCAACTGGAGGCGCATCCATTTCATCAAACCGACCTCTAGAATGTTCTAGAAGTAACCACAAGTAACTTTTTCAAGATAAAACTCGCGCATTTTGCCTTTTACAGAGGGACGCACCTGTCCCTTAACATACAGAGCGTCTATGGACGCAGATTTTGTGAACATGGTCAGCGTCCCCGCAGGTAAGGCTAGAGAGAACCTGCGACCCCAGAGATAAACATGATTTTTACAAGACTTTCTCTCTTCTTTGAGTTTGAGATGGATAACAGAGGCATGAGACTTGCCTAAGAGGGTAGCATGACTTGTTGATTTGAGCCATACTAACTGTAAGTAGTCAAGGTGACATTTTTTAGTGTAACATTACCTCTAATTGTGATTACTTTTCATTCGGATTACTGTTCCATTGCAACTACAATTATTGTTCCCTTATAACTGTGGTTATTATTTATTATGCTAAACTCAGATTACTGATTCCATCATTCTACATTCGTTGTGTGTTTACATTTGATTTAGTTCACTGTTCAATATTTCGTAGACTTCCTTAAGCTTGTTGTTCCATTCTTGGTTTGTTGTTCAATTCATTTACTAGTTAAAGATTGCTGCTCAATTACTTTAGATTAAGATTGTTGCTTAATTCATTCCTATAAGTTAACGCTTTGTTGTTCAATATTTTCAATAGATTAGTTGTTGTTCCCTTTTCTGTTAATTGAATTATCATTTCAAGTAATTTCTTTGGTGTGAATAGAACAATCTGCAACTGTAGTGAACCTTGACTATTGTTGTCTAGTTCCCAGATTGGAGATCTTCTCTTTGATTGCTTTTCATTTGCATCAGTTTACAAAGGAAAGAGTTATCATTACTGCATCCTTGACTGATGAGTGCTATAGCTTCTTAAATGAATGATTTAGTTACAAAGCATTTCAGTTCCTTGCCATTACATTTAGAGTTTGTTGCCAACATTTATTTACTTTTGTAAAAGCACTATACTACTAACATTACTCCTGACAAGTGACTGCCTCAGACTGAGTACACTCTTGAGATAAAAAATCGTACCTGGATTGACAATTCATGTACGGTAAATAGAGGTTAAAAAGACCCTTTTTACTGCTCAACAAAGTACAAGAAGGTCTAGAAGAAGGAAAGATCTAGGAACTTTCTGGCAAAACAGGGAACTAAAGTGTAGTCCCCAGCGGAGTCACCAATTCTACTATAGGGATTAATGCATGGTGTATGGAAGATGAAGGAACCCTCAAGGGTCTTCCTGGGACCCTTGGCAGACTGTAAGATTATCTGCAGCTATCACAAAGATACATGCATGTCCATGTTCAACAACTAACTATCAAAGCGAAACAGATTCATTACCTCGAGCCTTCATGTGGAGTTGCTGGAGAGTGCAATGCAGCTAGGTGGAAGTCCCCTGAGCCGGCTCCAGATCAAGTCCTACACATAGAAAAGACAAGTGTAATCACAACATAAAACCTTGATAATCAATGCATAAACATACAAAAGACATCTAGTTACACATAACTAAGCCACTCATGCTAAAAGACATTGAATAAACATATAAATGAATTATAGTACCAACATCATGGAGTGGACAGTACAACTGTAGTTCTATATTAATGTCAAAAGAGTGATTACAACCATTAGTTACATCAACCTTCCCTTACCCCTCTAGCTCCTCTCTCTCTCCCTTCTTACCAACTTATTATGCTTAAGTCTGAGACTCTACTCGACAATCAAGTAAGCTATCCTTTCAAATGATCTGACCCCTTTCACAATAGCCCTAACTCTACTTATGTATCGTGTGAGGTTAGAGTTGCCAAGTTTCTCCATGAGTTTCCTTAGGTAAAAGCAATGATGTTGCCATTCTTTTGAGCTCTTTCCCATTTGCATACTCCATTAGGATTAGAAATCCCCCAAATAGGTTGAACTTTGATGTTTCCTTGCTTTTCTGAGTTGATTTAGGAGAGAATATAGGGATATTTCTTAGTCAATCCACTCCTTTGACCCATAGATCCTCATTAGGGTTTACTAACGATCTTCCTGAGGTAACAAGTAGAGTTACTTGGGTCATTAATGCACCCTTAGGCTTTTTGAGAAGCTTTATAAAGCAGGTTGCTAGTGTATAGGGAGTGTTAGCTTGGAAACAAGGCTTGTGAACTTGGTAATTGATTCAGTCATCATGTCTTTCCCCTTTGAGATGATGAGGAGGCCATTTTACTATATAACATATTTCCTCTACTACCCCATTAGAACTTACTTACTTAGCTTCTTTTTATACAATCCCATGGTCCACGGACCATGGGTGGATCTTTATAGCTGACATGATTTTTTACAAAATAAGGACAGACAACCCTTAATGAATCTTGACATCTTCACGCTCCATGACCAAAAAATGTGGAGACTTTACATTCTTTATACAAACTTCGGGCCTTCTGCCCCAAAACTTGGGGTTTTAATGCCAAAATTGATCCCCAGGGGACCCATTCCCAACAAGCCCCCAACACAAACATGGTGAATCACCCTCGAGTTACTTGGTTGGCATGAAGATCTTATCGCAAAGACCTCCTAGCTCGGCTTGGAAAACTGCTACCTCGATGGCGCACTACGCAACCGCCTGCTTCATCTCCTCGACCAACTGCTCGGTCGTTGGCCCTATGGTATCAACTTGGAGCTTCTGCTGAGTCTCTTGTAGACTATCTAGCTTGCCTTCAATGGAGGCCATGATCAAGTAGGCCTCTTCCAACCAAGGTTTCAAGCGAGTCTTCAAAATTTCTTCCTTTTACTGAGCTGTATCAACTTGTTCTTTCAATGCCTTGGCCTCTTGCAGCTTCGTGAGTCTCTGCTTGATGGTGATAGTGCACACTATCGCTTTAACCTTGTCGTAGCACTATTGTAGTTCCTGCACTTCTGTCTCTAGCCTCTGCACATTGGGGTCTTCTTGTAGGCTAGTGAGTACCTTGAGAAACTGCTCAAAAAGCGTCATGCAGTCCATCACTGCACTCGCTACTACTGCTAGTGCATCTGTCACGACAGTCACGAGCTGTTCCCTAACTTTTGGTGGAGTCGAAGGCTGGGCCTTCAAATATGTGTGTGCATCGTACAATCCCACTGAACCTTTTCCAACTCTGTGTGTGTGTCATACACTCTCGTAGCGAGTTTCTAAACTCGCACATCTACTAGCTCAGCCTTAGGTATGGCTAGCGCCAGGACAGTTCTACATGCCTCATCCACAACCTTGATTATGTGTTGATTCTTATCAGTCAATTCTATCACAAGTTTAATAGTAGAGTCTCTTTGTATAGTCATCTGACCATTTTTGACCTTTTTCTCATTGATCACATGCAAAGCGCGCTATTCATGGGCCCGAAGTTCTGAAATCACACCATCCTGCAGAAGGTGTAGCGCCTCGCTAGGAAGCGCTACCAAGTTAAGTCCCACTCCCTTGAGGGCGCTGATAGTGGACCTGTTAGCTTCAGTCTCTGTCATCAATTCTCCATCTAGTAGCATTATGGATCGGGGGTCCCTTGCGCGTAGCATCCATGCGGCTTCTGAGGTGTCAAGGGCCAAAATGGTGGATGGCACGCTGGTCTGAACCTGTGATGCATGGACCTGTAGCTAACACAAACACGTCTAAATAGCCCCCGACGCCTGCTATTGCTGCTGCTCAAGCTATTGCAGTAGTTCCATGGTGACATCCCACACTGCATCCCCTATATCATTTAGATCCCCCTTTGTTAGGGTGATCAGATCTGGAGACATCTTGCTAGCCCTGGACTTCTTTCGTGGGTCTACGTTTTATGGTCCTCTGGTGCACTTGATACGAAATGAAGTCATCTCTGGGTCCGCTTCTCCCTGCTTCATCTATTTGTCCTCTTCTTCCTGTGTTTCTGGTGAAGGCGACTTCTAACCTCCGTCAGAGTTGTGCTCCTCTTCTCCTGCCTGCCCACCCAATTTTTGCGCGGCAGTGTTCTCTGCCTTAACCTTATCGTCAGCCTCCTTTCTCCTTTTCACGGCCAGCATTTCCATCTTCATCTTGGCCTCTTTCTTCTTGTGTTGTGTGGTAGAGTTGCTCGACCTCACAGCCAAGTCCGAGGCAGTGCGCCACTCTGCCAGATAGTAGTCAAGGATCGTGTCGATCACGTCATCTGTTGCCAAGTAGGGAAAGTCATGCCACTTCTACTCAAGTTCCTTCCGTGCCCATATTGAGACGTGGTGGAAGTCAACCTTGAATTCCACGTACTCTTTCAATCTATCAAAATTGGTAGGTGACAACCATGGCTTGCGGTTGATGGCCATATGCACGTTCATCTCCATCAAGATCCAAAAGATCTTGTTTTCCTTTATCCATTGAGGATCCTTAGTCACCCACAACGAAGCATACTTTGCTGCCTCTGGTAGGTCTAGTGTGACCGGAGGAAACTGACTGTCTTCAGGTAGCTCCCATGCTACCAACACTATGGACAGCAAGAGCCATGCATAGTGGAATGGCTTACTGAGATCCTTCTCCTCGCGGAAGTATGTGAGGAACTCACCACAGAAGTAGCGCGCCCAATTAAATTGAACTCCCTCCATGCATTGGGCCACCAAAGCTACGACTGGTGCCGAAACTTCATCTGCGCAACACTTCTGCATGACCTTCTCTACCAAGATTTGGGTTGCCACTTTAACCACAGGGTCAGAGATACTTGTAATGGCATAGCCTCATGGCTTCTTTACTAACTTGAACTTTTCCTTCATGGCCTCCACGAGGGCATGCTCACCAACCTTTCCACCAAACGTCATGGCTGTATTTTCCCCTATGTATGGAAGATGCCCGTCAGCATATCAGTGATGGGTATTGGCTCCTCCAGCCACAGACACCCATCATGTACCAAGCACAGTAGCTTCTTGATTACCACCATTGTGATGGGCGTGCGGTTGTAATGCAACACCCATAGCAGGTTGAGCAGTCCTACCTTATCCACACCTTTCAGCCACTTCCTTGGCTCCAACGCGGTTACTCCAGTATTTTTTTGGAACACTTGGTGCATAAGTTGGTCTGTTGCTAAATGAGGGAACTTCTCTATGTCCGCTAAATCCTAGTCTTCTAATTTCAAAATGGGGACATGCCCCGAGCGTGATCCTTCGAACACAATTTGGTCTGGCAAGAGGGGTGTGTGCAAGGTGACCTTACTCTCATCAATGTCTTTGGGCACCTTGGTCTTGCCCCTATGCGGAGGAACGTACTCAAGCAGCTTAGTGATGGGGTCAAACCCCTCAATTTCAACATCCTCCATTTCCACCCCAACATCCTCATCATCCATTGGGATATCCTCAATCTCTTCTTCTTCCATCTCTAGTTTAATCGTCTTGCCCTTTTCCTGTATGGTAGGCTTATCTTTCTATGGGTGTTTTCTGGGAGATGTGTGCACCGAATGCGGTGTCATGGCCTGCTTTCCCTTCTTGTTCTTGAGACCCTCCTTGGTTGGGATAGGCCTTGGTCTAGGCGACCGTGGAGACTTCGATACTTCAACTAGTATCTCTGCAGGCGCAACCTTTAGGGCAACTCCTTCTGCTACCATAGCAACCTTTGGAACAGATCCCTCGATTGTCATTGCTTCTACATCCATGTTTGTTGCTCCTAGAATAATGTCACGGATGATTTTGTAGTCAGTTTCAAGAAATTGATCAAACACAGGGCAATCAGGTAGCTTTTCGAGAAATGTGCGGTTCATGCACAACACACAACACAACTCACAATTTCTCAAAATGAAAAGTTTTTTCCACTGGGTGACAACATGTAATTTATAGGCCATTTTGAATTCAAATCCATCCGTTCCTCCCAAAATAATTTCATTAATGCTAGATTGGCGGCATATTTTCAAAGATCTTGCCATAAATTCTGACTTAAATGTCGCACACCCCTCCATTTGGCTGTTTTTTCATCGCCAAATCATGAACAATGACTTTAATGATCACTTTCTGGCTTCTTTGTGTAGTTTCTCCCTTGGTAGCGTAGCTCTCTGCGTGCTATTGTGGACTCTGTGACATTCCCTTTTTCTGCACAGTTCTATCCTCGCACAACTCTCCAACCCAGGCAGTGTAGTTTATAGTCCCGTGCCTCTTTTCAGCTGCCTAGAGCTCTAAGAATGTGCTTCCCTCATATAATCACCTAGCTAGATCACCTGTGTATGGCTTCAATCGGCTGCCATTCACCCTCCCTGGGAAGGGTTATCCATTCAATTTAACCAGCTGAAATACTCCACCATCGATAATCTCCTTGATGACATATGGCCCTAGCCAATGCATCCTAAATTTCCCAAGAAATTTATCAAATTTACTGTCATATAACAAGACCATATTATTTACCTTGAAGGTGCACAGTTTGATGTGCTGATCGTGCCATGCCTTTTTGCACTCCTTTTGAACTTGTTGATGAAATCGAGCTAGAAATCGGTCCTCCTCAAGCTCTGCCAGCTGCACGGGCGTCTCTTCTAGGGCTCCACGGTTTGCCATTCCTTTGAGTGCTGCTATGTGCAAACTAGGTACAATGTATTCCATTGGCATCACAACTTCTATGCCATACACAAGTTTGAAAGGCGTTTTCCCAGTCAGCTTCTTGCAGGTCACTATGTAGGCCCATAGCACCACGGGTACATGCACATCCCAGTCATTTCTCTGAGCATTGCATACCTTCATCAATGTGCTCTCCAAATATCTTATTGAATGCTTCCACCATCCCATTGCCCTATGGAAGATAAGGTGTAATTTTATGATGATACACTTGAAATTCTTCTGTCAATGCACTAATTTTTTTGTTAATAAAGTGCGTATGGTGATCTCTCATCAAGATCTTTGGACAGCCAAATCTTGTCAACACATATTCAAAAATAAACTTTGTTGCTATCGCACCTATACAGTCCTTCACAGGTTGCACCTCTGCCCACCTGGTCAAGTACTCAATCATGGTGATGATGTACCGCACACCTGTCTTCTTTCCTTGAGGTTGAATTGGACCCACAAAGTCAATCACCCATTTCTCAAATGGTTGTAAAGTCACCTGTAGCATCAGAGTCAATTCATCTCTCCCTGATGGCCTTCCAGTCCTTTGACATGCATCACATTCCCTACAGTATGCTTTCGAATCCTTATGAAGGGTTGGCCACCACAACCCAGTGCGTAGAATCTTCTGAGCGGTCACTTTTCTTGCGTAATGTCCTCTTATGGCTCCCCCATGAACGTCAGCGAGGATACTACTCCTTTCAAACTTTGATACATAATGTCGCAATACTTCATCAGACCCCATTTTATATAGGTGTCCTCCAATGATGGAGAAATCTGTCACACGCACCACTAACTCCTTCTGCTGGCTTGTATACCCTTCTAGAGCAGTTCCCATCATCAGGAAGTGTATGATATCATCAAAGTGACTGTCCGTGATGCACACTACAAAGAGTTGTGCGTCAGGAAGCCCCTCCTCCAAATTAGTAGGTTCCTCTCCCATTTTAATGTGCGACAGATGATCTGGTCCTGCATTCAACCGTCCAAGTTTCACAATAACTTCAAAATCATACTCCTGGAACAACAACAACCATCTGCAGATATTTCCCCCCAACACAGGCTTAGTGACTAGGTACTTCAACGTGGAATGATTCGTATACATCTTAAAGTGTCTGCCCAACAAGTAGTGCCTAAACTTCTGGAACACGTACACCATAGCTAATCCTTCCTGCTCTGTCGTGGAATAATTTTTCTCTGCTTTAGAAAACTTCCTACTTGTGAACTCTATAGGGTGATCCAGTTGTCCCTGACCATCCTGTGTCAACACAGCCCCCAACGCAATACATGATGCGCCCATGTGCACATGAAATTCCTTCTTTCATTCTAGGAAGACTAGGATCATCACGGTGACCATTTTCTCTTTCAGAACATCCAAGCTCTTTTGACATTCATCATTCCAACAGAATGTAGCAACCTTTTTCAACAATTTCTCCATAGGCGCAGTGATCTGGGCATAGCTCTTAGTGAACTTCCTATAGTATTCGGTATGCCCTAGAGTTGCGCGCCGCTGTTTCACATTCCTCGGTGCCTCCAAGTTGATTATCACGCAATCTTCATGGGGTCTACCATCAATCCTTGTCTTCATACTACATGACCCAGCAGGACCCCAAAAGGGACACAAAATAGACACTTCTTCAGATTGAGCGCAATCTGGTATCTCCAACATGTATCTAGCATCAAGTGCAGACTTGCCACATGGCACTTGACCAATCCAAACACTGTCCAATCATCAAAGTATACCTCCAAAAATTTATGAATGAAGTCTTTGAATGCCGCAATGACTACGTGTGAAAAGATTGCTGGTGCATTCTTCAGCCCAAAAGGCATTACGGTATACTGAAAACATCCCCATTCAGCCACGAAGGTCGTCTTGCTTCTATCCTCAGGTGCGATTTTGATTTGATGGTACCCAGAGAACCCATCAGTGAAAGGGTATGCTTCTTGGCTGCCTACATTATCTAGGACCTCATCAGTGAATGGGGTTGGGAAAGGATCATGCACACAAGCGTCATTTAATTTCCAGAGATCCACGTATATCCTTATTTCTTCATTCTGTTTCTTTTCCTGAACCACTATCGGGCTTAGCCAATCAAATTCTTCCACTAGTTCAATAATTCCTGCCGTGAGCATCTTATCTAACTTAGCGCGGACCCTTTCCTTATACTTCGGATTAAGGTGGTAAGGTATTTGTTTTACAGGTTTCGCATCTCATTTCAGGATGATCTTCATGAAACCCAGGTCTCCTATTATTCCCTTCAAATCAAAAATCTTTGTGGGGAACAAATCCTGATATTCACGTAGGAGCTTAGCGACCTTGTCTACTGCCGCATCGTCCCAATAGTCCCCAATCTTTGCAAATTTCGGCTCCACCTCTGTGCCAATGTTGAGTTGCACAGTTTTCAGTGGTGCGATTATGTCTGGATCCTCTATATGTGGAACTTCAACCTCATGGTGACCCTTAGATTTTGGAATATTAATCTTTATGGGATCCTCATCTTCTTCTTCAACGGTCATGTTATAACATTCTAGTGTATGGCTTAGCTAGGTAGTCCAATCAGGTTGAATCGAGTCCAAAGGATCTTGTGGTATCCTAAAGATTACTACTTTAACCTCTTGTAGCACCGTATCAATACAGTCAAACCCATCCTCAAAGCTGAACGTCATTATAAACCCCTGGCGCAAGATGTCCCATTCTTTAGTGCCATGTCAGAGCTCTGTTTCTAGGTAACAATTCATTGGTATGACCTCCAAGGTGTGAAAAAATAGGTGAACCCATTTAGGCTGGGGATCTGCTCCATAATCCTTAGTCCATTTGGCCAAGTGATCACGCGGATTATCCATTCCATCACACTTGTCTATTGTTGGCTACGTGGGGCCTGACCCAAGTTTAGTAGTGAGTTTAGCCAAGCAAATCCCAGTACTACTGGCCCTTTCGGCAATAGTCCACAAAGCTCGGACTGAGGTCTCACCTGAAGTAGTATGGGAGGGTGCTGGAACTAGGTTGCCACACCCTAGGGATGTCTTGATGAGGGTTCTGGAGGTTCGCGATCCTAGTCTGCGTGCTGCTTTATGCAGCTTTCTATTCTTCACAACTTGTGCACACCTTCGTATTATTCTAATCTGATCCTTACTGTGCTATTATATTAGTGCTTAACTTAGTTTGTGCAGGCCCAATATTATTATTACTTATTCAACTTCCAAATTAGTGCGAGTACTCGAAAACAATATAAATGCATAAAGATAACCAGAACATAGAAATATAGATCTACAAACAGACGCACAATATTCTGAATCAATCTTATCTTTATTAATACTCAAGTTCAGTTACAAACTCGACTCCGCCTTGCGCACTTAGCTACAGGGGTCCGCGCACTCAGCGGTAGAGCCTCTACCTACCACTACAACCCAATACACTTCAGATTCACTTCTATCTTCTAACCATGCCTTCGCATATATCTGTTACTTGTCAAAAACTAAGACTGCCTTTACACTTAGAGCCTTGCTCTATTTATACAATCCCATGGTCCGCAGACCATGGGTAGGCCGACACACTTTAAATTAAATTACATTATCTTAGGACGGACAACCTAGACTCTCATGCTCCGTGCCCGCATTTTGTGGGGTCTTTACATTACACTTGACCAAAATTCGGGCTTCAAGCCCCAAAAACATGCTATGGGGTGATCCTTTGCCCAACAGGCCCCCAACACAATCATTGTGACTTGTCCCGAGTCACTCTGCTGGTGTGGCGATATTTGCGCAAAGTCCATCCAACAATGCCTGTGCTGTGCAAAGATCCATAGCGCACTGCTCTTCCATTCGCTGGATCCGCTCTGCTCGCTCGGCTGAATGCTCATTGTCAAGGTCAAATCCCTGTCTCAGGTCATGCATCACTTTCATTTGTGCGAGTTTTCCTTCGATGTCAGCCGTGATGAGGAAGGCCTCATCAATCCAAGGCTGGATGCGTGCTTTAAGTACTACCTCTTTTTGGTGCACTGCATCCACTTGCTCCTTCAATGCCTTTGCCTGTTGTAGCCTCACAAGCTGCTGAGTTAGGACCATTGTGTATGCCGTCTCGCACACACTATCATATTTCATTTGAAGCTCCCACATCTCTGTTTCCAACCGCTATATGGTGGGGTCCTCCTATAAGGTTGTGAGGACCCCGAAGGATTCTTCCAAAAAAGTGGTACAACTCTACACTACTTGTTCAATTTCTTCCCACCCTTTCTAGACATCATCTACGAACTATTCTTGAACTTTTGAGGGCGTGGAGGGTTGCGCCTTTAATCGTAGTTTAGCAATTTGCAGGTTGAGATCTAGCTAGATCCTCGTAGCTTCCTCCTTTGCCTCATGGAATCCACTAGCCAATTTGTGGATCCGCATTCTTATTGGTAGATCTGTCACAATTTCCAATTTTGGGATGTGGCGACATGCTTCCTCTACAATCTGCTCCAACTACTGGTTCTACACCACCGCTTCATCACGTTGTAGGCTAAGTTGTTCAATGTTGATTTGCTGTTCACTTAACATTTGCGCTGCACGTTGCTCCCTAGCGCGGAGTTTGGTTGTCGCTCCATCCTATAGCTGGTATAATATATCCCGCAGAAGGGCAGCCAAGGTTAGGCCAAGTCCCTTTATCCGGCCTACCATGGCTCTGTCCTGCATGCTATCTGCTATCAGTGCTCCTTTTGGCAGCACGACGATGTTAGCCGTTTTGGCCCGCAACAGCTGCCCTGTTAATGATGTACCCGCGGCACCTAGACGGCTACCATTCCCTCTTGTGGGAGCCACACCTAAAGTCCCTACAGTTGTGTCCTGAGTGCCCCCAACACATTTTGCTACTCCGTCATTACTTCTTGGAGTGCTTCCTTAGTGACCTTGCGAACTGTGTCGCCGATGTCATATAGATCACCCTTTGTCAGTGTAATAGGCTCCCCATCCAATTTGGAAGCCTTAGTATTCTTCCGTAGCCCTGTTCGTTTTGTACCGCGTGGTCATTTCAGTTGTGTAGCTATTGTCCTTAGGTCCGCACCTTCTGCCATGTCGTTTGTCCCCTGTCCTGTGGTCAGGTCTAGGCCTCTTTCCTCCTGCATTGTGGTGGCCCCAGCTATCATTGTTTTTTCGGTGGCCTTGGTCTGCTCTACGGTAGCCTTCGCTACCTCACAAGAAGCCCCTACCTCCTTACCGAACTGCTCATTCTACTTCTGTTGTGCCATCAGCTTGGCGGCATGCTTCTGTCTTTGTATCACCGCCTCATCGTGTGCTGCCAGATCTGGGGCGTGCCATTTGGGTGGCCATGAGTCGAGCACTACAAAAACAGCGTCATCAATTGTGATGAACGGGAGTTTGGTCTAGTTCTACTCTGGATCCTTCTGCGCCTTGATATACACATTGTGCATATCCACCTTAAAGTCTGCAAAGCTCCATAGATTGTCGTATACCGTGGGGGATAGGCGTGGTCGTTTTTTGATCCACTTCTGTACACTCACCTCCATTATCCAGAAAATATTGATCTCGTGGATTTGCGTGGCATGCCTTGTCATCCAGAGCAACGTGTATTTCACTTCCTCTGGCAAGTCCTGGTCAAGAGGAGGAAACTGACTATCCTCCGGCAATTCCCCTGCAACCAACAAGATGGATAAGAGCAACCACACATAGTGGAAGGTCTTACCCTGCTCCTGAGCCTCCTTGTAGTTCGTCAAGAACTCCTCGTAGAGGAACTGCACCCAGTTGAACTATACCCCCTCGTCGCATTGTTCAGCCAGCACGATGACCGTTGCTAGTACCTCGTTGCCGCAACATTTTCTCATCACTTTTCCTGCCAGCAGCTGGGTGGCTACACGCACCCCTTTGTCTTGAATGCTAGTAATGACATAGCCCCTCTACTTCTTCTCCAACCTGTATTTCTTCTTCATGGCTTCTACGAGCGCCAAGTATCTGCTTTGGCCAGCTATTTTTGTGGGGTCCCTTCCTGTACAAGGAAGGGGAGAAATTGTATGAATAAGCTCCGCCGTGATAGGAATCAGCTCCTACAGCCACAAGTACCCATAATGAACTAGGAAAAGCAGTTGCCTGATGATGAATATCGTGATTAGTACCTAGTGACCAAATGTGGGAACTTTTCACTGTCTGTTAGGTCCCAATCTTCAAATTTCATTGTGGGTACGCAGCCTAGGACTGAACCCTAAAATAGAATTCCATCTAGGAGGAGTGGGGTTTCAAGTGCGCTCTTAACGATATCCACATCCTTGGGTAATTTTGCTTTCCCTTTCCATGGGGGGACATATTTGGGCAGTTTTGCTACAACGCGCACTGGTTGAATGTCTTCCTCCATTTCTTCATCTGGTTTAATCTCTTCTACGAAGGCCTGAAGATCCTCCTCCTTATCATCTGTCTCAATATTAACCATCTTGCCCTTGTCTTCCATAGAGAGTTTACCGAACCACAGATTTTGCGAAGACATACAGACTAGTCCTGCTGCCTGTGGATCCTTTTTGGGCCTTGGTGTCCTAGGTGATTTAGGGGTTTTCGGTGCATCCCCCACTAGTGGCGTAGAGCTCTGTGCGGCTCCCTTGGTTGTTGACATCATTATAATTAGGAAATCTTGTGTATCCTTTGGTAATGTCTTAAACACTGAACTTACTCTCACAGCCTCCAAATTCATCAGGTCCATACCCAATTGGTAGCGCAACAACTGAATTCTCAAAATGCAAAGGGTTGTTGGGTGGAGAGCCACCTGTGATTTATAGGTCTTTTTGAATTCAAATTCAACCGTTCCCCCTATTTGGCTCATTAATGCGAGATTGGCAGTAGTTATCCCCAAATCTAGTTTTGACTTCATGTCTTAATTGCCCGTCGCCCGCTCCTCGTTGCCTTAAATTGGAAATCTTGTCATGAATAGTGACTCCAATAGTCACTTCCCAACCTACCCGCACAACAATGCAGCCCCCTGTGCACGGATGAGACCCGTGTGTCATACTGATCCTGCGTGCAACCTCCTTGTCGCACAACGCCCACACAGACTCTTTTATAGTCCTGCGCTCTCTTTCAACTGCTTGGAGCACTGAGACTGTGCTTCCTATGGATAGTCAGGTGGTCGCACCACCGGTGTGAGGCCTCAAATCACCTTCCAACCTGGTTTGTGGTCCCTCCTTAGTTACCCTTGCTCTAGTCAGTGCCTTGCATTCTTCCTCATGCGGTGCGCTCCTCTGGTTACGTTATCTGATAAGGTGTGGTCACAGCCAATCTTCTGATGTGGTGGTATGACTGCCCATATCTTGTCCCGTCCTTCTATCGATGCAACATGCTTGCGCGATTTTGGTTTCCAGTTTTCTGATTTCCGTGTCTATTAACATGCTTTTCTGCTTCAGTCGTACTCGATCTTCTTCGAGTTTGTGAAGCTCAAGGTTCCCTCGCCGAATGGCTTCTTGAATCTACATATGTTCATCCTCGCATGCTATCCCAATTATGGGAGTTATGGCATGAGGATTCTTTTCCAAAAATATGGCCCCAACTCTACTCATCGTCTTTGGAATCCTTTCTGTGCTCAGGTTCTTATGCATGGCCCTATAGGCCCATCAGACCACTAGTACGCGTAGGTCCCAATCAGTCCATACCTCCTGGTAAACCTTATTCAGGATTCTGCATACCTCCTAAAATGCTTCTACATGGAACCTCTGTGGGGCACATCGCTTTTCTTGCTACTGCATCTGGTTCTGATTTTCGATCCTTAGTCTAGGGTGTGCTTGCACAACACTCATCTGCACCCATCAACACAAGTGGGCGCACAAGCTGCTTACATCTGGGGGATAAGTGCATCTGCCTCCTACATTTGCACTAGTTTACAATGGTCTTCTAATGTGTACTCCACCATCGTGCGGGTGTTGCGCGTAGCGCCCATTCCAGCACACCGTACCACTGTTGTTCATGTACTGCACTTTCAAATTTGTCTAGGAATTCATCCACTACTGTTACTCCATCATATGTTGGTAGTTCCCTTGCCTCTGTCATCACGCAATGCAGTGATCTAATCATCATGTTGCAATTCAACATTGTCACTTCATGCAACTGGTTCTGCTAGCATTATCCTTTTACATCTAAATCCGAAGTACAAGAGTTTTCGCAATCCCATGAGATTCTCCCATCTGTAGTCAGGTTCACATGATCTTGGTCTCGTGATATAATCTGGTAAATACAATCTATCTCATTGTTGCGCACTGGTTCAGTGTAACGTGCTCCTTCAACTGGGTCTAGCGGAACTACTATGCGTAGGGACATTTTCTCGAATATCATCTTCTACTTCTTCAGGTTGATGACTCCATTCATATCAATCACCTAGCCTATTCCTATCAATGTGGGATAAGGATTGTTGTCATCGACAATCTCTATTACTTCAAAGTCCGTTTGTGTGCTCGCACCTTCGATATCAACTGTTACCCCTTGTAACCTCCCCATGGGAAAAATCTTTTGTTGGTAAACCATTCGTAATTGAATAGGGGACCATTGTAATGTGGGCCTACCCCTACATTCCCATGTTTGCTTCAGTAATACATTCACATTCGAACCCAAGTCTAGGATTACTTGATCCATTTCATACTCGCCAATCTGCACCGTCAATCTCATTTCCCTCCAGGTGCGCAATGCATGATTTCCTAGTTTCCAGACTACATGCGGTTCTCCTGACCCAACGCACCTGGTGATCAACTCTTGTAGTCCCTTAACTGCCTTATTGTCATGCAGCAGTTTCATACATGTCTCCAAAAAGGTAGTAAGCATAGAAGGATCCATCCCTGGCTCTGGTTGATCCTTACTACCTAAAGTGGAGGCCTCTGCGAAGCTCTTCTTAGCTTCCATGAATGTCTCCTTTGCGTGTTCTAAGTCAAACTTAGGTTCCTTTGTAGGAGCCTTGTGAACCCATGTATCTTCCTCAGGCTACTTCCCCTTATCCTCCCCTGTGGTCGCACCGCTTCTGAGCATCATGTTCACATTTGGGTCTTCTTCGCATGGTTCAGACCTCATCATTTGGATATTTTGAGTCGGAGGAGGTTGGAGTACCCCTTTCTCGTGCATCTGTGCGATCAACATAGGACAATATACCATTTCATGATCAAACTAAGCACAGTATGAACAAGATATTCTCATTGGGTTGGTACAATCACGGGCGTAGTGCCCTAGTCCTCCGCAATTGTAACAAATTAACTGTTTGCGGCCCCTTCCTGGTCCCATTCCTCCTCATCCTCGACCTCACCACTAAAATCCAGCATGCGCCATCCCCACAGCTAGGACGAGGGCTCATGTTTCTATCTGCATCCTATATTATTGGATTTGATCCATCATTAGCTCATAGTTGTGACAAGTATGCTCATCGTGGCCCACTGACTTATAGAAATTACAAAAAAATTGCTGGGGAGTCTGTGTATACTTCTGCAACAATTGAAAATTATCCATCGTGTGTTTTCCTCCTATCTGACAGATCGCACACCATAACGTGGGAGTCATACTTGGCCCTGCCTATGCCTCCAGTCGTAATGGCATTGGTCCCCCTCCTACCAAGTAGTTCGCGAATACTGGATAGTGGTCCTTGTCATGGCCCTGGCCCTTGCATTTTATGCACCACACTTCCTCGTGTGCCTTTGGCCGCAGTTCCCTATCCTAAATCAAGCTCTGCACTTCTAGGCAGAGATTCTGTAGTTGCGCGTGGATTTGTTGAACTCCCAGCCTCAGATCCTGCATCGGTGTCTCATGCAACCACATCACCATTTCCAATGCTTCAACCTGGTTAGAAAGTTTCTGTTGCGAGAGGGTCGTCCTTAGGTGCTGATCCAAGTGGATATTGGTGGCCACCTGCCAAGTCCACTTGGACCCCCACCACTGTTTCTCTCAGCTTTTTTAGTTTGCTTAATTGTAGCACAACTTACTATTTTTAGCAGTTTTTCGGGTCCTGAACTTCCAAAGCCGTTTTGAGGCCCTAAACGACGTCTTTTGGGAAAACTGAGAACAACATGGGTCCATGGACTGATATTGCTCTTCCCGAAGTTGTAGTTCTCGGATAGATTTTTCTAACGATATATTGTTCGCGTCAAATGGAGATCATATGCCAAAGTTACGATCCTGGGAAGTTGATGTACCAATTTACCCAAACGGGGTCCACAGTTTGGCGTTTCATCTTCTAGGGTTAGATTTTTGGATGTTTATGGCTTTCCATTGTCTCTCAATAATAAATAGGCCTTCGAGCCTCATTGTAACACAGTTCAGAGGCATATAGCCGCCACATCTCTTCTCAGAGATAAACTACCATCACCCTAGCTGGTTTATTTCCATTTTTGTTTGTAAGCATATTTTAGTATTTTACATTAATGAAATGAAGTATTATTTCTATTACATCTCTATGTTTATGGTTATCTCTGTAATTTGTTGCATTCCTATTTAAATCTAGATCAGTGGTATTAGAGAGGTATGCTTTTTTTCTCTGTTTTTCTTTGCATGTCCCCAACGAGGTTGGGATATAAGGAGTTAGGGCTTGAACTGTTCAAACCTTTGCAAGACCAGCCTCGAAAATCCCAACGTCCTCCCATGGCGGATGAAAAGAAATATGAGGGGGCAAGAGATCCTATCAAAATCTTTCCCGAAGAAGCGCTCGAGCGATGAAGGAACATGATGATGGACAGCTTTGCCCAGATCCTTCAGTGGCTACCCAAAGGCGACACATTAGCTTCCAGTAGCTCCTCTGGAAACACCACACCCTTTAAACTACAAGTTAATTTGGAAATCCCCATCTTCAAGGGTGAAATAGACGTAGATGCCATAGATAAATGGATAAATCTACTAGAGGGTTATTTTTCTGTTCATGATTTTTCTAGTCGGGAAAAGATTATTTTCACTCTTCTCAAAGCAGCCCCCCATGTCAAGGACTGGTGGGAAACCTACTGCAAGCTGAAGGATGAAAGTATAGGCTCACTATTTTCAGTTGCACTCACTTGGGATTCATTCTGAGATGCTATCAAGGAGCAGTATTACCCTGTTGGAAGCTAAGAAGATCAATACATAAAGTGGATCACGCTACAGCAAGGAAGGGACCAAGACGTGCCGGAGTTTACCAATATTTTCCATACCCTTCGCACAAAGTTGGGTATCAAAGATTCAGAGTAGGATTTGGTACTAAAATGCTACCTGTACAAGTACATCCAGGAAGAAATAGAATTCCTAAACATCCCCTCGCTCGGTACGACATATTGATATGCCGTCAAGGTCGAGAAAAAGTTTAAATAGAAGAAGCAAGACTTTGGATCTGCAAATTCGAAGCAAGCGAAAGGTGCCGCCAAACTGTAGAACAAAGGACAAAGCTAAGGCAGGACGGCCCAAGACAACCCACCAAAGCTGCAAGCAAATAACAGCACCATGAAGTTGAAAAAGGACATGGGAAAGTGGTGTGAGTTCCATAAGAGCTCCACTCACAACACAAGTGAGTGTCGGGCCAAGTAGTCACTAGTGGCCGAGCTAAAGGTTTCAGAATCAGATGCATGCTCCGACTCTAAGTCAGAACCCAACAAGGGGAATGAAAAAGGGAAGCATATTATCGATGTGGAGCCCAATGCCACCGTTGCCACCACAAAGATACAGAAGGAGGAACCCAAAGATCTAGAGGAGGAGTGTCTCTTCCACTCCCAAATGTGGGTAAAGGGCTCCCTACTATAGTTCATTATCGATAGTGGGAGCTAAAAGAACCTCATTTTGGCAGAGGTCATGAAGTGGTTGGGTTTACTAACCGCAACACATCCGCAACCATACACCATTGGGTGGCTTCACCAAGGATGGGATCTTTGCGTGAGCCAACAGTGTTGCCTTCCATACAACATCAAGCCCTTCACGGATGAGGTATTGCATGACATTGCTCCCCTTGAAGTTTGTGATGTATTATTAGGACAACCATACTTGTGGAAGCGACATGATGTGTATGAATCAAGGCCCCGTGCTGTTATTGTTACATTGGGAAATAAGTTGTACAGGATACCAGAGGTAGCACCGCCTACTGCCATCGCTTTGGTTACTGCAAAAAAATGCAGTAAGCTCATTTCCAAAATCGAGAAATTTGTTTTCTTGATGATACGCCCTCAAGGAAAGAAGGAGATGGTGGCCATGACCTCTAGACAGGGCCCCTCCGCACGACAACTACATATGGACAAGGTCGTGGAGGAGTACGAGCACATCTTCACCTCCTCGACAGGAGTTCCTCTGCACTGTCAGGTCAAGCACTCCATCAATTTGACCCTGGGTGCGTCGTTGCCCAATGGACCAATCTATCAGTGCTCCATTCTGGAGAACGATTAAATCAGGAGGCAGATTCAAGAGCTGCTGCAGAAAGGTCACATCTGTCTAAGTTCATCACCCCGTGGGAGCCCGATCGTGTTGGCACAGAAGAAGGATGAGACTTGGAGACTCTGTATTGACTATCGGGTGCTGAACAAGATCACCGTCCATAATAGTTACCTGATCCCATGGATTGATGACCTCCTAGACCAACTAAAGTGGGCAGAATATTTCAGCAAGATTGATCTGAAGTCAGGATATCACCAGGTACCAATCGAACCTTCTAATGTGTGGAAGACTGAATGCTAGTAATGACATAGCCCCTCTACTTCTTCTCCAACCTGTATTTCTTCTTCATGGCTTCTGCAAGTGCCAAGTTTGCTTCAGTAATACATTCACATCCGAACCCAGGTCTAGGATTACTTGATCCATTTCATAATCGCCAATCTGCATCGTCAATCTCATTTCCCTCCGGGTGCGCAATGCATGATTTCCTAGTTTCCGGACTACATGCGGTTCTCCTGACCCAGCGCACCTGGTGATCAACTCTTGTAGTCCCTTAACTGCCTTATTGTCATGCAGCAGTTTCATATATGTCTCCAAAAAGGTAGTAAGCATAGAAGGATCGATCCCTGGCTCTGGTTGATCCTTACTACCTAAAGTGGAGGCCTCTGCGAAGCTCTTCTTAGCTTCCATGAATGTCTCCTTTGCGTGCTCTAAGTCAAACTTAGGTTCCTTTGTAGGATCCTTGTGAACCCATGTATCTTCCTCAGGCTACTTCACCTTATCCTCCCCTGTGGTCGCACCGCTTCTGAGCATCATGTTCACATTTTGGTCTTCTTCGCATGGTTCAGACCTCATCATTTGGATATTTTGAGTCGGAGGAGGTTGGAGTACCCCTTTCTCGTGCATCTGTGCGATCAAAATAGGACAATATACCATTTCATGATCAAACTAAGCACAGTATGAACATAATATTCTCATTGGGTTGGTACAATCACGGGCGTAGTGCCCTAGTCCTCCGCAATTGTAACAAATTAACTGTTTGCGGCCCCTTCCTGGTCCCATTCCTCCTCATCCTCGACCTCACTGCTAAAATCCAGCGTGCGCCATCCCCATAGCTAGGTCGAGGGCTCACGTTTCTATCTACATCCTATATTATTGGATTTGATCCATCATTAGCTCGTAGTTGCGACAAGTATGCTCATCGTGGCCCACTGACCTATAGAAATTACAAAAAAATTGCTGGGGAGTCTGTGTATACTTCTCCAACAATTGAAAATTATCCATCGTGTGTTTTCCTCCTATCTGACAGATCGCACACCATAACGTGGGTGTCATACTTGGCCCTGCCTGTGCCTCCAGTCGTAATGGTATTGGTCCCCCTCCTACCAAGTAGTTCGCGAATACTGGATAGTGGTCCTTGTCATGGCCCTGGCCCTTGCATTTTATGCACCACACTTCCTCGTGTGCCTTTGGCCGCAGTTCCCTATCCTAAATCAAGCTCTGCACTTCTAGGCAGAGATTCAGTAGTTTCACGTGGATTTGTTGAACTCCCAGCCTCGGATCCTGCATCGGTGTCTCATGCAACCACATCGCCATTTCCAATGCTTCAACCTGGTTAGAAAGTTTCTGTTGCGAGAGGGCCATCCTTAGGTGCTGATCCAAGTGGATATTGGTGGCCACCTGCCAAGTCCACTTGGACCCCCACCACTGTTTCTCTCAGCTTTTTTAGTTTCCTTAATTGTAGCACAACTTACTATTTTTAGCAGTTTTTCGGGTCCTGAACTTCCAGAGCTGTTTTGAGGCCCTAAACGACGTCTTTTGGGAAAACTGAGAGAAACATGGGTCCATGGACTGATATTGCTCTTCCCGAAGTTGTAGTTCTCGGATAGATTTTTCTAACGAGATATTGTTCACGTCAAATGGAGATCATATGCCAAAGTTACGACCCCGGGAAGTTGATGTACCAATTTACCCAAACGGGGTCCACAGTTTGGCGTTTCATCTTCTAGGGTTAGATTTTTGGATGTTTATGGCTTTCCATTGTCTCTCAATAATAAATAGGCCTTCGAGCCTCATTGTAACACAGTTCAGAGGCATATAGCCGCCACATCTCTTCTCAGAGATAAACTACCATCACCCTAGCTGGTTTATTTCCATTTTTGTTTGTAAGCATATTTCAGTATTTTACATTAATGAAATGAAGTATTATTTCTGTTACATCTCTATGTTTATGGTTATCTCTGTAATTTGTTGCATTCCTGTTTAAATCCAGATCAGTAATATCAGAGAGGTATGCTTTTTTTCTATGTTTTTCTTCGCATGTCCCCAACGAGGTTGGGATATAAGGAGTTAGGGCTTGAACTGTTCAAACCTTTGCAAGACCAGCCTCGAAAATCCCAACGGCCTCCCATGGCGGATGAAAAGAAATACGAGGGGGCAAGAGATCCTATCAAAATCTTGCTCGAAGAAGCCCTCGAGCGATGAAGGAACGTGATGATGGACAACTTTGCCCAGATCCTTCACTGGCTACCCAAAGGCGACACATTAGCTTCCAGCAGCTCCTCTGGAAACACCACACCCTTTAAACTACAAGTTAATTTGGAAATCCCCATCTTCAAGGGTCAAATAGACGCAGATGCCATAGATAAATGGATAAATCTGCTAGAGGGTTATTTTTCTGTTCATGATTTTTCTAGTCGGGAAAATATTATTTTCGCTCTTCTCAAAGCAGCCCCCCATGTCAAGGACTGGTGGGAAACCTACTGCAAGCTGAAGGATGAAAGTATATGCTCACTATTTTCAGTTGCACTCACTTGGGATTCATTCCGAGATGCTATCAAGGAGCAGTATTACCCTGTTGGAAGCTAAGAGGATCAATACATAAAGTGGATCACGCTACGGCAAGGAAGGGACCAAGACGTGCCGGAGTTTACCAATATTTTCCATACCCTTTGCACAAAGTTGGGTATCAAAGATTCAGAGTAGGATTTGGTACTCAAATGCTACCTTTACAAGTACATCCAGGAAGAAATAGAATTCCTAAACATCCCCTCGCTCGGTACGGCATATTGATATGCCGTCAAGGTCGAGCAAAAGTTTAAATAGAAGAAGCAAGACTTTGGATCTATGAATTCGAAGCAAGCGAAAGGTTCCGCCAAACTGTAGAACAAAGGACAAAGCTAAGGCAGGATGGCCCAAGACAACCCACCAAAGCTGCAAGCAAATAACAGCACCATGAAGTTGAAAAAGGACATGGGAAAGTGGTGTGAGTTCCATAAGAGCTCCACTCACAACACAAGTGAGTGTCGAGCCAAGTAGTCACTAGTGGCCGAGCTAAAGGTTTCAGAACCAGATGTATGCTTCGACTCTAAGTCAGAACCCAACAAGGGGAATGACAAAGGGAAGCATATTATTGATGTGGAGCCCAATGCCACCGTTGCCACCACAAAGATACAGAAGGAGGAACCCAAAGATCTAGAGGAGGAGTGTCTCTTCCACTCCCAGATGTGGGTAAAGGGCTCCCTACTATAGTTCATTATCGATAGTGGGAGCCAAAAGAACCTCATTTTGGCAGAGGTCATGAAGTGGTTGGGCTTACTAACCACAACACATCCGCAACCATACACCATCGGGTGGCTTCACCAAGGATGGGATCTTTGCGTGAGCCAACAGTGTTGCCTTCCATACAACATCAAGCCCTTCACGGATGAGGTATTGCATGACATTGCTCCCCTTGAAGTTTGTGATGTATTACTAGGACAACCATACTTGTGGAAGCGACATGATGTGTATGAATCAAGGCCCCGTGCTGTTATTGTTACATTGGGAAATAAGTTGTACAGGATACCAGAGGTAGCACCGCCTACCGCCATCGCTTTGGTTACTGCAAAACAATGCAATAAGCTCATTTCCAAAATCGAGAAATTTGTTTTCTTGATGATACGCCCTCAAGGAAAGAAGAAGACGGTGGCCATGACCTCTAGACAGGGCCCCTCCACACGACAACTACATATGGACAAGGTCGTGGAGGAGTACGAGCACATCTTCACCTCCCCGGCAGGAGTTCCTCTGTACTGTTAGGTCAAGCACTCCATCAATTTGACCCTGGGTGCACCGTTGCCCAATGGACCAATCTATCAGTGCTCCATTCTGGAGAACGATTAAATCAGGAGGCAGATTCAAGAGCTGCTGCAGAAAGGTCACATCTGTCTAAGTTCATCACCTCGTGGGAGCCCGATCGTGTTGGTACAAAAGAAGGATGAGACTTGGAGACTCTGTATTGAATATCGGGCGCTGAACAAGATCACCGTCCGTAATAGGTACCTGATCCCATGGATTGATGACCTCCTAGACCAACTAAAGTGGGCAGAATATTTCAGCAAGATCGATCTGAAGTCAGGATATCACCAGGTACCAATCGAACCCTCTAATGTGTGGAAGACTACCTTCAAAGCCAAGGAGAGCCTTTTCAAATGGTTGGTTATGCCTTTTGGATTGACGAATTCTCCTGCAACCATCATGAAGCTAATAGATGACATCTTGCGGCCATTCACCAACTCATTTGTAGTGGTATACTTGGATGACATCTTGATCTTCAGCCAGAGTTGGAAAGAGCACCTCCACCACATCCGACATGTTCTCCAAACACTACGGCAACACAAGCTATGTGCCAATTTGGAGAATGCACTTTTGGCATGACCCAAGTTCAGTATCTGGGATACATTATTGATGAACAGGGGGTGCATGTGGATCCAGCCAAGATCCAAGTCATTCAGGATTGGCCATCTCCAACCACTTTGACAGAGCTCCGTAGCTTTCTAGGTCTTACCAACTTCTACCGTAGGTTTGTGTTGGGGTTTTCTGATATCACTTGGCCCTTGAGTCAAGTCACCAAGGGAGGAGTGAAATAAAAATTCTTTTGGTCTGAATCTCAATAGAAGGCATTCACAGAGTTGAAAGATCACCTCTGCACGACACCAGTGCTCGCGTTACTAGATTTGCAACAACCATTTGAGGTCGAGACAATTACCTCTGACTATGCTATTGGGGTAGTCCTCACTCAACACAGGCATCTAGTGGCATATCATAGTGAGACACTTTCAGACACAGTCCAGAAGTATCCCACTTATGACAAAGAGATGTATTCCATTGTGTAGTCCTCCCAACAATGGAAGCATTACATTTTGGGGAAGGAAACGGTCATCACACAGACCATCGACCCCTGTAGTTCATATAGACCCAGGAAATTCTAGAATGATCGCCATTAGAAGTGGTCTGCATACCAGCAACAGTTCCACTTGAATATCAAGTATAAGAAGGGAAACACCAATAATGTTGCAGATTGCCTCAGTCGACCACCGATCATGGTGTTAACCACCGTGCTCAACTCTTGTGGGCACAAGACTTCTAATTGGCCACTTCTCTACAGAAGCGACCTAGAATTCGGCCACACATACCAGACACTCTTGGAGGGTCGGCATGTTCCAGATTTTCACCTCCAGGATGCCCTGTTATGCCACCTGGGTCACCTTTGTGTTCCTTCAAGTGAGCATGCCAAGATGATTTGGGAAGCACACTATAGTCAAGCTGTTGGGCATTTTTGGGTTGAGAAAATGGTGGCAGTACTGCAAAAGTATTTCTATTGGCCGAATCTCCGATAGGATGTCGGAAAGTACATCAGATCATGCACTGCCTGCACCATTGCTAAATCGACCATCAAGAAGCAAGGCCTCTATACCCTGTTGACTACCCATAGTCGACCTTGGGAATCCATCTCCATGGATTACATGTCAGACCTTCCTTCCACTACGCAAGGAAACAACTGTGTTTTTGTGGCCGTCGACAGGTTCTCGAAGATGGCCATTATGGCGGTCTACAAGAAGAATATCACAGCAGAAGTCACTGCTAAACTCTTCTTTAAATGAGTGTGGGTGCACTTTAGGATCCCACAGTCTATCATCTCAGATCATGATAGTCGGTTCCTCAGTACATTTTGGTCTAGTCTCTGGTCGATGCTGGACACCAAACTCACTAAGTCCACAGCCTTCCATCCTCAAACTGATGGTCAGGAAGAGGTTGTCAATAGGATGATTGTACACATTCTATGTATGTACAACTCAAATCATCCATTCACATGGGACAAGAGCCTCTCCTATGTTCAGCATAGCTACAACCAAGCTCTTCATAGCTCGACTAGCCACAACCCTTTTCAGGTGGGCTTGGGATTCCAGCCACTATGTCCCATTGATGTGGCCATGCCATTTGCATCTACTCACACAGATTCAGCTCATGTCCAGTCTGAAACAGATAAGGCAACCAGCTTCATTGAGCACATCCAACATATTCACCAGCAGGTCCATGACATTCTGGAGAAATCAAATGCCAAGTACAAGCAGCGACATGATCAACATCGAGTGCCACATAAGTTTCAGGTGGGTGACAAAGTTTGGTTGCATTTGCAAAAGGAACACCTTACCGGAGCCTATCGGAAACTGAGACCACTCTGATATGGTCCTTACACCATTACCATGGCTGTGGGAGATAATGCATTTGAGCTCAGCATTCCCCCATTCCTTGGCCTACACCCAGTGTTCAATGTGGACCGCCTTCGGCCATACTTTCCACCATTACTAGACACATCCGACATTGCAGAACAACTCACACCCACAGAATTAAATCCAGATTGCATGGAACAAGCTGCAACTGATCGAATCATGGACACACAGATCAAGCACACTCACCAATAGAATATCCAACTGTATCGAGTTGTCAAAGTAGGACAACTCCTTCACCATGGCAAGTGGCTCACCAGGGACCAAGTTCAGCAAAAGTTTCCTCATCTCATGGAGGACCTCAACGCAATGGGGACCATTGCTTCCTAAGGGGGGAGGAATGATTTAGGTGGATATTGGTGGCCACCTACCAAGTCCACTTGGACCTCCACCATTGTTTCTCTCAGCTTTTTTAGTTTCCTTAATTGTAGCACAACTTACTATTTTTAGCAGTTTTTCGGGTGCTGAACTTCCAGAGCCGTTTTAAGGCCCTAAATGACGTTTTTTTGGGAAAACTGGGAGCAACATGGGTCCATGGCTCAGTTTTTCTCTTCCCAATGTTGTAGTTCTTGAATATAACTTTCTAACGAGATATTTTGAGCATCAAACAGAGATCATATGCCAAAGTTACGACCCCAGGAAGTTGATGTACCAATTTACCCAAACGGGGCCCACAGTTTGGAGTTTCATCTTCTAGGGTTAGGTTTTTGGATGTTTAGAGTTTTCCATTGTTTCTCAACAATAAATAGGCCTTCTAGCCTCATTGTAACATAGTTCAGAGGCATGTAGCCGCCACATCTCTTCTCAGAGATAAACTACCATTGCCCTAGCTGGTTTATTTCCATTTCTATTTGTAAGCACATTTCAGTATTTTACATTAATGAAATGAAGTATTATTTCCGCTACATATCTGTGTTTATGGTTATCTCTGTAATTTGTTGTGTTCTTGTTTAAATCCTGATCAGGTGCAGTGTTAGAGATGCCACAAACCATGCGCGATGCTGTGCATCCATGAGCGTCATATTAGCCTCGCAGATTGTACTCTTCAATCATTGATCTAGATCCCAGGGGGTCTCTCATGGAAGCATCGCGATCTCCTTAAACCCAATGATTGATTGTGTCTCTGATTTCGACCAGCTAAGTTCTCTGTTCAGCGCATTCTGGATCTCTACTATTCTTGCATTTGGGTGATCATTAGAGTGCTTGATATATCGTGTCAATGCACAATCCTGCAGTGTGCTCACCAATGTAGCCTTCTTAATGTTTTCGCCTGTGACCCCTTGCATTTCCCACACTGCTCTTACCATGAACCAGGACTGGTTTGGATCCTCATTCCCTACTCCTCTGAATACGGGTAGATTAATCGTGCTCACCATGATGAACTGCGGGGTTGGTGGAGGTGGAGTGGGTGGAGATGGAGGTGAGGGAGGTGAAGCAGGTGGTGTCGTGGGTGGGGTTGTTAACTGCAGAATATGCTGCCTTATAAAACCGACCGCATTTCTTAGAGAGACCTAAGCGAGCTCTTCCTCACTCTCTCGCGACGGTGAAATTAAGGGACTATTTCCTAATTCCCCACTACCTTTGTAGATCTTTCGGCTTCGCGTTGTTCCAAACATTAATGTATTTTCATAACCCACTTTTCACATAACAACATATTAATCCAGGTATTCAAATATTTAATGTACTTACCTCGCGGTCCCTTGAGAAAACGTTGCTCTGCTTCATTGTAGCTCATGGTTGTATCTATCGCAAACTCAGTGATAAATCCCCCTATTATCTGGTCAAGCCAATGGTCCACAGTTCACGTGATCTTATCTTCTGATGCCTCTAGTCCGCACACTAATTTTAGAGTCCACACTATCGGTTGTTCAAGCTTACACCTTCCCTGGATGTTAGCTAACCTTGCGATCCACTCATATAGTTCAGAAGGAAAGGATATGAAGAAGATCTCATGGATTTTCGTATACACGTAGCGATCCAACCACCTTTTCTCGAATACATGCAGAGTTCTATTTTCCTGTGTCACGAACTCGTGAAACTTCTTGTCCAACCACTCTTCAATTTCCTTCTTTGTTAGGTTCCAGTGGCATGACATCAGACATCCCTTAGGTAGATACCAGTCCCAGCAATGGAACCATTTGTTGGCTACGTGGGGCCTGACCCAAGTTCAGCAGTGAGTTTAGCCAAGAAAATCCCGGTACTACTGGTCCTTTCGGCAATATTCCGCGTAGCTTAGACTGAGGTCTCACCCGAAGTAGTATGGGAGGGTGCTAGAACCAAATTTCCACACCCTATGGATGTCTTGATGAGGGTTTTGGAGGTTTTCGATCCTAATCTGCGTGCTGCTCCATACAGCTTTCTATTCTTCGCAACCCATGTGTACCTTCGTATTATTCTGATCCTATCCTTACTATGCTATTATATTAGTGCTTAGATTAGTTTGTGTGGGCCCAATATTCTTATTACTTATTCAACTTCCAAATTAGCGTGAGTTCTCAAAAACAATATAAATGCATAAAGATAACCAAAACATAGAAATATAGATCTACAAACAAACGCACAATATTTTGAATCAATCTTATCTTTATTAATACTCAAGTTCAGTTACAAACTCGACTCTGCCCTGTGCACTCAGCTGCAGGGGTCTGCACACTCAGTTGCGGACTCTACTAGGCCTCTGTGCACTCAGCTGCAGAGCCTCTACCTACCACTATGACCCAATACACTTCAGATTCACTTCTATCTTCTAACCATGCCTTCACATCTATCTGTTACTTGTCAAAAACTAAGACTGCCTTTACACTTAGAGCCTCGCTCTATTTATACAATCCCATGGTCCGCGGACCATGGGTAGGCTGACACACTTTACATTAAATTACATTATCTTAGGGCAGACAACCCTAGACTCTCACACCCGCATTTCGCAGGGTATTTACATTACACTTGACCAAAATTCGAGCTTCAAGCCCCAAAAACATGCTATGGGGAGATCCACTGCCCAACATCTGTCATTCGCACTTTCGATTGTCCAAAACGTATTCTCATCATCCTCCTATAGTCATGCCAATCACCGAAATTATCCTTGTGCGTACCCCACCATCTTGAGGGCATAGCGCATAGTACCCAATCTAAGGCCTGGAAGCGATGCTTCTCCAGCAGGTCTCTCTCAAATGCATCGAAAAAGCAATCAACATCAGCTAGCCCATCATAGTGAGGCAGATTCCTTACTTCTGATGACACACAGCGCAATGACTTGGTTATCATATTACAATGTAGCGTAGATACTTCATGTAGTTGGTTCTACCAATTCTTTAATTCTTTGTCTGAACCTGATGTGTAGGAGCTCTTCTGGTCCCATGCGATACACTCGTCTACTGTCAGATTTACCCAATCCTGGTCTCACGTCGTTATCTTGTAAATCAGGTCCAAATCGTCATCACTTTCATAATCACGGACTGGTTCTGTATAGTGCGATCCTTTTGCAGAATCAAGTGGCACCACTATGCAGAGCGATTTCTTTTCAAATTTCATATTTCACTTCTTTAGGTTTATTACCCCATTCATGTTAGTGGCCCAATCGATTCCAAGGAGTTCAGTGTAGGGATTTCTATCATCCATAATCTCTATTACCTCAAAATCCGCCACTATGCCCGCACCTTCGACGTCAATTGTCACCCCTTTCAGCCTCCCCATCGGGATAATTTTCTATTGATTCACCATCATTAACTAGATCGGAGACCACTAAAGCGTAGGTCTCCCCATTCTTTCCGATGTTTTCTTTGGCAAAACATTCATTGGACCCCAGATCCAAGATAACTTGGTCCATTTCGTATTCCCCTATCTGCGCAGTGAGTTTCATCTCAGCCCCAGTCCTTGCCTTATGCTTGCCAATATTTTTGACTACGTGCGGTTCTCCAGTAGTGCCATCCTTGCTAGCGCACCGATTGATTAGTTCCTGCAGGCCCTTCATAGCCTTACTATCATGGAGCAGTTTCATGCAGGTCTCCAAGAATGTGGTAATCATGGATGGGTCCATTTCTTCAACTGGTTTCTCCTGACTTCCTAAGGTAGAGGCCTCAGTGAATCTTTTCTTTGCTTCCATAAATGTTTCTTTTGTGTGCTCCAAATCAAACCCAGTCTCCTTTTCTGGTGCTTTGCGGACCCATTCACCTTCTGCAGGTTGCTTCCCTTTATCCTCCCCAGTTGTGGTTCCGCTTCACAACATAATGTTTACCTTAGGGTCTTCCTCGCAAGGCTCAGCCCTCATCATCTGGAGGTTTTGTATTGGCTATGGCAGCTATGCCCCCTTTTCATGAATCTTAGCCAACAATATAGGGCAATCCTCAGTCGCATGGTCAAACTAAGTGCAGTAGCGGCATGACAGTTGCGTTGGATTCGAACAATCCCTTGCGTAGTGTCCTGGTCCTCCACAATTGTAACAAATAAGCTGGCATCAGCCTCTTCCAAGCCCCCCTCCACCTTGGCGCCAGTTGTGCCTTTGATACTCACCTCGCATTCCCCTAACGCCTTGGTGCAGAGGCTGCATTTCTGCTTGCACCCTGTATGTAGGTGTCCTGTCCATCATTAACTCAAAACTACGACAATTGCACTCATCATGACCTACTGATTGAAAAAAATTGCAGAAGAGCTGTTGTGGTGTCTGTATGAATTTTTGTAGCAAATGGCAATTGTTGGTCGCATGTTTCCTAGCCACCTGGCATATAGTGCACCGTAGTGCGGGCCCTGCACTTGGCCTTGCCACAACCTCTGGCTACAGAGGCATTGGTCCCCCTATTATAACATAGTTCGCAAAGACTAGGTAGTGATCCTTGTCATGCCCCTGACCTTTGCCTTTTAGGCACCAAACTTCTTTGCGCACCTTTAGCTGAGTTGCTCTGTCCTTCTTCAGACTTTGCATTTGAGGCAAAGGTTTTGCAACTGCACATGAATCTGCTGAACCCCCAGATTAGCATCCTGCATTAGTGTCTCATGCAATCTCATAGCGATTTCCAAGGCTTCTGCCTGGGTCCCAATCTTCTGTTGTGATAGCGCAACCCTTAGGTGGGGCAAGAGTAAGGCCATGAACCATTCGCGATGCTTCCCATTAGTTAGGTTCATGTTGGCTTCATGGATCATACACTTCAATATTTGATTCAAATCCTAGGGTGTCTCCGCAAGCTTCATCATGATTTCCTTGAATCCCACAATTGATTATGCTTGATACTTAGGTTTACTAAATTCTTTATTCAGAGCATCCTAGATATATACCAACGTGGATGTTGGGTTATCAGTACTATACTTAATGTACCACGTTAGTGCGTGGTCCTACAAAGCACCAACCAACGTGGCTTTCTTCATTTGGTTGTCTGTGATACCCTAAGCTTCGCACATAGCCTTCACGATGAACCAAAACTGGTCAGGATCTTCATTCCCTACGCCCTTGAATATAGGTAGCTTTACGGAGTTCGCCATGTTGAACAGTGGTGGAGGTGGTAGTGGTGTGGGTGATGGGGTGAGTGGTGGAGGTGAGGATGGAGGTGGTGTGGATGGATGGGATGAGGATGGGGGTGGTGTAGGTATTCGCAGGAACCCTTGTCTTATCAGCTGAACAATGCTCAGTGGAGAAGACTGCACTGCTCCTTCGTCATCACTGAAAGGAGGCTCGATCAGTGGGCTATACTCAAGACCTTTTCTTCCTCCATCCCTAAAATGCCTTCCACTTCGCATGGCTCCAAACATCAAGGTAACTACATGACCCACTTTTCACACAGGAGCATCTTAATCCAAGTATTTAGTGACTTCAAATACTTACCTCATGGTCATTTAAAGAAGCGGTGCTCTGCTTCGCTATAACGGACAAAAGTATCGACCTTTAACTCTGTCTCAAATCCTCCTATGATGTAGTCAAGCTAATGGTCGACAGCGTCCGAGATCTTATCTTCAGAGGTTTCCAATCTCTATACTAACTCTCGTGTCCAAACAATCGGATTTTTAATCCTCCACCTTTGTTGGCCGTCTGCCAACTTCGTGATCCACTCGTATAACTCAACCAGGAAGGAACAGAAGAATATTTCATGTATTTATGTGTATAGATATCTATCCAACCATTGTTCTTTTACCAATCGCAGATTCTTTTTCTCTTGTGCTGCGAATTCGTGGATCTTTCTATCCAACCAGTTTTCGATCTCTTTCTTAGTTGGATTCTAGTGATACGACATCACACATCTCATTATGTAGATCCCGGTCCCAGTAATGAAACCATTTGTTGGCTTAATGGGCCCTGACCTAGGTTCAATGTTAAGTAGCCAAGAAAATCCCTACACTATTGGCCCTTTCAGCATCAATCCACAGAGCATGGACTGAAGTCTCACCTGAAGCAGTATGGGGGGATGCAGGAACCAAGTTTCTGCACCCTGAGATGGTCATGATGTCGATCTTATACCCTAACCCCTATCTTCGTGTAGATCGATAAGCCCTTAGGGCTTATCAATGTTCCTTCTTCTCTGACCTTTAGAACCTTCATGAAGGTATATGACTGACTTTCGTGCAACCCTAACCAGTGATCCAGGCACTTACGTGCCTCTGTAACTACGTACGGTTACCAATTCCCAAATTACCTTAATTGTTCGCCAATTTTACCATGCAATTAAGGTTATCTTTCGCATAAACTTATATTATTATTTGTGTTCAAATAATAGATAGAAATAGACAACCCCAAGGGTTAGCTCAGTTGGTCAAAATCAGTGCCTCGCCATCGAGAGGTCACAGGGTCCAATCTCCTTGAAGACCTTGGGGTCAGGCCTTGCTAGTGGGCTGCGGGGCTAGATTCCCTTCGGGGTTGATCAGCCCATATTTTTTCATGGAAATAACCCCACCCGTTGACCAAGATGTTTATGAACCACAACCTAAAAACAAAAACAAAAAACAAATAGAAATAGATACATCCACGCATCAAATTAGCATTATAGTGTAAATCCAGAACTTAACATAACATAATCGGATGCAATAATCAGAGAAAAATACACAGAAATTTCAGAATACTTCTCTTTATTAATGATTTAAGTTCCCAGTACAGACTCTATCCGCCCTGGGCACACAGCTACAGGGGTCCGCACACTCAGCTGCAGACTTCTACCATAGGCCTCTATGCACTTAGCTACAGAGCCTCTACCTACGCTAATTCTCTCACTCTTAGCTCTCCTATAACCCAAGGCACTTAGAATTCTACTTCTTTCCTCTACTACCCCCTTAGAACTTACTTACTTAGCTTCTTTTTATACAATGCCATGGTCCATGGACCATGGGTGGATCTTTACAACCAACATGATTATTTACAAAACAAGGGCGGACAACCCTTAATGACTCTTGACATATTCGCACTCCGCAACCACAAAATGCAGAGACTTTACATTCTTTATACAAACTTCGGGCCTTCTGCCTCAAAACTTGGGTTTTTAACCCCAAAATTGACCCCTGTGGGACCTGTTACCAACACACACAAACGAAAATAGAATCACCTAACATCAAGCATAATAGTCCAGATATATGTGATGATTGTTACAACCATTACAACACATTTTCAATTAGATAAGCACTAAAACAACTCAAATAGTTCAATTAATTTAGTACAGGTGAAAGAAAACATGAATCATAAACATTCATAGAGCAATCTCACAAATATTCAAAATCCATGCATGAAACACATGCTTGCTATCAAAATCAAGTATTAATTAAAAGTCCCAAGATACATGAATACAACAAACATCACTAGCTCCAATAATGGAGCATTAGAGCCATGACTTGCTCCCCAAAAGTACTAACATTGTCTCTCTGATGCCTTATGGGAGAAGCCAAGGTGAAAATCCCCCCCATTTTTTCTTGTACAATGAGGGTGTCTATATAAAAAGTGGAGTGATCCTTCATCTCCCTTATGACTTTTTGACTACCCTCATGATTGTTCAACTTCTCTATGACCTTTTGACTCCCTACATGACTTTTCACATTACATGAATGACTCTTAGACTTCCACTTTACATTATATTTCTCCATTATAGAATTTACATAATCCACAAAATGATGTGGCACATGATGACTCATGCCACAAGATGACTTAACACTAATGAAACAGAATACATGATGACATGGTAGTGTTAAGTCACTCTTTGCTGCTAGTTTCTTTATGTCTTCCCAATATATAGAACATGGTATTTTCTTTCTCCTCCTCGTGAATTGAATATAAGGAGTCTTCAATGTGGTCTTTAACTTCTATATTTTGTTGTAATATTGTGTTCATTCCTCTTCTCACCTGATGATCATCCGATTTCTTTAGCTCCATAGGTGTCTCTTAGCATGGTTTCCTTCTTTGTCTCCTTCATCATCATCCTATCATAGCATGAAAGAATACCTGCGACTGCAATCCACTCATGACAAGACGAAATTAGTCCAATAAACCCATAATTGAACATGCTTCATGAAATCACTTGTTGGGGCTGGAACTAGTGATTGGTCAAGTGACCAACTCAGGGATTGCGCAGTTCCAAAGATCAAGGTCTGGGACTGAGGCTTTAGACTATGTAATGATCAATTCTATAGGTTTGGGTAGAGGGACTACATATTCAAGGGACTCAAGAGCTCAATCTATAGGCTTGAGGCTTGAGACTACACAATGTATAGTTCTGAAGGCCTACGCTGAGTGACTGCGTAGTCGAGGGAATCAAGAGGTTAAGCTTTAGGCTCGAAGTTGCTCAATGCATAGTTCAGATAGGAGAACATGCTGGGAGGTTCATTAGTTGGGGGTTCAAGGGCTCAAGCTTGAGGCTTGAGGCTTAAAGTTTCCCAATGGGCAATTCAAGAGGGATAAAGGCCAAGTGATTACACAATTTCACATTTCAAGAGCCTAAGGTCAAGGCATGATGCTTGAGACTGTGCAATGCACAAAGAATGCTGGTTGGAGGCAAGGATTGCATAGTTCTAGAGCTCAAGGGTTGGGACCGAGCAGTGATATTATACAGTGCACATTTCTAGAAGGCAAAAATTTCACATTACATAGTTCCAAGAGACAAGGTTGTTGCTTGAGGGTTAAGACTGCGCAATGCGCAGTTTAGGCTAGCTAAAGGAGGATGAGTGGTCCTGTAAGAGAGATTTCCCAATTTGACTAAGCGTCATATTAATGAGAAGAAGATAAGAAAATTCATGACTCTAAACATGACCACACACTTATATGACTTGAAGACACAACATGGAACACTCAAAACACATGACAAACATCATTTCCTTAATGCAACAACTTTGCAACGACCTACACCAAGTGCGACACCAAAGATACACTTTGCAACGACACTTGTGTGATAGTGCTTGAAACTTTTGAAATGAGTGTGATACATGTTAATGTGATAATACCAATGAATTTACACAAAGGTTACCTCTTGAAACCACCAAAACTAGCTTTCATGCATTGTGTGACACCCCACATGCTAAAAGATGACATTTACTATATGAAGAGAAAAGTGTGAATGAGAATTTCAATATGCAACCAATAGTGAAAGCGACATATGCCAAAGAAAATATATAATGAAAATGACACTAATTAAAGTGAAATAAAGTGAAAGCGACAATCAAAAGCATGAAAATGACACTCACAAAATCGAAGGTGTGCAAAAGCAACAGTTTGAAAAACTCACCAAAATAGAAGTACAAATGCAGCCAAAAGTGGAAGATTGTCAATGAAAGAATGCATTGACTATCGACACAGGTTGATTATTGTAGAGGCATTGTGTTGATGGGTCATGTTACAATCGTTCAAGCTTGCAGAAAATAATGCATTCATGAACTTGTTGCAGACTGAGCATGCATGAGTAGGTGACTTCCATAGTTATAATTCAAAATGGATATCAAGAATTAAAAAAACATCAATCGACCAAGAAGTGACTATGGAATGACTGATCATAAGATCCAAAGTCAGCTCCAAAATTCAATTGTAAGAAAAATTTTGGAGGGTGTTTGTCGTAGCGACAACACTTGGTGACACACTGGTAGAACTCCGGCTTCTCTGGTTTGGTCAATTATTTTGTGCAAGGTCTATTTCTTCAGGGAGTATTGATTCATCGTTCAGATTACCATGGCTTCCCTACTTACCCCATGTGTAAACATAGTCCCATTCATTCCTTTAATTAGTTAAACACAAACATAAGGTCAACGATCACATAATGTTGTGAATCGGGAAAGGGTAATGAAGTTCATGAGAATTAGATTTTCAAAGATTAGTTTTTCATATTTGTTTTTGCTCCACTACAAGCAGTTATGGATAGTACCCTAACAGTGTCACTTCAGGGACACAAATATTTCTTCGTTGCCAACATGCCTAGATAGTACCCTGATGGATTTTCTCGCTTCAACTCTCTACGTAGGATTCCTTTCTCTTCTTTCACCTTTATTTATTTATTTTATATAGGAATGCAAATTGACACCTATTTATTTCATGGGAGGAAGAGGGATCTTGATTTATTTAGAGTAGAATAGGTTGTCCCTTGACAGAAGAATATATAAGACCTCTTATATTGGTTTACTTGTTTAGATTTTCCTCTTTTCCTTCTCTATTTGATTGGAGCAGCGTGAAAACAATGAAACATAAAGACCTTAGTGTAGGCATGTGGTTTCCAGAATAGACATGGAGATCATGGTTTGACACAAGTCTTTCCTTATGCAAGGATCGTATTTTCCATTGAACATCATCGACCAAAAGGTGTAACCAAGACAAAGAAGAAGGACAAAGAGTTAGCAAAATGTTGGAGTATCAAAAAGTCCTTTTCTATTTTTCCACACTGTCTTTCGAGCCCAAATAGGACACCCTTCATGCAAAGTCTCATTAAACAAAACACAAAAGACAAAATACAACAAGGAAACAAAACTAGGAGGAAAAAACAAAAGGAGGCTAACCAAAAAGATGATGTGAAACCAAAATGAGAAAACACAAGACAAACTACAGAAAATGAATGCAGGATGAATGTGTAGGTAAACTAATATGAAACTAGACCTACTCCTAACCTAACCATCTAGAAGGTCAGGGTCACATATAATGAAATTTCCAATGTAGCCATCGTAGTTTTTCCTGACCTGCAATCACAAAGATATGATCAATTTAAACTTAGATAAAACAATGTGTAGCAGAAAATATAAGAACTTAAATATTTTGGACAAAAAATTGAAGGTCTTTCCTGTCAACAAAAAGATATGTCATAACCACTACTTCTAACCATTTCTCACTCTTAATTTTTTTATGAAAACCATAAGAAGACAAACCTCATGGGCTTCTTGCAAATGTATCTTCATTTTCACTGTACTCCTTAGCAAGCATGAGAAAAAGTTGAAACCTGTTATTTATGATGGAGCTTTCCAGGTAATATTTCTCCAACCATTCAACGATTGGATCATGAAAACTAAAATAGTTCTCTTGATAATCTTGAAATCTTTGAAAAGATGAATTTGCAATTAAAAGTGCGAGATGAGGATGAGAATATTGTAACAGAAAATGAATCTAATCATATTCAAAAGGATTTTCAAGATAGTGAGGGTTCGAATTAACCATCAGCGACGTCTGAAGTGCCTCAACTACTTGACAAGTATCTAAATGGTGAGATAAACCATAAAGATTAATCAACGTGAAACAACTGTCATCAAATATACTAGTGGGAAAATGATAAAATGTATGACATTTAATATTATGATTAGATGGACCTTTTGTGGAAATAGGTTCTCAGTTAGAAGATAGAAAAGATAGATCAATTTGAACATATTTATGAATAACTTGAATAGATTAATCATCTTCCTTGCATGATAAATGTAACAAAGGATTTCCTTGTGACTGGTTGCATGTTGTATTGGCATGGTAATCATCGAAATAAGTGAAAAGGAATGCCACTACAACAAATGCATGAGACCAGTCAAGATATAGTGAATGAAGAAGATTTTGATTCACACAATAACTCATGCATTCATTAGCACTAGGAAATGAATATTCTGAAATGAATCTGATAAGCATGATTTCTTCAACCAAATATGATTTTCAAAATGATTAACTTCACAGTCCCAGGATTCTATGAAAGATACGCATTCCAAACTCGAGTTTTATACAAGATATTTGCATGAAGACGAATAAAATGAGGAAGGCTCCTGAATCTAATCAGAAATAAAATCTTAAAAGCTCCAAAGACTACATCCAGAATACCAAACATCTTTCAAGAAAAAAATTTCATCGAGTGGAACCATGCAAAGAGAATGATTTCATGAGAGAAACTAGATATGACTTAGTTCAAGTACCTTACCAAAGTCACGAGATCCTATCATACCCATCAACAGAAGTTGAAGTTCCTTGACTCCTTGACAAGTCCCAGAACTTTCAAGGATTGTAAAATCGCATTTTAATGATTGAACCAAATCGTGCATGGTGTGAAGATAGCTACTACCATTGATTTCAATAAGACTACTAATAACTAGATGGCAACCATCTCTTTCACTAATTTGATCGCATTTTACAACAATAACTATATTACTCAAGTCGAAATATTCTCCTGATTGCAAATCTGAAGATGAATGAATCAAGAAAATTTCATGAGCAAGTTGATTTGAAGAATTGTCTTCGTGCAAAGCAAGAGGTGATGAGGGATGGAAAGAATACTTAGTAATTTGACTATTTTCATTTTCATCATGGATATTCTCACCACCTTGTGTCAATTGAAAAGTTCACTCTTTAGATGGAGAACTTGAAGAGAATGGATTATCTTCATCACAAGTTGATGCATTACAAACGAGAGAGTGAAGGGATAGTGAGATGAAGAGGAAGTTTCGATAAGAACATTTTCTTCGTTTGGATCAAATTCCAGATCTAATTCTATCAAATCAACATCTTCTAGAGGAACCGAAAGATCAATTGGTATGTTTGGGCATACATCATCCCATATAATAATGGAGTCAGAATCATCAAGATAATGGTTGTCTAAGACTTCATATTGATCAGGCAAGTCAGTTTTATTGGATTCATCACCAAGATTCTTAGATTCATTATCAACCAAGAGTGAAGAAACACCATCTTCACATAGAGTACTTTGGGAAAGGGAAGAAAGATCAAAAGAATCCTCACCTTCTTTCTCACCTACCTATGAAATGTGACTACCTTGCACTTGTTCATTGCTTAAATTTGGAAGAGATTGATTGGGCTGATTGAGGGGAAAGGGGTCATGGGAAAGATATAGTATAGGATGACAAGTATCCAAATAAGATTCAAGATTTAAATTATGAGTAGTAATATCATCTTGCAAAATGGAGAAATTATTCTTCACCATAGGCTTCATGAACCATTATGGTATTTCCTCCACGGGATCTAAATCATGAAAAGAGGAAGGGGAAGGAGAAGCTAGATTAGGAATTTAATTAGCAGATTTCCCAACTTTATTATCATCACAAGCAGGAATTCTCATCAAAACTAGAAAAGCAAGGGGACAAGGAAAAAAAGGAGCAGTAGGTTCCTCCTCTGAAATTCGAGGTGTCTCGTGATTTACAGGAGTTGGGGAAGTAAAAAAATTAGGGGGTTCAGATTCACCATGCAAAGGGACATGAACTAAACTCTTAAACTTTTATTTAAAGAAATCCCAATCCATGTCTTCTCTTGTAAGTTCATAACAAAGGTGAAGGAATTGATCATAGAAATTCTCAATTTAGTCATTAGGCCTCATTCTTAGTTGATTTATTCTCTTCATAACATCATGATAATCATACCTATCAAATGATTTATGAATCTCCTTCACAATATGGTCGAATAAATGGATAGAAGCAATGGGTAATGCATGATACCATCTCTTAACATGACCTTCAAATGTAAGGGTGAGAAAAATAGCCATGACATCCTTGCAATGTATTCCACTAGAAAGGAAAAAGTTGACAACTTGAAACAGGTGTTCACAAAGAGTTAATTCACCCTCACCATCAAACTTAAATTGAGATAGGTTTGGAAAAATTCAACAGCGATGGTAAGATTAATCTATTTAGGAAAACATCCTAAGATTATGATTTGGGGAAGATCCATTTTGGATAAGAGATTCAAAGAAGATTTAATGGGCACAACTTGTCATTTATCCATCCTTCTAGCGCCATTTTTTGATGGTCCTAGAAATATGTCAACCAAGGGGGTATCCCTCATGTGAAGTCACAATTAGACCTCACACCATTTGGAATAGGAGCCCTATCCAGATTATCAGCCCGGTTGCCATATATTTTGATAGATTTACCTTGGCTTTAGCTGTCAGCAAGAGAGAGAAGTGTGTATGTGCCTTTGTGAAAAGCAAGTAAGTGTGTCTGGTGAATGTTTAGTTACATGTGTATCAAGGTTCTTCTACTGTAGAGGGAGGAAAGGTGAGCCTCCAAGAGAGAGGTAATAGTACTACCCTAGTAGAGGTGCATATAACAAAGATAGAATTGCCTAACATGAAATAGAATAGTCCACATAGATGTGACGATTGTTACAATCATTACAACACATTTTCAACTAGATAAGCACTAAAATAATCAAAATAGTTCAACTACTTTAGTATAGGTGAAAGAAAACATGAATCATAGACACTCACAAAAAAATATTACAAATATTCACAATCCATGCATGAAATACAACGAACATCACTAGCTCGTACAGTGGAGCATTGTCACCAAGGCTTGCTCCCAAAAAGTACTGACTTTGTCTCTCTGAAGCCTTATGGGAGAATCCAATGTGAAAAGTTCCCCCTTTTTTTCTTGTACAGTGATGGTGTATATATAGCAAGTGGAGTGGTCCTTCACATCCATTGTGGCTCTTGGACAACCCTCATGATTGTTCAACTTCTCCATGACCTTTCGACTTCCTACATGACTTTTCACATTACATGAATGACTCTTGGACTTCCACTTTACATTATATTTCTCCATCATAAAATTTATATAATCCACAAAATGATGCAGGACATGATGATTCATGAAACAACATGACATGACACTAATGACATAGACTACAAGTTGATGTGGCACTGTCAAATCACTATTTATGGCTAATTTCTTTATGTCTTCTTGACAGACAGAAAATGGTCTTTTCTTTCTCCTCATCATGACTTGAAGATAAGGAGTCTTCAATGTGGTCTTGATCTTATATCTTAAGTTGCAATATTATGTTCCTTTATCTTCTTGCCTAATGATCATCAAGTTTCTTTAGCTCCATAGGTGTCTCTTAGCATGGTCTCCTTATCCATATCCTTCATCATCATCCTATCATAGCATGAAAGAATACCTGCGAATGCAATCCACTCATGACAAGACAAAATCATTTTGATAAACCCCTAATCTAACATGCTTCATGAAATCACGTCTTTGGGTTGGAACTGATGACTAGTCAACTGACTGACTCACGGATTTCGCAATTCTAGATGTCAAGGTCTGGGACTAAGGCTTCAGACTACGCAATGCGCAATTCTGGAGGCCTCGGCAGAGGGACTATGCAGTTGAGGAAATCAAGTGCTCAAGATGGAGGCTTGAGGCCTGAGACTGCATAATGCGCAGTTCTAAAGGCCTAGGCTGAGTGACCATGCATTTGAGGGACTCGAGAGGTCAAGCTTGAGGCTTGAAGTTTCCCAATGCATAATTCAGATAGGAGAATAGGCTGGTAGGTTACACAATTGAGGGGTTGAAGGGCTTAAGGTTGAGGCTTGAGCCTTAAATTTTCCCAATGCATAGTTCAAGAGGGACATAGACCAAGAGATTGTGAAGTTGCACAATTCAATAGCTCAAGGCTGAGGCTTGATACTTGAGACTGCACAGTGCATATAGAAGGCTAGCTGGAGGCAAGGATTGCACAATTTTGAAGCTCAAGGGTTGGGACTTATCACTGAGATTGCGCAATGTGCAGTTATGGAAGGAATAAATTATGTATTGTGTAGTTCCAATAGAAAAGGTTGTTGCTTGAGGACTGAGACTGCACAATGTGCACTTCAGGCTGGCTAAAGGAGGTTGAGTGGTCTGGTTGGAGAGTTTCCCAATTTGACTGAGTGTTAGTTCAATGAGAGGAAGATAAGAAAAAGTACGACTCTTAACCTGACCACACACTTATATCCCTTGACGAAACAACATGGAACATTCATAACAAATGAATAATATCATTTCCTTAATTCAACAACTTTGCGACAAACTACACCAAGTGCGACACCAAAGATACACTTTGCAGCGACCGTGATGACACTTGTGCGACAATTCTTGAAACTTTGGAAACGAGTGTGATGCATGTTTACATGGTAATACCACCTCATTTACACAAAGTTTACCCCTTGAAACCACCAAAACTAGCTTTCATGCATTGTGTGACATTCCACATGCTAAAAGATGTCATTTACTATATGAAGAGAAAAGTGAGAAAAAAAACTTGTGCGACACAAACGATAGTGAAAGTGACACATGCCATAGAAAAGATAACATGAAAATGACACTAATAATGGTGAAATAAAGTGAAACCAATAGTTGAAATCATGAAAATGACACTCACGAAAGCGAAGGTGCACAAAAGCAACAATTTGAAAAAATAACCAAAATAGAAGTATAAATGCAGCAAAAAGTGGAAGATTGTCAACAAAAGTGTGCACTGACTGTCGACATAGGTTGATTAATGCACAAGAACTGTCTTAATGGACCGTGCTATGCTTTTTCAAGCTTGCATAAAATAATGCGCTCATGAACTTTTTGTGGACTGAGCATGTGTGAGAAGGTGACTTCGACACTTACAATTCAAAAGGGAGCTCAAGAACTTAACAAAACATCGACTGACCAAGAAGTGACTACAAAATGACTGATCGTAAGATCCACAATGGACTCCAAATTTCAAGTGTAAGAAAATTTTTGGATGGTGTTTGTCGCAGTGACAACTAGTTCCTTATGCTAGTCATACAAGGGGAAAATATAATCAATATAAGTACACAAAATAAATATAATTACACCTCAAGCTTCTCTTGGGAAGAGTATTTGTAGATCCAAATGAGCTCAAGGAAAATTTCATCCTATATCTAAGTCAAATATAATGACTTGCAATGGCCATGGACAACAGGCTTACAAGAATTGAATGACAAATTGGACCTCCTCTTGATGATGGTTTCTCTCCTTACAATAACAAGGATCCCTCATCTAGGTGTATATTGGTGGCCACCTACCTATTCCACCTAAATATCCGGTCAGTTTTACCTATTTCCTTTACTATAGTAAAATTTACTATTTTTAGTAGTTTTTTGGCTCCTGAACTTCTAAAGCTGTTTTGACCCCATAAACGACATTTTTTTCAGGTCCGCAATAGGCCCATAGTTGTAGGTAGGGGCTTTCCACAAATCCTATAGTACTTGAATAGATCTTCCTAACAAGGTATTGTACGTACCAAACATAGATCATATGACCAAGTTACAATCCCAGGAAGTTAGTCACCCAACTAATCCCAACAGGATCCACAAACTCTTGGTGTTCCATCTCCTAGGGTTAGGGTATTGGTTGTTTATGGTTTCCCCTCATTGTTTAATGATAAAAAGGCCCTTGAGCCTCATTTTAATACATTTTAAAGGCATGTAATGGCCACATCTCTTCTCATAGATAACCTACCATTGGTCGAGCTAGTTTATTTCCATTATGTATGTAAGCATATTTCAATTCTTTGATGTTCATGAAATGAAGTTTTATTTTTGCTGCATCTCTATGTGTATGTTTATATCTGTGTTATGTTGTGTTCCTTCATAAGTTTGTATCAACAATATTGGAGTGGTCTTCTCTTTCTTTGTTCTTCTTTTCATGTCCCCAATGAGGTCAGGGTATAAGGAGTTAGCCAAGCAAATCCCGGTACTACTGGCCCTTTCAGCAATATTTCGTGGAGTGTGGACTGAGGTCTCACCTGAAGTAGTATGGGAGGATGCTAGAACCAGGTTTCCGCACCATGGGGATGTTTGATATGTGGTGATTGGTACGCAATCCAACCTTCGCAGTTACTGCACTACGTGCACCTACAAGCACCCCATGCCTTGTGATACTGTCTTCACGCAATTCTAACCGCAGCGTGACCCATGTTATTTACCCAAGTCTTCCTTAATTAGTCTTTGTTAGCTTATTACTTAGATTAAATTCACATAGAAGAATTTTTACTAGTACTCATCAAGTGTGCGCAGTAAATAAACTGAATAAAAGTAATGCATAACATCAAAATTGTTAGGATATTCCGACACATAGGAAATAGTTAAGTTCAACTTGGTCTAGTATAGAGTTAGGTATAGAGTTAGGTAAAGTGTGTTTCTTTACCGTTGTACATTTTGTAACTTACAATCCGACGGTCACGATATGTAGTGATCCGACGGTTCACTCTCTCCTCGGTATTACCGACACTTGATCCGTGGCTTGACACCCGATTGGTCCATGAGTTCTATTTAAAGCGCATGGAGGGTCATTGTTCGGGTAATCCGTCTATGAGAGAAAGCTTATGTAAATTTTCATTCTTTGATTAATAAATTGCCTGAAGTGGCCACGTTGGCTCAGGCTGTGGACTGTTTCCCTCTTTGAGGGTTTGAACCACGTCAAAAATACTGGTGTATTGATTTGAGATCTGGTTGTGAGCGGTGTCCTTTTGGTGTTCTTTCTGAGGAACTTACCCTGTAAATTCCTACATGGTATCAGAGCTATTTGAGGGCCGCGTCCGTTGGTGATCCAAATCTGAAGCCGGTAGAACTGCATGCGGCTGTCGTTTCCTAGATCTACTGTTTCTAACTGCTTTCGGGCCGAGAGGACTACTCTGTTGTGTTTGGAGCATCTGTTCCAATGAGGAACCCCTTTCGTTTCACGCGAAAAGGTTTCTGGTAGCCCTATCTGCGTCATTTTTAAGATCTGGAGGTATACAATGTTTATCTGCAGTTTACTGTTATTTTCTCTCTGGTTATTTTGGTTTCTGTTTATTTAGCTTTTTTTATTACCGGATCTATACCTTTCATTTCTACGTATGCTCTTTGCCTTGCGACTCTGTGCGATCTGGGCAAATCAGAAACAGAAAGGAAGTTTTTTTCTCATGCATATGCTCTTTTCCCTGCACCTTAGTGTGATCTTGGAAAATCAGAAACATTGAGAAAAATATTTAGTTTCCGGCTAAAGCTAACTTTGAGCTGTAAGGTTCGTTTTTCTTTGCATATTCGTGTTGGGTTTTGTGTTTTTGTTTTGTAGGAAAAAAGAGCTTTCTCAAGGCAAGCACACAACCCAAGGCCCCCCCCCTCTCTCTCTCTCTCTCTCTCTCAAATTTTTTGTATAGCTCAATTGGTTCAAAGCTATTTTAAGAGAGTAGAGGTCTTGGGTTCAAATCTCCATTTTGTGGGGGCGTTTTTTTTCATTCCCGCACATTCGCGCACTTTGCCGGCAACTTCAACAATTTTTTTTCAAAAAGCCATAACTTCTTCATCCGGAAGCCTTTTTCAGAGCCGTTTTTTTTAAAACAGCCTAATTTTTCGAGATCTATCCATTGGAACACTTACTTTCAGCATCTTTAGCTTCAGTTTTTTTTTAAAAATGGAAAGTCCATGCCAAGTCATTCTTGACAGCACTAACTACTTCCAATGGATAGCCTACATGGAAGATTTAATTAGAAGTAAAGGTCTCTACAGAATAGCCACAGGCCAAGAGAAGAAACCAAAAGATGAAGACAAGGCTGCAAAATGGGAAAATAGACAAGATCAAGCACGTGGTTTGATAGGGATGTCTATTTCTCCTGATCTTAGATTCCATATTGCAGAACTTGATACTCCTCATGAAGCATTGGAACAAATCACTAAAGTTTTTGGGATTAAAAATGAAATTAGAACCCATCAACTTGAAAATGAGTTGCTTACATTGGATCCTAATAATTTTTCTTGCATTGAAGATTTCTTGTCCAAATTCAAGACCCTTAGATATCTCTTGGAAGGTGTTAAGGTTAAGAAAGAAGATAGTAACCTTATTTATTCCATCCTTACTAAGTTGGGACCAGCCTACTCTGTATTTGTTTCCACCTTCCATTCTACTAGGGAAGCTTTCATATGTCAAGGAAAAGACTACAAGGCCCCTTCCTTTGACTCTTTTTGTGATTCTTTAATAAGAGAACAAGAAAAAATCTTACACCTTGGTCTTCTTAATCTTGGAAACTCTTCCAAGAAAGCGTTAGCCGCCCAGCAGCAACCAAATTCAAAGAATCCTAAGAAGTCATATCCTAAAAAGAATGGTCCTAAACCAAACAAGGGTCCTAAGCAAACTCAGCCTCAAAATGAAAGATCATTTCAGCAAAATGATAGGACCAATAAAAACAAATGGAAGAAGACTGATAGACATTGTAACTTTTGTAATCGAGATGGCCACTTAGAATCTAAATGCTTTAAGAAGATGGAAGCCTTGGAAGCCGCAATGAAGAAACATAACATGCATGTGGAGCATTCTTCAACTTCAACTTCAACTTCATCTTCAGGAATGGCACTTTCTGCATGTCGTTGTCAATCATCTCAGTCTGGTTATGCATTAAATGTATCTTCTTCTTCTCATTCTCATGAGTGGCTCATTGATTCTGGAGCCTCTTATCACATGGCCAAAAACAAAGCCATGTTTTCTTCTTTAAATGATTGTAACACCAAAAATATATATGTTGGTGATGATAGATCTCTTAATGTTGTAGGGACTGGAACTGTTCATCTAGACAATGGTCAGTTTAATGATGTATTATGTGTTCCAACCTTATCCTGCAACCTTCTATCTGTATATCAGATAACTCATTCAGGTGAAGGTAAAATTGTTGAATTTTCACCTCATGATGTTGTAATCAAGGATCTAAGAGATCCTAAACAGATTCTAGCTACTGGTATTGCTGATGATTCCACAAGGTTGTATAAGTTTCACAACTTTGGGTCATCAAATCTTCCCTCAGTATTTGTTGCTCATAATGATGAAGTGAGCAAACTTTGGCATGAGCGATTTGGTCACTTAAACTATCGCTCCCTTCAGCATCTATGTAAAGAAAATATGGTGACAGGTCTTCCTATGGTATCTTGCAGAGATGGTGTTTGTTCTGGATGTGTACTCGGAAAACATCATCGGGACAGTTTTGAAAAACGTGCCTCTTGGCACGCCTCAGCCCCTTTACAGCTTGTGCACAGTGATTTATGTGGTCCACTTCCTGTTGCTTCATTCTCTGGCTGCAAGTATTTCTTAACTTTCATTGATGATTTCTCCAGACGCACTTGGGTATACTTCTTAAAACTCAAGAGCGAAGTATTTAACACATTTTTGGCCTTCAAAGCCTTTGTTGAAAAACAATCTGGACATCAAATTCTTAAGCTAAGAACTGATAATGGTGGAGAATATGTTAAAAACACATTCATCAACTTTTGCACCGAAAATGGAATTCAAATGAAACATACTGTTCCATACACTCCACAACAAAATGGTGTAGCTGAAAGGAAAAATCGCACCTTAAAGGAAATGGCTAATTGTATGCTGCAATCTAAAGGACTCAGTCTTAGTTTTTGGGCCGAAGCAATTAATTGTGCAAATTATATAAACAATCGCACTCCTACTAAGGTTCTAAAGAATATCACTCCAGAAGAAGTTTGGAGTTCCATTAAACCAGATGTAAGTCACTTTCGTGTTTTTGGAAGTGAAGCATGGGCCCATATTCCAGATGAAAAGCATAAAGCTTTAGAACCTAAGAGTGAGAAATGTACTTTTGTTGGATATTCTGAAGATGTAAAAGGTTATAGACTTATTCCATTTAAGTCCAAAAATGTTATCATTAGAAGAGATGTAAAATTTGATGAAAATAAATCGGCCTGCGAGCCTAGTCCGGCGGATGTGCCACCTCTTCCTATCTCTTCTACTTTTGAAAACATTTCTTCTTTAGATGATGAAAGTGAGGATGACAATCCTCCCCCACCTTCTCAGGATCCTCAACTTCCAAGATGGGTCCATGCTACTCGGGATGCAGCAGGTGATCTTGCCGGTGATCCTACAGATTAGCGACGTACACGTTCTCAGTTTGAAAGAGCCTCTTCTTTACTGGCTCAAGCTCCAGTAAATCATGATCCTGACACTTTTGCAGAAGCTTCAGGCCATCCACATTGGGAAGCAGCTATGAATGAAGAATATCATTCATTGTTGGAAAATAATACATGGGATCTTGTTCCTCTACCAAAGGGACGCAAACTTGTTAGATGTAAATGGGTTTACAGAACCAAGTATGGACCAGATGGGAAAGTAGATAAACATAAAGTTCGTCTTGTTGCTAAGGGCTTTTCACAGGTTGAAGGCATTGACTACACTGAAACCTTCTCCCCTGTTGCCAAAATGAACTCTATCCGCCTTGTTCTTTCCCTTGCTGCCTCTTTAAAATGGGAAGTCCATCAGGTGGATGTTAAATCTGCCTTCTTGCATGGGGACTTGCATGAAGAAATCTATATGGAACAACCCATTGGCTTCATCCAAACAGACTCCAGCCTTGTATGTCGACTTAAGAAATCCCTTTATGGTCTCAAGCAAGCTCCTCGGGCTTGGTATGCCAAAATGGATAGCTTTCTTTTAGAATCTGGCTTTTCTAGGTGTTATTCTGACAATACTGTTTACACCAAGAAAGTGGGCAACTCTCTTATCATCCTTGTTCTTTATGTTGATGATCTTATTCTTACTGGTAGTGATCCCAACCTTATAAACCATGTGAAGTCCGGCCTTAAAAATAAATTTGAAATGACAGACTTAAGACACTTACACTATTTTCTCGGTCTTCAAGTCTTGCAATCCAAGGAGGGTATTTCCCTTTCCCAGTCCAAGTATGCTTGTGATATTCTTCGTCATTTTCACATGGAAGACTGTAAGCTAGCCCCTTCTCCCTTTCAGTCTGGAGTCAAACTTTCAGTCTCTTGTACTTCTCATGAAGTTGATGCTACCTTATACCGTCAACTTGTAGGAAAACTCTTGTATTTAACCCATACTCGTCCTGACCTTTCCTTTGCTGTTGGCCTTGTTGCTCGTTTTATGCAAAACCCCCGTGAAAGTCATTGGAAAGCAGCTAAAAGAATACTTTGTTATGTTCGAGGTACAATACAATTTGGGATTCATTACAGTGCCAAAGCAGCTCCTCTATTAGTTGGTTTCACTGATTCTGATTGGGCTGGTGACCCTGATGATCGGAAGTCTACTGCCGGTTATGTCTTCACTCTTGGTTCAGGACCTATTACATGGGCTTGTAAGAAACAGGCTGCCATTTCTCTTTCATCAGCAGAAGCAGAGTATCATGGTGCCGTGGAAGCTAGTAAGGAAGCCTTGTGGCTTCGTCAGATCCTATCAGAGTTTGGCTTTGAGCAGCAGCATCCAACCACACTTTGGTGTGATAATCAAAGTGCCATTCAGCTATGCAAAGATCCAGTCCAGCATCAACGCAGCAAACACATTGAACTACACATGCACTTCATCAGAAAGCTCATTCATGACCATTCTTGAAGTGCAATATTGTTCAACAGATGATCAGGTTGCAGACATCTTCACAAAGGCTCTCACAGAGGCGAAGTTCACTAAACTTCGATATATGCTTGGAGTTCAGGAAGTTGTCACTAAGTGGGGATAGGCTCTAGTGCCTCCTTCCTTCTCCTATTGTGTCATATTTGTAAATCCTTCAATCCTATCCCAAGTTGTTCTTAAGGGGGGATGTTAGGATATTCCGACACATAGGAAATAGTTAAGTTCAACTTGGTCTAGTATAGAGTTAGGTATAGAGTTAGGTAAAGTGTGTTTCTTTACCGTTGTACATTTTGTAACTTACAATCCGACGGTCACGATATGTAGTGATCCGACGGTTCACTCTCTCCTCGGTATTACCAACACTTGATCCGTGGCTTGACACCCGATTGGTCCATGAGTTCTATTTAAAGCGCATGGAGGGTCATTGTTCGGGTAATCCGTCTATGAGAGAAAGCTTATGTAAATTTTCATTCTTTGATTAATAAATTGCCTGAAGTGGCCACGTTGGCTCAGGCCGTGGACTGTTTCTCTCTTTGAGGGTTTTAACCACGTCAAAAATACTGGTGTATTGATTTGAGATCTGGTTGTGAGCGGTGTCCTTTTGGTGTTCTTTCTGAGGAACTTACCCTGTAAATTCCTACAAAAATACAGATTCAAGAACAGATGCACAAAGTAAACTTCTCTTTATAACTTTCAATTCCAAGTGCAAACCCGACTCCGCCCTACGCACTCAGCTGCAAGGGTCCACACACTCAGCTGCAGACTCTACTAGGCCTCTGCGCACTCATCTGCAGAGCCTCTTCCTACTACTACGACCCAATACACTTCAACTTTCACTCTATGCCCTAACCATGCCTTCGCATCTCTATCTCTCCTAAGATATCTTTACACTTAAAGCCTCGCTCTATTTATAAAATCCCATGGTCCGCAGACCATGGTTAGGCTGATGCATCTTTACATTAAATTACAATTCTTAGGGTGAACAACCCTATGACTTGATTATACAATTCGCGCTCCGTGCCCGTACTTCATGGAGTTCTACACCATCTTTGACCAAAACTTGGGCTTTGAGCCCCAAAACCTAGTACAGGGGATCCCATGCCCAACACTGCAAGCTATAGAAATTGTTAGAGATAACAAGCAACACCAAAATACTCTCCCCCTTTGACATCAAGGGCAAAGGGCGGAACAATATATCCTCCCCCTTGATATCAAGAGCAAAGGGCTGACCAAAATGAAGACTTTCATATTTGAATAGCTGAATATAAACATTGATCATGCTCCCCCTATGCACATGCTAAATTCTCTGATTGAACTCACCCTTTTTTTATGCCGAGATGAACTATATCATCCATGCTCCCCCTAAGCACATGCAAAGTCTGTAAATATTTTCCAAAAGAATAACATGACTCTATAACTCAACTAAGTGATTTTGGCCTTCCTATCACTAATGAACCATACATAGATCAATCTCCCAACCAAGTGGGGATATACCTAATTTGACTCATCCTCCCAACCAAGTGGGGATATACCTAATTTGACTCATCCTCCCAACCAAGTGGGGATATACCAATTTATACATGACTGAAATATAGTAATTATTACATCATCCTTCCCATGCATAGTGGGGGTACAAATTACATCATGTGACCAAAAAGGACTCATCAAAAGACTATGACAGACAAAGACAAATTATTACATCATGGGTCTTTATATGACCTTTACATCAAATTATATGCATGACATTTATAACAGGGACCAAATATCTAAACAAGACCATGATAGGTATTAGCAACTATCATACATCACGTATGATCCACACCATAAGCATCTGTCAACAGCATCGAGACCAGCAACCTGTATATGTTCATCATTAGTTCCCAAGATATGATAGTGTAAATATCATCAATCTGTGACAAAGTATGCTGCATATAGATATCAACTCATCCTCTTGATCTCATCAAGATCAACTTGCTTCATTTCCTTAGTAAAAGGAGCCTTATCATCACCTTCCATGAATCAACTAAGTATATGTCATATCTCTAAGCAATAGCACAAAATAATTTACATCATATCATATGTATGTGAAAACACCATAGTCATCATCTATGATCATAACATCATCATCAAGAACTGCATGATATTTCCACAAAAACCTTCAATATATCAACCATGTATCATCACTAGGGAACATCCCACATTCGATAAACATCAACCATGATATTCAACATATGTGAGTATCAACCTATCATCTTAATGTAAGAACTCATCATCATTATGTGACTAAGTAAGCCATGTCTTCAAATATCCATGTCTTCAAATAGCTATGTCTTCATGCGACCTGCAATAACACCATTCTCTTGGCCAACCAACAATATTTATCAATATGCAACTTAAGTAATCATCCATGTATCCAACATAATGTTTATCCATCAATTATGTATCTAGTAAACCATGAGTGCATGGTCATTTGTCCAGCTTTCTTGATACCATCAACAACAACAATCCTCAACAATGTGAGAGCCAAGAACTATAGGAATCCTGAATCATAACTACACCATATGCATCTTTGAAGGCATGATGACACCAGAATAAAAGAAATGAGTGGCTTATCATCAAATAATGAAGTTGTGTACTCAAGCTTTGTACTTCTCCTTGTCCTTATGAAGATCACCATGTAAGCAACATATATGTACTGTATATATCATCAAAAAGTCATCCACAATCATCCATAAACCTAATCTAAATAACAACTATGTAACCCCAAGAAATACAAGTATCATCTGAGATTTCATCATGGGCAACTCATAATCGTCACATAGCAAGATGTATCATTTAAACACTTTAGCCACATAAGCATCATCATCATTGATTAGGTACCAAAGACTTCTAAACATAATGCCAACAATGCTTTATTAGAAGCATAGCATGTTCCCCTAAACCTGTTCCACCTATTCACTGTCAGATCTGATCATTGCATATATCAATAAGATGTATTTGTTAGGGCCTAAATCTACCTCAGGCTAAGAAAGGCAGGTCTATGGTAACATCAAACCACGCTTAACCTGGTAGATAGCCCTACCAGGTCCGGAGAGGGCTCTCTCCTGGTTAATCTCGGAAAAATGTGGCTAATAAAGTTTGAGATGATTGATGTAAGGACTGATTTTAGGCTAGATATGTGTTCAGAAAAGTTTGATTGAATTTGATGATGTTTTGTTGGCTCAAATGTGAAAGGCAGATTTGGGTCCAGGGAATGGACACAGTCTTGCAGAGATCTCTATGGGGCGAGGTAGGCAAATGGTTTAGTACTTTGAAATAAGTGAGATGGAGAGTCTTAAGACTGGTGAGGAGTTGGAGAGGGCATGAAAGTCTCAGGGATCCTCTTCAAACAGCTGAAAACATAAATAACTAAACAAACCCAAGGTAGAGCACTACAAACATCAATGAATTCTACCTTTATCCTTGTTTCATTTAGTTAAGATGAACATAGAGAGATGATGGCATACATAAACACATGTAAACTTGCATTGCAAAAGGAAAAAAAAATACCAAATCAAGTTGCCACAAGAATCCCATAAAGTGTTGCAAACCCTCGTCTATTCCTTTGCCAAACTGTAGAGATGAATGTACAATGCTGCTCAAGGATTTTACAAAAGTCCAACCTTCTGCCAAATTCCAACTCCTACACTATGAAATTCATAAAATATGTACATTTTCTCATCCTTGTACTAAGGGAATTGAGCTCAACCATTTTCTTCAAAATAGAATCAGTTACATTAAACTTGGGCCGAATTTCTGAAAATAGGTGTTGAAGATGAACTCGTATCTCCTAAACCATAGCACCCGTTACAAAACTAAAAGAGGTTTTTGTAGATAAGGTCATTTTGGAGAAAAAACTCTCTAAAATTGTGGAAATACATTTTCAGTTGCTCGCAATCTGTTCCACAAAATCATCTCTAAAACAGAAAATCATTAAAAATTTAAATCTGTGAAAATGAGCTGTAAAGACCTAGTCACGTATCCTAATTCGTGACACCAGGGAATAAACTGAAAGATGTTTTTGTTATATGGTTCATGGTTAACAAAAACCTCCTTGGGTTTTTCAAAATTACTTTCCATCTGTTGTAAAATGGCACCGTACTAAAATGACTAAAATAGTAAAAAATATGGAAAATTTGCTTTGTTTTAATGTAGGCTCCAAATATCACTGTATATCTCCCACATAGTAGCACCTGTGCATAAAATGAAGGATTTTTTTGTTATTTGGTATGTGATGAACAAAAATCTCTTTCATTTTTTGAAAAATTCCTTAGCATTATTTCAGAAACTGATTTTGTACTAAACTTGTCATTGTGTGCAGCAACTGACCTCAAAACATGTATAACTGAGAATCACTCATTCATTTCGATCATATCTTCTAATCCGGGAGCTGGTTATGGGTGTGTGATATACCGTTGGAAATATTTTTCCGAGATTCTTCTGATGGACACACTTGTGACATGTTTTGTGTTGAACATCATGTGCAAAACATCTAACAAAAATAGACATAGTAAGAGCTCATGTTGATCCCTGGTGATAAGCTGCGAAGGCTAGAACTAACATCGGATCCATTAGGGATGGCAGCTCCTTGGAGGTGTCAAGAACACCGTATACCAAGTGCCTCATCCATTGGGCATGGATTGAAACAACTGTAAACCCAAAACAACTCATACCAATCCAAAAACATATACATATTGCAACATGTACATAAACAAATACCGAAAACTGAAATGTTGCCTTGGGAAACTTATTTATGTACAAATCTAACCCACTTTGCTGAAAAATTGATAGATCAAGTAATGTTGTAATGCCATATCAACCAATCAAGTAACTGTGACAAGGATGTTGCTTGAAAGTGCTTTAACTAGGACACAAATGTAAATGTTGACAACCATACATGCACATAACGAGTCTGGTTATGTAAAAGACAATTTGATCTATCATTCAAACTAAAAAAAATTTCCATGTACATTGCAATAGGATCGAAAAAAATAGATTCTATTTGCTGCCCCAACTCCTCAATACATGCTTCCACCTGCAAACTGTCAATGCAAACATCCACAGGAAGCTCTATTGTTTATTTTTTTGAAGGAGGGAGAGTTTCCAAGAACTTTTTGGGATCTCAGAATTCATATGATTGGATCTGATCATTTAAATATTGAATCTCCTTCTCAATTTTTTCAACAACTAACTCAAAGAAACCAGTTTTAGCTTTAGGAGGAAACTTCGGAGATCTCAAAAATTGAAGCACAACAATGAAAAATACTTCATCAATTTCAATATCCACTAACTGATCTCTAACTTCTTTTAAAACTTCACAAAGCGTAGGGTTTGCCACATACCCTACCATTTTATTTTAGTGCATGAACGGATCAGTGAGCGCTGGAATCTCTGGATTGAGTTGGAGTCGCCAGGTGAATGTTTCAGCCTTCATATGTGTCTGACTACTGTCCACCATCAGCAATCAGATCTGCAACTTGAATGATCTTTCCCGGAGAAGATCTGTCACCTCTTCCCCAGTTTAATGTACTGGGGAAATTCGAAAGTCAGATGTTCATTTCATAAACTGGACTAGAGATTTACTGAAGCACTATTCATCTACTTATGCAGTCACAAAGCAAGTGCAGTTCGAAGGCTACCTGGCTAACTTTAGGCTCCGTCTATAGTTTATAAAGCAAAGAACACTAACAAACAAATAAAATTTTCTTCCCCAGTATGGTCGCCACTATGTTAGGGCCTAAATCTACCTCAAGCTGAGAAAGGCAGGTTTAGGGTAACATCAAACCACACTTAACCTGGTGGCTAGCCCTACCAGGTCAGGATAGGGCTCTCTCCTAGTCAATCTCGAAAAAATGTAGCTAATAAAGCTTGAGATGGCTGATGTAAGGACTGATTTTAGGCTAGGTATGTGTTTAGAAAATTTTGATTAAATTTCATGATGTTTTGTTGGCTCAAATGTGAAAGGTAGATTTGGGTCCAGGGAATGGACATAGTCTTGCAGAGATCTCTATGGAGCGAGGTAGGAAAATGGTTTAGTACTTTGAAATAAGTGAGATGGAGAGTCTTAAGACTAGTGAGGAGTTGGAGAGGGCATGAAAGTCTCAGGGATCCTCTTCAAACAGCCGAAAACATAAATAACTAAACAAACCCAAGGTAGAGCACTACAAACATCAATGAATTCTTCCTTTATCCTTGTTTCATTTAGTTAATATGAATAGAGAGAGATGATGGCATACATAAACATATGTAAACTTGCATTACAAAAGGAAAAACAATACCAAATCAAGTTGCCACAAGAATCCCATTAAGTGCTGCAAACCCTCGTCTATTCCTTTACCAAACTGCAGAGATGAATGTACAATGTTGCTCAAGGCTTTCACAAAAGTCCAACCTTCTGCCAAATTCCAACCCATACACTATGAAATTCATAAAATATATACATTTTCTTATCCCTGTACTAAGGGAATTGAGCTCAACCATTTTCTTCAAAATAGAATCAGTTACATTAAACTTGGGCCAAATTTCTGAAAATAGGTGTTGAAGATGAACTCGTATCTCCTAAACCATAGCACCTGTTACAAAAATAAAAGAGGTTTTTGTAGATATGGTCATGTTGGATAAAAAAATCTCTCAAAATTGGGAAATGATTTTCTAGTTGCTCGCAATTTGTTCCACAAAATTATCTCTAAAACAGAAAATCATTAAAAATTTAAATCTGTGAAAATGAGCTGTAAAGATCTAGTCACATATCCCAATTCGTGACACCTGTGAATAAAATGAAAGAGGTTTTTGTTATATGGCTTGTGGTTAACAAAAAATTCCTTTGGTTTTGCAAAATTACTTTCCATCTGTTGTAAAATGGCACCGCACTAAAATGACTAAAACAGTAAAAAATATGAAAAATTTGCTTTGTTTTAATGTAGGCTCCAAATATCACTATATATCTCCCACATAGTATCACCTGTGCATAAACTGAAGGAGGCTTTTGTTATTTGGTATGTGATGAAAAAAAACCTCTTTCACTTTTGAAAAATTCCTTACCATTATTTCAGAAACTGATTTTGTACTAAACTTGTCATTGTGTGTAGCAACTGACCTCAAAACATGCATAACCAAGAATCATTCATTCATTTCGATCATATCTTCTAATACGGGAGCCAGTTATGGGAGTGTGATATACCGTTAGAAATATTTTTTTGAGCTTCTTCTGATGGACACACTTGTGACATGTTTTGTGTTGAACATCATGTGCAAAACATCTAACAAAAATAGACATAGTCAAAGCTCATGTTGATCCCTGGTGACAGGCTACGAAGACTGGAACTAACAGTATCAAGGCATCATCATCAATCAGATATACATCAAGTTATCAAAAACTTGTGAGGATCAAAAGCACTTCTAAATAACATCCATAGACTGTAGTCATCTATCATCATGACATAACAGACAACTGATAATTGTCTGAATCATATCAAATCAGTTTTTCTGAGTCTGTCCCACTGCATTTTTCCTCAAACCACATATACGCAACTGTGAAGCTTCTAACTCACGTGTATATATGACTTGTCCTCATGAAACTTGTGTACGTGATTTAGAACATTGAAGTTTCACACTTTCAGGTACCCTTGAGTCTGTTATGTCTGTACACTGTGCCATGTCACATTTTTCTAACTGTACTTCCTTCTTCTTCCATATCTTCGAGTGTGATGATGTTTTCTCCTTTTGGTATGGTGCCCAAAATTTTCTCCTGCATTCGTTTGCTATATGTCCTAACTTGTCACATGCATAACATCTTACATGTTTCATATTCCTTCTATAGAAGTCAATGGCTTTGTGACCAAACATATTGCAAGAAAAACAATATCCCTTAAAGTACCTGGAAGCTAATTATCTTTCTGCATGACAGTCTTAAACCATTATACTTCTGTATATTGCTACAACATGTCCAAAATTATGACATATAAAACATTCAACATTATTCATTTGAGGAAATAACCGATTATTACTTCCATAGTTAGGAGTAAAAGAATTTCTTTGAAGAATTTCTTTCCTTGGTTGTTGATGGTATTGACCTCTCATCTCCTTGTTGAGAATTTCAGATTTTTCATTAGAGTTCCTTGCCTCACCTTGTGAGCTAGATTCAATTTCAATAGATTCATAAAAACCAAGACTAGTTTTGATGGCAGGATACCTTTGACTACTAAGAATATCATCCAAAATCTTAGTACAATCTTGAAATCATAAAATCTTATCCTTTTATTTTAATTTACCTTTTAGGATATTTACCTCAACCTGATACTGCTCTTCCTTTTCAAGATACTGCTTCTTCATGATTTCTTCAGCTTTTCTTCCTTCTTCCACTTGTTGCCTTAATTCAAGAACTTCGTTTTCTTGTTCTTCAAGAGCTTGGAGTAGTTCTTCATTCTGCTTATTTGATTTTTCAAGATCTTCTTTTAGAGAGAGGATCTTAGCTTCAAGGCTTTCATAGTAACTAGATCTATATATAAGTTTCTTGATTGTTGTGCTCCTTTTATTTACTTCATTTCTTAATGATGTCACTGCATCTTGTAGCTTTTGACATTGATCTTCCTTTTCCTTGTACTGCTTCCTTACTTTGTTTCCTTCCTCCAGTTGATATTTTAGTCTAGTAGCTTCTTCTTTGAAGGCACACTCCCTTTTGTCCAATAGATCTTGTTGATCTCTAATTTTGTCTGTGAGTTTTTTAAATTCTTCCTCTATTTGATATCTTTCTCTTTCACCCATAAGAGCAAATTCAGTTGTTTTGCTGTCACTTTCATCATCTTCAAATGAACAAAGAAATGTATCACCAGAGGATAACAAATCCATACCTGATAGTTCTTTTGCTTTTTCATATTCATTCTGTGTTGATTCTGAATCTGAAGAGTTGCTTCCACATAATCCCCAATCGTCTCTCCCACTGTCACAGTTCCTTTGAGATGCCTTCTTCTTTTGAGGTGCTTTCTTCTTTCCCATTTTTTCTACGAATCTCCTTCAAGTGATCAAGATTCTGCCAAAGGACCTGCTCTGATACCAATTGTTGGAAATAATACTGAGAGGGGGGGTGAATCAGTGTTATCTGATCAATAACTTTTTCATTTCCATAATTAGATTTATATATGTTACTTCAGTGAACGGAACTCACATGTGCACTCAATTGTTATTAAGGCAACCGGCATATATCTAGTGAACTTATGATTTAGTTAATTCATCATATGTTGATCTTTAATTTGTGCATCATTACTTTATTAAATGTTAAACAGTAACCATGTGCAGTTAATAACAGAATGAACCATCACTCATAAGCAATACACATGAACACCAAGATTTAAGGTGGAAATCCAATTTGGGTGAAAACCACCTGCTGTTGTCATCTCTGTCTTATTTTAATAATAATAAAGTCTGTTTACAATATTGTACTGGTGCAGACTCATACCAGTACGAATGCTTCTACCTGTAAAAGTTTTCAACCTTCTCTCATTCTCCAGCTTCTACTGGAAGGAAGCTACAACCCCTTAGCTCTTGTACTAGCCAATATGTTTACTAGTACATAGGCATCGGCCTACAGAAGACTACGAACTTCTTTCTTCCTCTAGGGACCACATTTCATAAATTTTCAAACTAGATGCTCCTGGTACACAACAATACACATGAAGGCCTCGTTTCATCCAATTTTCATACTAGACCCATCAACAACATTGAAGCTTAGAATTAATCACCATTGCAATACAACCATCAACTACATCTGCATCAACCAATCACTGAAACTCAATCATCACTCTCTAAATCAACCAAACTCAATCAATCACTGACAACCTCTGAACCTCTGACACAACTGAATCAACCATTCATTCATACTTAATCAACTTCAACAAATCAACTGGAACAGATAGATCACTGTAACCAGTACATAGATCTGAACCCAAAACACTGCATCATCATTCAGAACCAGCTGTAACCTCAAAACCATGCATCAGAGTGTATACGCAACTTGGAAGAGCCGAACTAGTGTGTATACACAACTTCACCAAAGCGAACCAGCGTATAGATCTGCAAATACTTACTTATAACTTCGCTGCACTTCCTGACTTCAGACATACCTAGATCATCACATATAAAGGATAAAACATGTGTTAGCAATCATATCTAGCCCATCATATCACATAATGATAAGTCATTATGATCCTGATCCATCATTAGATCTCATCCATCATCACTGAAGTAAATCACAATCAATCAATCTGAACATTCAGAACACTGTCACCAAAATGAAGTAACTAGAACATAAAGCAAAACCCAGAACTCTGCATCAACAACCAGAACCAACTGTAACTTCAAACATCATAGTTCATAAGGTATACACTACTTCGACGTGTCGAACCAGCATGTATACGCGCTTTTACGAAAGTGAAACAACATACATATTTGCAAAGACTAACGTAGACATTCCAGACTTTAGCCATATCCAGATCATATCATTTATAGAATAAAACATGCATCAGTATTCAGATCTAGACTGTCCATGAGAAAATTGCAAAATGATAATACATTTAAGGCTTTATGATCCCGATCCATCAACCATTATCAACCACATAGGTGCATCCTTAGATCAGATCAAGCAAAGCATCAGAAGCTCATAACCTGTATATATGATCTAACACTTCAGAAGATATTCAATACTTGCACACTCTGGCCTAATGATCTTCTCCTCCTTATATAGTTTTAGGCCTTTCTCAATACCTTGGACCAAAACCACTTAGGACCAATACCTTGGACCAAATACCTAGGGTCAATACCTTGGACCAAATACCTAGGGTCAATACCTCGAACCAAATACCTTGGATCAATACCTTGGACCAAAATAACTTGGACTAAATACCTCGAACCAAAACCTTGTTTTTCCAACATGTATGCACCTTTCCTCTTATGAAAGTGCATGTATATGTATACGCTCTTTTTGTTCTGTTAATCCGTGTGGATATGCTCTTTTTCTACATTGAACCCACGTATACAACTTAACATACCTGAAAATGTCCTTTTTATTCAACTTCTTGATTCTGATCTGTAGTCCTTTGTTCCTTCATCCTATTCTTTTGTATCATTACTTTGTTCCCTCTGAATAGACCTGTTATAATGTGATTTTCCTTCTAAACTAATTCCTTTGAACTGCCCTGCATTTTTTCATGTCTGTAAACACAGCTATCATGCATTTTGTCACATCTAATATCTCTCCTATAGATTCATCTAGATACATCTAGTTACCATATACAAGTGAGTTGTTCTGTTATAAGTGGGTTGCCATCAAGTACAACACATGCATCATAATGCCAACACTCAAAATATCGCTCAAAGAAGCCCTCAAGTGACAAAGGAAGTTGAACATGGAAAATTGTTCCCAAATCATTCGGTGACTACCCACAGACGACACATCTTGATCCAACAGCCACTCTAGAGGCACCACTCCCCTTTAAGGTACAAGTCAAATTGGACATTCACATATTTGAAGGCGAGATAAATGCAAACATCATAGATAGGTGGTTAAATCTATTGGATGGATATTTTTTGGTTCATGACTTTTCTAATCGAGAAAATATTACTTTTTCACTCCTCAAAGTCACCCCCCATGTTAAGGACTGGTGGGAAACCTATTGTGAATAAAAGGATGAGAGGGAACCCTCACTATTTTCAGTTGCGCCCACTTGAAATTGTTTCGGATATTCCATCAAGGAATTATATTACCCGGCCAGGAGATATCAAGGTAAATACATAAAGTGGACCACGCTGTGGCAGGGAAGGGACCAAGATCTATCGAAGTTCACAAAAAAATTTCATACCCTTCGCACGAAGTTGGGTATCAAGGATTCTAAGTGACATTTGGTACTCAAGTACTATGACTATCTACAAAAATACATCCATTATGAGATGGAGTTCTTGGGCATCTCCTCTCTTGGTGTTTCCTATTAATACACTATCAAGGTTGAGCAGAAATTTAAATAGAAGAAGCGAGACTTTGGATATACAAATCTGAATCAATGGAAAGGCACTCCCAAACCACATAACAAAGGACAAAGCCAAGGTAGGGTGACCCAGGATAACTCACTGAAGCCGCAAGCAAAGAATAACACCACAAATAGAAAGAAGGACATAGGAAAATGGTGTGAGTTAAATAAGAGTCCCACTCATAACACAATTGAGTGTCGAGCCAAGAAGTCACTGGTGGTCAAGATGAAGGCTTCCGAATCAAATGCATGTTATGACTTTGCATCAGAAACCGATAAGGGGAATGACTAAGGGAAGAATATTATTGATGCAAAGTCGAGTTCCACCATTTCCACCACAAAGATCCAAAATATTGAGCTCGAAGATCCAGAGGAGGGGGAACGGCTCTTCCACTCATAGATGTGGGTGAAGGATTCTCTTATGCAGTTCATTTTCAATGACAAAAGCCAAAAGAAATTCATTTCACTAGAGGTCATGAAGCAGTTGAGCCTACCGACCACACCACACCCGTAGTCGTACACCATTAGGTGTCTTCACCAAGGTCGATACCTCTTCATCAACCAATAGTGTCGCCTTCCCTACAACATCAAGCCCTTCATAGATGAGGTACTATGTGATGTTTCTCCTATTGAAATTTGTGATGTATTATTAGGCCAAACATACTTTTGGAAGTGTCATGTTGTGTATGATTCTAGGCCTCACATTGTTACTATTATTTTTTGAAATAAGTTATACAGGATACCAAAGGTAACACCGCCTACCACCATAACTTTGATCTCTGTGAAGAAATACAGTAAGATCATTTTCAAAACCGAGAAATTTATCTTCCTTATGATTTTCACTCAAGACAAGAAGAATATTGTGGCCACATCCATGACCTCTAGAAAGGGCTCCTTCGCACAACAACATCAGATGGGTAAGGTCATGGAGGAGTACAGGGAAATCTTTGCCTCAACCACAAGGGCACCCTTACACTATTAGGTTAAGCACTCCATTGATCTAATCTCAGATGCAATTCTACTTAACGGAATGATCTATCGATGCTCTATTCTAGATAATGATGAAATCAAGAGGCAGATTTAGAAATTGATGAAAAAAGGGCACATCAATCCAAGTTCATCACCTTATGGGAGTCTGATCGTGTTGGTACAGAAGAAGGATGGGACCTCGAGACTTTGTATTAACTATTGGGCATTGAAAAAGATCATTGCCTAGATTAGGTATCCGATCCCATAGATTCATGACCTTCTATACCAGCTCAAGGGGGGAAAATATTTCAGAAAGATTTACTTGAAGTCTGGTTATCACCAGATACCAATCAAACCCTTTGATGTATTGAAGACTACCTTCAAATCTAAGGAGGGCCTTTTCGAATGGTTGGTCATGCCTTTTGGGTTGATGAATGTGCTTGAAACCTTCATGAGGATGATGGATGACATCTTGCGGAAATTCACCGAATCATTCATGGTAGTGTATTTCGACGACATCCTGATCCTCAGCCAGAGTTTGGAACAGAACCTTCACCATATTCGACAAGTCCTCCAGACCCTGCGTTAACCCAAATTGTGTGCCAATTTTGAGAAATTCACTTTTGGTATGACCTAGGTTCAATATCTGGGGTACATAATTAATGAATGAGGTGTGCATGTGGACCTAGACAAGATACAAGTTATTCAAGATTGGCCAACCCCGACCATTCTAACAAATCTCCGTAGCTTTCTAGCTCTTCCCAATTTCTACCACATGTTCATGTTGGGTTTCTATCATATCACTTGGCCTTTGAGTTAAGTCACCAAGGGCAGAGCGAAAGAAAATTTATTTTGGTTTGAATCCCAACATAAGGCGTTTACAGAGTTGAAGCATCTCCTCTGCTTTGCACCAATGCTCATATTACTAGACTTGCAACAAAAATTTGAGATTGAGACAGATGCCTCTGACTATGCTATTGGTGTAGTTCTTACTTAGCATGGACATTTGGTGCCATATCATAGTGAGACACTTTCAGACACAGGATGAAAGTATCCCATATATGACAAAGAAAGGTATTCAATTATGCAGACCTACCGACAATGGAAGAATTACATTCTGGGGAAGAAAACGATCACCCACATAGACCACCGACCCATACAGTTCATATAGACACAAGGAAAGTTACAGAACGATCGCCATTAGAAATGGTACACATATCTGCAATAGTTCTATTTGAATATTAAGTACAAGAAGGGCAACATAATTAAAGTTGCAGAATACCTCAGTCAACAGCCTCAACTCCATATCATCCACAATCCAATGGACAAGTTGAATCTACCGATAAAGTAATTGAAGTAATTCTTACCAAGACTATGCATCTGCATAGAAGGGATTGAGAAGAAAAGATTCCAGAAGCTTTATGGGCATACCATACCACATGGAGAAATACAACTGGACACAATCCTTATGAACTTGTTTATGGAAAGCAAGTCCTGTTTCCTATTGAGTTCCAGATAAAGACTTTTAAAACAACAACCAAATTGGGTCTTGATCTATCAGAAGTCCAAAGACAAAGAATGGAGCAATTGAATGAACTTGATGAGATACGACGGGATGATATTCATAGAACCAATATAGTCCAACAACAAAGATTCAGGTGGCAAGATAATTTTATCAAAGAAAGTAAATTTTAGCATAGTGATTGGCCATTGCTTTTTGATTTAAAATTTAAATATTTTCAAGGAATTTTTCAAACTCATTGGCTTGGTCCTTATGAGATTGAAACTCTCTTTGATAATGGAGCAGTCAAAATCATAACCATTGATGAAGAAAAAGTAACATTCCTTGTAAATGGTCATAGATTACAAATATATCATAAACCATTAACAAGGGAAGAATTCATAAGAAATCTGCAAGATAATCTTGATTTGAAGTTGGTCAAGGAAGATTCTTCTTCCTCTCCAACTTAGCCTTCTAATTTATTTTTCGAAATGAAAAATAAAATATATTAAAAAAATGAATAATAATAATAATAATAATAATAATTGTATAAACATGAAAACCAACATTGTTGGCATGTTTATAAAGAAAATCCAGGCTGAAAACCAAGAGTTCTTGGCAACTTAGATTTTATTTTCCCTATTCTAGTCCCATTTTATTTTTAACCCTCTTTTATCTATTGAAAAATAAAGTAGCTACGGAATTTTCAACAATCTGCAGCTCTAATAGAATTCTGCAACTAACTTGACAGATTACGACTAGGGAAAATGAAGATCATCACAGAAGCAAATTCAATGAAGATTGCAGGTGAAGAAACCTAACAACCTACAAAAGAAAAATCAAAATTAGTAAGAAAAAGGATCTAAGGTATGTAAATATTAAGTTATATAATAAAGGTAAAACATTTGAGTTATGAAATAAAAGATGAGTAACTATTGTACTGCCACACTGAATAATGATTATTCTTATACTCTCACATGACTTTGGTTTTAATAGAAATATCTATGTCTTGTCAACCAAGTTGGCCATGAAACTTGATATAATTTGAAATTCGCCTTCTCCTCTCCATTCATCATTCCACTTCATGCGCAATACTTCCATTTACCATTTCTCTCAGCCCTATTTCATTGCCAATACTACCCTCACCTAAACTCCGTTTCACTCCATACTCGAATTCCTTCCACTCCTTAACCATTTCGAAAGAGAATTGCGGGTTAAGCTTATCTAACATGGGGGTCATTGTAAGATCAGAGCCAAATGGGGTTAAGTTTCTTGAAGGATACCCATAGGTCAGACAATTGTTGCAATAGACATGGTGGCTAGAATTTGTGGAGAAATTTGATGGGCACGAGAAAGAGGTGACAAAATATTTCGCTAGGGAATACGATGGAATTGAAGCAAAAATTGGGGATGTGAAGTTGTTTTTCACAGAGTCTTTAATAGTAGAAGCTATCGGATTACCAAGAATCAGAGAGAGTTGGTTCAAGAACAAAAAAATTGAAGAGAAATAATGGAAAATTTTCCTCAAGAATCCAGGTATGGATACTTTTGTGTTTAAAAAGGGAATACCAGTCACAACTTTGAAAAATAAGTGGAGGAATTTTCTATTGATCATTCAAAATTTTATAACTTGTGAAGGAAGATTCGGTAACATGTTCTTTTATCATGCATGTTTAATGATGAATTTTCTTGATGGGAATGAAATTAACCTACCATATTTCCTACTTCGTAGCTTAAGAAAGATGGTTGGTAATATTCAAAGGAAGATACAATCTATAGAGAATGCCCTATACCATCACGGCCTAGTGAAAATCCTGATTGAGGCCCATTTGAGAAACATAGGAGATAATTGGGAAGATTTCTTAATTAGAAATAATTTTAAGGAAGCAGAAAAAGAAGAGCCTATCGGTAAGACCAGGAAGAGTAGAAGAAAATTGTTCTCAAACCCTAAAGAAAAATCACTTGCACAAGAAACACAACAAGAGCAATACTCTGATGATGAAACCCATCTTATAAATATGTTATAAACTGTTAAACAAAAAAATGTTAGGAGAAAGGTAACTAACAATAAAAGGGAAAGTTCATCAAAAGAAGAAACAAAGCAAGAAGAAGTTAAAAAGTGTCCCCAAAATATTGAAAAAACACCATCAATTATAATAAAAAGTGCAAGGCTCAACAAAACAATGCATGATTAGTCTCAACAATCTCCAGGATTTATCAATTTAGAAGAACATGAACTAAGAGTTCCATCACCAAGAATTCCATCACCAATCTCCAATCCAGCTAGAAGAATTGCAGAGATTGATCTTGTCCAGCAGGAAATTTATGATTATATAGAGTCTTTGGAAAGAAAAGCTATAGGTAAAGTTGTTGCATCATCCCCAAACCAAGAATAAAATGAAGGAATTCATTCTAATATTTCAGGAGAACTCCAATTTGAAGACACCCTCAAGCAAGAAATTTATGAATTGGAAATCTTAAATACACATTTGAAGAAGGAGAATGAAACAATAAAGGCACAAAATGAAATCTAGAGAACTCAAAATGACAACATCCTACTACATATTGGTAGGGAAAATTTTAGGGGCTAATATTCATAGGTGGGTTAATTTTATATGTTTTTTCCAAAAAAAAATATTCACCAATTTCCATTTTTCTTAAAAATGATTCACCCAAATTTTATATCATAAAATTATTTTACCTTAGAAAATGCCAAATTTTTATAGAGACTATATAAAATAATTATAAATATGAATATTTTTACAAACATATTGCTAAACATTTTATAGTTTGCATGTTAGGGACTAGTAAGATTCACCAAGGTTTCTAAACTTTAAGATAAACTTCCATCCTTAAAATGTTCCCTACATCTTGGTTTATTGTATAAGAAAATAAGAAATTCACAACTAAAAAAAAAATTCTTAAGAGGAATATTATGAGTCTGAAACACAGAATTTTGATGAAGAAACTGAGGATGACAGTCACCATTTAGAAATAAAGAAGGACTAACTTGGATGTTCTTGCTCAGGTATCTGAAGAAACTCACTGACAGAAAATAATCACAAATTTTGAAATTTTTCATGAGGAAATGCAATGTCTTCCATGTGGGGGAATGTTGAACCCCAAAATTTCCTCTTTTTGACAACCTTCTTATACCCCATTCTCCCCTTTTTGACCTTCATAACTCTAGTTTGGGTATTAGTTTACAAGGTTTATGGCATATCAGGGACATAATCATCTTCTATTTCATAAATGTCATTTTTATTTATTATTTAACTCAATATTTACCTGAGCTACTGAATTACAATGATTTTGCAACTAATGTATGATTCTACAGCCAACTCCAAGGTTTCATGGGTTGCGAAGCTTCAGCTGATGAACAGGGCATATGGGCAGGTGGAAATTAGCTGGTACAACAATTTTTTCCTACCTTCATAACCTGGATCAATAAGGAAAACACCACGGTAGCTTGGTCAAAGAAAAAGTCAACCACCGAGGAAGGTGAATCAAGTGAGCGAGGAATTAGTGAATGCAAATATTCAACCTCATGATTTGATTTGCTGGTAGAAACTCATGAGGAAATGACGTTATTTTATCTGTTAATGTTAGTTTTAGCTAGTGTTGATTAGAATAAGGTGTAATACTCTAAAACATTTAATGCGTAGGAGTTTTATAAATATGTCTCTAGGCATAGGAGACACAGACTTGGAATTTTATGTTATAAACACCCTATTTTATATAAACTCTGTTTCGTTCTTATTTCTCTATTGTGTGATTCCAATGTGTGGTTAATCATCTTGTGAAGGCATCATATTGATACATGTTTCACGTAGGAGGGCCCCCTCGAGGAATTCATTCTAATATTTCAGGAGAACTCCAATTTGAAGACACCCTCAAGCAAGAAATTTATGAATTGGAAATCTTAAATACACATTTGAAGAAGGAGAATGAAACAATAAAGGCACAAAATGAAATCTAGAGAACTCAAAATGACAACATCCTACTACATATTGGTAGGGAAAATTTTAGGGGCTAATATTCATAGGTGGGTTAATTTTATATGTTTTTTCCAAAAAAAATATTCACCAATTTCCATTTTTCTTAAAAATGATTCACCCAAATTTTATATCATAAAATTATTTTACCTTAGAAAATGTCAAATTTTTATAGAGACTATATAAAATAATTATAAATATGAATATTTTTACAAACATATTGCTAAACATTTTATAGTTTGCATGTTAGGGACTAGTAAGATTCACCAAGGTTTCTAAACTTTAAGATAAAATTCCATCCTTAAAATATTCCCTACATCTTGGTTAATTGTATAAGAAAATAAGAAATTGACAGCTAAAAAAAAATTCTTAAGAGGAATATTATGAGTCTGAAACACAGAATTTTGATGAAGAAACTGAGGATGACAGTCACCATTTAGAAATAAAGAAGGACTAACTTGGATGTTCTTGCTCAGGTATCTGAAGAAACTCACTGACAGAAAATAATCACAAATTTTGAAATTTTTCATGAGGAAATGCAATGTCTTCCATGTGGGGGAATGTTGAACCCCAAAATTTCCTCTTTTTGACAACCTTCTTATACCCCATTCTCCCCTTTTTGACCTTCATAACTCTAATTTGGGTATTAGTTTACAAGGTTTATGGCATATCAGGGACATAATCATCTTCTATTTCATAAATGTCATTTTTATTTATTATTTAACTCAATATTTACCTGAGCTACTGAATTACAACGATTTTGCAACTAATGTATGATTCTACAACCAACTCCAAGGTTTCATGGGTTGCAAAGCTTCAGCTGATGAACAAGGCATATGGGCAGGTGGAAATTAGCTGGTACAACAATTTTTTCCTACCTTCATAACCTGGATCAATAAGGAAAACACCACGGTAGCTTGGTCAAAGAAAAAGTCAACCACCGAGGAAGGTGAATCAAGTGAGCGAGGAATTAGTGAATGCAAATATTCAGCCTCATGATTTGATTTGCTGGTAGAAAATCATGAGGAAATGACGTTATTTTATCTGTTAATGTTAGTTTTAGCTAGTGTTGATTAGAATAAGGTGTAATACTCTAAAACATTTAATGCGTAGGAGTTTTATAAATATGTCTCTAGGCATAGGAGACACAGACTTGGAATTTTATGTTATAAACACCCTATTTTATATAAACTCTGTTTCGTTCTTATTTCTCTATTGTGTGATTCCAATGTGTGGTTAATCATCTTGTGAAGGCATCATATTGATACATGTTTCACGTAGGAGGGCCCCCTCGAGGAATTCATTCTAATATTTCAGGAGAACTCCAATTTGAAGACACCCTCAAGCAAGAAATTTATGAATTGGAAATCTTAAATACACATTTGAAGAAGGAGAATGAAACAATAAAGGCACAAAATGAAATCTAGAGAACTCAAAATGACAACATCCTACTACATATTGGTAGGGAAAATTTTAGGAGCTAATATTCATAGGTGGGTTAATTTTATATGTTTTTTCCAAAAAAAATATTCACCAATTTCCATTTTTCTTAAAAATGATTCACCCAAATTTTATATCATAAAATTATTTTACCTTAGAAAATGCCAAATTTTTATAGAGACTATATAAAATAATTATAAATATGAATATTTTTACAAACATATTGCTAAACATTTTATAGTTTGCATGTTAGGGACTAGTAAGATTCACCAAGGTTACTAAACTTTAAGATAAACTTCCATCCTTAAAATGTTCCCTACATCTTGGTTTATTGTATAAGAAAATAAGAAATTGACAGCTAAAAAAAAATTTCTTAAGAGGAATATTATGAGTCTGAAACACAGAATTTTGATGAAGAAACTGAGGATGACAGTCACCATTTAGAAATAAAGAAGGACTAACTTGGATGTTCTTGCTCAGGTATCTGAAGAAACTCACTGACAGAAAATAATCACAAATTTTGAAATTTTTCATGAGGAAATGCAATGTCTTCCATGTGGGGAATGTTGAACCCCAAAATTTCCTCTTTTTGACAACCTTCTTATAGCCCATTCTCCCCTTTTTGACCTTCATAACTCTAATTTGGGTATTAGTTTACAAGGTTTATGGCATATCAGGGACATAATCATCTTCTATTTCATAAATGTCATTTTTATTTATTATTTAACTCAATATTTACCTGAGCTACTGAATTACAACGATTTTGCAACTAATGTATGATTCTACAGCCAACTCCAAGGTTTCATGGGTTGCGAAGCTTCAGCTGATGAACTGGGCATATGGGCAGGTGGAAATTAGCTGGTACAACAATTTTTTCCTACCTTCATAACCTGGATCAATAAGGAAAACACCACGGTAGCTTGGTCAAAGAAAAAGTCAACCACCGAGGAAGGTGAATCAAGTGAGCGAGGAATTAGTGAATGCAAATATTTAGCCTCATGATTTGATTTGCTAGTAGAAAATCATGAGGAAATGACGTTATTTTATCTGTTAATGTTAGTTTTAGCTAGTGTTGATTAGAATAAGGTGTAATACTCTAAAACATTTAATGCGTAGGAGTTTTATAAATATGTCTCTAGGCATAGGAGACACAGACTTGGAATTTTATGTTATAAACACCCTATTTTATATAAACTCTGTTTCGTTCTTATTTCTCTATTGTGTGATTCCAATGTGTGGTTAATCATCTTGTGAAGGCATCATATTGATACATGTTTCACGTAGGAGGGCCCCCTCGAGGAATTCATTCTAATATTTCAGGAGAACTCCAATTTGAAGACACCCTCAAGCAAGAAATTTATGGATTGGAAATCTTAAATACACATTTGAAGAAGGAGAATGAAACAATAAAGGCACAAAATGAAATCTAGAGAACTCAAAATGACAACATCCTACTACATATTGGTAGGGAAAATTTTAGGGGCTAATATTCATAGGTGGGTTAATTTTATATGTTTTTTCCAAAAAAAATATTCACCAATTTCCATTTTTCTTAAAAATGATTCACCCAAATTTTATATCATAAAATTATTTTACCTTAGAAAATGCCAAATTTTTATAGAGACTATATAAAATAATTATAAATATGAATATTTTTACAAACATATTGCTAAACATTTTATAGTTTGCATGTTAGGGACTAGTAAGATTCACCAAGGTTACTAAACTTTAAGATAAACTTCCATCCTTAAAATGTTCCCTACATCTTGGTTTATTGTATAAGAAAATAAGAAATTGACAACTAAAATTTTTTTTCTTAAGAGGAATATTATGAGTCTGAAACACAGAATTTTGAAGAAGAAACTGAGGATGACAGTCACCATTTAGAAATAAAGAAGGACTAACTTGGATGTTCTTGCTCAGGTATCTGAAGAAACTCACTGACAGAAAATAATCACAAATTTTGAAATTTTTCATGAGGAAATGCAATGTCTTCCATGTGGGGAATGTTGAACCCCAAAATTTCCTCTTTTTGACAACCTTCTTATACCCCATTCTCCCCTTTTTGACCTTCATAACTCTAATTTGGGTATTAGTTTACAAGGTTTATGGCATATCAGGGACATAATCATCTTCTATTTCATAAATGTCATTTTTATTTATTATTTAACTCAATATTTACCTGAGCTACTGAATTACAACGATTTTGCAACTAATGTATGATTCTACAGCCAACTCCAAGGTTTCATGGGTTGCGAAGCTTCAGCTGATGAACAGGGCATATGGGCAGGTGGAAATTAGCTAGTACACCAATTTTTTCCTACCTTCATAACCTGGATCAATAAGGAAAACACCACGGTAGCTTGGTCAAAGAAAAAGTCAACCACCGAGGAAGGTGAATCAAGTGAGCGAGGAATTAGTGAATGCAAATATTCAGCCTCATGATTTGATTTGCTGGTAGAAAATCATGAGGAAATGACGTTATTTTATCTGTTAATGTTAGCTTTAGCTAGTGTTGATTAGAATAAGGTGTAATACTCTAAAACATTTAATGCGTAGGAGTTTTATAAATATGTCTCTAGGCATAGGAGACACAGACTTGGAATTTTATGTTATAAACACCCTATTTTATATAAACTTTGTTTCGTTCTTATTTCTCTATTGTGTGATTCTAATGTGTGGTTAATCATCTTGTGAAGGCATCATATTGATACATGTTTCACGTAGGAGGGCCCCCTCGAGGAATTCATTCTAATATTTCAGGAGAACTCCAATTTGAAGACACCCTCAAGCAAGAAATTTATGAATTGGAAATCTTAAATACACATTTGAAGAAGGAGAATGAAACAATAAAGGCACAAAATGAAATCTAGAGAACTCAAAATGACAACATCCTACTACGTATTGGTAGGGAAAATTTTAGGTGCTAATATTCATTGGTGGGTTAATTTTATATGTTTTTTCCAAAAAAAATATTCACCAATTTCCATTTTTCTTAAAAATGATTCACCCAAATTTTATATCATAAAATTATTTTACCTTAGAAAATGCCAAATTTTTATAGAGACTATATAAAATAATTATAAATATGAATATTTTTACAAACATATTGCTAAACATTTTATAGTTTGCATGTTAGGGACTAGTAAGATTCACCAAGGTTTCTAAACTTTAAGATAAACTTCCATCCTTAAAATGTTCCCTACATCTTGGTTTATTGTATAAGAAAATAAGAAATTGACAGCTAAAAAAAAATTTCTTAAGAGGAATATTATGAGTCTGAAACACAAAATTTTGATGAAGAAACTGAGGATGACAGTCACCATTTAGAAATAAAGAAGGACTAACTTGGATGTTCTTGCTCAGGTATCTGAAGAAACTCATTGACAGAAAATAATCACAAATTTTGAAATTTTTCATGAGGAAATGCAATGTCTTCCATGTGGGGGAATGTTGAACCCCAAAATTTCCTCTTTTTGACAACCTTCTTATACCCCATTCTCCCCTTTTTGACCTTCATAACTCTAATTTGGGTATTAGTTTACAAGGTTTATGGCATATCAGGGACATAATCATCTTCTATTTCATAAATGTCATTTTTATTTATTATTTAACTCAATATTTACCTGAGCTACTGAATTACAACGATTTTGCAACTAATGTATGATTCTACAGCCAACTCCAAGGTTTCATGGGTTGCGAAGCTTCAGCTGATGAACAGGGCATATGGGCAGGTGGAAATTAGCTGGTACAACAATTTTTTCCTACCTTCATAACCTGGATCAATAAGGAAAACACCACGGTAGCTTGGTCAAAGAAAAAGTCAACCACCGAGGAAGGTGAATCAAGTGAGCGAGGAATTAGTGAATGCAAATATTCAGCCTCATGATTTGATTTGCTGGTAGAAAATCATGAGGAAATGACGTTATTTTATCTGTTAATGTTAGTTTTAGCTAGTGTTGATTAGAATAAGGTGTAATACTCTAAAACATTTAATGCGTAGGAGTTTTATAAATATGTCTCTAGGCATAGGAGACACAGACTTGGAATTTTATGTTATAAACACCCTATTTTATATAAACTCTGTTTCGTTCTTATTTCTCTATTGTGTGATTCCAATGTGTTGTTAATCATCTTGTGAAGGCATCATATTGATACATGTTTCACGTAGGAGGGCCCCCTCGAGGAATTCATTCTAATATTTCAGGAGAACTCCAATTTGAAGACACCCTCAAGCAAGAAATTTATGAATTGGAAATCTTAAATACACATTTGAAGAAGGAGAATGAAACAATAAAGGCACAAAATGAAATCTAGAGAACTCAAAATGACAACATCCTACTACATATTGGTAGGGAAAATTTTAGGGGCTAATATTCATAGGTGGGTTAATTTTATATGTTTTTTCCAAAAAAAATATTCACCAATTTCCATTTTTCTTAAAAATGATTCACGCAAATTTTATATCATAAAATTATTTTACCTTAGAAAATGCCAAATTTTTATAGAGACTCTATAAAATAATTATAAATATGAATATTTTTACAAACATATTGCTAAACATTTTATAGTTTGCATGTTAGGGACTAGTAAGATTCACCAAGGTTACTAAAATTTAAGATAAACTTCCATCCTTAACATGTTCCCTACATCTTGGTTTATTGTATAAGAAAATAAGAAATTGACAGCTAAATTTTTTTTTCTTAAGAGGAATATTATGAGTCTGAAACACAGAATTTTGATGAAGAAACTGAGGATGACAGTCACCATTTAGAAATAAAGAAGGACTAACTTGGATGTTCTTGCTTAGGTATCTGAAGAAACTCACTGACAGAAAATAATCACAAATTTTGAAATTTTTCATGAGGAAATGCAATGTCTTCCATGTGGGGGAATGTTGAACCCCAAAATTTCCTCTTTTTGACAACCTTCTTATACCCCATTCTCCCCTTTTTGACCTTCATAACTCTAATTTGGGTATTAGTTTACAAGGTTTATGGCATATCAGGGACATAATCATCTTCTATTTCATAAATGTCATTTTTATTTATTATTTAACTCAATATTTACCTGAGCTACTGAATTACAACGATTTTGCAACTAATGTATGATTCTACAGCCAACTCCAAGGTTTCATGGGTTGCGAAGCTTCAGCTGATGAACAGGGCATATGGGCAGGTGGAAATTAGCTAGTACACCAATTTTTTCCTACCTTCATAACCTGGATCAATAAGTAAAACACCACGGTAGCTTGGTCAAAGAAAAAGTCAACCACCGAGGAAGGTGAATCAAGTGAGCGAGGAATTAGTGAATGCAAATATTCAGCCTCATGATTTGATTTGCTGGTAGAAAATCATGAGGAAATGACGTTATTTTATCTGTTAATGTTAGCTTTAGCTGGTGTTGATTAGAATAAGGTGTAATACTCTAAAACATTTAATGCGTAGGAGTTTTATAAATATGTCTCTAGGCATAGGAGACACAGACTTGGAATTTTATGTTATAAACACCCTATTTTATATAAACTTTGTTTCGTTCTTATTTCTCTATTGTGTGATTCTAATGTGTGGTTAATCATCTTGTGAAGGCATCATATTGATACATGTTTCACGTAGGAGGTCCCCCTCGAGGAATTCATTCTAATATTTCAGGAGAAATCCAATTTGAAGACACCCTCAAGCAAGAAATTTATGAATTGGAAATCTTAAATACACATTTGAAGAAAGAGAATGAAACAATAAAGGCACAAAATGAAATCTAGAGAACTCAAAATGACAACATCCTACTACGTATTGGTAGGGAAAATTTTTGGTGCTAATATTCATAGGTGGGTTAATTTTATATGTTTTTTCCAAAAAAAATATTCACCAATTTCCATTTTTCTTAAAAATGATTCACCCAAATTTTATATCATAAAATTATTTTACCTTAGAAAATGCCAAATTTTTATAGAGACTATATAAAATAATTATAAATATGAATATTTTTACAAACATATTGCTAAACATTTTATAGTTTGCATGTTAGGGACTAGTAAGATTCACCAAGGTTTCTAAACTTTAAGATAAACTTCCATCCTTAAAATGTTCCCTACATCTTGGTTTATTGTATAAGAAAATAAGAAATTGACAGCTAAAAAAAAATTTCTTAAGAGGAATATTATGAGTCTGAAACACAAAATTTTGATGAAGAAACTGAGGATGAAAGTCACCATTTAGAAATAAAGAAGGACTAACTTGGATGTTCTTGCTCAGGTATCTGAAGAAACTCATTGACAGAAAATAATCACAAATTTTGAAATTTTTCATGAGGAAATGCAATGTCTTCCATGTGGGGGAATGTTGAACCCCAAAATTTCCTCTTTTTGACAACCTTCTTATACCCCATTCTCCCCTTTTTGACCTTCATAACTCTAATTTGGGTATTAGTTTACAAGGTTTATGGCATATCAGGGACATAATCATCTTCTATTTCATAAATGTCATTTTTATTTATTATTTAACTCAATATTTACCTGAACTACTGAATTACAACGATTTTGCAACTAATGTATGATTCTACAACCAACTCCAAGGTTTCATGGGTTGCGAAGCTTCAGCTGATGAACAGGGCATATGGGCAGGTGGAAATTAGTTGGTACAACAATTTTTTCCTACCTTCATAACCTGGATTAATAAGGAAAACACTACGGTAGCTTGGTCAAAGAAAAAGTCAACCACCGAGGAAGGTGAATCAAGTGAGCGAGGAATTAGTGAATGCAAATATTCAGCCTCATGATTTGATTTGCTGGTAGAAAATCATGAGGAAATGACTTTATTTTATCTGTTAATGTTAGTTTTAGCTAGTGTTGATTAGAATAAGGTGTAATACTCTAAAAAATTTAATGCGTAGGAGTTTTATAAATATGTCTCTAGGCATAGGAGACACAGACTTGGAATTTTATGTTATAAACACCCTATTTTATATAAAGTCTATTTCGTTCTTATTTCTCTATTGTGTGATTCCAATGTGTGGTTAATCATCTTGTGAAGGCATCATATTGATACATGTTCCACGTAGGAGGGCCCCCTCGAGATAGCAAGGTTTCCTTTTAATTGCAATTTAATATTTCATTCTGTGTTTTCTATAGGATTTTGTTAGTTTAAATTTATTTATTTATTTATAAGTTTAAGATTGTTTTGCAACAGGTTTATTTAATCATTTTATTGTTGAGTGAAGCGATATCTCTTGTGCACATGGACAGATCATACATTTACATGGATTAGTTGTTGGAAATAATACTAAGAGGGGGGTGAATCAGTATTATCTGATCAATAATTTTTATTTTCTTAAACAGATATATATACGCTACTTCTGTGAAGTGAACTAGTGTGTACACGCAACTATGATTAGAGAAACCAGCCTACACCGAGAAAACTTGTGATTTAGAAAATTTATCATGTGTTAATCTTTAACCAGTGTATTAGTAACTTATTAAACAGAGCAATAAAAATAGAATAAACCATCACACATAAGCAACACACATGAACACCAAGATTTAAGGTGGAAACCCAATGCGGGTGAAAACCACCTGCTGGTATCGTCTCTGTATTCTTTTAATAATAAGAAAATCTATTTACAGTCTTGTACTAGTGCAGACTCATACCAGTATGCAGGCACCCACCTGTAGAAGGATACAACCTTCTCTCATTTTCTAGCTTCTACTAGAAGGGATCTACAACCCCCTCGCTCTTGTACTATCCAATGTGATTACTAGTACATAGGCGCCACCCTACAGAAGGCTACAACCTTCTCTCTTCCTTCAGGGACCACGTTTCATAAATTTTTAGACTAGATGCTCCTGGTACACAACAATACACATGAAGGCCTCGTTTCATCAAATTTTCATATTGGACCCATATCAGACTTTGAAACTTAATCTGCATCAACCAACATTCAGTTAATATAAACAATTAGATCATTGTCACCAAAACACTATGTTGAACCCAGAAACCTGCATAATCATTCAAAACCAGCTGTAATCTCAAAAATCATACATCAAAATGTATATGCTACTTCCTGTAATCAAACCTGTGTATACTTGCAAAACTACTGAAACATAAAACTTCTAAATGAAGTTTGTACCCACTAGAAATATATTGAACATCTATTGTCATCTTACAGAGCTTTACATAGACAACAACATAGATCACTCTTATCACTTACACAATCAATCAATCAGATACCAACCTCCTTATGCATTCATATTTACATTCAGATCTAACAAGACTTCATTGACAGACAACAGTAAAACAACAAAACTGATCAGATAGATCAATTAGATTTGAAGAAAAAGGCTTTTCTTTTGTATACGCTACTTTGAAGAGTAGAACCTGCATGTACACATGCTTTTATTGAGATGAAACACCATACAGCTCTGCAAATATTAACTCATAACTTCGTTGCAATTCCAGACTTCAGACAAACCCAAATCATGACATTTAAGGAATAACACAGGTGTACATAATCGGATCTAGCCCAACCAATATCAGATCATTCAATGATAAGTCATTTCAGGTCTCATGATCCTGATCCAACGTTGAATTCAAGGTGCACAAAGTATTTCGGATTAAATCACAAACATAGCCCATGCAACCTAAAATATACTTTAGATCGAAGTATTCCATAGAAACCCATTCACCTGCACACATTGTCCTTATGATCTTCTCCTCCTTATATAGTTTTAGGCCTTTCTCAATACCTCGTACCAAAACCACTTAGGACCAATACCTTGGACCAAATACCTCAGACCAATACCTTGGACCAAAATACCTCAGACCAAATACCTCGAACCAAATACCTTGGACCAATACCTTGATTTTCCAACCTGTACGTGTTTTTCTTCTTGTGAGAGTGCGTGTATACATATATGCTCTTTTTGTTCTGTGTACCAGCATATATACGCCATTTTTACTAAGTGGGCCTGCGTATACTTCTTAAACTGCTTTACTTCACCCTTTTCCTTCAACTTCTTTATCTGATTAGTAGACCTTAGTTCCATCTTCCTGTTCTTTTGTACCACTGTCTTGTTACCTCTGAATATACCGTTTATACTGTGAGTTGCCTTTTATCAAAACTAAACTGACATGTGAGTGATTTTCCATCAAGGACAACACTTGTATCATAATTCCAATAATATCCCCCTTTGGACTTGATGGCAACCATGATGGTGTTGATTATTGCAAGCTGTAGAAACTGTTAGAGATACCATGCAACACCAAAATACTCTCCCCCTTTGACATCAAGGGAAAAAGGGCAGACCAAGCTACTCTCTTCCTTTGATATGCATGATGTTTTCCAGCTCCCCTTGAGTACATGCTGAGTCTGTAGAGATATGATTTAAAAGAATAACATGACCCTATAACTCAACTAAGTGAGTATGACCTCCTTATGACCAAAACCTCATACATACATCAATCACCCAACCAAGTGGGGATACACCACATTTGACTCATCCACCCAACCAAGTGGGGATATATCAATTGTTTATACATGACTGAAATACAACAAATATTACATCATCCATCCCAAGCATAGTGGGGAAACAAATTACATCATATGACAAAATAAATCATGTCACCCCCTAGATATTTACATGACTTATGCACCAAATGATATAAATATATGAAACCATAGCTGAAATTAGCAACCATAATGCCAACAATGCAGAATGTGTGTGAAGGTGAATGCTCCCCCTAAACCTATGCTACCCACTATTGCTTTTGTCAGAAAAACATATACGCTCCTTCAGCCACAGAAACCCACATATATACGCGACTATAATTCATGAAACTTGCGTATAATAATCGTCTTCTGAAAAACTGGATTTAACAACAGGATGATGTAGTAACTACTCCTAGCTTATGTCTGAGATATTCAAATTTTTCTCTAGGAAGCAATTTAGTGAATATATCAGCAACCTTTTCTTTGGAGGGAACATACTCCAATTTAACCTTTTGTTCAAGCACTTTTTCTCGTAGAAAATGGTACTTCATGGGTATGTGATTGGTCTTGGAGTGCATGACATGATTTTTTTGAAATACTGATGGCACTTGTATTATCACATAGAATGGAGATGAGTGGAGTACATGTGATCTGAATGTCTTTCAATGTTTTCATCATCCAAATTAGTTGTGTGTAGCAAGATGCAGAAGTCACATATTCTGCTTCAGTTGTAGATAAGGCAATCGAACTTTGTTTCTTGCTAAACCATGACACTAACTGAGAACCCATATAGAATGCACCTCCACTCATCAACATTTCCTGCCCAATCTACCTCTGTTTATGCATGAAGAGTAAGGTTTGTATCTTTATGATACCATAGTCCAAAGTCCTGAGATCCTTGAAGATATTTGAAGATTCTTTTAACTGCTTGGAGATGTGATTCCTTTGGATTTACTTGGAACCTTCTAACAATTCCTACTACATGCATGATATCAGGTTTGGTACCTGTTAGATAAGGCAAACTTCCAATCATAGATTTGTAGGTTGGTTGGTTTACTGCTGGTGATTCATCGTTAGAACTGAGACTATACCCTGTTACCATTGGAGTACATACTGGTTTAGAATCTTCCATTCCGTACTTCTTCAAGATCTACTTGAGATATTTGGTTTGCGAAAGAAAAATACCATATTCTGTTTGTTGAACTTGTAGACAAAGAAAATAAGTGAGTTCACCAAGTAAGGACATTTCAAATTCTTGTTGCATCATTGAAGCAAAATTCTAACTCATGGATTCTTCATTGCTACCAAAGATGATATCATCAACATAAGCAACAATAATTAGCAGTTTATCATTTTCAATCTTAGTGTATAGATTGCTATCTGCAGAACCTTTTGTGAACCCTTGTTGTTGTAGATATTTGTCAAGGCAGTAATACCAAACCCTTGGAGCCTGTTTCAAACCATAGAGAGCCTTTTTGAGCTTTCATACGAGTTTTGCATCATTTCCAAGAATGAATACTTTTGGATGTTCAATATAGACTTCTTCTTATAAATCTACATTAAGGAACGCTGATTTTACATCCATTTGATATACTTTGAATTTTCGAAAACTAGAAAGAGCAAGAAACATCCTTATGGCTTCAAGTCTAGCAATAGGTGCAAAAATTTCTTCAAAAACTACACCTTCTTGTTGAGCATACCCTTTACAAACAAGTTTGGCCTTGTTTCTAATAACTTCTCCATTTTCATTCAGCTTGTTCTTAAATATCCACTTTGTTCCTATAATATTTTTGTCATGAGGTCTAGGAACTAATTCCCAAGTCTCATTCTTTTCAATTTGGTCAAGTTCTTCATCCATGGACTTGACCCAACATTCATCTTTGCAGACTTCATTTATATTCTGAGGTTCAGTGGAGGATAATAATGCTAGATAGCTTTAGGTCGCTATCTAGATGATTCTTCTAAACATACATGGATGGAGTCTTTTCCCTATCTGTTGTATCTTATTCTGGTGCTTCATTGGTTTCTTCTTCTATATCATTTTGTTTTGATGCTGGAAAGAATTCCCCAACTTCTTCACTGTCATATTCCTCTGTTGATTTCATTTGTTCTGGATTTTCGCATGCTTCATCAATACAACATCAATGCTTTCAAAAATTTTCCGAAGTCTTTTATTATAACATTTGTACCCTTTATTTCTGGATGAATAACCAAGAAGAATTCCTTCGTCTGCTCTAGGTTCAAACTTACCAAGTTTTTCATCAGTCCTTTTGATAAAACATTTGCTTCCAAAAACTGTAAAGTGTTTTATAGTAGGAGGCTTACCATACCAAAGTTCATATGGAGTTTGATTTCTATATACCCGAACATTTGCTTTGTTAAGAATAGTTATGGCAGAAAATGCAGCTTCACCCTAGAAGGTTGTAGGAGTTCCAGATTCATCTAGCATAGCTCAAACCATTTGTTGAAATGTTATGTTCGTCCTTTCCACCACACCATTTTGTTGAGGAGTTCTTGCAATGGATAATTTCCTTTTTATTCCATGTTGTTCACAAAAGTCAAAGAATTCATCTGATATGAATTCTCCCCCTCGATCAAATCTGAGACATTTGATTTTTTGATCTAATTCATTTTCAACTAAAGCTTTGAAGGCTTTAAAATTTTCAAATGCTTCATCTTTTTGCTTTAGTAGACCTATCCAACACATCCTGGAAAAATCATCAATAAATAAAATAAAGTATTCTTCTCCACGAGGTGACTTTTTCCTTGTTGGTCCACATAAATCAGTATGGATAAGTTCAAGAGGCTTAATTGTTGACCCTTCCTTTTCAATGAAGTGAAACATTGTTTGCTTACCGATTTGACATGGTTTTCATATGGTATTTTCTAGGATACTGATATCTGGAAGATCACAAACTGCCTTGAGCCTGCATGCTTTTCTTATATAATAAAATCTTAGATGTCCCAATCTTCTATGCCACAACCAATTTTCATTTGTTTTGCTCAAATAGCATTGTTGTTGTCCTCCTTTGAGTATGTATAAGTTGTTTGGAGTTCTTTTACCTTTTATCATGGTTTTTCCTATATCAAGCTCACGAACGACACATCTATTTGATCAAAACACCACTTCATTTCTTTGATCACACATTTGACTAACACTCAACAAGTTGTGCTTTAAACCATCTACATACATGACATTTCCAGCTTTAACCTTTTCTTTCAAGAAAACAAAACCTTTACCTTTAATGACAACTGGAGTGTCATTTCCAAATGAGACATTCTTTTCCTTTTCTAAAGCATTATATGAATGAAGTTTATCTTTATCACCTGTCATGTGTTTGGAGCATATGTACAACTGATTTTCTTGTCCTTATGCATACAAAGCTATACCAAAACTTTCTGATTGAGATTCCTTCCTTCTCCATATCTTGGGATTCAATGGTGTTTTCTTGTTTTGAAGTGTTGGACGAAAATTGCTCCTACATTCAGATTCTTCATGACCAAAGTTGTTACAAATCGAGCATTCTATTTCATTTTCAAGAGGAGAAAAGTTATTATAGGAACTTTTCTTGATTCCTGTTCCATCCCTTTGATTTCATGCTTCTCTAGTCATGATGGTTTTGTAAGAAACACGTTGAGCAGCCTTGTGCCCAAAGTTATGACATGAAAAACATTGCCCATTAAAGAAGTTTCAGCGATCATAGAATATTTTGTCATTTTTTACCTGTTGGTTGCGACTTCTACTGATATTCATCCTTGGATTAAATTCAGTATGATTTACCTGATGAGTAATTTTAGGCCTTTGATGACAGTTGACATACTGTCCACTGGTCTTTGCTGCATCAAGATAGCTTCTGGTGGAGGTTGATAGGTTCTGTGATTGAGATGATTCTTTAGTATATCCAAGGCCTGTCTTTATTAGAGGATAACACAGAACTTTGATGATTTCATTTAAAGTTTTTGATCCTTTAGCAAATCTAATATTAATAGATTTTGTTTTCTCAAGATCTTTTCTTAGACCCACAATACCACATTCTAGGTTTTCATTGTGTTTTTCTCTTTCAGCAAGTTGGTGTGTCAAAGTATCTATGATCATATTCTTTTCTTCTAAACAATTTTTTATTTTAGTGATTTCTTCAAGAAAATATTCCTCTTCTAATGCATCCAAAAAATCATCATTGTCATAGGCCATGAGTAGTCTATAATCTTGTTCAGATTCATCTTCATCACTATTAGATAAACCATCACTATCTTCATGTGTATAGTAACTCCTTTTATTCACAACCTGTTTTCTATTTCCTTTAGCATATTCCTTTCCCTTTTCATATTTATCTTTATGAGGACATTTGGCAGCATAGTGGCCGACTCTACCACAAGCAAAGCATTTGAAAGGTAGCTTACCTCTAAATCTTCTGGAACCCCATTGAAGCTTCTTTACAAAGTGTTACAGGGAAAAGTGTCTATTTAGAACTGCTCTATCCCACTCAGGTGTGACAGCTGCCTTAGAAACAAACAGAGAAAAACTATTTTTGTTTTTCCTTTATGAATTATAGATAGAGAGGAATAGAAAGACCAACCTCTGTCTTGCGCTAATCCTTCGATTTGATCCCTCTCTTCTTTGATAGTCCTCAGCTACCTGCTCCCTTGCACGCCCAGCTTCACAAAGTACCTGTAAGATCACAGAAGCATAGCACTATACAAAGACATGGATCTATAATCATAAACAATCTAGGATCAGATGTAAATTGACCATACAAATGTAACAAGCATCAATGATACAAAATCATGGAGGAAAACTCAAATAGTTTTTATTGATAAACAAGAAAAGATCCAGGAGGAGTTACAACCAGTTGTTCCAACCCAGCATCAACTTCCCAGCAAAGAAGCCCCTCTTCACCTCAAACAAAGCTTATATCACCCAACAATCTGATGTTTGTCTCTAGAAACCAAGAGCAATTCCTTACAATATGCAAAATTCCAGCCTCTGGATCTCTGGGATGAGGGATCCATATATAGATATCTGTAAGGGGGATGAGTCAGCTTGTGATTTGATTAGTGTCTTCTCTCTGATAGTTCTTGCTTCCACTTGGAGACTGAGGGCCTCTTACTCATCCTTGGTCGAATTCAATGAGGCAAGTGTCACAGGAGAAGATTCTGGAGGCTTCCATTGCCTCTCCACCTCGCGGAATGACACTACCATTTGTCATTTCTCCCCCATCGCACCCCACAGAAGGGACTTTTGAAATGAAATGCACCCTCACAGTGTATTTAGGTGAGATGCAACGCACTTAGCTAGTGGAGCAGCTGCAATGATCCTGTTTTGACCAATTCTGAGTAGTTTCTCATGGAGAACTTCTGGGAGAAGCTGTAATCTGTTGACCTTGTTCCTTTAGGGGTTAGAAAAACACTTTTAGGGACTTAGGAGCCCTTAGTTTATGGACATTTCATGCTTGGGGTTGTAGGGCACAAAAATGTCTATAACAGTTGCCCCCTAAAGTATGAGGCCGTTAACCTTTTGGTGTCGGGTGAAATGCTTTATTATGAGGATCTGAAGTTCTTTCAATGCTGGGAGGAGACCTGTAATAAGATACAATACAATACATTATCTTCATACTATTTTCATGATCTAGCTGAGGCGGGCATACCCATGCTCAGCTTTATAAATTCATTTTCATGTACATAGGACAGACAATCGTCTGAGTGTATACTGATGATTCTGATAGAGCCATCATCCTTTTGAGTGGATGATTATCTGTGCAGCAATGATGTACATTTAATGTCTTTATTTCCCTAAATATATCGCAGCCCGGATGGATGAAACTAGATCCGGGGTCTTCAATCTTGTCCAATCTTCACTCGAAGTACAAGTCAATCCATGTGAGAAATGTTCTGAAGTTGAACATGGAAAGACATCGCTTGATTACCAGTCAATGATGTAAATTGTTAACAAGCGCGAGAGGAATCACCGATAATGATAATGATCCTCAAGGTACTGCAGTACAATTCACGTGGTGTGAATAAAGGACTTGGCGTCGAACACCACGCAAAATCTTTCGGTCGAAGGTCATTGATGTAAGACTGTCGCCAGAAGTGAGAAACTTGCCCTTGAGGCATGCAAGCTTCAAAGTACTGAATGGGGTGTTCCTAGATCAACTTCTTGGATAATGAGCTGATGTCGACAAGAAGTGATTCGTCACAGGAGGGTGTTGGGTCCCTATAATACTAGTGATTACCCCATTACTATTGTAGTTATACCCCTTATTTATATTGTTGTGCCCCTATTACCCCCATATTGTTATTTCTGTGCCCCATAGAATCCCTCTATTGTTATTTTTGTGGCTTTATATTATTATTGTTAGGTCGGCTGGATTATATTGTGACTCCTTAGACTCCTATATATAGAAAGGAGGTTTTGTCATTTGTATCATCCAAGAATTGTTCATTTATGTAATGTAAAGGAGGTTTCCCCCTCGAAGAGGCTGAATTCTAAGGCGTTGATCTTTCTTTCCTATCTTTTATTGAGCTGGTTTCATAACATTTGGTATCAGAGCTTTGGATTCTAGGGTTTCGCTGCTCCAAACAGGTCATCGTGGCATTTTCGCTATAACTTTTTTTCTGTGACGTTTCAGAAGTCGCAAAAAAAACCCATTTGAGAAGAAATCACGCTGAACCTTGGGTCCGAATTTCAGATCTTTTCGCGTGATATTTATGGAGATATGATCTGAGGAAGTTGGTCTTTTGGCAGACTCCTGAATTACATTCAAAACAGGTGACCTAGGGAAAATCGTCATAACTTTCTCTCTGGGGATCGGATTGAAATTTCGTAAGAAGGTACAGAAAGAGGACAGACTGTAGTTTCTTGTATATCTTTTTCAGAACCAAAGGTCGAAAATTGTACACGTGGCACTTCATACAATTTCACTCTTCTGGAAAGGTCTATAATCAGGTCATCTTGGGAGATTGTGTATAACTCTTTCTTGGAGAATCCAATTTGGATCAGACTGGTGGCATTGGAAAGAGGACACAGAGAGCTACTACAGGTCGCAATTTAGAACTAGATGATTGGAAAGTACAGAGATACATCAGAGGCAATATCAAGCTCCTACAAAGTGAAAAAAGGTGTGTAGATTTTTTTAAATTTTTGCTTAAGCTTGGTTTGAAAATTTATTTTGAAGGAATTCAAAGGGCATAGTAGAGAATTATTATCGGTAACTGATGCCCCGAGGAAAGAAAATGCAAACACCTAGTAAGGAACCTGAAAGCTCTAGCATGACTCATGAAGAAGAGGAAGAAATGCAACATGATATATCAAAATTACAAGACCAAGTGCAACAACTGTCCCTTGCACAAAAAGAAACAGAATCTAAGATGGATGGTTTAAAGAAAGGTGTAGAAGCTAAGATGGATTGTTTAAAGAAAGGCGTAGAAGCTAAGATGGATGGCATGGAAGCTAAGGTGAAGGGCATGGACGCTAAAATTGATGGCATGGATGATAAGATGGAAGAATTGAAGATAAATATGAATAAGTTGCTACAAGAAATGGTCACTAAGGGTGAAAGAGTACTAAAGGAAACTCATGATGAGAACAAAAGAAATGTTAATCATGATTCCATAGACTCTAATGTTGGATCGAAGACTCACCATATCCAAAAATTGATATGAGGAAGTTTGATGGCAAGGATCCCGCCACATGGATATTACAGATGGAGCAATTCTTCGATCTCAATAATGTGCAAAACACACAAAAGGTACGTATGGCAACTTTATATTTGGAACCAAATCAGTTTGTATGGTATCAATGGCTTTGTTCTCGTAAACAATTTATCACTTGGGCAATTTTTACGGAAGAATTGATAGCACATTATGAGGATACAAAAAGCAACACTTTTTTTAGCCAATTGATAAGTCTCAAACAAAAGGGTTCAATAATGGAGCACATTGAGGAGTTCCAAAAATTGAACATAAGGGTAAAAGATATTCCAGAGGAGCATAGGATTGATGTGTTCATAGGGTCTTTAAAGGATAATATCCAACATGATGTGCGCCTTTGGGAACCTGATTCATTAGAGAAGGCATTCAGGTTAGCAAGAAAAATGGAAAGCAAAATTATGGCAACTAGGAAGCATACCATTCACAACTATAAAGACGGAAGTGTTGTTGCCCATAGTCTTCCACAACCTACAAGGTTGACACCACAACAATTGGAAGAAAAAAGAGCAAAAGGGCTTTGTTACAATTGTGATAGCAAATACACAAAAGGTCATAAGTGTGCTGAGAAGAAATTATTCTACATAGATTGTGAAGAGGAAGAAGAAAAGGAGCAAGAAAGGTCAAAAGAAGAGGATATATTCCAGGAACAAAGCCTAGATGAAGAACAAATAAATCCGACCATATCTTGTAATGCATTGGCGGGAATTACCACTCCTCAAACCATCAAGATAGAAGGACAAATCAAGAAGAAAAAGGTAATAGTGTTGATTGATTCAGGAAGCACCCACAATTTTATTCATTGTAGGGTAGCAAAAGAATTGAATTGCTTCCTATATCCAGCACCAGAGTGTCAAGTGATGATTGCAAATGGAGGAACAATAAATTGTTCTGGAAAGTGCCATAATATCAAGCTATCCATGGGAGAATATGTATTGACTAGCCCAATGCTTTCCATTCCAATGGGAGGTGCTGATGTTGTACTAGGAGTCCAATGGCTACAATCCTTGGGTACAATAGCTTTTAATTTTCAAGAACTTTTCATGAAATTTTCTGTGGAAGGAAAGGAAGTTGAATTAAGGGGTATTGCAGGGAAACCAGGAAAGATAATCAGCTCTAATGGCATGACAAAGCTTCTAAAAAAGGAGCAAAGAGGTGTAATTGCACAATTATGTTCGCTAGATGTTTCCACATTGGAATCATCTATTTCTCCAGATCTCCAAAAAGTCCTGGACAATCATTCCAAGGTATTTGAGACTCCCAAAGGTCTCCCACCTATGCGTGATCATGATCATGCTATTCATCTGATTCCAGGAAGTGTTCCTCCAAACATCAGGCCGTACAGATATCCCTATGTCCAAAAAAGTGAAATTGAACGTATGGTTGCAGAAATGCTAGAGGCTGGTATAATTCAACCGAGTCAAAGTTCTTTCTCAGCTCCAGTAGTATTGGTGCACAAGAAGGATGGATCATGGCGCATGTGTCCAGATTATAGGGAGCTCAACAAGCTCACTATTAAAGATAAGTTCCCCATTCCTGTCATTGATGAATTACTGGATGAATTGCATGGATCAATTTACTTCACCAAGTTGGATCTTCGTTCGGGATATCATCAAATCAGAATGAAGATTGAAGACATTCCGAAAACGGCATTTAGAACTCATGAGGGTCATTATGAATTTTTGGTCATGCCTTTTGGCCTTACCAATGCACCTTCAACATTTCAAGGTTTGATGAATTCAATTTTCAAACCATTCCTTAGAAAATTTGTGTTAGTATTTTTTGATGATATACTAATCTACAGCAAGTCTTGGAAGGATCATGTTGAACATGTTGACAAGGTGCTACAACTATTGGAGGAGAAACAATTATATGCAAAAAGATCCAAATGTTTCTTTGGAGTCCAGGAGGTGGAATATTTGGGTCATATTGTATCTCATGAAGGAGTTAAGGTAGACCCTAGCAAAATTAAAGCCATTAAGGAATGGAAAATCCCCACATCCATAAAGCATCTGCGAGGATTTCTTGGGTTGACAGGGTATTATCGCAAGTTTGTTAAGAATTATGGGAGAATAGCAGCACCTCTAACAACATTATTGAAGAAAGATTCATTTTCATGGACTCCGGAAGCAACAAAGGCCTTTAAACATCTTAAAGAGGCAATGTGCCAAGCACCGGTCTTAGCTACACCGGACTTCACAAAAACCTTTATTGTGGAATGTGATGCTTCAGGAAATGGAATTGGTGTTTCTAATGCAAGATGAAAGACCCATTGCTTTTGAAAGTCGTCCAATCAAGGGAAAGTTTTTAAGCAAAGCTATTTATGAGAAGGAAATGTTGGCAATACTCCATGCACTTAAGAAATGGCGACCCTACCTAATGGGAAGACACTTCAAGGTAAAAACGGATCATGATAGCCTTAAATACTTTTTAGAACAAAGATTATCCTCTGAAGAGCAACAAAAGTGGGTCACAAAGATGTTGGGTTATGACTTTGAAATCATCTACAAAAAAGGGAAGCAAAATGTGGTGGCAGATGCACTCTCAAGAAAGGATGAGGATGTGGAAGCATTGTTGTGTGCCATTTCTATTATCCAACCAGATTGGATAAACGAAGCAAGGGAGGAATGGAAGAATGACGAAGAAGTGTGGGCACTTATTCGAAAGCTACAACAAGATTCCAGTACTTCTGATACATTTAGCTGGCAAAATGATTCGTTATGGTACAAAGATCGCTTATACCTCTGTAAGAATTCCCAGCTAAAACAAAAGATTCTTATGGAATTGCACACTTCTCCCTTAGGAGGGCACTCAGGATTTTTAAAAACTTACCACAGGGTTAAGAAGGAATTTTTTTGGGATGGCCTTAAATCAGATATTCAAAAGTTTGTGGCGGAATGTTTGGTTTGCCAACAAAATAAAGTTGAAACAATTAAGACACCGGGTCTATTACAACCTTTATCCATTCCAAGCCAACGTTGGGAGGAGGTTTCAATGGATTTTATCACAGGTTTACCCAAGTCTGAGGGAAAGAGTGTCATCATGGTGGTAGTTGACAGACTTACCAAGTATGCACACTTTTGTGCATTATCACATCCATTTAAAGCCAGTACAGTTTCTACTGCATTTATGGAAACAGTTCAAAAGCTACATGGAAACCCAAAGATTATTGTAAGTGACAGAGATCCCATTTTCACTGGAAATTTTTGGACAGAATTATTTTCTTGTCTTGGTACTCAGTTAGCTCATAGCTCATCTTATCATCCTCAATCTGATGGGCAAACTGAGATAGTAAACAAATGTTTGGAAGGATATCTTCGTTGCTTTGTATCTGATAAACAGACACAATGGGTCAAATGGTTGCCTCTGGCTGAATGGTGGTATAACACTTCCTTCCATACAGCAACAAAAATGACCCCATTTATGGCACTTTATGGGTATCAACCACCATCCATCACATCATATTTAAGAGAAAATTCTAAGGTTCAGGCAGTGGAACATCACATCGAACATCAACAACAAGTCCTCCAACTCTTAAAGGATAACCTCGTGTTGGCACAAAATAGAATGAAACAACAGGCAGATCAACATCGCAGTGAAAGAAGTTTTGATGTAGGTGATTGGGTATTCCTACGGCTACAACCATATAAGCAAATGTCCCTAAAGCAAGCTAAGAAGGATAATAAATTATCACCAAAGTATTATGGTCCGTACAAGGTGTTGGAAAAGATTGGTACTATGGCATACAAATTGGAGCTTCCTGCAGCTTCTCGATTGCACCCAGTTTTCCATGTTTCATGTTTAAAGAAGGTTATAGGTGACAAGCTCCCAGTTCAAACAATATTGCCAGAACTTGACGAGGAAGGAAAAATTATATTGGAACCGGAAGCAGTCACAGAAACAAGAACTCGACAGCTACGAAATCGATCAATTTCAGAGTATCTTATCAAGTGGAAGAACTTATCCGCTGAAGATTCCACATGGGAGGATGAGAATTTTATGCAGAAGTATCCAGAACTACTCAAGCGTTGAGGACAACACTTTTTTGAAGGAGAGGGGCATGTTGGGTCCCTATAATACTAGTGATTACCCCATTACTATTGTAGTTATACCCCTTATTTATATTGTTGTGCCCCTATTACCCCCATATTGTTATTTCTGTGCCCCATAGAATCCCTCTATTGTTATTTTTGTGGCTTTATATTATTATTGTTAGGTCAGCTGGATTATATTATGACTCCTTAGACTGCTATATATAGAAAGGAGGTTTTGTCATTTGTATCATCCAAGAATTGTTCATTTATGTAATGTAAAGGAGGTTGCCCCCTCGAAGAGGCTGAATTCTAAGGCGTTGATCTTTCTTTTCTATCTTTTCTTGAGCTAGTTTCATAACAGAGGGCCTTAATGAATCCCACATCAATGACACGGAACGGAGCAAATGATTTTAATGGAGGTGAAAACGATCTGGTGATATAAAGTTCAGGGTGGCGGTCATGAAAGAATGGAGTATAATGTATGGTAGTGGGTGAGACACAGGTGAATTCTCTGAACGACTTCTCTTGAACATATTGGCGACACTAATGTGATGGATCGGTAGCATTAACCCCAAATGTGGATGGTATGGCGTGACCATGGTGATGTGACCAGTGAATGAAACAACCCAACCCGACTCGGACATGGAGTGGAAGTGTCATGTTCAAGAGCGACTTGCTACCAACAAAGTTTCTTTGAGTTTTCTTCCCAATTTTCCCCAGTCATTGTTGACCAGTACCTCTTTATTTTTGTCAAGCTTGAGGAGGATAACATATGCTTGTTCTATAATTTTCCCTTCGGGCAAACCCATCGCTATGTTTTAACGAGCCTAGCGATAGTGAAACTCATTCTCGTCTATAGACAAGTTTGTCGCTATTAATCTTTTTAACGAGTTTAACGACAAAGATAACTCGGTCCTTTTCAATTTTAGAGAGTCTGAAAAGGAACGTAAAGGTAACTCCAAAATTCCTTTTTCGTCATCTAATCCCTTAAGTCCGAAAAAGTATAAAACAATATAGAAGGGATGAATTTTCGATACATTTAACGAGCTGAACAAAACAAGCGCTCGATCTTTTTGTGTAATAATCCCTCAGGTCCAAAAAGATTAAAATCTAGAGGAGCGATAGCATTTCCTATCCCTTTAACGAGTTGGAGAGGCCAATGGCTCGACAATCTTTTCATATTTTACGAGTCAGTTGAAAAGAGCTTAAAGGAGACTCGTCTTTTGAGGAACGAGTGATAAAATGGGTAGCAGCTGATTCCAGGTAAGGGTTAGAATTTTCCAATCACGGCAGTGTCACAAGGATGGCTAGTGAAATCACTCTTCGCAGCTGTTCCTCAAAATGGGTAAACAATCAAATGGAGGTGAATGATCGGCCAATGAAAAAGTGGAGGTGACGGTGTAAACACGACCAAGGCTTTAATGGCTGAAGTACTACATTCACGATGGTTATTTACCAAGGAATAGTTCATTTTTTAACGAGCTTAAACACGGGAGGAAACATTTGCTCATGGCTTATGTTTATTTTTTAACGAGCTTGAACTATGTGCTAAAACTGTTCGATGCGGGTTTATTTTTTAACGAGCTTGAACCCTGTAGTAACACTTCTCGTGGCGGGTTTATTTTTTAATGAGTTTGAACCCTGCAGTAACACTACTCGTGATAAGTTTGCATGCCCCCAGCATAATAACGAAAATCGAGGTGCATGCCCCCCAAGCTTCATTGCATTCAACTCGGTGCTTGGAATGAAGGTTTACCTTCGAGATCTTCGAAAGACTCGACTTTGATTTTACGAGATCATAATCAAAGACTCGATTTGGAAAGGGAGTCGTTTCATTTTTTAATGAGGTTGGCACAGTAAAAGAACTATCCTCATGACTCCTTGTTTCATTTTTTAACGAGGTCGACACGAGATAAGAACCATCCTTGAAGTCCACCGTATTTACAATATTTGATAGAAAATCAAAAAATGATGGATGATTAAGGTTGCTAGAATAATCTTTGTGGTAATCCGGAAGATGGGAGCGATGGTGGTAATCTTCCCATGGTGCCTCTCCTATCATCATTGATTGAATGATTCCTTCGTCTGTAGAATGTACATGCGACCAAGGATCTAAAGAGGTGCCATATTCCTTAGACCTATCTATCCAATCACTTGATGAGCGTTGATTTGGGTTTTCCCTCCAAGCCAAGAAAATTGATTGCTACAATATTTCTAAAATGGTGATGATCCATGCTGACAAAATGTTTAGGAATCTTCCGAATCCATTAGATATAGAATATTTCATATTGCAGGTTTCCACTGTGGCCACTTCCGCCAAATTGCTCGGAGGCGGTAGGGCAAAAGTACCCATTAAGGCAGGGTCTTTTAGGAGGCCTACTCCAATATTTTGAAGCGAATGATTGCTTCCATGGATCATTGGAATGCTTCCCGTAACTTGTGAACTGTTGGGGAGAAATGTTTGTTGGTCGACGATTGTAATTCTTCCTTGAAAGGGAAATGCAATCTTCCTGAAGTAGGTCGACACAACTGCGGCCATGGCATATATCCAGGGCCTTCCCAATAGGATGTTGTAATCGAGGTTTTCATGGATAACCTCAACATCAATTTCTATTTTTTTTCCCCCCAGTTCAACTTGCAAGTTACTTAAAATCCCGTATGGAGTGTATGATCGTCCATCAAATGCTTTTAACGTCGTTGATGATCTCGACAAGGGTGGTGAGCCTAAATTTTTCCAGCAACTCATCGACATAATACATGTAGATGCCCACTCATCAATAATTGTTCGATGAACAGTTTTGTTGAGGGCTTTCACTTGAATAAGGAAAGCTAGTTGAGCCGGTAATTGAGGGTCATATCCTTTATGATCAAAGGCCACAAGATTGGAATCCATTGGGTCAATCCCACCTATTGCTGATAATAAAGCCTACTTTTGGGCGAGGCAATTTTGCGGTACCTCAAATGTCGACATAGCGGACGGCGATTGGGCCAGGTCCTCTACTATATTATAATTCTGTGCTGCTTTGGCATGAGGATTAAATGTCGATTTGTGTACTACTCCCTTTAGTGGCTTTATCATTGGTTCAGGAATGATGGGTGGCACAACTTCGGTCAAAGTTGTTGTCGAACTACTAGGTTGTTCATTAGCCTTGTTATTCGACAGCTGTGGATTCTCGTAATCTTTATTCCTCGTCAAAACATCATTTTTCTGCTTTGAGATAGACAACATAAGCACTTGGGATCGGGAAGCATTTTGATTAGCAACCAGTTTGGTTCCCGGGTTTGGAAACGGATCAGTCAATACTGCTGAGGTTTTTGAACTCTTAAAGAGTTTCTTAACTTCAGCTTTATGTGGATAATCTCTCGTCCGATGATCCTCATCGCATATATGACACCCCGCAGGGGGTTTCCTTTGCCCAGAAGGGTTTGCAGAAGGTTTTTCAGGAGATGACTCATCCAGTTTCTTCTTCTTCCCTTTCTTTTTCTTCTTGCCCCCTGGTTGCTTCAGTCATTTGCCCTTGTCGGTCGACACGACATTTACCTTCGAGGCAAGAAGTTCCTCTTTTGCATTTTGACTAGAAATCTTACGGGCCTTTTTAGATGTAGCCTTTGTCAATTTCGTGTCTGTTGCGCCAATCACGCCATCGCCAGCATGAGAGTCATTGTTTGATTTAGGAGGGGGAGGAACTGAGAATTCCGGTCTAGGAGCATCAAGTATTTTATCGTAGAGCGTGCCGGACTGAGTGTAAATTAAGTCCAAATATTGTGCACGAGCGATAACCTGCTCTTCGGTGATGACTCCCCCTTTTGCCACATCTTCCGTGATGGAAGGCAATAATGACTTAATAAACCATTCAGCTAAAAGCTGATCGGGAACATACGTTTTCACCATTCTACGATGACGTCGCCACTCATGTATATGATCAGATATGTGAGTGGCCGTTGTTTGTTTGAAATTGGTAAGAAGTTCTGTTCCTGTTTCGTACCTTATCGGTAACTGAAAATGGGTTAAAAAGGTTGTGGCTAGGGTACTGAAGTTGTCAAATGAAGCTCTAGGTAACTCGATATACCATTTTGCTGTCAGACCAGTTAACGTCCTCTAGAAAAGGTGAAGCCTAATCGAATCATCGTTTAGGGTGTTTGATGAACACCACAGATGAAATGTCATCACATGATTCGACGGGTCTTCACCCGGATTTCCATTAAATTTAGGAATATCTGACGAAAGTTTATGCGGAATCGTTGGCCACCAAGGGGCATAAGCAATTGGATCATTCGTCAGCCGGTTTAGATCTGGTAATTCTAGAGTTGCTACAAAGGGCAACTGTTGATTCAGGTTAGGTGAAGCATACCCAGGATAAGATGGAATCGCCTGAGCAGTAGGTCTTTGCATACCAGCATAATGTATTTGATGCTGGCAACTTTGACAAGGTTGATGGGCATAACCATTATAATATGGTTGTTGATAACCGCTTTGGAAATGCGATTGCCCATTACTTAGAAAGACTTGTTGCTCAGGTCCTTGATATGATTGCTGGAATTGCGGTTGTTGAGATTGAACTAGCCTTGGTTGTTGGACCATTTGCTGTTGTCCACTACTAGATGATTGACCAAGATGAGGAGTCATAGTACTTGTTTGACCCTGAGTCGCTCCAGATAAGGAGGCACTAACCTGAGGTTGTGATTGAGTCGTTGAGACAAGAGGCTGTTGTATTTCAACCTGAAAAACTTGGGGTTGACATACAACAGGTAGCACTTGTACTTGCGACGCAGTCACCATAGCAGGTATAGTGGGAATATTCGACACGGGGTGGACTGGTTGCATTGAATATACAACCCTTGGTTGTTGAGGTGGTATTGGCATCCAACCGCTGGATGTAATTCTATTTTGACCTGAACTTTGTTGTAAACTCCCATATGGTTGTTCTCCGGGAGGGAACAATGAAAAGGCATACTGCCCTCCATATGGTGGCAATCCAGTACTTAAAGGGTAGATTGGCCTTTGAAGACACATTGGATCAATTTGTTGAGTTTCAACATAAGAGATACCAGATGATAATCCGGATGAAGAAATAGGAACTAACCATGTCGTCGAAACAGTCTCTGATTGGACTCCAGCTTGTTGTTGACAACTTGCTGGGACAGATGGTATACCAGCGAATATCGTTGGAGTAGCAATAGGAGGCTCTGCCGCTGCTGCATCGGATGACACAGTCCTGGATGTCGACGGTTGTTCAGACATATCGAGTCTATCCAAAAGATTTTCTAGCGATTTTGATTGACTTTCTTCCACGATTGCGGATTACTCGATCAACTAAAAATAAAGGGGAAGTATGTTTTCGAATTAAATGAATTTTAGACGCTTTGACACAACTTATTTTTTCAATTTTTAAGAGTCGAGAAAAAACAAAAGATGACTCTAGTCGCCTTCGATTTTTAATGAGCCTGAAGTGACAAGTGCTCAGATGGACCTTTTCTGTTAAGGAGTCTGAAAAGGAATGAAAGGGACTGCTATGGAAATCTAGGTAGAGGGATTACCAAACCAATCACAAAACTGCAGAATACTTTTTACGGTACGGCAGTCAATCTTCCCGAATGTTGTGTTCAGTGCATTGCAATCGATAGGGTGGCAGACACGGCTTCCTATGGATAAAGGATTAAGCCTATTGGGGTCTCCCAAAATATACTCGACGGTACGTGGGAGCACAAGTCCGTACTGGCACTTATCGTCTCAAATTGGAGGAATCACCCAACCATCAGTGAGAACAACAGTTACCAGGCTTTACGACGTCGGAATACGTCTCTAGCCTAGACTTCTAAATGTTGTGCGTTAAGTTCCAAAGCGTTGTTAGATTCATTGAATTTATTTTAAGTTGATCTTGTTTATGAAGTTTGCCTTTCAGGTTCACCGCGAGATGTAGATTTAATTCCTAAAATGCAATCTAAGATGATAAACAAACTTTCTATCTTCTTTATGCAATGAAAATCCTAGCTACTAGGGAAAAGAAAGACAGAATCTTTTCACAAAGAACAAAGAGCACACTCTAAATGCACTTTCCTAAATCAAGCCAATTAGACTGTCTATATGCAAATGTACATGCATGTATTTGTTTTCGACTTCCTTAATATATGAATGCTAAAAACAAAGTTGATGCACAAATCTGAATTTCTTTTCAAGCGACAAATATCAACAAGCTTCTTTCGAAATCAAAAAATGGAGACGATTACAACACCTTACGATTTTGAAATGAATACTTGTTCTTGACTCTAGAAAATTACAAATTCAGACCAAAAGCAATAGTAACAAGATAATCGACCATCAACAGCAATCAAACTTTTTCCTACGATCGAAATCGACAGTTGCGACAGATTCAAATCAAAGGACGACAGTACGACTATGCTACTTTTGCAAAGGAGAACTGTAAATAACTCAACAAACACACAAAAACATCTACAGTTCTTTTGTACAAAGGAGGCGGAATAACAGCAAGGAAAAGGGGTTTCAAACAGACATATACTAATCACAGGTAGCAAGATTCAGGAATAGAACTGGAAAGAATGAATCACAGAAGCCACAGCTACACAGAGATCAGCGCACCTGTAACATAGAGAATCTGAAATGCAGCGCAGGTTGTCGACTCGGGAAGTGCACTGAAATTCAGGATCTCTGAACAGTACCTGCGCTGGGCCAGAAACGAGACTCTGTTCGGGTTCTGGGTCACAGTTTGCAGTTCAGTTCTTGGGTTTTGGCCAAGTAAAAAGCAATCAGTAATGCAACAATCAGGGGTAGATCTAAGGAGGATCTAAGAGCTATCACAGGGGAAATCAGATAGTTTGTGAATCAGTTGTTTAAATCATAAACAGATCCAGTGGATGGACTGAAGTAGCAGTTATCTACTTTGCATTTGTTATGGCAAAAGCAGTTCGAATGCTACTTGCAAGTTTATGAAACAAACAACAAAGAATGATAAACAAACAAACTAATTAGTTCCCCAGCGGAGTCGCCATTTTGTTACAGGGAAAAGTGTCTATTTAAAACTGCTCCATCCCACTAAGGTGTGACAGCTGCCTTAGAAACAAACAGAGAAAAACCACTTTTGTTTTTCCTTTATGAATTATATATAGAGAGGAACAGAAAGACCAACCTCTGTCTTGCGCTAATCCTTCGATTCGATCCCTCTCTTCTTTGATATTCCTCAGCTACCTGCTCCCTTGCACGCCCAGCTTCACAAAGTACCTGTAAGATCACAGAAGCATAGCACTATACAAAGACATGGATTTCATAAACAATCTAGGATCAGATGTAAATTGACCATACAAATGTAACAAGCATCAATGATACAAAAGCATGGAGGAAAACTCAAATAGCTTTTATTGATAAACAAGAAAAGATCCAGGAGGAGTTACAACCAGTTGTTCCGACCCAGCATCAACCTCCCAGCAAAGAAGCCCCTCTTCACCTCAAACAAAGCTTAGATCACCCAACAATCTGATGTTTGTCTCTAGAAACCAACAACAATTCCTTACCATATGCAAAATTCCAGCCTCTGGATCTCTGGGATGAGGGATCCATATATAGATATCTGTAAGGGGGATGAGTCAGCTTGTTATTTGATTAGTGTCTTCTCTCTGATAGTTCTTACTTCCACTTGGAGACTGAGGGCCTCTTACTCATCCTTGGTCGAATTCAGTGAGGCAAGTGTCACAGGAGAAGATTCTGGAAGCTTCCATTGCCTCTCCACCTCGCGGAATGACACTGCCATTTGTCATTTCTTGCCCATTGCACCCCACAGAAGGGACTTTTGAAATGCAACGCACCCTCACAGTGTATTTAGGTGAGATGCAATGCACTTAGCCAGTGGAGCAGCTGCAATGATCCTGTTTTGACCAATTCTGAGTAGTTTCTCATGGAGAACTTCTGGGAGAAGCTGTAATCTGTTGACCTTGTTCCTTTAGGGGTTAGAACAACACTTTTAGGGACTTAAGAGCCCTTGGTTTATGGACATTTCATGCTTGGGGTTGTAGGGCACAAAAATGTCTATAACACAAAGTTTACCTCGTCCTCTTCTGCCGAAATGTGTTTTGATTCATTGTGCTCCTCCTTTTCTTTTCCCCTTGTTGATGATTTAAAAGAGGCTTCTCTCATATCTGATGGGCCTCCTTTTCTCATTTCAAAGGTAGTTAGGATTCCATGGAGTTGAGTCACTGTAATAGTTTGAAGATCCTATTTTTCCTCTATGGCAGACACTTTTGACTCAAATTTAGAAGACAAAGATCTCAAAATTTTCTCCACTAATGTAACTTCCTTTATCTCTTCACCCAGATTCTTCATACAATTAACAATCTCATCTATATGTAAGAAGTAACTAGCAACACTCTCATCACTATGCATCTTAAGAGTTTCATACTGAATTTTGAGAGTTTGAAGCTTAACACATTTTACTTGAGAGTCTCCTTTGTAGCTTTGAATGATTTTGTCCCATATTTCTTTGGCTATCTTGAGTTGCATGACTTTGACAAATTCTGATTCTGATAGGCTTCCCAATAATGTATTGACAGCTTTGGCATTGGTTTCGTATAACTTCTTACCTGCAGAGTCTGTAGGAATTGCTGCTGGAAATTGATATCCTCCTTTTACAATTTCCCAAACATCTGCTCCAAGTGATTGTAGATAGGCTTCGGTTCTTATTTTCCAATATACTAGGTTGCTCCCATTGAAGATTGGTGGTGTGATGGATCCCATGCCTTCGTGATTATTCATCTTGAAAGATCTTCCTTCAAGCGATCAAGCTTCTGCAGAAGGACCTTCTCTAAAACCAATTGTTGGAAATAATACTAAGAGGGGGGTGAATCAGTATTATCTGATCAACAATTTTTCTTTTCTCAAACAAATTTATATACACTACTTCTGTGAAGTGAACTAGCGTGTACATGCAACTATGATTAGATAAACCAGCATACACCTAGAAAACTTGTGATTTACATATTTTATCATGTGTTTATATTTAATCAATGCATCAATAACTTATTAAATAGAGTAGTGAAAACAGAATAAACCATCACACATAAGCAACACACATGAACACCAAGAGTTAAGGTGGAAACCCAATGTGGGTGAAAACCACCTACTGCTGTCGTCTCTATCTTCTTTTAATAATAAGAAAATCTATTTACAATATTGTACTGGTGAAGACTCATACCAGTACATAGGCACCCACCTACAGAAGGCTACAACCTTCTTTCATTTTCCAGCTTCTACTGGAAGGGAGCTGCAACCCCCTAGTTCTTGTACTAGCCAATGTGATTACTAGTACGTAGGCACCGACCTATAGAAGGCTACAACCTTCTCTCTTCCTCCAGGGACCACGTTTCATAATTTTACAAACCGGATGCTCCTGGTACACAACAATACACATGAAGGTCTCATTTCATCAAATTTTCATACCGGACCCATATCAGACTTTGAAACTTAATCTAAATCATCCAACATTTAGTTAATCTGAACAATCAGATCACTATCACCAAAACACTATGCTGAATCCAGAAACCAACATCATCATTCAGAACCAGTTGTAATCTCAAAAATCAGGCATCAAAATGAATACACTACTTTACTGAACCCAACCTACGTGTATACGCTACTTCCTGTAATCAAACCCATGTATACCTTCAAAACTACTGAAACATAAAACTTTTGAATCAAGTATGTATCCACCGACAATACACTAAACATCTACAGTCAACTTACAGAGCTTTACACAGGCAACAACAAAGATCACTCTTATCACTTATACAATCAATCAATCAGATACAAACCTCATTATGCATTCAGATTTACATTCAGATCTAAGAAGACTTCATTGACAGATATCAGTAAAACAACAGAATTGATCAAATAAATCAGTTAGATCTCAAGAAAAAGGCTTTTCTTTTGTATACTCTACTTTGAATAGTAGAACCTGAGTGTACACGCACTTTTATCGAGATGAACCAGCGTACAGATCTGCAAATATTAACTCATAAAGGACTTCAGACAAACCCAGATCATGACATTTAAAGAATAACACAGGTGTAAATAATCAGATCTAGCCTAACCAATATCAGATCATTCAATGATAATTCATTTTAGGTCTCATGATCCTAATCCAACATTGAATTCAAGGTGCACAAAGTATTTTAGATTAAATCACAAACATAGCCCCTGCAACATAAAATATAATTTAGATCGAAGTATTCCTTAGAGACCCATTTACTTGCATACATTGGCCTTATGATCTTCTCCTCCTTATATAGTTTTAGGCCTTTCTCAATACCTCAGACCAAAACCATTTAGGACCAATACCTTGGACCAAATACCTCGAACCAATACCTTGGACCAAAATACCTCAGATAAAATACCTCAGACCAAATACCTTGGACCAATACCTTGATTTTCCAACCTATACGCGTTTTTCTTCATGTGAGAGTGCGTGTATACGTATACGCTCTTTTTGTTCTGTGTACCAGTGTGTATACATCGGTTTTACTAAGTGGACTTGCATATACTTCTTAAACTTCTTTACTTCAACCTTTTCCTTCAAGTTCTTTATTCTGATTAGTAGACCTTAGTTCCATTTTCCTGTTCTTCTATATCACTGTCTTGTTACCTCTGAATATACATGTCATATTCTGAGTTGCCTTTTATCAAAACTAAACTAACCTGTGAGTGATTTTCCATCAAGGACAACACTTGTATCTTAATGCCAACATCAGTAGCATAACTTTACATTGTAGTTATATAGATAGGCTTTTAATTTTCAAATATAATCCTTCTTTTTGTCAAGAGTAGATTCATTTATAGTGTTAAGGTTTCATTTCAAGCAAGTGTGATTTTATTTAAAAGCAAAGTGTGTGTTTGATTTTACTTTGAGTAAGTGTGAAGTAAGTGTGTTGTTCATTTCAAGAAGAGTGTGATTTTTCTTTTAAGCAAGAGAAATAGAATCAATTTCATTTTTATGAGTGATTTATTTACTTACATAGTTGTAGAGAAACATGTGCATTTTGATATCTCAAATTAACTTAGGAATTGTTTTAGGTAATAAGGACTCCTAGCACAAAAAGTGCACATACATTATACTATCCCTGGTTGATAATTCATGTAAGTAATTTAACACCAATTAAATTACCAAAAATTTTGGCGTCGTTGTTGGGGAAGTGTCTATAGGAGTCTTCTTCTTTTTCTTTCCATTAAAAAACAAAAAAATAAAAAAATGATATGCATAGGGAAAGAGATTCTTGAGATGGATTTGTGAGTAGAGGTAAGAGTTCGATTCCAACATCACCACCCACTCCACCACGACCTCGTAGTGCCACAACATCCACCCAAACTCATATTCCATCAATTACGGGCAGACATAGAATTCCTGAGATACTTAGATCTAAAATCCAACCTAGAGATTCACTAACTTCTTCAACTGAAGTTGTAATAGAAGAAGAAGATACTACATCCCCAACTAAAGGAGTAATTTTTCTATCTTCAACTGGAGAAGAACTTCTAGGACAAGAACTAAAAATCCTTAGGGAAGAGGAAGATGAGGAAACTTATTTTAACATTCCATTTATAGAATAACCAAAGGAGCTAGAGGAGGAACTAGAAAATCCAATTTTGGAACCTTACATTAGTTCTAAAGAATATATAATGGCAGAAGAAGGGGAAGGAGAAGTACATAATGTGAATGGTGAACAACCTTGGATTGGAGGTGGAAGAGGAGGAAAGAGAGGAGGTGGAATAAGTGGAAGAAGAGGAAGAGGAGGTGGTATAGGAGGTCCAAAACCTTTTGGATTTCCCATCCTTGATGAAAATACGATAGCCACAATGAAAAATATCTCACCCTCCATCCTTCCTAATTTTCGTGGATTAAGAAATGAGGATCCTGAATCATTTATCTTTGAGTTTGAAGTCTTGTGTAGATCTTATGACTACTTGCTTGATACTCAAAAGTTGAAATTATTTCCAGCCACTCTTAAGGATGCAACCTTACAATGTTTTATGGGATTAGGAGTACATTCTATAAGAACATGGTAAGAAATGAAAACTCCATTATTAGAAAAATACAAGTATTATTGTATGCCTCATAATTGTAAATATGAAGCATTTAAAATGATGCAAAAAGAAGATGAAAATCTTGAAGATTTTGTTGAAATATTTGCTTATAATGTAAAAAGGGCTAAAATTCATAATCTAGATGAAGAAATTTTGAAATCTCTCTTACTAAAATCTATCAAAGATGACTGGATAGATCTTCTCAATTTGATGGGTAAAGGAGATATTTCTTAATTTCATTTGGAGATATTTGTGAGTTATGCATACATATTTCAAGAGGAAAGGAAAGAATTAGGACAAATCCAAAGAGATCATGTTATGTCTAGGATTAATAAATCTGCAGCTGGGACAGTAAGTAGGGCTTAAATAGGAAATTTTCTTGACAACTTTAAAACTGATATTTTGGGGAGTCTTAGTGAACAAATATATACCCTTAAAGTACAAAACAAGAACAAATCTGAAAATGTTTCATTATCTATCTTTTTTCCAAAATGTAGGAAGAAGCATGCCTTAAGAAAATTCCCTCTTGACTTAAAAAGTGTGGAAACCTGTGTTATATGTGCAGAAAATCATGATAAAAATGAATGTCCTTCAATATCGGTTCTTAAAGTTTTCTATCAAGAGGAAGTAATGCCAAATCAAGTAGAACATATTTGTTTTATTGCCAAGAGACCATGGAAAAATCCACAATTGAATATGACCTAAGGTTTCAACACTCAAACATATGCACAACAATCTCAAAGTAATTGGACTACACCCATGCCTTGGAAACTTTGGCCTCAACCTTGGGCACAAGGATGGAAAAATACTTATGGAAAGTACCCTCAATATCCTCAATTTCAACAACCTTACCCTGTTTTTCCACCACAATATTTTCCTCAGCCTGTTCAACCCTCTCAACCACAAAATCCAAACCCACAACTTTCATTACCATTTCCGAAAAAGCCAAATCAACTGCCTTCTCAGCCACTTCCAAATCCAAATAATAAAAATCCACAACCTGTTTACAACATGGAAGGACATAATTTACAAAATGACATGATAATTCCATTATATCTAAACAATGTCCAACTTAGATCTGGTAGAGTATTGGAAAAGAAGTCACCATCCATTGTTATCTAGGAATTTGAAAAAGATGACCTCTCTGAGAAATAGACATCTTCTCATCAAGAGTAAAATTCTCAAAAATAAACCACCATTATACATTCTGATGATATTCCAATAAACTCAACTCCCGTTATAGAATGACCTTTAGTCTCTATGCAAAATCCTTCTTTTCCTGAAAGATTGAAAATTGACAAAGGGGTAGAAAAATAGATTATGTTGCCTGATTAAGATATGATAGATGAACTGAAGAATTTTTGTATAAAAATTCCTTTGTTACAAGATATCAAAGAAATACCAATATTTGCAAATACAATCAGGGAGTTAAGTATTAAAAAAACAGGAAGAAAAGGAAAGAAGTTAAAAGAATCTAATTAGTTGGAAAAATTGTAGATATCATGATGGGAAAGAAAACAGTTCAAAAATATCTAGATCGAGGAAGTCCCATTATGAAAACACACATCAACGGTGTTGAGATTCCAAACACGTTGATTGATTTGGGAGTAGCTATCAACACCATGAGTAAAAAAAATATGAATCAATTGAAACTTCCAAATCTTCAATATACACCTACATTATTGCAATTAGCAAATAGATATGTTATCAAACCTGATGGTGTGTTAGAATATGCATTTGTATCCTTAGATTCTTGGGAATATCCTATTGACTTTATGATCTCAACACGCAAGAATAATCTAGGAGGACACTCATTGATTCTAGGAAGACCATGGTTAGCTATAGTTGATGATTTTATAAGTTGTACATCTGGTGATATGTTTGTCTCTGATGGAAGTTAGACAAAGAAATTCACATTATATCCTCTTGCAAAAACAATGATAGAAGTAGAAAGTGAAGCATGGATACAAGATGATAATGAAAAATTTGATATATGACCAATTATTTCCACTTCAAAAATAGATGAAGAAGATCAAATTTTGAATTTAATGGAAAATAATGAATCTTCCTCATATTGTGAACAAAATCATAATTTTCAAGAACAATGTAATATTGAATATCTATCGTTAGATTGCTTTACATTCTATGGAGAAATTTTTGTTATAGCTCCAAATCTCACTCTTGATGTTTTTGATGTTGCACTCATGGCCTAGGGCAACCCCTCCTTCTAGACCTGGTCCAAATACATTAAAAACAATGTTTTACTCCCTATACACGACATTGCCCTAATCTAAACACGTGTGTACGTGGGTCTGTGTATACCCAACCCACGTATATGTCTTAAAACACTTAAAAATATTAAATCTCATTAATTTCGGGTGGAGATCAAGGGTTTTACCTATTGATTACCTATTAGTGCCCATGGCCCAACTGTTCCCAACAAATTCCCAACTAAAAAAAATACTTTGGGAGAAGTATAAAAAGGCTTCAATGGGAAGGCATAAGGAGGAGAGAATAGAGAGAAAAATCACTCTGCTGAGATTATCCCTGATCAGGTCTGAAGATCCTTGTCCTTCCAACACTTCCCCCATTACAGGAAACCCTTGTTTCCTTAAGTTATGATGTCTTTCCATTAGTTGAGATATCTTTGAGTGAGTCATGGAAGGAGTTTGTTGAAGGCTTGTGATTGGACAAATCTGGAGGACAGTTCCACTTGGAGCCTACGAAAGGAAGACTCGGGTGAAATCATTCCTTTCTGTACTTTAGTTATCTATAATAAAAGAAACACTTGTCTTGTTCCTAAAAATAATCTTCTTCATGCTTATGATATCAATGTTATGATTTACATATGAATGGTTGTTTCAATTGTATAACTAACTACTTTTCAATATGTTATGAAGTTGATTTCCTTATGATGCTTGGTCCATATACTGCTATGCTTTCTTGAATTGATTTTTTTGCAGGTTGAAGGATCGAGAGGAACTCCAAGAAGGTTTGGACTCTGGTTGGATCTTCCCAAACGAAGGACCCTCAGGTGTGCCTCTCTTCGTGTAGTTTGTTTATATTAGCATCATCGTTGTGTGGAATGCTTGTTTTTCTTTGTAGATAACCCCCGATCTACTAGGGTATCGACCCAAGACCCTAGGGGACTTTGTCCCTAAACAAAATTGGTGACTCCACCGGGGACAACAGTATTTTTGTTCCTATTTTGGGTTTATTCAAGCCAATCAGGGCTCAGCTGTTTATTTGCTTGCTGTGACTAAGTAGTTTGTTCCTATGTGAACTTGAACTGTAAGTTTTATCAATTTCTTCAGAATTTTTTTTGTTTTTTCTTGAGATCTGTTGTATACGCTGTTTTTCCAATTTACAGAGGCGTATGTACACAATATTCTCAGGTAAACCCGCATATACATAGGTTTCCTTGGGCTGAATAGCATATACACGCAGTTGTGCATTGACACAGTCGCATATACCCTAAAATTTTCAAGATTTTTCAAATATTTTTGTTTCTAAAGATCTGTCTGTTGGTCTGAGTCTTTCCTGAACAGTTACTTTTCTGTGTCAATCTTTATTTTTACAACAAGTTCATGATTTCAAACTCTCTCTAGTTGTGGAAAGTATTGGTCTTGTTTTGTTTTGTTGCAAGCGTCATCATTTTTGTTTAAGCACACAAGATTTCTTTCTAGGAATCTTGGTTGTTCTGGTCTTCCAGGGCAAAAAGATTGGTCTCAATCTTTGTGGCAAATCTTGTTTTGGTGATCTTTTTGTTTGCATGTCAAAACTGCATCTTTGTGGCCATTTACTTTTCTTGCTTTTTGAAAGTTGTTGTGTGACGATTTTGAGAATTGTCTTTCTTGATCTCGCGATCATTATCACCAAGCTCTTTTTGCTGCTTTTTGATTGTTAAGAGCATCTTGAAACACACGTTTTGTTGATTTTTCACCGATTTCGTGTTGTTAAATTGCAAAGTGTTTTGTTGCCTATTCTTCGATCATAAAGTTTCAGTCTTAGTTGGAGCACTTTTGAAAAGTCATTTTTGTCTTTTCTTTTGAAGAAAACTTCTTGAATACTTGGTTTTTTCTTTCTTTGGCCTTGTTTCGATTTAGTTTCCTTTTTGTGAGTGAAAGTGCATCTTTGTTTGTCTTGAAATTTGCTTTTAGTGTTTGGATGAAAATGAGCATTATCAACTTATATTCTATCTAAACATCTTGAGTGGCTAATTAGAATTGATAAACAAGTTACTTTCATTCTTTGATTTAGAGTAGTCTTAAGTTTGCATCATCATGTACTCATTGCATTAGGATAAATTTGTGCATCTTTTAGGGCATCTATAGTTTTGTTAATTTTTGTGAGTGTGAAGCTTGAGTAAAAGAAAAGAAAAGAAAAATTTATTGCTTTCCTAGAAGTTCCTCAGAACCTAATAGAAATTTCTTTCATCGAAGAAAAAAACGAGTGCATTTGCATATAGTTTGGTTTTTATTAATTTCTTGTGTGTCAAAACACCATCAGTTTCATCTCCGCTTATCCCTTGACTTAATAACAGCCCATTTAAAAACAAGCGCTAGTTAAAATACACTATAACTTTTTATAATTGTCGATTTAGACACACCAACAAGTTTTAGGATATTTTGGGGCCTTGGATTAGGCATGTGGAGAGAAAACTCTCCAAGGCCATTTAAAATGTCAAACATAGGAGTCTGAATAATGAGTGCAAATCCAATAGCATTAGGAAGACCAAGAAAGCTTCGGATCTGGGAGTTAAGCATGAGGGTTTTTTAAGATAAGGAAGAGAGATACCCCCTCTCCTATTTGTCGGATCTTACCTCACGACTGTTCTGCTTGGCTTCTGACACAAGTTGGTAACCTTAGTTTCTTCTCCTAGCGATCTACATAGGTGGCTACGAAGGGGAATCCCGTGGCGCTTGAGGTCGACGTTGTATCACTCTCAACGGTACTACTGGAGGGCACCCTTGCGAAGCTTGGGGGCTTTCACCAGCGCAGGCTATTGTTAGGAGGTTAGCATAACTTCCTCTGTTACCTTCACTGGTAGGACTGGGCCATCATTATCCCAGACTATCTTTGGAAGGCCCCTTACTTCACTTTCTTATTTTTTGGTGTCCGGTCCTCATCACCCAGAGTGGAAATACTTGAAAGTTGTTTGACTGGCTAATATCTTTTAGGGACTTTTTAGTGTGTGCTCTATGCTCTTAGTTGGCCTAGCTTTCATTTTTTCTTGAGTCTTTAGTTAGATCTTAACAAAAAATTCAAAGTGGTTGACCGATCACCTAGAAAATCTCGAAGACTTCGTGGTTTTTCACCACCAAGTTTAGAGCCTTCTCCTAGAAGGCGCAGAGGTAATATTGCCAGTGGGTTTCATCTCGTGGTAGCTGACGCATCGGGGATTGATCCTCCCCTTGGGGGCATTAGTGTTCAGGATAGGCCTGGTACTTCCGCAGAACTAGAGAGGAACACTCCAGTTCTTTCTCGAGTTCTCTTTCAATCAAAAGATAACATAGAGGTAGAAGAACTCCCAAAGTTGTTAGCGGCTCTGAATTCTCCTCTACCTTCTAACCATCCAGACGTATTACAATACGTTGCAATTCCAATGTAGAGACCATCAAGTCCAGGTCACATTACGCACTTATCTTCGATGACCACCACTGGAAGCATGGCTTCTACTACAAGTGTTACAACCATGTAGACTCCAACATCAGTACAAGGGGGAGGAACTATTTCCATCCCCTCTGCATCTCTATTTGGGTCTTTTGTTAGCACATCCTTAGTTGGGTCTACCTCCATTCCTTCTACGAGTGGAAATTACCAAGCCAATGCATTTAGTTCTGGATTCTCCCTGTTTGGAACCCATTCACAGGGTATTCCGTCAGTTCCATTTAGTGCCCCCACATCCATGATGGGTGGGTCAGCTTCATTTCAGGGTTTTCCTTTTGGAGGTGGTCATATACCACATTCCAACCCAATGATAGGATCTATGCCTTTTTCTTCTACAGGACAAGACAACAATCCCTTTCAAGGTTGGACTAACCCTGTGGTTAGTGGCATAGGAACTAGGAATCCATTTTTTGGCTAACAAGGGAATAGGCCGTACTCCACAGTTAGTTCATTTCGAAGTATTCCTCCCTTAACTTCTGCTTGGAATCCTTATCAGGGATTATCAACTCCTTATAATCCTTTAGGAGGGAGCTTTGCTGGTTATGGAGGTTTTTTAGCCGGAATTGGTCAAACTCCAAGTTTTTTCGGATCACAAGGTCCACCTTTTAGTTCAGTTGGTTCAACTGGTTACTTCGGGCAGCCTGTTGCCTTTCAAAACCCAGGCCAATCTTTTCAGAACTTTGGGGGCTCTGCATAGTCCAGGTGGAATCCCCAAGGTCCTCCTAGGCTTCCTTTTCTAGCAACATTGAATTTTCCAGACCTCATGAAATTAACAAACGATCCAATCAAATATAATCCAGCCTAGCCTCCAATCCCAACCAAACTCCCTTCAGACATTCCAAAGTTCGAGGGGAAGGGTGGTGAAGACCCGAGTGACCATGTAACCACATTCCATTTGTAGTGCTCATCAAACTCCCTTATCGATGACTCGATTAGGTTGAGACTTTTTCAACGCATCTTAACTGGTAATGTGGCCAAGTGGTATATATAGTTTCTAGGGGGGAAGCTTTACATATTTCGCCGAATTGGCTAATATGTTCCTAAATCATTTCCAGTTGCCCATCCATTATGATGCCAGAACTGAACTTCTAGCCAATTTTCGTCAAGACACGGCAACTCACATTTCTTATCATATTCAGGAATGGAGATGGAGAAAGAGGCTCATTAAAGCCGAAATTCCTCTGGAATACCGTCTCGAATGGTTTTTGAAATCTTTACAACCTGAAATCTCTAAGGATGTCTCTCTGTCTGGAGTCTATTCTGAGGAGCAAGCTATTTTCAAGGCCCAGCAGTTAGAATTGATTTATTCTCAGTTTGGGATTCTATAAAAAATCTTGCTAGATGCTCCTCGGACTAAGGTTGATATAGACAAGTCAAAGCCAGGTCCCCATGCGTATGGTATCGTTGGATCTGTAGACACAAATGCGGTGAACCTGTTGAGCCAATTGTAGCAGTTGTCTTTACAAACTGCTCCTACCAATCAGGTCACATTGTATAACCCTTCGTATTCTCAACCTGCTTCTGTTAATGTCGTCCAATCTTCCAACCCTAAAGGAAATCAAAATTCCAATGGCAAAAAGAAAGGACGAGGTAAGAAAAAGAGTCAAGATGGGAAGACTGACACAAATAAACCTGGCAATAATGCTAGTGGTGGTGGAAATGAGTCTAGAAAGAAAGTCAAGTTTCCATGTAAGCTATGCAGTGGAGACCATTGAACTCATCTCTACCCAAATATTCAAGATTCTCAACACTTGTTAGGGCAGCAAGGGACTTCTAGCTCTCAAGCCATGTTAACCAACCCTTTTCCCCAAGGGCAGCAATTGCTTGCTGGCATGAGTTCGAATCCTGGTACCTCTGTAGGGGGAAACCAGGAAGGGGATAAATCATCAAATGTTTTCATGATGGATTCCTGCGCTAATGTGGCCACACAGTCACATGATTATGGTGAAGGTGAAACATCCAAGGACAAAATAGTTCTCGAAACTACCAACCCACTTCATATTGAGTGACCCTCTGTCGAGACTATACCTAGGATACCAAAAGGTTCCGCTAAACGTGTGACTATCAACCCTAATATTAGGGCAGCCCAGAATTACTCCATTGTTGAGGATCTGGCGAATAGTCCACGTGTGATGTCTGCTTTAGAGGTGCTCTAGTCCCACTCAAAGAAGTTCCTTACTGTCGGCAATGGGGGTAGTGGATCCAAATAATTCTTTAGCTCTCACTTTTGATATGCATAATGTCAAAAAGAGACTTCCTCATCATATGGCTTTCCAGATAAAGTCTACTTACCAGAAAACTAATATTTTTCAGATGGTTATAGATGAGGGAGCTTCCACGTGTGTCATGTCTATGTCATGTTGGAAGGCCATTGGATCGCCTTCGGTTGTTCCTTCACCTACCCTCTTGACAGTGTTTGATGGTCATTCTCATAGGCCATACAGGATTATCCTAGCCTTTCCTATATGTGTTGGAGGAAAGGTCATTAATATCAAAGTAGAAGTCATTGATGCTAACCTAGATTACAATCTCCTCTTAGGAAGGAACTGGGTATACGAAATGGATGCCATTGTTTCGACTCTATTTCGTGTCATTTTCTTTCCTCATGAAGGGAAAATTGTTAAGGTTGATCAATTGGATTATTCTCCAGTTGATCCTCGAGCAACTTCGGACTCTACTATTCCCTTAGTGGATAACCCCCGTCCGCCTACTAAGAATCTAGGAGTCAGGATGTACTCTTCATTGATGGGTACTTTTGATCTTCCCCCTCCTATAGCTAGAATAGATACAATTTCATCCTCCAAGGAGCCTTTACGAAAAGAGTTTGTTTGAACTCACTATTTTTCGAATCCTGGGACCTTTCCTTTATCTGTGACCACATCAGATGAAGGGAAGGTGGGTGGAATAGAATCTCCTACGTCTGTAGCAGAGCTTGGATATGAATTTATCAATAACTCTATAGACGACCATCTCGCTCCTTCTTTAGAAAAAGAGTTAGATGGTGATGTGGCTCATCCTCGGACCCTTGATTCCACTTCTATGTTGGATTGCTCGGATATTGTTTTTCCATCTGACGAAGCGATATTTGAAGCAATGATGGCTGTAGATCGACCTTTGCAAGATTTACATCATCGTTTATATGTTCATCCTCCTTTGCATGAAGTTGAATCCAGGTCCTCCAGTCTGACTAGCAATGTTTGTACAGTTCCTTTGGCTCCAACACAGTTATTTGCTGAAGGAAGTATATTGATTGGTTCAATAACTGTACCTATAAACATCCCTAGGAGCAAGTTGGCGGAGCCCCCTGATCGGCTCTACCTTAAGAAGTACTTCGCTTAAGTAGCAGCTAGGCAATGGCTTCTTTGGACATTTTATACATTTATACATATCTCATCGGGAGTTTTTTGATATTGACACTTTTTGGTCTGCTGTGGCAGGTGTTGATGGATGACTTGGTCTATTTTGGATTTGCCGATGGTGCTAGTCGGCACACTCGGAACCTTGCTTCCGCCGCTTGGGTATTCTACTATCCAACAGGTCAGTTGATGGTGTCAAGGGGAGTATGCATTGGTCCCACTTCAAATAATATGGCTGAGTATACTATCGTCATTAATTTACTATCCAAAGCAATTTCTTATGAAATCAATTCATTGGTAGTCTATCTTTATTAACAATTGATAGTGTCACAATTAAATAACATTTATCGAGTAAGGGATCCATGTTTATATCACCAGTATTTAAGGGTGAGGTTGTTGCAAAGATCATTTACTTACATTAATTATTTGCACATTCCAAGATCTCATAATTGGTTAGCTGATTCTATCGCTAATCGAGCATTAGACTGGCACATCATTCATTCGTCACAATAAAATCAAGCATTAAAAAGTCTAAACTATATATATATCATAAAATATCTCGAGTGTGTTAACACCCAGGTTGTTCCCTATGACTCCCAAGGGAATACGGCCGGGGTAACCACTAACCAATCTTTGGGTTACAGTTCCTAGCCCAACTGCAACCAGAGAGGGCTCTCTCTTTATGATTTATCTTTGTTATAGTTGTGTTTTAGGCTAGCTATGATGCTCAGGTTTTGTTTATGTTTTGGTTGAAGGATCTCTTTCAGGTCTTATGATGTAATACTTTGATGGTGAGTTTCCATTGGGCAATGGAGTCTAGATGCTGTGAGATGATCTTAAATGTTGAGTATTGTTCTAACTGCAAGGCCTGATGTGTATCTAACAGACAAATTTAAACTTGAGTGATGATATGTGTCAACCAGCAGAAATCTGTTAAGAATTTTCTGTTATGTTGGTGAAATGAAAATGAACGCAGAGCACAGGAGCAAAGTTTGAATTCCTGTGACAGTGGCCAATATGAAAGATGTATTCTGAAAGTGCAGCAGCTTAAGAATCACACTTTATATAGATTACACCTGAAGAAAACATTTATAAACAACACAGACTGAACTCAGGGTGCTCAGTGAGCAAATCCTGGGAGTTATTCTTTTTCTCTGTTGCTTAATATCGGAAATCAGATAGCGTATATGGATTTATAATAAAACAAACTAAACATGGAAAAGGTTACAGAGACTTATTGCATGGTAAGATACGCAGGGATCCAGCAGTCATGAACAGGAACAGAACATCTTCAACACATCAAACATCCATGAAATTCCATTGCTTTCCTTTATTGACTTTCAGAAAACAATTACAGCATAAGAGCCTCTTCAGGAGAAATTCACAACAACCCTTGCTATCTCATGCGAAGGGGTTTATATAGAAATATGTATACAAAATATCTCAGGTATTGAGTCATCTGAGAGAGAGAAAATATCTTCAGTAGTGTTCAGAAAGTAGGCAAGAAGTTATTACAATGTTAAATGCAGCGTAAATGCCCTTTATGTCTGTCAGAGGATTGTCTTGACTTTTAAGAGTCACTGAGTCGGTTGCATTACTCTGTATTAATTCTGGAGATACGCATTTACTTTTGCATGCGAAGTGCATTCTCGGGTTTGCCAGCTGTGGTTCCCTTTTCTGCTTTGTTGGCCGCTACATCTGCTGAGTTGGCTCAGCTTTGATTTTATGATGCCTGCTGACTTTGTTGACTTTTCTTTTCATCAAAATTTGTAGGAAAAACAGAAGTTGGTGCATGAGTTACTGTTTATAAAATTCTCTGGATTACATCTGTCCACCATTCCTGTGTAGGGAGCTGGTGCTTGAGGATGGCCTCCATTGTCTCTTCAGCTTCTGTGTATTTGAAAAAATTTGGGGCTACATCAAACAAGTGATTAATTTCATTCATTATAAAAAGTAGATTTTCTATCTTACTATAGAAAATCTGTCCTGTAATAGGCCCTGTGTCTTCTGAAGTGCTGGCCTTCTCATTGACCTGTGCTGAGGCAAAAACATTTACTCTTTTAGCATACTGTTCATGGGTGAATAATTTCCCTCCGCTGTTCAGTAAGCTAGGGAGTCCTCTACTCTGCAACACCTGAAACTTCTCCATGAACTTATTTACCTCTGTCTGCATATCCTGGGTTCTCCTGTCCAATGTCTGCACTAGACTTCTGAGAGTAAGAACCCTCTTGATCATTTGAATAGTCTCAGTTCTGTTTGTGATTCCAATGGTGGCTAACTGAGAACTTGTTTTGTGATTGAGCACATTGATCATTCTTGTAGCAACTTCAGGCATATTTCCCAATAAGGCCCTTGATGTTCGGATTTCCCTCTGTGCCTTTGGAATGAGCTCTAGTTGCTCATGGATTGTCTCGATGTATGGCCATTGGTTGTTGATGGATTTACCAATATTGGACCATATCATTGCTCTGATCTCAGCTATGATTTTATCTAGCTTGAGCTCATTCTCAAGCTCCTTGATTCTGTCTTTAAGAGCTTTGATTTCCTTGGCCTTTTCTCCCACTTCTCTCTTTGTCTTATCATGCCTTTCATTTACCTTGGCCAGCTTTTCCTTAGTTTCATTCAGCTCTGTCATCTGGGCTTCCAAAATTTGTATTTCATTCTTTAGCTTCTGCATATCTAGGCTCTGATCTGTGCTGATGGGTGCTGCTGAAGTAGATGTGGCCGTTTGTTCAGCCTGCTGAGGTGGAGGCACAGTAGTAGGAACAGTCTCCTCAAGATTGATGACTTGAGGAGGGGGCTGAGATGTCTGCCCTTCTTGTGCTTGTTTTGATGATGCTTGTAGAGGTGCTTGTGCAGCTTCATATTGCCCCAATTTTTCTTGTGCCTTCACAAGCTCTTTGTAAATGGAAATTAGCAGGTCAGTAGAATCCTGCTCATACCTTTGCTTAGCTACCTCATCAGTCTGTGGATGGATAGTGGCTGGAATTTTGATCTTCTTTCTCAGTGTAGCCATGTCAGCATCTCTGAGTTTCAGGATCTCTTGTATCCCTTTGATGTCATTGGGATTGTGCCCAATTTCTACAATGATTTCCTCCAGGGCTCTTATCCTGTTGTCTTTGGCCTGAGAAGAGGCCCTCTCCAGTTCTAGCTGGGAAGCTGTGGCATTCAGACTGCTGGTTAGTTTGTAATTATCCAAAGTCTTGTCGGCCAATGAAGCATACACCATTTCTCCAGTTTGCTTATGCAGCTCAATTTTGTCCATAGGGTGTATGTCTTTGGCAAGTACCTCTAGGTTGGTCCTAAGGTAGTCAGCAGTGGATTGTGGCCGAAGTGCTGTAGGCATAAAGTGACTCATTGTCAATTTGCCTTCACTTACATCAAAAGCAGACATAAGTCTCTGCTGATTGGAAGGAGCCATGTTTAGCAGGTGATTGTACAATTGTACCTTGATAGGGTCACTCCTCCTCTTGATGTCTATAAACTGCTGCTTGATGCTTACTTGTCCCTCTTTCTGCTGGCTGGAGGAGCTGACCTCCCCTCCCATGGTCCTGTCTTGTTCCTGCTGGAAGGAACTTGCTGAAGTTTCTCTGTTGGGTGGGCCCATGCCCAATGCCTCTCTTATTGCTATATCCTCCTCTGGAAAATCATTGAGTCTCTGCCTTTTCTCTCCCTGGTCTACAGAGGATGTCAGGGGAGTCTCTCTGTATCTTTTTCTAAAGACAAATGTATCCTCCTTTTGAGGGGTTTGGATGACCGAGGCATCAAAGGTAGTGTCTTGTCTTGTAGGCCCCGTTTTTTCAGTGGTCTGAGGAGTCTCCACTGTTTCCTTTTGCTAGGCAGACTGCTCCTGCCTTTGTTCTTCTTGATGTTGTTGCTCTTGCTGTTCTGGTTCTTCTTGCTGCCCTTGCTGCAGCCCTTCTGCTTGCTGCTGTTGTTTTTGTTGCTGTTCCTGCTGTTCCTGCTGTTCCTGCTCCATCTCTTTGCCTTTGCCCTTTTCTGAGATATTTTCACCAGTTCTTGTAGCTTGATGTTGGGCAGTTGAGGAAGACGTTGCTGCTCCAATTTGTGTGCCTGGCAGTGAGGTGACCTGTGAATAAAACTCAAGGTCAGCCATTTTCTTGAGGTTTCTTAGAGCTCTTTGATTAAGCTCTTCTTGAGTCACATCTTCTTCTAAAGTTCCTCTTCTCCACTTGCTTTGGTTGGCATATTTTTCTAAGTTAGGAAGGCTATAATGACCATAAGCAGATAATTTGTATTTGAGCCTCCTCATTGTAATGAAGTTATTGGGGTCATAGGGTTTCCATACGAAGCTGTATTTGAGACCAAGGCACCCAAGTATTCTATCTGCCTCTCTCCACCCTTCATCCCTTTCATTGAGAAGTAAATGGCCAAGTTGATTTCTGATTTTTAACTGTGCCTTCTTACCTTTTCCTGAAAAGTGGAGCATATCCACATAACCAAACTGCCTGAAGTATTCCAAGGCAAGTAACCTCATAGGCACAAATCTAGGTAGTTTAAATGGGGGCAACTCACACCCATATAGTCTGATAACGGTGTGGTGTTGGTAGAAATACCAATCCCCAATACTGTATGCTTTTGATAAATGCAGGAGTCTTTGCATTTCATCTGTCAATCTGGGAGGTGGTGAACCCAACAGTAGAGTCAAGGCTGGATGGATGAAAAGATCAATAAATTCGTAGTAGGTGTATGGGGAACAACTCACTATGTGAAAAACGGATGTCCAATACACAACTGATCTCAGATTGCCCTGTGCATCTACTCTCTTCTTTGGGAAGGAGAACTTATCATGCTGGAAGTAAAGGAGCAGATGATATAGGTACGAGGTGTATCTAAATACCCTTTCTCTTGATAAATTCATCAATTGATCATGCATCTTATCTGATATGTATGTGGCATAATCATAGTGGATTGGCTTCTTTCCTGGGGAAAACATAAGCATCATTTGTAGAACAGTTTCATCCACATACTCCACTGAATCATATCCCAGGATGGGACTGATCATGTCAACAAGGTCTAAGCCCAACTGGTTGAGGTAGAGATAATGGATGGGAGGAATTTGCACAGTATCAGCTTTGATGAAAATCTGATTAAGCTTTGTGATTTGTGCCTCTGTTATCCTGGCTCCCTGTACTATTAAATCAGCTAATGATAGAGGAACCAACTTTTGATCTGTCTGGAACTGCAACATCTCCCTGATGGCTTCAGGGGTAATGAGGAACAGAATTGAGCCTGAAGAGTCCAGCACTGCCCTCTGGGATGCATCATAGTGGTCAGCAACTAAGTGTACAAGCTCAGGGAATTGATTAACCTGAGGAAGCTTGAATATTGGAAGGAATGAATCCCAAATTCCCAGGATGTCTGTCCCCCTCTCATGTTTGATCTTTATCTCATTTAGGATTTGCAAATGGAACCTGCTTCTGCTCAACATCTCCTCTGATATCTTGTAGTCCAAGTCTGCTAATGCCCTGGTGTCCAATGTTCTATTAGGGACATTCAGGGGAGCCACATTGAGGGCTATAGGAGCTATAGGGGGGTCCATGGCTCTCCTTTAGGATTTCTGTTCACCCAAGGACTGTTTTACTATGCAGAGTAACACCAACAAGGTTTCTTTGCAGAGAATGTTGGTTTTGTAAGTGAAAGGTGGAAGTAAGGCTACAGCAGTTGAAATACTGCCTCTGTGTGATTAGGTGGGTGGCGGAAATGTTCAGAGGATGCTCTTTTGTGGTGTATTTATCTCCTGCCGGTGACGGGTTCACGATTGCGCGAACCAGTGACAGTTTTGTTTCGAATTGCCTACAATTGGCTTGACAGTAGCTTAGTGACGGCTCTGGTTCAATTTAAATGTCAACTTGATGGTATTTAACGGTGAAATTGGAGTCTTAAGGTCTGTTACTCATTGACATGCGAAATGCAGTGAAAATGGAGTTTCAGAGCTCAAATGAGGAATACCTGTAGATTTGGGTCGGTCAGAGCTTGTTGGCGCTGAGGAAATTGACGTTCCGGTGGTTAGGAAACTCTTTTCTGCGGTTGGTGCAGGTTTAAACGTAGTTTTGCATGCAGAACACAACAACGACGAATGCACAAAAATGGTAAAAAACACGAATTTTTTGCTAAAATAGACCTTTTGGTGCTTTTGGCGCGAATCCGTGCTGACGTCAGCATGACGTCATTGGTGGGGTCAAGGTCGGATGACGTCATGCTGACGTCATCGGGTGACGTGGCGGGGTCTGGTTGGTCCACAGGGGCAGTGAGATGGCAGGACAGGTGGACCAATGGCAGGGCAAGAGGCTGACGGGACAACGTACCTGGGTGACGGAGCGATGACATGTTGCTGACGCGGCGAGGATGTAAGCAAGTGGGATGAGGAAACCGGAAACCGGCAGTGGTTTCGTATCGCACCACTTCCGGTACGGGGGCGGTATTTGTAGTTGTACCTCCGACGCATTGTGGTGAGGGCGCGTGGCAGCGGAGTGACGTACTCAAAATACGGACGTCGGGAGATAAGTTTCGGGCAACGGATGAGCTCCGACGTCATGGTGACCGTTAGATCTGCAGAGGTTAATCGGACGGTGGTCGGATGACTGACGTGACAGGGGGATAGTACATATAACTGTCGGACGTCGGAAGGACTCCGACGCATTCAGGGCCGTCGGATCTGGAGGGCCTGATCTAACGGTCATCGGGGAGGTGACATGGGCAGTGTATACGGAAGCGGGCGGAGGCAATAAAACATGTTTTTGAACGATTTTCCAATGTATTTCCAAAAAACAAATTATGTGCACCAACCTTGGTTATAGAGCGGAAAGAGGGTTTTATAGTTTTTTGCTCTTTGAAGCGGGTAAAGGTGGAATTTAAGCCCTTTAGGGGTTTTTTATGTGCAAAAGGGGTAAAAATAGAGGAATCAGCTCATGAAGGGGAAGGGGTAGTTGGCATAGGTTCATCAACATGACCTGGTGTCATTTGATCCCTGACTCGAGACTTTATTGGCTATAATGCCAAGGGGGTGGGTATTTATAAGATTTTGGGGTTTATACACCTTGGTGTTAGTAATATTAGGGAAAAAGGTGATATAAGGGATTTATATAATAGGGTTAGTGTTAGCATGGAGTAGGGGGTAAGTGGAGGAGGAAACCATTAAGTTTATGTGAAACAAACTTGGTTTTAAGAGTAGATCAAAATGAAAAGATTTTTAGACAAGAAATGTGGCTTCTAAAGATTAAGAACCACCATGAAACCTTAGTCTTTTCCATGAATCTAAGCTGATGGGGGAATGTTAGAAATGAAATTGGAGGGGAAATGAGGGAAATTAGTCATGCTTCCTGCTGTAACCTTTTGCTTTGATGCCCACCATCACTGTTCTTGCAATGATGGGGATAACCTTTCTGCAACCCCAACTACCTACCCAGCTACTTACCTAGCATTTTTATTTCTTCTTGGGGGGTGCACTTGGACTTGCAGACCCTTATTTTCCTTTTCTTTTCTTTGGCTTTTTCTTTTGCTTTCTTTATCTACTTCTACCCTTATCTCTTCCAAGGTCCCAGATTAAGCTGTTGGGAACCTTTTCTTCTCTACCTAAACTAGCTTGTCTGCCAAGATTCAGCTGTTTGGACAGACTTCTTTCTCTATTCTATAGCATAAAATTGAACACATGGCATGATCCAGATTAAACTGTTGGATCATCCATCAAAAATTGGAAAATAAGGTCATCAACATTGAAACACTTTACACACCTTCTTGTTCTCTCGGAAATATGGGATCTTTGTGAACTCAAAGCAGAGCATATTTGGACTTTCTCTTGCCAATCATGAGATATGAAACCTATTGGTATAGGTATCCAACAGTGGCTCCACATGGGGAGGGTTTTTCCTTTGAAAGACCAAGAACAGCAGGTCAGATTGCCTTGCTCTTTAGCTGCCCATACCAATCTTTGAAATTTGCTGCATTAATGTGTCAAAATTTTGTGCTTCTTTCTTGGAAGACCTCTGATTCTATTTGCCTTATTGCTGGTTGGTGAATTACTTAGAAAACTGCATTTTACAATCTAAAACAGGAAACAATATGTACATCTGCATATATACAAGGAATCCTTAGATTCCACTCATGGGGAATAGTCAAAATAGTGCTTCAGCATCCTGCCATTGACAGGACCTTCATCCAAGTCAGTTTCAGTCAGACCTTTAAGGAAGTATGTGTTGTTACCTTGTACTTCTTGGACAGCAAATGGTCCTCTCCATAGAGAATCAAATTTTCCATGTTTTCCTTTCTCTTCTCTTCTTGCATCCCATTTTAAGACTTTGTCCCCTACATTGAAATCTTCTGCTTTGGTTCTTCTATCAAAGGCCTTTTTCAATTTTCCTTGTAATATCTGCACTCTGCTGAAAACTTGTTCTCTAGTTTGCTGTAAACAGATTATCTGATTGATCCTCCTTTGCATATCATTGGGCTCTGCTTGACTCTCTTGCAGAAGCTTCATAACAGGCACTCCTAGTGATGAAGGAAATTTAGCTTCTAATCCATAGACTAACTCATATGGGCTGGTCCCAATTGATCTTTTTGTTGTTAGTCTGTCTGCCCATAAAGCATTGACTAGTTTCTTATGCCAGTTCTTTTTGTTCTCTTCCAGCACCTTCTTTATGATATTGATTAAACTTTTGTTTGATGATTCAGCAAGGCCATTTCCTTGAGGATAGTAAGCAGTAGAATGGCCCAAGGTAATGTGAAATTTATGGCAGAAGTTCACCATTTTCTTGGATCTGAAGGCAGCAGCATTGTCTGTTATTATCTTGTCTGGACAGCCAAATCTAGCCAGTATATTGTTTTCCAAAAACTGAATGATTACTGAGTCATTTGCTTGTCTGCATGGGGCAGCTTCAATCCACTTGGTGAAGTAGTCTGTTGCTGTTAAAATCCATCTGTGTTGGCCTGAAGATGAGGGATGAACTTCCCCAATGAAATCCAAGCCCCATTGTTGGAAAGGTCTCTCTGTTGCAATGGGTCTTAAGGGAAGTGGCAGCAACTGTCTTTTGCCCTCAAAGAGTTGGCATTTGTGGCATGAGGCTGTGAATTTCTTCACATCAGAGAACATGGTGGGCCAGTAGTACCCTGCCCTTAGTATTTTATCCACAGTGGACTTCCAATATAAGTGTCCACCACAGTCTCCTGCATGAAACTCCTGCATGATATTGTTAGTTTCATTCTCCATTAGACAGTGCAGCAATATCCCTTCATGGTTTTTCCAAAGTAAATTTCCGTCCATCACACAAAATCTAGATGTTTTCATTTTTAGGAACCTACACTTAGTTCTGGACAGTCCTGGGGGAGCACACAGGTTTTGTAACACATAACAGATATCAGAGTACCAAGGAGATTGTTCAAAGGCTACATTGATCTTTGGAGTCGCCAGCTCTGTTTCACTGTCCAGTTGATTGATATCTAAGGCTTGGAAATTTGCTTCTGTCATTAATTTGGCCAAACCTTGCCCTTTTATTAGCTTTGTAGGTTTTATTTCAATGTCAAATTCTAGTATGTTTGCAATCCATTTTCCTCTTCTGCCCTCTAAGTTTTCTTGGGTGAGGATGTCTTTGACAATAGGACTTGGTACATAAGCCACAACATGGGAGTAAAGGATGTAAATCCTAAAGTCTTTAATAGCTTTGATCAAAGCATAGGCTTGTTTCTCCATAATTTGATACTTTAGAGGGGCATCTCTAAGAGCCCTGCTGAAGAAGGCAATAGGCTTCTCATTCCCTTGGTCATCTTTCTGTAATAAAACAGCAGCAATAGTATGCTGGGAGGCAAAAGAGAAAATGATAAAGTCTCTGTCAAACTGAGGATTGGTTAACACTGGGGTTTGGGTAAGGGCCAGTTTTATACCTTCAAAGGCTTGCTTGGCTTCAACTGTCCATTTTACTTTTGAATCCTTTTTTAACATGTTGTTCAATGATCTGATTAGTTCTGCTAAATTCGGGATAAACCTTCTTAAAAAGTTAATTTTTCCTAAGAATCCTTGCAACTCTTTGACATTTCTTGGGTGAGGCATTTGTAGGATAGCTTGTATCCTATCTGGATCAATTCTTATGCCATCTTTTGAAATAATGTGCCCTAAGAGTTTCCCTTCTTCCAAGCCAAATAATGATTTCTTGGGATTTAAAGAAATACCATATTTCCTGCATGTTAGGAAAATCTGTCTCAAATGTTTCAGATGTTCTTGGTCGGATTTTGAAAAGGGTGTAAGATCATCTAAGTAAATGACTAGGAAGTCATGAATCTCTTTTGCAAAAGCAATGTCCATTGCTCTTTGAAAAGTTGCCCCTGCGTTTTTCAATCCAAAGGGCATTTTTACATACTTGAAAGTTCCCCATGGGGTTGTAAATGCAGTTTTGTCTTGATCATCAGGGTGTACTAGGATTTGATTAAAGCCTGAGAATCCATCAAGCAATGACATTCTTGAAGCCCCCACCACTCTTTGGAGAATGTGATCCATTTTGGGTAAAGGGTAGTTATCTTTGAGTGATACTTGATTCAGATTCCTTAAGTCTACACAAAGTCTAATCTCACCAGTCTTTTTCCTTGTAGGGACTAAGTTGGAAATCCATTCAGAGAATCTGATTGGTGCTATGATGCCAGCTTTGAACATTTTTTGCAATTCCTTTTCAATGGAAGGAAGGAGTACAGGATTGATCCTTCTCAATTTCTGTTTGAATGGTTTTTGATTAGGCTTGAGGGGAATGGTATGCTGGATGACAGAGGTATCATAGGACTTTAGATCCTCATAACCCCATGCAAAAACATCTTGAAACTCTTTAAAGAGGTCAATGTATTTGGGTTTTTGATCAGGGGGCAAAGAAGCAGCTAGCTTTATTATTTTAGGCTTGTCAATAGTACCAATGTTGCATTCTTCAACTGCTGCATCTAATGGTTGCATCTTTGGTTTCCTGGGGACATCATTTGAATCAAAAATGTCCTCTAGTGGGGTAAGGCCTACTGGAAGGAAGTTGTCTTTGAGTTGTATGATTTCAGCTTCAGCGTTGCTCACCTCTTCACAGTCAATTTGGTGAATTTGCTGAATGTTTTGATTATTGAAAATGGTTGGATTCAGTAATTGTTTTGCTGTTCTAGGTGATATTGGCTGAGCAGTCTGTTGGAACTGTATTTGTGATTGACTTGCTTCCTCAAGTATTTGTGATTGATTTGCTGATTCAGTGTCAATATTTAATCCTGCAAACTCTTGTTGTGAGGTTAGAAAATTGTTTATTTGCATATCATTCTCAAATACTTGCCATTCTTTGACATTGTTTGGAATAGAGGGTCTGTATCTGACCTCGGCTGTGAAACAGTTATTGGGTTCTAGTGGGAATTTGAAAGTGCTGGCAAATGTTGCCAAACTGTGTGCGTGGAGATTGTGGCCCCTTGAAATTTTTGTGATAAAGAACTCAGAGAAAGTCTCCAACATTTCAATTACAGCAGACCTGTAAGATCTCAACCTTTTGTCATTGGTGACAAAACTTCCTTTCACTTGTTGAATTACTAGATCAGAATCTCCCATGATGGAAAGCCTAGGAGCTTGTAATGACTTTGCTAGTTTGAGACCTAGTAACAGAGCTTCATATTCTGCCATGTTATTAGTGCATCTAAAATTTAATCTATAAGCCCTGCCTTTTGCATGGTCTTTCCCTTTGTTATGTATCCAAACTCCAGCTCCAGCCCCTAACTTGTTAACCGAGCCATCAAATTCTAGGACCCACAGGATATCTTGTTGAAAAGGAGGTTTAAAAATCTGTTCATGGGATGGCCATGTAAGTAGGAGTTGGGGTTTCTTTTCCCGCTTGTTTTCTAGGACAGTTTCATCACTTGTTTGACAATCTTTGACAACTAGAGGAGGGATAATGTCTATTGTTGGACTGATTGATGTTTTATGGGTGCTACTTGCTTGATTAATGTTTTGTTCTTGCAAGAGTTTCTTAGTTCCAATATCATTGTTTGAGAGGCTTGCACTGTCATTGAAGAGAATGAAGGAGTCTATGTCTGAATGGACAGCATATATTGGAAAATTTTGAGGCTTTTCTTCACTGCTGACCATGTACTTCATGAGTGTCTCCCTGTAAAGTCTTTTTGGTTGTCCAAAGACAGAGATGGTGGCATATGACATATCTAATTGCAGGGAGCCTTGGAGTTTGGCTCCCCATGATCTTGATAACAGCATCCCATATTTAGGTGGGATATCAGCGACTACAACATCCATTAGAATGGTTTTATTAGGGTATTGAACCAGGGATACACATAAATCTTTTATTAGGCCCAAACATTTGACTTGGCTAGAATCAAAGGAAAACAGGTCTTTGTATGGTCTTGTTATATCCAAGTTCAATCTTTCCATGACTGCTTTTGGCATAAGGTTGTGAGAGGCGCCTGAGTCGAACATTGCATTATGTAGTATTTTATCATGAACATGCAAGCTGACATAAAAAGGTAATATCCCTGTGACCATTGTTTTTCCATCTACCTCTGGGCCAAACAGTAATTCCGGAGTGTCATCTAGCACATTTACATCATCTTTGCTATTAGTGAATTGAAGAGATTTCTTGATCTGTTGCTTATAGATGTCATGCTTGGCTAGCTCTGAGAGGGGAATTGCTATCTTTAGCTTGCCAATCTCTGTGCCTAGGTCAAAAGGTTTATCAGCTTGGGTTTTGGAGTTATGAATAGCAGCCCTTTCTTTGCTCATTTCATCTTCTTGTTGGTTTCCATCTTGACTTTGAGACCTGCCCCTTTTGCTCATGTCTGGAGGGGTGATATCTAAGTCAGGGTGAGAGGACGAGGTTGCCATAGGCCATTGTAGTGGTGACAAAAGTGTGGTGACCTCTTCAACCACCACTTCTTCTGTAGGCAAGTTTGTTTTGTCATTAGGTTCCGTGACTATGGTTCCTTTAGACTGCTGTCTATCTTTTATCTTTTCAGGCTGATTTACATTTACAGTCCTACTCCTTAGCTTGTATTGTTTGTGAACTTCATAGACAGCACTATCATATCCTTGTTTAAAATCAAAGGATTCTCCTGATTTAGTTTGGAATATTTTGATTTCATCATCCTCATGGTCCTCTTGTGTTAAGAAAACCTGGCTTTTACCATCTAGACCCATTAGATTAATCTCAGGGTCTTCATTAGGTTCAGTTGATGTTGAAGTTTCTGCATAATTTTCTTGGAAAGGGGGTCTAATGTCTTGGTCAGCACTTGTTCTACCAATGTTTTGGTTTTGGGTTCTCCTAAAATTCGGATTTCTAGGAGGGTTGTTTTGTGGTGCTTCCCATGATGACTTTCTTTCAATTGATTCCACTCTTTCACCCAATCTCTTCATGCTATTTAGTATTGCATCCAGCTTTTGATCAAAGCCCGAAGGTTCTTCTTTAAAGGCAGTCCTTTTCTCCAATTTTGCCCTGTTTCTTTTAGCAATTAGGTTAGCTTCCACTGTGACAGCAACCCTTTGAGCTTCTTCAAGGGTTGGAGGATCTCTTTCCTTCAACTGATAGGCCATATCAGGGTCAAAACCATCAGGGAATTTATACAGGGCTAAATCAGGAGGAGGCCTTAAGTTCTGTGGAATAGCATTATATACATTGTTAAACCTAGCACAATATTCCAAAACTGTCTCCTGGGGACCTCTCTTAATAGTGTCATATTCACCAAGTACGTGGAGAGGATCTTTCTTCTTCTCCCATCTCTCAGTAAAAGCTTCGTAAAGCTGATCAGGTGTTGTAATGGAGTTTGCATTGAGGGATCTGAACCAAGTTCTAACATCCCCAGTTAAACTTTGAACAAAAATTCTCATTCTGACAGTGTCATCATCTATTTCATAGGTCTCAAAGTGGTCTTGCATCTTCTTGGCATGCTGGATAGCTGTTAGAGAGCCATTTGAGTCAAAATATGAGATTTTACTTTGATAATCTTGAGGTAAAGCCGCAGCATTAGCTGGTATCTGCAGAGGTGCATACCTGTTAGCCATATTTATGAGGTTTAGGGGGTTAATAGGAACAAATGGGACAGCAGCTAGTGGGAGACTGGTCAAAGGAGTATGTGCAGTGGATGCAGATGTGAGAGGAGGACTTTGCGATGTTGATGGTGAACTAGGGGAACCAGGGGTGGACCGGAAAAGAACTTTGCAAGGAGTGGGAATGAGGCTGGGATGATCCGAACTTATATTTGCATCAGCAGGCTCTTCCTGCTTTTGCTGTCTCCGGATGTTTCTTTGGATGGTATTTGGATTATCAACAATGATGGGTGGTTTAGGGTCAGGATTTGCCCTAGTATGCCGAGGATTTTTCTTAGGAGCCAGCTTCCAACCTGTTTTTGGGATTTTGTAGGAAGTTTTTATACCTGCAAGGACTGGATAAAGATTTTGGAATGGCTATATACTCTCAAAGCTAAGACGAAGATTTCCCAAACAAGCTCCTCCCTAAAGCTGTTAATGTGATGCAGAAACAGTTCTAAGGCCTCTTGGCTGATTTCAGGTTTGATGGTAACTTTGGAAAACAGATAGTAATTGAAAAATCCTAAGAAGATCCCCAGTGGAGTCGCCAATTATGTTAACACCCAGGTTGTTCCCTATGACTCCCAAGGGAATACGGCCGGGGTAACCACTAACCAATCTTTGGGTTACAGTTCCTAGCCCAACTGCAACCAGAGAGGGCTCTCTCTTTATGATTTATCTTTGTTATAGTTGTGTTTTAGGCTAGCTATGATGCTCAGGTTTTGTTTATGTTTTGGTTGAAGGATCTCTTTCAGGTCTTATGATGTAATACTTTGATGGTGAGTTTCCATTGGGCAATGGAGTCTAGATGCTGTGAGATGATCTTAAATGTTGAGTACTGTTCTAACTGCAAGGCCTGATGTGTATCTAACAGACAAATTTAAACTTGAGTGATGATATGTGTCAACCAGCAGAAATCTGTTAAGAATTTTCTGTTATGTTGGTGAAATGAAAATGAACGCAGAGCACAGGAGCAAAGTTTGAATTCCTGTGACAGTGGCCAATATGAAAGATGTATTCTGAAAGTGCAGCAGCTTAAGAATCACACTTTATATAGATTACACCTGAAGAAAACATTTATAAACAACACAGACTGAACTCAGGGTGCTCAGTGAGCAAATCCTGGGAGTTATTCTTTTTCTCTGTTGCTTAATATCGGAAATCAGATAGCGTATATGGATTTATAATAAAACAAACTAAACATGGAAAAGGTTACAGAGACTTATTGCATGGTAAGATACGCAGGGATCCAGCAGTCATGAACAGGAACAGAACATCTTCAACACATCAAACATCCATGAAATTCCATTGCTTTCCTTTATTGACTTTCAGAAAACAATTACAGCATAAGAGCCTCTTCAGGAGAAATTCACAACAACCCTTGCTATCTCATGCGAAGGGGTTTATATAGAAATATGTATACAAAATATCTCAGGTATTGAGTCATCTGAGAGAGAGAAAATATCTTCAGTAGTGTTCAGAAAGTAGGCAAGAAGTTATTACAATGTTAAATGCAGCGTAAATGCCCTTTATGTCTGTCAGAGGATTGTCTTGACTTTTAAGAGTCACTGAGTCGGTTGCATTACTCTGTATTAATTCTGGAGATACGCATTTACTTTTGCCTGCGCAGTGCATTCTCGGGTTTGCCAGCTGTGGTTCCCTTTTCTGCTTTGTTGGCCGCTACATCTGCTGAGTTGGCTCAGCTTTGATTTTATGATGCCTGCTGACTTTGTTGACTTTTCTTTTCATCAAAATTTGTAGGAAAAACAGAAGTTGGTGCATGAGTTACTGTTTATAAAATTCTCTGGATTGCATCTGTCCACCATTCCTGTGTAGGGAGCTGGTGCTTGAGGATGGCCTCCATTGTCTCTTCAGCTTCTGTGTATTTGAAAAAATTTGGGGCTACATCAAACAAGTGATTAATTTCATTCATTATAAAAAGTAGATTTTCTATCTTACTATAGAAAATCTGTCCTGTAATAGGCCCTGTGTCTTCTGAAGTGCTGGCCTTCTCATTGACCTGTGCTGAGGCAAAAACATTTACTCTTTTAGCATACTGTTCATGGGTGAATAATTTCCCTCCGCTGTTCAGTAAGCTAGGGAGTCCTCTACTCTGCAACACCTGAAACTTCTCCATGAACTTATTTACCTCTGTCTGCATATCCTGGGTTCTCCTGTCCAATGTCTGCACTAGACTTCTGAGAGTAAGAACCCTCTTGATCATTTGAATAGTCTCAGTTCTGTTTGTGATTCCAATGGTGGCTAACTGAGAACTTGTTTTGTGATTGAGCACATTGATCATTCTTGTAGCAACTTCAGGCATATTTCCCAATAAGGCCCTTGATGTTCGGATTTCCCTCTGTGCCTTTGGAATGAGCTCTAGTTGCTCATGGATTGTCTTGATGTATGGCCATTGGTTGTTGATGGATTTACCAATATTGGACCATATCATTGCTCTGATCTCAGCTATGATTTTATCTAGCTTGAGCTCATTCTCAAGCTCCTTGATTCTGTCTTTAAGAGCTTTGATTTCCTTGGCCTTTTCTCCCACTTCTCTCTTTGTCTTATCATGCCTTTCATTTACCTTGGCCAGCTTTTCCTTAGTTTCATTCAGCTCTGTCATCTGGGCTTCCAAAATTTGTATTTCATTCTTTAGCTTCTGCATATCTAGGCTCTGATCTGTGCTGATGGGTGCTGCTGAAGTAGATGTGGCCGTTTGTTCAGCCTGCTGAGGTGGAGGCACAGTAGTAGGAACAGTCTCCTCAAGATTGATGACTTGAGGAGGGGGCTGAGATGTCTTCCCTTCTTGTGCTTGTTTTGATGATGCTTGTAGAGGTGCTTGTGCAGCTTCATATTGCCCCAATTTTTCTTGTGCCTTCACAAGCTCTTTGTAAATGGAAATTAGCAGGTCAGTAGAATCCTGCTCATACCTTTGCTTAGCTACCTCATCAGTCTGTGGATGGATAGTGGCTGGAATTTTGATCTTCTTTCTCAGTGTAGCCATGTCAGCATCTCTGAGTTTCAGGATCTCTTGTATCCCTTTGATGTCATTGGGATTGTGCCCAATTTCTACAATGATTTCCTCCAGGGCTCTTATCCTGTTGTCTTTGGCCTGAGAAGAGGCCCTCTCCAGTTCTAGCTGGGAAGCTGTGGCATTCAGACTGCTGGTTAGTTTGTAATTATCCAAAGTCTTGTCGGCCAATGAAGCATACACCATTTCTCCAGTTTGCTTATGCAGCTCAATTTTGTCCATAGGGTGTATGTCTTTGGCAAGTACCTCTAGGTTGGTCCTAAGGTAGTCAGCAGTGGATTGTGGCCGGAGTGCTGTAGGCATAAAGTGACTCATTGTCAATTTGCCTTCACTTACATCAAAAGCAGACATAAGTCTCTGCTGATTGGAAGGAGCCATGTTTAGCAGGTGATTGTACAATTGTACCTTGATAGGGTCACTCCTCCTCTTGATGTCTATAAACTGCTGCTTGATGCTTACTTGTCCCTCTTTCTGCTGGCTGGAGGAGCTGACCTCCCCTCCCATGGTCCTGTCTTGTTCCTGCTGGAAGGAACTTGCTGAAGTTTCTCTGCTGGGTGGGCCCATGCCCAATGCCTCTCTTATTGCTATATCCTCCTCTGGAAAATCATTGAGTCTCTGCCTTTTCTCTCCCTGGTCTACAGAGGATGTCAGGGGAGTCTCTCTGTCTCTTTTTCTAAAGACAAATGTATCCTCCTTTTGAGGGGTTTGGAGGACCGAGGCATCAAAGGTAGTGTCTTGTCTTGTAGGCCCCGTTTTTTCAGTGGTCTGAGGAGTCTCCACTGTTTCCTTTTGCTGGGCAGACTGCTCCTGCCTTTGTTCTTCTTGATGTTGTTGCTCTTGCTGTTCTGGTTCTTCTTGCTGCCCTTGCTGCAGCCCTTCTGCTTGCTGCTGTTGTTTTTGTTGCTGTTCCTGCTGTTCCTGCTGTTCCTGCTCCATCTCTTTGCCTTTGCCCTTTTCTGAGATATTTTCACCAGTTCTTGTAGCTTGATGTTGGGCAGTTGAGGAAGACGCTGCTGCTCCAATTTGTGTGCCTGGCAGTGAGGTGACCTGTGAATAAAACTCAAGGTCAGCCATTTTCTTGAGGTTTCTTAGAGCTCTTTGATTAAGCTCTTCTTGAGTCACATCTTCTTCTAAAGTTCCTCTTCTCCACTTGCTTTGGTTGGCATATTTTTCTAAGTTAGGAAGGCTATAATGACCATAAGCAGATAATTTGTATTTGAGCCTCCTCATTGTAATGAAGTTATTGGGGTCATAGGGTTTCCATACGAAGCTGTATTTGAGACCAAGGCACCCAAGTATTCTATCTGCCTCTCTCCACCCTTCATCCCTTTCATTGAGAAGTAAATGGCCAAGTTGATTTCTGATTTTTAACTGTGCCTTCTTACCTTTTCCTGAAAAGTGGAGCATATCCACATACCAAACTGCCTGAAGTATTCCAAGGCAAGTAACCTCATAGGCACAAATCTAGGTAGTTTAAATGGGGGCAACTCACACCCATATAGTCTGATAACGGTGTGGTGTTGGTAGAAATACCAATCCCCAATACTGTATGCTTTTGATAAATGCAGGAGTCTTTGCATTTCATCTGTCAATCTGGGAGGTGGTGAACCCAACAGTAGAGTCAAGGCTGGATGGATGAAAAGATCAATAAATTCGCAGTAGGTGTATGGGGAACAGCTCACTATGTGAAAAACGGATGTCCAATACACAACTGATCTCAGATTGCCCTGTGCATCTACTCTCTTCTTTGGGAAGGAGAACTTATCATGCTGGAAGTAAAGGAGCAGATGATATAGGTACGAGGTGTATCTAAATACCCTTTCTCTTGATAAATTCATCAATTGATCATGCATCTTATCTGATATGTATGTGGCATAATCATAGTGGATTGGCTTCTTTCCTGGGGAAAACATAAGCATCATTTGTAGAACAGTTTCATCCACATACTCCACTGAATCATATCCCAGGATGGGACTGATCATGTCAACAAGGTCTAAGCCCAACTGGTTGAGGTAGAGATAATGGATGGGAGGAATTTGCACAGTATCAGCTTTGATGAAAATCTGATTAAGCTTTGTGATTTGTGCCTCTGTTATCCTGGCTCCCTGTACTATTAAATCAGCTAATGATAGAGGAACCAACTTTTGATCTGTCTGGAACTGCAACATCTCCCTGATGGCTTCAGGGGTAATGAGGAACAGAATTGAGCCTGAAGAGTCCAGCACTGCCCTCTGGGATGCATCATAGTGGTCAGCAACTAAGTGTACAAGCTCAGGGAATTGATTAACCTGAGGAAGCTTGAATATTGGAAGGAATGAATCCCAAATTCCCAGGATGTCTGTCCCCCTCTCATGTTTGATCTTTATCTCATTTAGGATTTGCAAATGGAACCTGCTTCTGCTCAACATCTCCTCTGATATCTTGTAGTCCAAGTCTGCTAATGCCCTGGTGTCCAATGTTCTATTAGGGACATTCAGGGGAGCCACATTGAGGGCTATAGGAGCTACAGGGGGGTCCATGGCTCTCCTTTAGGATTTCTGTTCACCCAAGGACTGTGTTACTATGCAGAGTAACACCAACAAGGTTTCTTTGCAGAGAATGTTGGTTTTGTAAGTGAAAGGTGGAAGTAAGGCTGTAGCAGTTGAAATACTGCCTCTGTGTGATTAGGTGGGTGGCGGAAATGTTCAGAGGATGCTCTTTTGTGGTGTATTTATCTCCTGCCGGTGACGGGTTCACGATTGCGCGAACCAGTGACAGTTTTGTTTCGAATTGCCTACAATTGGCTTGACAGTAGCTTAGTGACGGCTCTGGTTCAATTTAAATGTCAACTTGATGGTATTTAACGGTGAAATTGGAGTCTTAAGGTCTGTTACTCATTGACATGCGAAATGCAGTGAAAATGGAGTTTCAGAGCTCAAATGAGGAATACCTGTAGATTTGGGTCGGTCAGAGCTTGTTGGCGCTGAGGAAATTGACGTTCCGGTGGTTAGGAAACTCTTTTCCGCGGCTGGTGCAGGTTTAAACGTAGTTTTTCATGCAGAACACAACAACGACGAATGCACAAAAATGGTAAAAAACACGAATTTTTGGCTAAAATAGACCTTTTGGTGCTTTTGGCGCGAATCCGTGCTGACGTCAGCATGACGTCATTGGTGGGGTCAAGGTCGGATGACGTCATGCTGACGTCATCGGGTGACGTGGCGGGGTCTGGTTGGTCCACAGGGGCAGTGAGATGGCAGGACAGGTGGACCAATGGCAGGGCAAGAGGCTGACGGGACAGCGTACCTGGGTGACGGAGCGATGACATGTTGCTGACGCGGCGAGGATGTAAGCGAGCGGGATGAGGAAACCGGAAACCGGCAGTGGTTTCGTATCGCACCGCTTCCGGTACGGGGGCGGTATTTGCAGTTGTACCTCCGACGCATTGTGGTGAGGGCGCGTGGCAGCGGAGTGACGTACTCAAAATACGGACGTCGGGAGATAAGTTTCGGGCAACGGATGAGCTCCGACGTCATGGTGACCGTTAGATCTGCAGAGGTTAATCGGACGGTGGTCGGATGACTGACGTGACAGGGGGATAGTACATATAACTGTCGGACGTCGGAAGGACTCCGACGCATTCAGGGCCGTCGGATCTGGAGGGCCTGATCTAATGGTCATCGGGGAGGTGACATGGGCAGTGTATACGGAAGTGGGCGGAGGCAATAAAACATGTTTTTGAACGATTTTCCAATGTATTTCTAAAAAACAAATTATGTGCGCCAACCTTGGTTATAGAGCGGAAAGAGGGTTTTATAGTTTTTTGCTCTTTGAAGCGGGTAAAGGTGGAATTTAAGCCCTTTAGGGGTTTTTTATGTGCAAAAGGGGTAAAAATAGAGGAATCAGCTCATGAAGGGGAAGGGGTAGTTGGCATAGGTTCATCAACATGACCTGGTGTCATTTGATCCCTGACTCGAGACTTTATTGGCTATAATGCCAAGGGGGTGGGTATTTATAAGATTTTGGGGTTTATACACCTTGGTGTTAGTAATATTAGGGAAAAAGGTGATATAAGGGATTTATATAATAGGGTTAGTGTTAGCATGGAGTAGGGGGTAAGTGGAGGAGGAAACCATTAAGTTTATGTGAAACAAACTTGGTTTTAAGAGTAGATCAAAATGAAAAGATTTTTAGACAAGAAATGTGGCTTCTAAAGATTAAGAACCACCATGAAACCTTAGTCTTTTCCATGAATCTAAGCTGATGGGGGAATGTTAGAAATGAAATTGGAGGGGAAATGAGGGAAATTAGTCATGCTTCCTGCTGTAACCTTTTGCTTTGATGCCCACCATCACTGTTCTTGCAATGATGGGGATAACCTTTCTGCAACCCCAACTACCTACCCAGCTACTTACCTAGCATTTTTATTTCTTCTTGGGGGGTGCACTTGGACTTGCAGACCCTTATTTGCCTTTTCTTTTCTTTGGCTTTTTCTTTTGCTTTCTCTATCTACTTCTACCCTTATCTCTTCCAAGGTCCCAGATTAAGCTGTTGGGAACCTTTTCTTCTCTACCTAAACTAGCTTGTCTGCCAAGATTCAGCTGTTTGGACAGACTTCTTTCTCTATTCTATAGCATAAAATTGAACACATGGCATGATCCAGATTAAACTGTTGGATCATCCATCAAAAATTGGAAAATAAGGTCATCAACATTGAAACACTTTACACACCTTCTTGTTCTCTCGGAAATATGGGATCTTTGTGAACTCAAAGCAGAGCATATTTGGACTTTCTCTTGCCAATCATGAGATATGAAACCTATTGGTATAGGTATCCAACAGAGTGTACATAAGTGTGTCCAAAATAATATACAAAAATTGGGACTCAAATGCCCATAATCATGTCCAGTACGTTTAATGCCCCGGCTCAGGATGAGCGGCTAAGTATGCGACTACTGCTTTGGCCACACACCTAAGAGTGCAAACCCAGTCTCGTGGCATGCCAACCACATGACGCTGCATGTCTATAGGGAGATCCTCTATAGCCTCCATTGGTACTCGGTGATTTAGTCTCACCAAGTGCCACTGAAATATGTGAAGAAGTCGCTCTATGTTTGCAGCCACCTCTTCAGCTCCTTAGCCGCGACGTCTGTGCCGTGGGAACCCATCTGGTCGTACTAGCCCAATATCTGGAACATGATCATCATATTAGTCATTTGAATCCTATCAAAAATATTTTTCAAAATTCATTATTATATTTGAAAAATCATAAAAAATCATAAAATCAAAAACATTTGTTACCTATATCGCCCCATGCTGCGGTTGGTGGTAAAGCTAGATCGGGATCTCCTCAAAAGTCCAACCCAGCATAAGGGTAGTCATCTACGACAATGATCTGCTGCTCCCACCAGGAGAAGAAGTCATCATTGAAAGTAGTCCGTGGAACATCCCCACCTCCTAGTCGTTTCATCAAGTCAGCCCACCTGCCCATTCGTGGATCTCGTGGGGTGCTGATCGAAACTGATACTCTAGGATGGAGTGCTGGGACCCTCTCAAAGAAGAAAGAGCACAAAATAGTTCCATACCTAAATTTTTTGGTTTGCCCTTTCTTGATAGAAGTAAGCTATCTCTTCGGGTTGGCGAGAAGAGGAGTACACCAATCAAATACGGTGGTAAGACAGTCCTACCGCCAAGCTCATGACTAGCCGTGAAGCCTGGTGTAAGAAAGTTGATCCGTTCACTCTAGCTATAGTGAACAAGATGATCCTCAATGATAAACTCTCCACATGCTTGATTGGAATTTTACTTCCAACCTTTTCTGGATAACCCGGGAAATATATATGCACGTAGTCCTCGATAGAGAGACTGCCTATCGAGGACTGCCTCGTGATCTACCCATGGAATGTACTACCTCTCCCCTCCAGGGAAGGCTTGTGATGAAATAAATATCCTCAATCTCTATCTTGAGTGGCATTTGATTAATCATAAATGAGTCATCCTCGATGCTCCAGTAGTGAATAAGCATTTCGAGCAGGTGACTGTTTGCTTTCATATTTGGCATTTTAAAGAACTTTAGCAAACCACACCCTCTTAAGGCATCCAGGGCATTAGGATCATTCATAACCTCATCATCCACTAAGGAATGCTCTCTTTCTCTCCAAGTGACTGGCATCCTGAAGAAAAAACAAATTTGGACTGTTAGATTTTTGTTTTGAAGTTTTTGCGGCGTATACGTGGGTCCGTTTCATACACAGTCGCGTCTAGGGCCTGCGTATATGTGGGTTGCACATAGCCAACCCACGTATACGCCGCGACAAAATTTTTGACAATAATTCAACGGTGAAACTCAAACTAATCACAATTGAATGCAAGATAAGTTTAAGGGTTACTTGGTGTTGAACGGTCGAATTTAGTGAATGGCAAAGTTTGCTCCTTTTGCTCCACTCCTTTGCTCTCAGATCAAACGGTGATAATAGTGAGTCCAAAAACTATTTTATAAGCTTTGAAAATGTCAAATTTTTTCAAAACTTGATTTTGTTTTTTCTCATGTAACTTTTAACTTGGGAGCTTGGAATGTCGAGAATGGTTTGATTTTCAGGACATTTTGGACGCTTTTTCGGCAGTTTTGAGACAGTTCCATGACTGTTGACCCGTCATGGTAGGTATCGTTTTCTCACTTGCATATAGGTTATGGAAGCCATTTTTTCCGTTGCATTATTCATACTAGCCTCCATTTGTTGATACACTTGCCATAGGGTCAATCCCATCATGTTATGGTTCATAAACCATCTTCACTCGCCGATTTTTTAAATCATGACACGATGGTAGAGCCATCCTTTTCATGGGCATCGTAGTTAGCACCTCATTGACATTTGTTGCCCATGATGCTTCGATTTGAGTAGGCTCGGGAGTCCTCTATAGTCATGCCATGACTTATGTGATGAAGACTCATTCCTATTTGCTTCTTTGCTTCGTTTTGGCCTTATACCCTAGAGGCTCCTTTGTGTCAAGTTGTACTATTTCATTGCACTTTGACCATTTGCACCTTTTGGCCTTGAGCCGACTTCACTTGGATTCATGTTTAAGCCAACTTTTGACCATGGTGACTGCAAAATCAAACTTTCATTCCCTTGACTTCTGTAACTTGACACACCTTGACCCATGAAAGGAACACGCCTTTGAGTGTCTTTGACCAGTTTTCACCTCACTGCATTGAGCATAAGATTGTTCCAATCCCAAGAACTAGATCATCTGTTTCACTGACACTCATTCTTTCCACTGTACTATAGCATTATTTTATTCTTTTTCCAGCTTAAAGAAAAAGATTAAAAAAATTATATATTCCAAAAAGAGCGGGAATGGGACAATATTTCCACTTATTGTTGGCAGCTAGATTTAATCGTGTCACCCTTGAACAAAGCACTCAAAACAAAGTCTCCTCTATTTGGGCAGGATTTAGTTTGACTTAGGTATGCCCTAACCTTGTTATTGAGTCAGTTCTCCCCCGATTGGTTATTTCTTCCAATCATATGGAGGGTTTGTTCGTGCCTCCTACGTGACAAACTTATACAGAGTCATCATATGCTGCCACATAGTCACATTGAGTCGTGCTTTTGTTCAAGGGAAGTTAGCTCGAGTCGGCCTCTCTACGGTGTCTCTTGACTCATTTTTTAGTCGGCCATCCCTAGTTGTCAATGTCTTGTCTATCATCAAATTAGTTATATTGGTCCTTTACTCATGCTGATTTGAGAAGGTCTCCATTGACTTCTTGCTAGCGGGTCTTGTCCTTATCGATGACAACATCTTGCTCTGAGGACAGGCCTAGAGCCACACCCTGGCCCTATTTTCATTATTGATAGGTCACCTTGTGCTCAGCATCGATCAGTATCATGGATCTTTGACTGAGTGGTTTCCCTTGTGTTCGACATCAGCTTACACTATCACACATTGGGATTCGTGCAGTACCTTGGTTTCCATTTGACCCTATTGGTGGATACCTCGCCTCTGTGTCAGCTTTCATTATTGGTTGGTTTAGAGGGTTTCTGTCGTGCACTAGCCACATCTTGTGTACACCGGGAACATGCATTGGTTCGGTTACTACATCTTTTTTTGTCTGATTCCTTCCACATTATTTGCCTATGGGTTACACTCGTGCTAGATTGATGAAGGATGCCTTAATGCCTTCCTTCTAGTGGATCTTTCCCTATCGACTACGACTCATTGCTTTGAGGCAAAGATCTAGAGTCCATTTGGCAATACCTTGGGGTTTGCAATCATTAGTCGCAGATCCTTCACTATCAACAGTGGGAAACCATCATTGTCTCCTGATTGATAGATTCTTACAGGTGTTTGACTCCAACTCATCTATTCACACTTGTTAGATTGTACTAGGTACCTTGACACTCATTATCATTATCGGTGAGTAGTCTCGCGTTTGTTAATGGTATACATCAATGACCGGTAATCAAACGATTTCTCAAATGGTCGACTTCAAATCATTTATTCCCATGGTATAGAAATGTACCACGGCGGTCGATGAAGACCTCAGGTTGCATCAGCATTCATTGGTTCACTTGACAGTTGCTCCTGTTGCTGCTAGTTGATACCACTCCACCTTATATGTTGCAGTTATTCATGGCGACATTCTATATGCTAGCACCTAAGTTTGCAATGTAGTACCATCTTACTCCATCATGTTAATTTGGTATTTTTTGGATCAGTCTTTGATATCAGTGATCCTCTTCATCCTTCAGCATCATTGACGTTCTTATATGTGATATTCAAACATGTACTTGTTTGATCATGATCAGATGATCCATTATGTATTTTCCAGTCTGTTATACTTGTATACTTAGTGGATCCGAATGTACTTGATATGCAGACATGCTTTACTTTCTCTGAACATGGGTATGCCTGCCTTAGACAGTGTTTCTTTCTGATCTCCTTTTGTGGCTTGGCAGGCTGAACTCTGGTGAAGTCCTTCTCAGTTTTTGACAAGTTTCCTTTCCATGCACTTACTTAATACATTTCAGTCATCATGTACCCCTTCTAACCTCATATATTAAGGGGCATCTTTTATAGCTCCAAATCTCACTCTTGATGTTCGTGATGCTGCACTCATGGCCTAGGGAAACCCCTCCTTCCAGACTTGGTCCAAATACTTAAAAAACAGTTTTTTACTCCCTATACATGACATTGCTCTGATGTAAACACGTGTGTACGTGGGTCTGTCTATACCCAACCCACGTATATGTCTTAAAACACTTTAAAAAAATTAAATCTCCTTAATTTCGGGTGGAGATCACGGGTTTTACCTGTTGATTACCTATTAGTCCTGTGCCCCAACTGTTCCCAATGATTTCCCAACTAAAAAACTAATTTGGGAGAAGTATAAAAAGGCTTCAATGGGAAGGCTTAAGGAGGAGAGAATAGAGAGAAAAATCACTCTGCTGAGATTATCCCTGATCAGGTCTGAAGATCCTTGTGCTTCCAGCACTTCCCCCATTACAGGAAACCCTTGTTTCCTTGAGTTATGATGTCTTTCCATTAGTTGAGATATCTTTGAGTGAGTCATGGAAGGAGCTTGTTGAAGGCTTGAGATTAGACGAATCCATAGGACAATTCTGATTGGAGCCTGTGAAAGGAAGACTCAAGTGAAATCATTCCTTTATGTACTTTAGTTATCTATAATAAAAGAAACACTTGTCTTGTTCCTGATATTAATCTTCTTCATGCTTATGATATCAATGTTATGATTTACATATGAATGGTTGTTTCAATTGTATAACTAACTACTTTTCAATATGCTATGAAGTTGATTTCCTTATGATGCTTGGTCCATATATTGCTATGCTTTCTTGAATTGATTGTTTTGCAGGTTGAAGGATCGAGAGGAACTCCAAGAGTGTTTTGGACGCGTTTAGATCTTCCCAAACGAAGGACCCTCAAGTGCACCTCTCTTCGTGTAGTTTCTTTATATTAGCATCATGGCTGTGTGGAATGCTTGTTTTTCTTTGTAGATAACCCCCAATCTGCTAGGGTATTGACCCAATACCCTAGGGGACTTTGTCCCTAAATAATTTGGAAATTATTTAATAGAATTTTTTCCAAGGAAAACTTTGAATATTAATAATAATCTAGAAGAATCTCAAAAGAAAGAATTAATAAATATGTTGCAATAACATTCCTCTGCTTATGCATGGGAATACACTGATATGAAAAGAATTGATCCAAACGCTTGTATGCATCATATCTATATTGAAGAAAATGCTAGACTAATCTGATAATCAGAGGATAATGAATCCAAATCTAAGAAATAGTTAAAGAGGAATTACAAAAAATGTTAAATGTGAATTTATTTTATCCAATATCAGACAACCATTGGGTTTCACCCTTGGTAACTGTTTCGAAAAAGAATGGAAAATGGAGAGTATGCATCGATTATAGGGAATTGAATAAAGATACTTTAAAATATCATTTTCCACTTCCTTTTATAGATCAAGTTCTTGCAACATTAGTAGGGAAAAAGTACTTTTCATTCTTGGATGGTTTTAGTGGATATAACCAAATCAGAGTAGCTACAGAAGATCAAGATAAAACAACCTTTACCTATTCATGGGGAACCTATGCATATCGATTACTTCCTTTTGGGTTATGTAATGCACCTCCAACATTCCAAAGGGAAGTTCTAGGTATTTTCTCTGATCTAATTCATGATTGTGTGGAAGTTTACATGGATGATTTTACTATCTATGGAAATTCTTTTGAAGAAGCTCTTAAAAATTTGGAAAAAAATCTCATTAGGTGTAAAGAAACAAATCTCTCTTTAATCCATGAAAATTTATTATGATTTTTACTGAGGGAATTGTTCTAGGCCACCATATTTTAGGAGATGGAATTAAAGTGGATGCATCTAAGGTAGAAGCCATTTCTAGATTATCACTTCCTACATGTCAAAGGGATGTTAGAAGTTTTCTTGGTTTTACTGGCTATTATAGAATATTTATAGAAAAATTTACAAAGATTGCCTCTCCACTTTTCAAATTTCTTACAAAAGATTGTGAATTCATCTAGAATTATAACTACCAAAAAGCTTTTGAAACATTGAAAGAAAATATTTCTGAAGAACCCATTTTAAGAGGACCGAATTGGAAACTACCTTTTCACATTTCCACTGATGCCTCAAATACAACTTTAGGATTTGTATTAAGACAGAAAGGTTTATCTCCTTATTTCATTTACTACACAAGTAAAAATATGACCCCTGCAGAGTTGAATTATATTGTAACAAAAAAGGAGTTTTTAGCTGTTGTGCATGCCATCAATAAATTCAGACATTATATCAATGGTTATGAAACCTTCATTCACACAAATCATTATGAAATTAGATATTTAATGAATAAATCAATTTCTAATGGAAGAATTACAAGATGGATATTGTTATTAAAAGAATTCAATATCACTATTTTGGATAGACTTGGAAAACAAAACATATTTGTTGATTTTCTATCTAGAATCCAAAATGATAATAATGATTTTCCTGTAGAAGATAATTTTCCGAATGAGTATCTTTTTGTAGTATCTATTAAATCTCTTTGGTTTGTAGATATTGCTAATTATTTGGCTACAGGGAAGTTATCATCATACTTGACTCCTTGAGAGAAAAGGAAGGTTATTCAAACTAGTGCATCTTATTCATGGATAAATGAAGAATTGTATAAGACAGGACCTCACTTAATCATTTGAATATGTGTTAGAGAGGATGAAGTACCAAAGATATTAAAGGCTTGTCATGATGAACCATGTGGAGGACACTTCGCTAATAAAAGAACTACTTATAATGTCCTTCTCTTATGATATTATTGTCCTTCTATTTTTAAGGATGCCAAGGAATTTGTTAAGAGGTGTGACAATTGTCAAAGATTGGGGAAACCTATTCCTTCTGATGAAATTCCTCTACAACCTCAGGTACTTATTGAACGTTTTGAGAAACGGTCTTTGGATTTTATTGGTCCAATCAATCACCGTCAAGAAAAAAAAGGTAGATTCTTGTTTGTACAGATTATGTCACAAAATGGGTAGAAGCTAGAGCACTTCCTTTTTCTACAAAAAATATTGTAGTTTCATTTCTTTTGTAGGATACTTTCACTCGTTTTGTTGTCCAAATGGAAATTGTGACAGATCAAGGCACTCAATTTACATCCAAGTTGGTACAGAAGATAATGGAGGAGTACAAAATAAAACATAGGAAGTCAACTCCATATCATCCACAAGCCAATGGACAAGTTGAATATACCAATAAAGTAATTGAAGCAATTCTTACCAAGACTGTGCATCTGCATAGAAGGGATTGGGAAGAAAAGCTTCTAGAAAATTTATGGGCATACTGTAGCACATGTAGAAATACAACAGGACACACTCCTTATGAACTTGTTTATGGAAAGCAAGTCCTATTTCCTATTGAGTTCCAGATAAAGACATTTAAAACAACAAACAAATTAGGTCTTGATATATCAGAAGCCCAAAGACAAAGAGTGGAGCAATTGAATGAACTTGATAAGATACGCCAGGATGTTATTCATAAAACTAATATAGTACAAAAACAAAGATCCAGGTGGCAAGATAAGTTTATCAAAGAAACAAAATTTCATCTTGGTGATTGGGCATTGCTTTTTGATTCAAAATTCAAAGATTTTCAAGGAAAAATTCAAAATCATTGGCTTGGTCCTTATGAGAATCAAACTGTCTTTGATAATGGAGTAGCCAGAATCAGAAACATTGATGAAGAAAAAGTAACCTTCCTTGTAAATGGTCATAGATTACGAATATATCATAAACCAATAACAAGGTAAGAATTCATAAGAAATCTGCAACATAATCTTGATTGGAAGTCGATCAAGGAAGATTCTTCTTCCTCTCCAACTTAGCCTTCTACTTTTCTTTTCAAAATAAAAAATATTTAAAAAAAATTGAATAAAAATAATAATAATGATAATAATTGTATAAACATGAAAACCAACATTGTTGGCATGTTTATACAGAAAATATAGGTTGAAACCAAGATTTCTTGGCATATTAGATTTTTGTTTCCTTATTCTAGTCTCATTTTCCTTTTAACCCTCTTTTCTCTTTTCAAAAACAAAGCAGCTACGGAATTGTCAACAATCTGCAGCTCTAATAGAATTATGTAGGTGACTTGACAGATTGCGACCATGGAAAATGAAGATCATGGCAGAAGAAAATCTAAAGAAGATCGCAGCTGAGGCAACCTGATAGCCTACAAAAGACAAATCAAAATCAGTAAGACAAGGGATCTAAGGTGTTAGTGCTTGAAATTTCACCTCAGGCTGAGAAAGGTAAACTCCAAGGCAACATCAAACCACTTAGCCTCGTAGCTAGCCCTACGGGGCAGGAGAGGGCTCTCTCCGATCTATCTCGGTAAAGATCTTCAACGAGCGAGATAACCAATAAGGAAACACTGATTTTAGGCTAGTAAACTGATAAAAAGAGTTTGTTTTGGGATTTTTTGGATTTTGGTGGAAAAACGGGGAAAGGCAATTTTGGGTGCGGGGATTAGACACAGTTTTTGCAGGGGGTTCTTTGGGGCAAGGTAGGAGACTGTATTGATGCCTTTAAATTAAGTGAATGGGTAGGAATGACCAGTGAGGAGCTAAGGAGAGCAAGCAATCACCTTGAGTTCTCCTTAAACAGATGAAAACATTGATATTAAGCAAACTTAAAAGCAGAGCATGGAAATCATGAATTCTACTTTAACACTTCATTTGCCTAATTTCAGAAGAAAAAGAAAGAGGATGATTTCACATAACACACTTACAAGTACAAAGAGAAGCACACCATCAATACATGTAACCACAGGAATCCCAAAAAGGACTGCAAAACCCTGGTCTTTCTTCCTTTGCCAAAATTGCAGAGATACAATGAATAATACAATAGAGCTTTCTCCCTCAAGAGTCCAACCATGAAAATGACCAAGAAAGTACATAATATAGGAAATCTAACATCTTTCCTTGCCTCTAGGGGTCGAGCTCATCCTTCTAGGAGCTGTTTCAACCAATTCTAAACTGAGCACTAAAATCTAGGCAGTCAAAACAACTTGCCTCTATAAGCTAGGAAACCAATTCATTCATTAAATGTTTGCTATTTCATGAATTAATCTTCTAGAATAGGTAAATAAGTGTCATATCAACATGAAAATACATTAATTACATCAAAGAGGGTGAAAAAACGATTCCCAAATCAAAACTGGCCAAAGCTGGGCGAATTCCTGAGCTGTAGGTGAAAAATTATGAAAATTGCCTGATAGGTCGCGCTTCTTTGGAGCTCCGTTTGAGGCACTTCCAGGTGTCCAAATGAGGCAAAAGTGGGCTTGTTGGAAAGATCTGGATGTCTAATTTCCAACCCAACTAGAATTTCTGAATTTGGTGGCCATTTGCCCGTCCAAAATTGCAATCTCCCAAGACTGCTCCCTGTTTGTCAAAAAGGTGGCAGAAAGTCAATTTTTGCATGTTTTTTGACCTTCTGGAGGCTCAAAACTTGATGAAAACTATTGGTAATTGCTGAGCAGGTGTATCTTTGCATGAAAAATCCAGAAATGCTGAGTTTTCCCAAAATGAAGTTGCCCATGGAATAGGTCGCGCGCGGCGCGTGACCTATCAAGGAGAAAAACCTGTTTTTTGTCCAAAAATTCATAAAAGACCAAAAATGCTCAAATTTTTTTGAAATTTGTGCTGTAGTGAGGTCATTTAATATCATGCTCCTTCAATTAAGCCTCAGCCAAGATGTGGAGGGGATCGGGCCTTTTTCGTCGTTTTAGTCTCTTGGCCAACCGCCCTTGAATCACCTTCATTTTCGCCTTGCATACGTGCATTCGGGCCCAATAGTGGTTTTTCATGTTTCGGAGCAGGTCCTTATCTTTGTTGGCCTTAGCCAGCAGCCTCTCCAAATGAGCATTGACCTGGAGAAACATAGCCTCTCGAGAGATAAAATCCTCCCATGGGATACCCTGCTGTTTTGACTGTTTAAATGCTGCAGTCTTGAAGAATTTTGAGGTCGTTTGGGAGTTTACTGGCGGTTTTTGTAGATGAATTCCCAACAGGTCGCACGCAGGTGCTGATAGGTCGCGCGCGCTCGATAGGTCGCGCCAGTGTAATTTTTCAACTGGAGGAACCCCCCTGATAGGTCGCGCGCAAGTGCTGACAGGTCACGCGCGGGCTCAGCTTGCCAATTTTGCTAAATTTCTCTCCAAATCGCCCAAATCGCTCTTCACTATTGCTTTGAGGCAAATGATGATGAAATAGAAGGAGAGAGGGGCTTTATAGGCTTGATTCAAATTAATTTCTCCTCAAACCCTCTTTCTAATGTTTTTAACTTGACACTTTTTCAAAATTTAAATGCTACTGACTTTATGGTTTCCTTTTGTCCTGAAATAATTTGAACTGATGCTTTGTCTTGAAAATTTCTTGTAGGGATAGCTTCTTAGGATCTTGGCAAAGGGAACCAGGGCTGTATGCTGTCCTTTGAAAATGTTTGAATTTTTACAATTTTTTTTACAAAAATGAGAAAAAGACCTTGTCCTTAAAAACAGGTTTTTTAAATCCAAGGTTAAAATTAGCTGTACAAGATGAAATCTTTGAAGAAATCTTTGAAGAAAAACTTGGATAGTCTTAGATATCATTTTTTGGGATTCAACTGCGTTAAGTAAGTCATTCAAACGTATGACCATTTCCATGAGAGGTAGTCGTAACTGACTAATTTCTCATGATTTTTGAATAGTTCACTTAGCACTCATTGCATCGGGTGATGCTCACAGGGGTGAAGAAGTGGGATTGAAACTAGTGAAATGTGGAGAACGAATCACATAGCATCAATCATCACTTCCGGGGCTTGCACCCGGTAACCAGGACTTCCCAGGAGGTCACCCATCCCAGAACTCCTCTGGCTCAAGCGCGCTTAACTGTGGAGTTTTCCCCACAATCAAGCCCACTTAGCTTGCTACCCCATTTGCAAAACCTTAGCAAGTATTGTGCCTCATGAACCATTCAAGTAGAGATCCCTTGACTCTTTTTGAATTTAAGTATGGGGGATTTACGCAGTGCATTATATTAGATATCATTTTTTGGGATTCAACTGCGTTAAGTAAGTCATTCAAACGTATGACCATTTCCATGAGAGGTAGTCGTAACTGACTAATTTCTCATGATTTTTGAATAGTTCACTTAGCACTCATTGCATCGGGTGATGCTCACAGGGGTGAAGAAGTGGGATTGAAACTAGTGAAATGTGGAGAACGAATCACATAGCATCAATCATCACTTCCGGGGCTTGCACCCGGTAACCAGGACTTCCCAGGAGGTCACCCATCCCAGAACTCCTCTGGCTCAAGCGCGCTTAACTGTGGAGTTTTCCCCACAATCAAGCCCACTTAGCTTGCTACCCCATTTGCAAAACCTTAGCAAGTATTGTGCCTCATGAACCATTCAAGTAGAGATCCCTTGACTCTTTTTGAATTTAAGTATGGGGGATTTACGCAGTGCATTATATTAGATATCATTTTTTGGGATTCAACTGCGTTAAGTAAGTCATTCAAACGTATGACCATTTCCATGAGAGGTAGTCGTAACTGACTAATTTCTCATGATTTTTGAATAGTTCACTTAGCACTCATTGCATCGGGTGATGCTCACAGGGGTGAAGAAGTGGGATTGAAACTAGTGAAATGTGGAGAACGAATCACATAGCATCAATCATCACTTCCGGGGCTTGCACCCGGTAACCAAGACTTCCCAGGAGGTCACCCATCCCAGAACTCCTCTGGCTCAAGCGCGCTTAACTGTGGAGTTTTCCCCACAATCAAGCCCACTTAGCTTGCTACCCCATTTGCAAAACCTTAGCAAGTATTGTGCCTCATGAACCATTCAAGTAGAGATCCCTTGACTCTTTTTGAATTTAAGTATGGGGGATTTACGCAATGCATTATATTAGATATCATTTTTTGGGATTCAACTGCGTTAAGTAAGTCATTCAAACGTATGACCATTTCCATGAGAGGTAGTCGTAACTGACTAATTTCTCATGATTTTTGAATAGTTCACTTAGCACTCATTGCATTGGATAGTCATCGCTCTAGCCTGCTGGGCATTTATTGACCTTTAAAGACATGACCTCAAAGACAAATTGAACCTAAAACCTAGACCTAGGACTTTGACAAGACAAGGAACCTTGAAAGAATTTATAGACTGAAACAACTTGATCCAGCAGTGCCAAGAGGGGAATAAAGACACTAGCTCCTCCATCAGGGTTATGGCATGCCTAATGGAATGCAATGAAATGACACTGATGAGACACCTACTTATGCAAAATGCAAATAGTTTTGATCCCTGATGGAGGGCTTCTAGACCGACTCTAACATTGGCTCCAATGGGGATGGTAGCTCCTTGGAGGTACCAAGAACCTTAGACCTCTGGGAGAGCAGACCAGTGCCTTTCGATCATTGGGCAATGGAGTCATTATTTGACAAACAATACAAGACTTTGACTCATTTATTGACTGAAACCTGACTCAAGCCGACACAATTATGAAACCTACATGACTGAAAACTGACTCACAAATGACTCATGACTGACTTAACTAAAACAAAAACTTACAAAGCTTATTGAAGGGCAGCAGTCCATCAAGATTTGAAATCATGATGACAACCACCTGTGTTTCTTACAAGACAATATACATCAAACTATATCAAAATGCCAATGCAACCAATCAAGCAGATGCCTTCTTGATTGATTCTCCTGATTAGATCTTCTGGTCAACAATACAAACCTATCACTGGGCATCCAAAAACATAGTTGACCATATTCTCCTTCATCACTGAATACTGCAATAATCACCTTCATTGTTGACTGCAAGAGATCTGCCATTGGATCTTGAAAAACATAAAGTCTTTCCTCCTGCTGAAAGAGCAAGGTGTCTTTTTCTATTGATTCTGATCTTCCTTCATCATGTAGTCCAGAAAGAGTATGTTCCTGGTCCTCAAAAAATTCTGAACAAGTAGATGAGCAGATCTCCTCTTGAAATAACATTTCAAAACATGAGACATATGAGGAAGAATCTGAAATGGAATCCTGAATGGTCTGATCTTTTGTAGTTTGAATATATGGTAAGTCATCCTCATATGATATGATAGCCAGATTCTCATTACATTCATCAATCATGAGAAAAGAAATTTCAGATGTTTCGTGAAACCCAACACTAACATTTCTATCAGCTATCATAGATTCATCCAGAGAAACCTTTTCACTTACTTGAACGAAGATCTTGTCTTGTTTTTCACAGAGGCAATGAACTACCTCCTCATGAAGATCTAGTGCTGGTGAGATGAGAGCATTTAGGTCTGCTACTCCATTTTCTTCATTTGAGGCAGCCGCGACAATACAACTCTCTTTTATGAGATCTGGAACAACATGTTTTGCCACATCACAATTTATCTCCCAATCTGATTTATCATCATCACTTTCTGAGATTGGAACATTACTTTCCCGCATTACCTGCATGTTGTTTTCTTCTATGGACAGATCTGAAACAACATTTGCTCTTTCCTCATTTTCAACCATATGGAAATCTTCAGCCTACTGATCTTGACAAGTATCCTCTAAGATTTCTGTGTGCTGCTGAAATGGATTCTCATACAGAGCCTCCATGATCTAAACATCCATAAAATTATCATCTTCATAATATGTCTCAAGGTTTTCAATAAAACTACAAGCATGCTTGCAACAGTCTTGAACTAAATTTAATGATGGATAAGAGTCCTTATATCGTTCAATGAACATAGCATGAAAATCCTTTAAACAGTAAATACAAGTAGGCGACAAACTTTCATACCAGGATTGGGCTTCATCTTCCAGAGTGGCCAAGAATATCTTCATCAACCAATCTTCAGGAAAATCCACCTTCAACTTGCGAATGTGCATATGAAATCTAACTAGATGTAAAGCAGCATCCTTCTTACCATCATCATTAAATATAGGTAGATTCCTTGACCAACCTACCTTTGGAATTTTATTTGGAAAACCAGGGATGTGATCTCGGCTCAAGGGAGGATATCTTCTTGTGATTCGATCCATCTTGAAAAGCTCAAAGCTACTGATCTCTCTGCAGTGAAGTCACCATGAAGCATTGATCTCTGGAGTTTTCAGTGAAGGAGTCACCAGTGAATGATTTCAGCCTTGTCAGTGTCTGATCGTTGTCCACTATCAATAATCAGATCTGAACTTGATACATGTACTGGGGTAAAGTGCAAATGAAGTGCTGTATTCACAAGCTCACAGAGATTGACTGAAGCAGCGTTTATCTACTTCCACTTATGCAAAGAAAAAGCGTTTCGAAGGCTACCTTGCATAACTTCAGGCTCTGTCTAAGACTTATGAAGCAAACACATCAATCAACAGACAATTTGTTCTCCCCAGTATGGTCGCCAATATGTTAGCGCTTGAAATTTAACCACAGGCTGAGAAAGGTAAACTCCAAGGCAACATCAAACCACTTAGCCTCGTAGCTAGCCCTACGGGGCAGGAGAGGGCTCTCTCCGATCTATCTCGGTAAAGATCTTCAACGGGCGAGATAACCAATAAGGAAACACTGATTTTAGGCTAGTAAACTGATAAAAAGAGTTTGTTTTGGGATTTTTTGGATTTTGGTGGAAAATCGGGGAAAGGCAATTTTGGGTGCGGGGATTGGACATAGTTTTTGCAGGGGGTTCTTTGGGGCAAGGTAGGAGACTGTATTGATGCCTTTAAATTAAGTGAATGGGTAGGAATGACCGGTGAGGAGCAAAGGATAGCAAGAAATCACCTTGAGTTCTCCTTAAACAGATGAAAACATTGATATTAAGCAAACTTAAAAGCAGAGCATGGAAATCATGAATTCTACTTTAACACTTCATTTGCCTAATTTTAGAAGAAAAAGAAAGAGGATGATTTCACATAACACACTTACAAGTACAAATAGAAGCACACCATCAATACATGTAACCACAAGAATCCCAAAAAGGACTGCAAAACCCTGGTCTTTCTTCCTTTGCCAAAATTGCAGAGATACAATGAATAATACAATAGAGCTTTCTCCCTCAAGAGTCCAACCATGAAAATGACCAAGAAAGTACATAATATGGGCAATATAACATCTTTCCTTGCCTCTAGGGGTCGAGCTCATCCTTCTAGGAGCTGTTTCAACCAATTCTAAACTGAGCACTAAAATCTAGGCAGTCAAAACAACTTGCCTCTATAAGCTAGGAAACCAATTCATTCATTAAATGTTTGCTATTTCATGAATGAATCTTCTAGAATAGGTAAATAAGTGTCATATCAACATGAAAATACATTAATTACATCAAAGAGGGTGAAAAAACGATTCCCAAATCAAAACTGGCCAAAGCTGGGCGAATTCCTGAGCTGTAGGTGAAAAATTATGAAAATTGCCTGATAGGTCGCGCCCTAATCCTGATAGGGCGTGCTTCTTTGGAGCTCCGTTTGAGGCACTTTCAGGTGTCCAAATGAGGCAAACGTGGGCTTGTTGGAAAGGTCTGGATGTCTACTTTCCAACCCAACTAGAATTTTTGAATTTGGTGGCCATTTGCCCCTCCAAAATTGCAATCTCCCAAGACTTCTCCCTGTTTGTCAAAAAGGTGGCAGAAAGTCAATTTTTGCATGTTTTTTGACCTTCTGGAGGCTAAAAACTTGATGAAAACTCTTGGTAATTGCTGAGCAGGTGTATCTTTGCATGACAAATCCAGAAATGCTGAGTTTTCCCAAAATGAAGTTTCCCATGGAATAGGTCGCGTGCGGCGCGCGACCTATCAAGGAGAAAAACCTGTTTTTTGTCCAAAAATTCATAAAAGACCAAAAATGCTCATAATTTTTTGAAATTTGTGCTGTAGTGAGGTCATTTAATATCATGCTCCTTCAAGGAAGCCTCAGCCAAGATGTGGAGGGGATCGGGCCTTTTTCGTCGTTTTAGTGCCTTGGCCAACCGCCCTTGAATCACCTTCATTTTCACCTTGCATACGTGCATTCGGGCCCAAAAGTGGTTTTTCATGTTTCGGAGCAGGTCCTTATCTTTGTTGGCCTTAGCCAGTAGCCTCTCCAAATGAGCATTGACCTGGAGAAACATAGCCTCTCGAGAGATAAAATCCTCCCATGGGATACCTTGCTGTTTTGACTGTTTAAATGCTGCAGTCTTGAAGAATTTTGAGGTCGTTTGGGAGTTTACTGGCGGTTTTTGTAGATGAATTCCCAACAGGTCGCACGCAGGTGTTGATAGGTCGTGCACGCTCGATAGGTCGCGCCAGTGTAATTTTTCAACTGGAGGAACCCCCCTGATAGGTCGCGCGCGCTCAATAGGTCACGCGCAAGTGCTGACAGGTCGCGCGCGGGCTCAGCTTGCCAATTTTGCTAAATTTCTCTCCAAATCGCCCAAATCACTCTTCACTATTGCTTTGAGGCAAATGATGATGAAATAGAAGGAGAGAGGGGCTTTATAGGCTTGATTCAAATTAATTTCTCCTCAAACCCTCTTTCTAATGTTTTTAACTTGACACTTTTTCAAAATTTAAATGCTGTTGACTTTATGGTTTCCTTTTGTCCTGAAATTGTTTGAACTGATGCTTTGTCTTGAAAATTTCCTGTAGGGATAGCTTCTGAGGATCTTGGAAAAGGGAACCAGGGTTGTATGCTGTCCTTTGAAAATTTTTGAATTTTTACAATTTTTTTTACAAAAATGAGAAAAAGACCTTGTCTTTAAAAATAGGGTTTTTAAATCCAAGGTTAAAATTAGTTGTACAAGATGAAATCTTTGAAGAAATCTTTGAAGAAAAACTTGGATAGTCATCCCTCTGGCCTGCTGGGCATTTATTGACCTTTAAAGACATGACCTCAAAGACAAATTGAACCTAAACCCTAGACCTAGGACTTTGACAAGACAAGGAACCTTGAAAGAATTTATAGACTGAAACAACTTGATCCAGCAGTGCCAAGAGGGGAATAAAGACTCTAGCTCCTCCATCAGGGTTATGGCATGCCTAATGGAATGCAATGAATTGACACTGATGAGACACCTACTTATGCAAAATGCAAAGAGTTTTGATCCCTGATGGAGGGCTTCTAGACCGACTCTAACATAAGGTATGTAAATATTAAGTTATATAATAAAGGAAAAATATTTTAGTTATGAAATAAATTATGAGTAATCGTTGTACTTCCATACTGAATAATGATTACCCTTATTACTCTCACATGACTTTGGTTTTAACGGAAATAGCTATGTCTTGTCAACCAAGTCAGTCATGAACCCTGATTTAATTTGAAATTCACCCTCTCCTCCCCATTCATCATTCCACTTCATGCATAATACTTCCATTTATCATTTCACTCAGCCTTGTTCAATTGCGAGACTGCCCTCATTTAAACTTTGTTTCAGTCCATACTCAAATTCCTTCCACTCCTTAACCATGTCGAAAGAGAAATTATGGGATAAGCTTCTCTAACATGGGGGTCATTGTAAGATCAAAGCCGAATGGGGTTAAGTTTCTTGAAGGATACCCACAGGTCAAACAATTGTTGCAGCAGGCACAGTGGCTAGAATTTGTGGAGAAATTCGATGGGCACGAGAAAGAGGTGACAAAGTCTTTTGCTAGGGCATACGATGGCATTGAAGCAAAAATTGGGGATGTGAAGCTGGTTTTGATAGTCTTTCATAGTAGAAGCTATCGGATTACCAAGAATCAGAGAGAGCTAGTTCAAGAACATAAAAATTGAAGAGAAAGAATGAAAATTTTTCCTCAAGAATCTAGGTATGGATACTTTTGTGTTTAAAAAGGGAATACCAGTCACAACTTTGAAGAATAAGTGGAGGAATTTTCTATTGATCATTCAAAAGTTTATAACTTGTGAAGGAAGATTCGGTAACATGTTATTTTATCATGCATGTTTAATGATGAATTTTCTTGACGGGAATGAAATTAACCTACCATATTTCCTACTTCGTAGCTTAAGAAATATGGATGGTAATATTCAAAGGAAGATACAATCTATAGATAATTCCCTATACCATCACGACCTAGTGAAAATCCTGATTGAGGCCCATTTGAGAAACATAAGAGAAAATTGGGAAGATTTCTTAATTAGAAATCATTTTAAGGAAGCGGAAAAAGAAGAGCATATTGGTAAGACCAGGAAGAGTAGAAGAAAATTGTTCTCAAACCCTAAAGAAAACTCACCTACACAAGAAACACAGCAAGAGCAATACTCTAATGATGAAACCCCTCTTATAAATGTGTTATAAACTCTTAAACAAAATAATGTTAGAAAGTTAGCAATAAAAGGGAAAGTTCATCGAAAGAAGAAATGTAGCAATAAGAAGTTAAAAAGCATCCCAAAACTACTGAAAAACCACCATCAATTATAAGAAGAAGTGCAAGGCTCAACAAAACAGTGCATGAATAGTCTCAACAATCTCCAGGATTTATCGATTTAGAAGAAGAGGAACCAAGATTTCGATCACCAAGAATTCCATCACCAATCTCCAGTCTAGCTAGAAGAACTCCAGAGATCGATCCAGTCTAGCAAGAAATTTATGATTATATAGAGTCTTTGGAAAGAAGAGCTACAAGTAAAGTTTTTGCATCATCCTCAAAACAAGAAGAAAATGAAGGAATTCATTCTAATATTTCAGGAGAACTCCAAGTTGAAGACACCCTCAAGCAATAAATTTATGAATTGGAAATCTTAAATAGACATTGGAAGCAGGAGAATGAAATAGTAAAGGAACAAAATAAAATCCAGAGAACTCAAAATGACAACATCCTACTACATCTTGGTTTATGGTATAAGAAAACTAAGAAATTTATAGCTAAAAGCAAATTTCTTAAAAGGAAGATTATGAGCATGCAACACATAATTTTGATGAAGAAACCAAGGATGGCAGTCAACATTTAGAAAGCAAGAAGGACTAACTTGGATGTTCTTTCTTAGGTATCTGAAGAACCTCAGTGACAGAAACGAATCACAAATTTTGAAATTTTGCATGAGGACATGCAATGTCTTCCATGTGGGGGAATGTTGAACCCCAAAATTGCCACTTTTTGACAACCTTATTATACTCCATTCTCCCCATTTTGACCTTCATAACTCTAATTTGGGTATTAATTTACAGATTTTATGGCATAACAGGTACATAATCATCTTCTATTTCATAAATATCATTTTTCTTTATTATTTAACTCAATATTTACCTCAACTATTGAATTATAATGATTCTGCAATTGATGTATGATTCTACAGCTAAGTCCAAGGTTTGATGGGTTTCGAACCTTCAGCCGAAGAACAAGGCATATGGGCAGGTGGAAATTAGTTGGTACAACGATTTTTTCCTACCTTCATAACCTGGATCAATAAGGAAAGCACCATGGCAGCTTGGTCAAAGTGAAAATCAACCACTGAGGAAGGAAAATCAAGCGAGTAAGGAATTAGTGAATGCAAATATTCAACCTCATGATTTGCTTCGCTGATTACAAATCATGAGGAAATAACATTATATTATCTCTTAGTGTTAATTTTAGCTAGTGTCGATTAGCATAAGGTGTAATACTTTGAAACATTTAATGCGTAGGAGTTTTATAAATATGCCTCTCAGCATAGTAGACACAGACTTAGAATTTTATGTTATAAACAATTTGTTTATATAAACTTTGTTTCATTCTGTTGTGGCCACCAACAACCCCCCTCTTTGTTTGGTATTAGCAATAACACCAAGCAAATGGAGACCCTTAATAAAAAATCCAAAAAAAACATTTTATGAAAATTTTTGTATTCAACTCCTTAAAACTGTATCGCATCGTGAGAAGAGAATAAAACATTTTCTTATGAGCATAATAAACTGCGAAGAAGCGATGCGAAATTCATCGCATTGCATACATTATGAAGCGCTCTTAAATGAAAAATCTTAAGAAATCTCCGACGGCCGATATGCGACGTCACATATCGCAACATCGCGTAAGCGGCACACAATGATTGAATGACTAAGCGTGATCTGCGATGTCGCGATGCTGCGATCTGCAATGAATGCGATTTGCGATAAATGCGATCATGAATTTCTGTGATGACACATCTTGACGAAGCGATCCACGATGTTGCGTTGCGAGTCGCAGAAATCACCCATTACAAATTTTTCTCGGCGCAGTATTCAAGGAAAGCTGTCCGTAAACCAAAATTGGGCGCGCGCCTTAAAAGAAATTAATGAATGTACGCCAAAGTATTCAAGAAGGACAGTTTTGTGCTTTTCGAAGAGTCAGTTCGCTATGGGTGTCATGATTTTATACATTCATAAGAGCTTAAAGCTTTCATGTCAATCTTTATTATCATTACTCTTTTCCTTTGCGTAAACTGTAAGACAGGAAATAACATGAAGCAATGTGTAGGAAACATCTAAGGAAAAGGGGAAAGCGTCAATGCTCGGAGAACAGAGAAGAGATGCCTTCATAAACGGATGCCGCATGCAACAGGACCATAGATTCCAGAGTATCACTCAACAGATGCTGATTTCAATAGGCCATCCAACGCTCAGAGTCAAAAGCACACAAAAGCAGCATGTTTACAAAAGATCCTGAAGCTTATGCCCGGTAAAGGAAAAAAAAAGGCGCTAAAGAAGGAAAACACACCAGAAAAGCCTGGACAAAGAACGGAGGCAGTTTTTGATGCGCGATTAGCGCCTAGCACTAATCGCGCATCGCTAAGAAAATTGTTCAGAGAGCAAAGTCCCTAACTTGTTCAGTTATTCGCAAGGCCGGAAACCAAAATAGCAAAAGCAGAATTAGTTTGAGAGAAATTTCGGTTATTACCAAGTATACACGCAGTGAATACACCCAGCTAGAGGAAGATCCTTGAAAATATCTTCTAGTTTACCAGAAAGTTGTGCCAGCGCGTGTTATTTCTATTTTCGTAGCTCAAACGAAAGCAGAAGGTGACCAGCCGACTCTTCCCAGGCGTATGTTGCATGCTTGCAGCACTAAGGAGCAAATACAGAAATGGTTAGGAATTAGATTCAATTTTTAGAAACAGTTTTGCTTTAGCAAAAGGGCGGTCATTTAAAACCGTATCCTAAATTTATGTAATTAAGTTAATTAGTTAGCAGTATTTAAACCCTTCTCAGGCATTTGGAGAAGGGTCCAGAAATTTGTCAAAAAACTTGTCCTCAGAACATGCACTTTTGCACCCTCGGAGGGGGTTTTGATGAATGGATGGATCAAGGTTTATTAATGTTTGTATTTGATATCTGCTACTGATGTTACACTTCTGTACTCTTAGTAGATGTTAGAGCAAGGAGAGATAAATCATTGTTGCTTGAAGCTTATGAGTGGAACCAATCATAAATGGTACTTTTATCTCTTGACCGTTTCTGTTTATATTCTTAAAGTGATATACATTTTTTAGTTGTTTATATGTTACTGCATGAATGTGTGAGTTACCATTTGGCACTTTTGTACGGTGGAGTCATTTATTTATGTTTGATATATGAATAACTTATTATGCGATATGTTGTTCACAACTGTTTTGCCTAACTTTTTATGCAAAGTGGTCTATCTTAATTGATTTCTATTCTTATGATAGCTGAATGATCTTTATTACCAGTTATTGTTTGAAATCTCTTTAGGTCTCATAATAGAAGAAATACACCCCGGGTTAGCGTAGATTAGATGTGTTGTTTCTCATTAGATTACAATAGCATAGAGTTAGTTTAAAAGTTTGAATTAAATTAGCTTTAAGTACTCTTAGATCAGCATCATCCAACTCTGCACACACACACACCCTTAAATTGGGAAACTGGTCCCATTATCCCCAGTCAGACCCGCTATACCAAACGGATAAGGAGCTGCCAACCAAGGTCCGGACCGGGTGGGTATCCCCCTTGTTGTCGACCCGATTTTCGGGGCTTCAACATATTTGGCGCTAGAAGGAGGGCCCGAACTATGAATGGCACCTAAATCAAAATCTAAATACCATTCTGAGAGTAAATCGCCCTCATCAACTCCCCCGACTTCCCCAGTACGTTTAAATCCAGAGTCAGAAGTCGCTCGAGTATTAACCGCTGCTACATACCCTAATATTTCAGACCAATCTACCATTGAACCCCCTGAAGTTCAAACTCTGATTCGCAAACTCCAGGGATTTTCTATTTCTACACAGAGGTCTGATAAATCTCAAAGCATCGTGACTTCGCAGTACAATCCTGCTCATTCCCTGACCAGATTAAAGAGTGAAAAATTTGGCATCCAGCCAACTGAATTCCCTCTCCCCACCAGGAAAAGAGCAAGGAAAACACCACAAGAGTCTGACAGTGAGACTCTTTCATCTACATCGTCCATTTCAACTCCCTCACCGCGAAGTCAGCCACCCACATCTTCATTCCAAACTACCCATCCATCTTCCACAAACCCTCTTCTTCAATCATCTAAGATCATAATATATTCATCTTCCCAGCCTCAGGGATCATCCTTTGCACTTTCATTTACTAGCAGCTCAACGATGGCCCACTCTCCATGGAACAATCCTGGGGCAGTTTTAATGCCTCCACCCCTGAGCCAAATACCAGCCCATCCTGAGAAATGGATACCCAAATTCAATCCAGAAATAGGCATGCTAGCTGAAGAGCACATTAACAATTTCATGCTTTCTGTCAATCTCAACGGAGTTACCAACGAGGATGCTGTTGTCCGGCTTTTTCCCTATACAATGCAAGGAACAGTCGGGTCATGGTACTTTTCATTACCCTCCGGGTCTATCACAAGTTGGGACATTTTTCAAAGTCAATTCCTTACCAAGTTTGGTGATGACAGATCAACGGCAACGTTAATCAATGACCTATCCAATCTTAAAGCCGAGGCTAGAGAACCCATCAAAGATTTCAATTTACGATTCAATAAGATCCTCAACAAAATTCCCACTGCTTCCCAACCCAGCGAAGAAGTACGATGTGAATGGTATATTACGGCCTTACCATCAAACTTAGCAATCTTCGTGGATAGGGAAAATAAAACAACCTTAGTTGAAAACCTGACAGAGGCGATAGCAGTACAGAAACGCGTAGCAGCCCTGGAAAAGAGATCTGTGATAGAGGAACGCAAATCTAAAAAAGTCACCTTCAAGGAAGATTCCAAGAAGAAACAAACGAAGGACCCTTTCGATTTGGAAGGATTGCAAAAAGTATTAAAGACCATGTCCAATGAGATGATTGACATAAAAAAAAAAGTGGCAGAAACTTCTTCAAAAAAGCCCTACAGAGATTTTAAAAGAGGCCCTTCAATGGATGTGAAACCACCCAACGCTATCTCAAATGTCGAATCCGAAGAAGAGGAAGAGGAAGAGAGTACCACTGAAGGGCAGACCGATAACGAAGAAGTTGTGGAACTACAAGGAATGTGGGATTTCATCCTCCCACAAGAAGAAGATCAAGAAGCATTTTCGGTTAGCACACGAAGCAAAAATCAACTTGATCCTCCCCAAGCTACCCCTAAGCAGAAGGGCGCAAGCCCTGCAGCAAAAGATAAAGTCGCAACAAAGAAAACGACCACTAAAGCGACTCAATCTAGCCCAGCCCAACCAGATCAAACAACTCCATCAAGAACACTGATAGTTTCGAATGAAATGGAATACAATATTATTGATGACATGAAAAAGACTAGGGCTAATATCACTCTTTATGAATTGAGCAAATTGAAACATCAACAGAAGATAATGATGAAAGAATTACATGCTGTGCCTACTACATCTTTGCCTACAGCTGTAGCTTCCCACAACATGGGAAGACCTCCAACCAACACGATCAATAAGATTGATCCAAATGACATCGCCTTGATTGGAGGAAGATCAAGGTCTCACACTCCCCCTTTTCTTCTCACTTATGAAATTTTCAATAAAAATGTGCACAATTGTTTGGTAGATTCTAGTGCTTCAACGAATATTTTACCCAGATCAATATGTGCCAAGTTGAATGTTCAACCACAAAAATCCGCAGTGCGCATAGTTCAGCTTGATCGATCTCAAGTCGAAGTGATTGGTGAACTTAATCAAGTAACCATAAGATTGTCGTCCAACCCGAAGGTATGTCAGGTTATTAACATTCTAGTAGCTGATATCCCAGAATTCTATGGTTTGATTCTTAGCAGGGATTGGTCCGAAAAACTCCATGGATACTTCTCAACCGACTGGTCGCACATGTGGTTACTCTACAATGGTAAACCGAATCAAATAAAGCTTGAACGAGAGTTACACCAGAAGTACATAGTAACGGAATTGGAGGGAGAAAATGAAGCAATAGCATATAACAGCAGTATCATAGGCAATTACTCAGTAGATTCTTTCCTCGGCAATTTCAATGCTCATACATCACCTTACTTAGAAAATTCAGGTTTTTCCCAAGTCGAAATTTTTTCCCAAACTGATAATTCAAAGTGTGTTAATTTTGTAGATAAACCTGTAAATACATCTTTGTTTTGGAAATTATATTTTGATGGCTCTAAATCTAACAAAGGAGCAGGAGCAGGATGCGTTCTGATTAGTCCAGAAGGAAATAAGACCATGCTTACCCGCAGACTTGAATTCGATTGCACAAACAATACAGTGGAATATGAGGCCTTGGTGCAAGGCCTATACAAAGCAATCGGGTTGAACGTCAAGTATCTTCAAGTCTTCGGAGACTCTGAGATTGTCGTCAAACAGGTACGTAACACCATACATTGCCTATCAGGTCATTTGAAACACTATCAATCTTTAGTACAAGATCTGACTGAGCATTTCATAGCATTCAATATTTCGTCAATCCCAAGACTCCAAAATGCGAGCGCAGACCTTTTAGCTAACGTAGCCTCTAGACTTATTCCCTCCGAAGATTTTAGTCCAGATAGATTCTCAATAGAATTAATCTTCAGACCGTCCATCCCTGACAACATTACAAATTGGAGAGTATTCAATGATGATCCTGATATTGTAAATTTCCTCACTTCTGAAGGATCCTACTCCAATCAAATAATTGACGAAGACCATCACGATCGACAAATACAACAAGATAGCACTGATAATGTTATACCTAAATCGGTGGTTAAGTTGGAAGACTTATACGATTTGAAAAGTCGGTTTAAAAGGTCTACCAATTCTAAGCTCTACAGTTCAACTCTGAACTACGAATTAGTAAACCTAGGAACCGATGATAAACCACAAAACGTTAATCTAGGCCACGGCCTAGCCCCTGAAGAAAAACTAGCGTATATTCGTCTTTTGAGACAATACAAAAATGTTTTTGCCTAGAATTACGATGAGCTGAAGACATACAACACTTTTGTCATTCAACATACTATCCCTATGATTGACAACGAAAAATCTGTCCAACAGAAACTCAGAAAAATCCACCCCAATTTAGAAAATCAGATAAAAACTGAGCTAAATAAGTTATTAAAAGCCAGAATAATTTTCCCCGTCAGACTTTCCAAATGGGTCTCCAATATGGTACCCGTTAGAAAGAAAAATGGAGATATTAGAATCTGCATCGATTTTCGGAATCTCAATAAAACCTGTCAAAAAGACAATTTTCCCCTCCCACCTATGGAGCAGATATTATAGGCAGTAGCAGGCTCAGAACTAATGTCTTTTTTGGATGGATTTTCAGGATACAATCAAGTGCTGGTACATCCCGATGATCAGTTAAAAACCACATTCCGAACTAAATAGGGCACATACGCATATCGGAAGATGCCATTTGGTTTGATCAATGCCGGTGTTAGCGCTTGAATTTGGCCTCAGGCTGAAAAGGACAAGATCCAAGGCAACATCAAACCACTTAGCCTCGTAGCTAGCCCTATGGGGCAAGAGAGGGCTCTCTCCGGGTCTATCTTGGCAAAAGGTCTTCAAAGGGCGGAGATGACCAATAAAGAACACTGATTTTATGCTAGTAAACTAATAGGGAAAGTTTGATTTTAAATTTTTAGAGTTTTGGTGGAAAACTGAGCACAGCAATTTTGGGTGCGGGGATGAGACACAGTTTTTGCAGAGGTCTTTTTGGGGCAAGGTAGGAGATTGTCTTGATGCCTTTCAATTAAGTGAATGGATAGAAATGACCGGTGAGGAGCTAAAGAGAGCAAGAAACTTTTGAGAGTTCTCTTTAGACAGAGGAAAACATAGATATTAAGCAAACTTAAAGGCAGAGCATATAAATTATGAATTCTACCTTAACACTTCATTTACTTAACGTGCAGAAAAGAGAATTTGGAAAATGATACACATAACACACTTACAAGTACAAGAGAGAAGCACACCATCAACACAAATAACCACAGGAATCCCAAATAGTGCTGCAAAACCCTGGTCTTTCCTTTGCCAAAATTGCAGAGATACAAAGAGTAATACAGTCTAAGCTTATCCCTCAAGAGTCCAACCATGAAAATGACTAAGAAAGTACATAATATAGGCAAGCTAACACACTTCCTTGCCTCTAGGGGTCGAGCTCATCATCCTAGGAGCTATTTCAACCAATTCTAAACTGAGCACTACAATCTAGGCAATCAAAACAACTTGCCTCTATAAGTTAGGAAACCAATTCATTCATTAATTTTTTGCCATTTTATGAATGAATCTTCTAGAATAGGTAAAAAGTGTCATGTCAATCATGAAATTACATCAAATACATCAAGGAGGATGAAAAATCCAACCAAAAAGTCAAAACTAGTCACTGCTGCGTTTTCCTGTGCTGAAGATGCAAATCTGGCAAATTTTCCCAACGCGTAGCGCGCCTTTCAGGCCACTTTTGAGGCACTTCCCGGCATCCAAATGAGGCAAAAGTGGGCTTGTTGGAAATTTCTGGATGTCTACTCTCCAACCCAAGTGGAATTTCTCAATTTGGTGGCCATTTGCCCCTCCAAAATTGCAATCTCCCAAGACTGCTTCCTGTGTGTCCAAAAAGTGGCAGAAGGTCATTTTTTGCTTGTTTTTTGACCTTTTGGGGGCTCAAATCTTCATGAAACTTCTTGGCAGTGGCTGAGCAAGTGTATTTTTCCATGAAAAATCCAAAAATGCTGAGTTTTCCTGAAATGGACCTCCCCAACTTAAGGGTAGCGCGCGGCGCGCTACGCGTTGAGGGCAAAAGCCTGTGTGTGGCACAAAAAAGTCAAAATTGACCAAAATTGCTCAAATTTTTTTAAAATTTGAGCTGGAGGTGTGTCATTGAGCACCATACTCCCTCAAGATGGCTTCAGCCAACATTTGAAGCGGATCGGACCGTTTCCTCCGTTTTAGTGCCTTGGCCAAGCGTGCTTTAAGTACCTTCATTTTCGCTTTGCATACATGCATGCGGGCCTAATAATGGTTCTTCATGTGGCGGAGCATGTCTTTGTCCTTGTTTTCCTTTGCTATCAACCTCTCTAAATGTGTGTTCACCTAAATGAGCATAGAGCTTTGCTCCTTAGGTGTCAAATCACCGGGTCTCTTGCGAGCCAAATTCCGGTCTTCTCGGATCCTCCACAACTCATCAAGAGAGTGTTCATCCTCTAATTGCTTGTTGCGCTGCTCTAAATAAGTAATTGTCCAATTTTCCATCTCCAACTTTTGCTGCAACAAGTCATTTTCAGCCCTTAGCTGCTGGATGATTTCCTTTGACTCTAGGCTAGGAGAGATGATATCAAGGTCAACAACATCTATGCCTGGAACACCTAATGGCCCCTCATCAATCTTGGGCTTCTTGCCTCTCTCTTGTACCTGTGCTGCTGTCGAAAGCGAGGCCCCTTCCACCTGATGTGGTGATAACACTCGCTGTGCTGATGAAGAAGGTGAGACCCCTTCCACCTGATGTGGAGATAATACTCGCCGTGCAGATGCAAATAAGACCCTGTGGCCTCTCTGATATGTAACATAAGGAGGAGTGTTGACATGCTCTGGCTCAGGAGCATCAAACTGCTGTGAAGGCCCTCCCTCATCATGGACAACCTCGGGAGGTGGCTGTGGCACCGTGAAGAAGTCGCGAGAAATGAAATCCTCCCAAGCAATACCCTGTTGTGCCAACTGATGCATCACTATGATCTCGATCAGTGCATAATGATATATACTTTTGAGCTACTGTGCGGGAGTCTTCCTTTCCACCACGGGAACCATCTTCTCTATATTTCGGCACATGAAAAATGGAATGTTCATCATTCGTACCCAGGTGAAATGCATTAACAAATGGATATGGTACGAATATAAATGTGAAAATCTGCCCTCACAAGTGAAATAACGCATAATGAGCCTCATCAAGGGTGCATACTCATCCCTTAGGAATCTGAAAGGAAAAATAGCAGTAAGGTGCCTCATGCATCCGGGTTTGATGTATGGTTGATAATGAAATTTGTCTAGCAGCTTGCGCTTGGTCCACTCTTCCCCAACATTTGGTATCCCGGTAGCTTGAGCAACCATTTCAGGTGATAAGGTGAAATCCACTCCTGCAAGGTTCACATGGCCATTGTGCAAATGTAGGACAAACAAGCGGACCAGCTCTCTATGGTGTTGAATTTGTGAGATCCTCTCACAATATCCAAAGCATGATTGATATCGAAAACATGACATTGCAAGTGGACAAGCTTGCAAATGAGCCAATGAAGTGGGCTCCTCTCTAACATGTCGACCACCCTTACCACCCTTATGATGCCTCCTTGGCACTTCTACCTCTGGTGTTGAATCACTGTCATAGCTCTACTCATAATCTGATTCGGTTTCTGAAATGGTTATGAAGGAAAGATGACTGAAATATATTGCTGACTTGGCACCCAATTAACTTCTTTTTGACTTTTTCAAATGCTGCCACCAAGGGGACATAAATACAAGGGAACTGTTAGGGATAGGGGAACATGTGGGAATTAGGGAGAATAAACACAAAGAAGGAATTTAGGGAAGACAAGCATGGGAAATTACAAAATTGTGGGATTTTAAAGTGTAGTAGGGTTTAGGAATTAAGTATGCTTTTAGGAATTTTAAAGAGGAGAATGATGAAATTTCAAGGGAAAATTTGAGGGAGAAAGATGATGAAAATGAGGGAAAAGGGATTTACAAATGGGCAACCTTGGACAGCAAGAGCAATTTGAAACCCTAGTGCCATTGAAACTTTAAATTTTCCATAACAAGAGAGGGTTTTGATTTATCATTTACATAGCATTTGAACATATTAATTCTCTTTGTCATTGTGCAAAACCAAATTTAGGCATAGAGGAGAAGCCTACCTGCACTTTGCCTGAGAGAAAAATCGTTTTGATGACTTGCTGGCAGTTTTTTGAGCTGAATCCCCAACGCGTAGCGCGCCCTGCCCAACGCGTAGCGCGCCTCTGACGCGTAGCGCACCCCTGACGCGTAGCGCACCTCTCCTGACGCGTAGCGCGCCCCTGAAACTGCTCGACTTGCTCAAGAACTCCTCAAATCGACTTTGCAAGGATTCACTTAGCTTGTAAATGGCAAATGAGTTGTAAATGAGGAGTGATGTGCTTTTATAGTTTTCCTTTTGATTTTTACTTGCCCAAAACCCACTTTGTAATGTTTTGAGTGTTGACACTTTTTGAATTAATTGGCTCTGACCTTTGATTTCTTTTCTTTGAAAAATTGGTTGAAATGATGATTTCTTCTGAAAATTTTTGCAGGGATAGCTTCTAGGATGCTTTGGCAAAGGAGACCAAGGCTGCACTTCGACATTTGAAGAATTTGAAATTTTGAGAATTTTTACAAAAATGAGATAATGACCTTGTTTTCAAAAACAGAGTTTTTGAGAACAAGGTAAAAATTTAGTTGTACAATGATGAGAAATGTTTAATGAAGGACATCCCTCTGGCCTGTTGGTCCTTTATGACCTCTCAAGACAAAATTAGACCCAACCCTAGACCTAAGACCTTAAAACTTAAAGCAAGATGAATGACCCTTTGAGGACTTTATTTACTTGAACAAACCTAAACGAGCAGTGCCAAACAAGAGGGGAATAACGACACAAACTCCCTCCACCAAGATTATGGCATGCCTAACGGAATGCAACATGATCACACTGATGGGACACCTAATCATGAAATGCAAAGAGCTTTGATCTCTGGTGGAGGGCTACTAGACCGACTCTAACAGCCGGCGCTACATTTCAGAGAGCCATGGACATCGCATTCAAGGGTTTAGTCAATAAATCTGTAGTAATTTATTTGGATGATATAATAGTGTACTCCAAGAAGTGAAGCGGCCATCTCAAAGACTTGAAACAAATCTTTCAACGATGTTTAAGGTATGGGATTTCACTTAACCCAAAGAAATCTTTTTTCGCATTAAGTGAAGGAAAACTTCTAGGATTCATAGTGTCAAAATCTGGTATTCACATTGAGCCTGACAGAATCAAAGAAATTTCTAAAATATCCCTACCTCATAATAAAAAAGCCATGCAATCTTTCCTTGGTCAAATCAATTTTGTGAAGAGATTTGTCCCAGATTTTTCACGAATTGTTTCTCCTTTGCAAACCATGATTAAAAAGAATTCAAATTTTAAATGGGGTCAAGATGAGCATGAAGCATTCAACCTGATCAAACAAGCTATCATTAACACTCCATCTTTAGCAACCCCGAGTTTTTCAAAATATTTTATCTTATACACATTTTCCTCAAAGAAATCATATGCTGCGATTCTAACTCAAGCAAATCAAGAGAAAGCGGAAGCTCCAATCGCATTTTTTAGCTCGAATTTACAAGGTGCTGAACTCAACTATTCAGACGTGGAGAAACAGGCATATGCTGTTTTCAAAGCGGTCAGATATTTCAGACCTTTCTTACTTAAAACCCATACTAAGGTCATAGTACTGTTTCCAGCGGTAAGAAATCTTCTAGTACAGAAGGATGTGGGTGAAAAAAGAGAAAATTGTATCACTACTTTACAAGAATACGACCTTGAGATCAAACCAACAAGCATTGTAAGAGGTCAAGGCTTCTGCAAAATGTTGGCTGGAGCATCGCAAATTCCTGAAAATTCATCTGAAGAGGTACAAATGTATGAGGTAAGCCTAAACGATGCAGAATCATTATATGGTGACACCATTTATTATCTTAAGAACGGGTATGCTCCATCACACCTGGATCACACTAAGAAAAGAGCTATGAGATTGAAAGCTAAACAATATCAGCTCATAAATGATGTTCTGTTTAAAAAGAATTACGATTCTGTTCTTCTTAGGTGTCTTGAGAAAACTGAAGCCAAAAAGGTTTTGCAGGAACTCCACGATGGACCAGCAGGTGGACACTATGCTGGAGATGCTACTGCACATAAAATCTTACGTGCAGGATATTATTGGCCCACGCTGTTCAAAGACTCACACAGTTACGTGAGGAAATGTCAAGTCTGCCAAACTACTGCAGGGAGACAAAAGAAACCGTCCATGCCACTACAGCCGGTAAACATCGAGCAACCATTCAGTCAGTGGGGTTTGGACATAATAGGTGAGATCGTTCCTCACTCTTCTAAGCAGCATAGATACATCCTCACGGCAACAGATTATTTTACTAAATGGGTAGAAGCAGTTCCTCTCAAGACAGCTAATTCTGAAAACATCATTGAATTCATAGATCTATTTATAATCACTAGGTTTGGATTGCCAACGGCTTTAATGTTTGATAATGCCTCATACTTTTCTGGGAATGCAATGACTGAGTTTGCACTTAAAAGAGGGTTCAAACTGAAATATTCGGCCAACTACTATCCGCAAGGTAATGAATTGGCTGAGTCAACAAATAAAAACCTAATCAGGATTATTAAAAGAACAGTTGACCAAAACCAAAAGAATTGGCACAAAACTTTGGTAAATGCTTTATGGGCAGATAGAATAACGAAGAAAGCTTCAATCAGCACTTCTCCCTTTAATTTAGTTTATGGGAAGGAAGTGGTTCTCCCAACTCACTTAGTGATCCCCTCCTTGTCTTTAGTACAATACATCGATGAAGTATCTACTTCCTCCTTACAATTAAGACAAATGGAAATAATTAAATTAGAAGAACGACGAGAACAAGCTAAGATAATCCATGCTCATCACCAAGCGCTAATAAAATCCTCTTTTGATTCAAGCATAATGACCAGGAAAAATTTTCAGATGGGAGATCTAGTTTTGAAATGGGATAAGGCTCATGAAGAAATGGGCAAACATACAAAATTTCAGAAGATGTGGCTTGGTCCTTTTTAGATTGTGGAAGTCATAGGCCCATCAACGTTTGTGTTACAGGATTTAGCAGGTAGAAGGGATTCTTTGCCTGTTAATGGACAGATCCTTAAAATATATTTTCCATAGAAGATTATTCTTCTATTTTTGTAGGATAGTTTTAGTTTTTTCTTTTCTTTCTTATAAATAAAACCAGTTGTAGATGGTTACTACAGGGGTTCACGAAGAAGACACCAATTCTCTATCAGATTTTGATTTTATTTTTTTTTCGCTTGTACAAATAGTAAAATTTTTCGAAAAATCTGATCTTTATTATTGACAGATAGAGTTAAAAAAACTTTAGCCTAGATATGATACTAGTTTCAACTTCAAAAAATTTGATGAAAGCAACCTTTGGCAAAAAATTGTTTTATATCAGCACAATGAAAGGTATCAATAATAAAATAAAGATTCTCTGTAAAACTGCTGTTTTCAAACTCTATTATTGTCGTCCACAGCTTTCTTAAGGAAAAACGATGATTTCCTCCCTGCTAAAGAAAATCGCAGCATTCAGAGGAACAATCCGAGAAAACACTATATCTCAAAGAATAAGAGGTCTCATCACGAGCCGGCTTATCATGATCACAGATATTATAACTTGCTGACTTTGCCAATACTGTCCACCAAAACAGGGCAACGACTCAAGATTGTTGCAATCAAAAGACAAAGGGTCTCATCACGAGCCAACTTGTTCAGCAAAAGTGTAAATCAAGTGAATGACTGTGTCATAATTTGGCCACCAAACCAAGACATTGTTCTTTAGAGAATAAAAAAAGGAAAAAAGTGTTAAAATGGGTTTTTCTCTGAAAAGTTGTAAATAGCCTTAAGCAGGATAAAGGATCATTGCTGGGTAACAGGTAACCCTGTCGAGGCTATGGACGCCTGCTAGCAGCAGAGGCTCTACCTACGACAAATGAGCATATTTTAAAAGCTAGCACACAGAGAAGACCTTATTTTATCTTTAAAAGACCAAGTAATGGCTGATGTAAATACAAGGACAAAGCCTGAGGAAGCAAACAATTGGAATAGAAAAAGGTTGAAACAAAATATCATTGATAGGATAAGGCATAATGTACTCTATCTCTCCATAACAAAATTTAGACTTATGAAAATTTTTCTGCTTTGGAAGTTAAAATTTAATAGAAAAGCAGAGATAACTGGTTCTTCCCAGTGAATCGCCATTGTTGTGGCCACCAACAACCGCCCTCTTTGTTTGGTATTAGCAATAACACCAAGCAAATGGGGACCCTTAATAAAAAATCCAAAAAAAACATTTTATGAAAATTTTTGTGTTCAACTCCTTAAAACTGTATCGCATCGCGAGAAGAGAATAAAACATTTTCTTATGAGCATAATAAACTATGAAGAAGCGATGCGAAAGTCATCGCATCACATACATTATGAAGCGCTCTTAAATGAAAAATCTTAAGAAATCTCCGACGGCCGATATGCGACGTCGCATATCGCAACATCGCGTAAGCAGCACACAATGATTGAATGACTAAGCGCGATCTGCAATGCCGCGATGCTGCGATCTGCGATGAATGCAATTTGCGATAAATGCGATCATGAATTTCTGCAATGACACATCTTGACGACGCGATCCGCGATGCTGCTATGCGAGTCGCAGAAATCACCCATTGCAAATTTTTCTCGGCGCAGTATTCAAGGAAAGTTGTCCGTAAACCAAAATTGGGACCACGCCTTAAAAGAAATTAATGAATGTACGCCAAAGTATTCAAGAAGGACAGTTTTGTGTTTTTCGAAGAGTCAGTTCGCTATGGATGTCATGATTTTATACATTCATAAGAGCTTAAAGCTTTCATGTCAATCTTTATTATCATTACTCTTTTCCTTTGCATAAACTGTAAGACAGGAAATAACATGAAGCAATGTGCAGGAAACATCTAAGGAAAAGGGGAAAGCGTCAATGCTCAGAGAACAGAGAAGAGATGCCTTCATAAACGGATGCCGCATGCAACAGGACCACAGATTCCAGAGTATCACTCAACAGATGCTGATGTCAATAGGCCGTCCAACGCTCAGAGTCAAAAGTGCACAAAAGCAGCATGTTTACAAAAGATCTTGAAGCTTATGCCCGATAAAGGAAAAAAAAAGGCGCTAAAGAAGGAAAACGCACCAGAAAAGCCCGGAACAAAGAACTGAGGCAGTTTTCGATGCGCGATTAGCGGGCGCTAATCGCGCATCGCTAAGAATTTTTTTTAGAGAGCAAATTCCCTAACTTGTTCAGTCATTCGCAAGGCCGGAAACCGAAATAGCAAAAGCAGAATCAATTTGAGAGAAATTTGGGTTATTACCAAGTATACACGCAGTGAATACACCCAGCCAGAGGAAGATCCTCGAAAATATCTTCTAGTTTACCAGAAAGTGGTGCCAGCGCGTGTTATTTCTATTTTCGTAGCTCAAATGAAAGAAGAAGGCGACCAACCGACTCTTCCCAGGCAAATGTTGCATGCTTGCAGCACTAAGGAGCAAATACAGAAATGGTTAGGAATTAGATTCAATTTTTAGAAATAGTTTTGCTTTAGCAGAAGGGCGGTCATTTAAAACCGTATCCTAAATTTATGTAATTAAGTTAATTATTTAGCAGTATTTAAACCCTTCTCAGGCATTTGGAGAAGGGTCCAGAAATTTGTCAAAAAACTTGTCCTCAGAACATGCACTTTTGCACCCTCGGAGGGGGTTTTGATGAATGGATGGATCAAGGTTTATTAATGTTTGTATTTGATATCTGCTACTGATGTTGCACTTCTGTACTCTTAGTAGATGTTAGAGCAAGGAGAGATAAATCATTGTTGCTTGAAGCTTATGAGTGGAACCAGTCATAAATGGTACTTTTATCTCTTGACCGTTTCTGTTTATATTCTTAAAGTGATATACAGTTTTTAGTTGTTTATATGTTACTGCATGAATGTGTGAGTTACCATTTGGCACTTTTGTACGGTGGAGTCATTTATTTATGTTTGATATATGAATAAATTCTTACGCGATATGCTGTTCACAACTGTTTTGCCTAACTTTTTATGCAAAGTGGTTTATCTTAATTGATTTCTATTCTTATGATAGCTGAATGATCTTTATTACCAATTATTGTTTGAAATCTCTTTAGATCGCATAATAGAAGAAATACACCCCGGGTTAGCGTAGATTAGATGTGTTGTTTCTCATTAGATTACAATAGCATAGAGTTAGTTTAAAAGTTTGAATTAAATTAGCTTTAAGTACTCTTAGATCAGCATCATCCAACTCTGCACAAACACACACCCTTAAATTGGGAAACTGGTCCCATTATCCCCAGTCGGACCCGCTATACCAAACGGATAAGGAGCTGCCAACCAAGGTCCGGACCGGGCGGGTATCCCCCTTGTAGTCGACCCGATTTTCGGGGCTTCAACACATTCTTATTTCTCTGTTGTGTGATTCCAATGTGTGGTTAATAATCTTTCGTAGGAATCAAATTGATACTTGGTTCTCGTAGGAGGTCCGCCTCGAGATAGTAAGGTTTCCTTTTAATTGCAATTTAGTATCTTGGATTGAGTGAAGTGAGATCTCTTGTTCACACAGACAGATCATAAGTTTACATGGATCAGTAGCATATCTTTACATTGCAGTTATATAGATAGGATTTTAATTTGCAAAGATAATCCTTATTTTTGTCAAGAGTATATTCATTTATAGTGTTAAGGTTTCATTTCAAGAATGTGTGATTTTGATTTAAAGCAAGTGTGATTTTATTTAAAAGAAAAGTGTGTGTTTGATTTTACTTTGAGTAAGTGTGAAGTAAGTGTGTTGTTCATTTCAAGAAGAGTGTGATTTTTCTTTTAAGCAAGAGCTATAGAATCAAACTCATTTTATGAGTGATTTATTTACTTACATAGCCGTAGAGAAACATGTGCATTTGGATATCTCAAATTAACTTAGGAATTGTTTTAAGTAATAAGGACTCCTAGCAAAAACAATGTACATACATTTCATGAGATTACTATCCTTAATTGATAATTCATGTAAGTAATTTAACACCAATTAAATTACCAAACAATAATCTTACCTAAGTTTAATTCCCAATAAAAAATGTACACGGAAATAAAAATCCAGAGAGAAATTAGACATGCCCTCTACCATACCATTACTATGTAGTACTTAAAGTCCCTTCTCTTCGATATGTCCCAGTGCTTGATGCCACAACATAGTCTTTTATCTAGAAGTTGTAGGAGTGTTTCCTTCTTCTGCTCCACTCTCAGGAACAACAAAACTACTGCACTCATTACCAATATTTCTTCCCAACAAATTTTATAGAGTTCTAATCCGAACTCCCCTCAACAATACCATTTCTTCTCCAACCATCTTCCAGGTATTCTTTTCAAACACTTTTTTTACAACTGCATTGCTCATCTTGCATACAAAAAACCAATTTCTAGCTAATCTTGAGATATGCAGACCACCAAGGAGTGTTTTAATCCTTCCACCCAAGAGCATCAACTTGAATTTTCCTCGTCCTATAATTTTTTCTATTAGTTATCTCCTAGGAAAATATCACCATCATCAAATATTTCATACATGTAAAACCACTCCCTATGAGGAGTCATATGAAAGGATGCACCAAAGTCAACCAACCATGCCTCATCATCTACATTTGTACTTGAATAAGCTAAGTACACATCCCCTCCTTCATCTAAGAAGGTACTTTCCTCTATATAAGGGTCATCTTTATATCCCTTCCCTCTCTCAGCAATTTTGGATCTGCAATCTTTCTTATAATTCCCTTCTTTTCCACATCTTCGACATACTTTTATGAACTTTCCTAGAGATTTATATTTTCCTCTAGATTTAGATCTCCCACTAGATGACTTATTTTTATTTCTATTTGTGGGTGTCCTCTTACAAAAATGGCATATTCGTGTTGGCTTTCCATGTTTTTCCATCTCATCTCCATTGATAACCGGGATGAGACTATTTCATCGAACTTTAAAGTAGTTTCGTTACTACCTATGGAAACAACCAGACTATCACATGGGTCTAGTAGAGATAATAAAAAATTGATGCACTTATCTCCATATAAAATCTTAATATCAATAGATCATAATTAAATTACCACAATATTGAAGGTGTTTAGATGTTTTATATAGGAACAATTTATTCACTAGGTACTTAGACTGATACAAAGCCCCTAAATTGTGCCACAAACCTTTTGTTCTAGCCTCCCCTGAAACATTTAGTAATATTGAGTCTAAGGGACATAATCGTATTGTGCACTTTTCATTTCGATCCAAGTTGGTCCAATCTTCTGTTGACATCCTTTTTAGCATGCAATATCGAGATGCACAATGATCCATTGATCTATGTCCACAAAAAAATACTACAGTTTTAGCTTCCACAGCTCAAAACTCTACCTATTAAATTTCTCATTCTCTATATGTAAACTTTTCACCATTTACTTTCAACACAAAATGAATTTTCATATATCTCCCAATGTAATAGGATTTGCCACAATCCCAAGCCAAACCCCTTAGCCATAAAGGCATCCCTTGAAGCCAAAAATTCTCTAATACCAAATGTAGTTTTTAACCCTATACAATTGTTTTCTAGAAACATATTCTTAACTAAAATAGAAAATATGCAATGGAAAACACACACACATTAACACAAATATTTTATCAAGATAACCAAAAAATAGGGAAAATCAGCAAGTTTTTTTTTTTAATATATATTCTTTTATACAATATTACAACACAATATATATCCTGCAAAATCCATGAATCGTCGATCCATTTACCCTATATTAGAATAAAATTGCATTTCCTTAAACAAAACTACAAAGCCATGGGAAAAACCACCATGCACCACAAAACCATGTTTCACAAAATTTGTATGCCGAAAACTGCCAAAAACAAGCCCAAAAAACAGCCCCCAAAAAATAAAAAATAAAAAAAATTGAAGGTGCTTCCCCCATACCCCCATGAAGGGGATACTTTTCTCCCCTGCAACCCCCTTGAACAACGGTTTCTATCACCCTCTCTAAGCATCATACATTTTTAGGGTACATGGGGATAATCATGCAAAAAATATAACATGCACTTAACACTTCTATCCTAAACTAACAAGAAATTCCCATAACAATGAAGAGGCACTTATCATTTCCAAAACAAAACAAGATACCAGGAAACTAATTCAAATGGAGTTAGTTTCCATGCAACTGTAGTAAATCCTTTATCGATGCCACCCCTAGCTAGGCTATGATGCCACTAAGACAAATACGAGAAATTTCAAACTCTTAGGTCATTCTTCCTATCCTGTAGAGAAATATAAAGTCAATTAAGCAACCCACTACTAATTTCTTTAAGCATACCATCATTTGGATCTCATATTACCCATCCCACACATGACGGGGATGCTTTCTTCTCTTCTTTAAAATCCCTTAATATTCTTCCCTCCAACCCTCTTCATTGTGTGCATAGAAAGTGCAATTTGTTAGCTATTTGAAATAAAACCACAACTTATTTTCTCTTAGTCCTTGGGCATTTTTATGATCAACTTTATTCAAATATTCTAATGGTGTCTCTCTACTCAGTTTAGTTTCTAATATTTCCCACCATTACTTTCTTCACCTTTTCAATTGATTATTATTTCCTATTTAAAAAGCTCTAATGAATTTATTTAATAGGATATTCAATCCCATAGTATGGTTGTCGTCTTTTCCAATCTAAAACTTTTTTCTCTCCTTTATAACTCTTTAGAAACAACTCTCTCCTCCCCATTTGAATTTTCCTCCTTTCGCATCAGTGAAGGATGTAAGAAGAATCCTATCTAAATAATCTTAGATTTAAAAATGTAGGGGGAACAAATTGTTATTATATAGGAGGTGGTTGCCTAGATCTAGAATATGGTTACGTCCTCATCTCTTATCTCAAATTAATCTATAGCGCAGGTTCAATATCAACATTATAAAAGAGTGAAGATTATTGTAATGACAATGTGGATAGGAAGAAAAAGACAAAGATATATTTGCATATAAATGTTTCTATGGACTCCCTTACCTTTCCCCTTTCATGGCATTATTAATGTTCAATATCGACATTATAAAACAGTGAAGATTAATGTAATGACAAGGTGGATAGGAACAAAAAGGAAAAGTTAGATTTGCATATAAACATTTCCTTGGACTCCCTTACCTTTCCCTTTTCATGGTATCATTACCCATTTAAGTGCTCATTCTTAGTCAAATTGCCTTGGACCATTAACTTTAAAGTTTGAAAATATAATTATTGAAAACAAGTGTCTAGACATTTATGACTTAGGCATTGGCCTTAAGCTATGCACTAAGAATTTATAGAAGAAATCTACGTCCTTTAAAACATGTACATTATTAGGTTCAAGGCATCAGAAGTGTCAAAACTAAGAAATTACAATAACTCAACTACATGCACCCATACCAACTATTAATTTCAGTTCATATAAAAGAAATCAAAATGTTTGACCTAGAGGAAGAGGAATAAATTAGCATTTCTCCAAGACCGAATAACTCCTTTCATAATCACAACCTTGTCCTCCACGTCTCAAAATAAAATGAGAGAAATCCATGATTGAGAGGGGAGTTTTTAACCTTTCTATATATAATATTGCCCTAAGATTCCCCTAATAAAGGAATCATTTTAGTGGTTGTTGCCATATTTTCAACAATTACCAAAAAAGAGCTCGCACTTTTAGCAAAATCACACCATATATCCATTTTTGATGCATTGAAATCTTCCTTTCATTAGCACATACTTGGATACATCAAGTTCTTCTTCCTAAGTGATAAGCCATATTTTTTTTCATTTTCTTGAAACAATCTAAACCTTTGTTGCTCTCCTCCTTTGAATCTCTAATAGATCCAGAAACCCTACCTCCCTCAAAACATTTTTCTCTGCTTTTATCTTTACATTTTATTAATAATTTTATATATCTATTTTTAAAATTTAAAAATAAAAACAAACAAATAATAATTTTTATCATTAAAAATAATTTAATAATATTTTTCTTCCATTTTATTGGAATAGAATTGAATAACTAATTAACAAATTACATATTTATCTCTATTTATAAATGATTGATAATTAACATTCCAAGTTATCAAAATGAATTTTTAATTCTAATCATTATTATAACTGATAATAAAACAATAATAAATTGTAAGTATATTTTATTCCATTTAAATGTAGTTAGATGATTGATTCACTAACTACATTTATAGCTATTAAATATATGTAAATAAATAAATATTGTATCTATTAAATATAAATAAACAAATAGTAAATCAATAAAATAGTTATTGATAGAGAAATTTAATTCTAATAATTCATATAATAATGATAATATATTATAAATTTTCGTTGATTGCATATAACTAATTAACCAACCACACTAAGTAAATAGATCAATAAAATAAAACAAAATAAAATAATATATATATATATATATATATATATATATTTTAATATTATATTTATTAAATATAAATAAATAAATAGTAAATCAATAAAATAGTTATTGATAGAGAAATTTAATTCTAATAATTCATATAATTATGATAATATATTATAAATTTTCGTTGATTGCATATAACTAATTAACCAACCACAGTAAGTAAATAGATCGATCAATTCAATAAAATAAAATATAATATAATATATATAGATAGATATATATAATTTTATATTAAAATAATATGAAATTAAAAAAAATTAATAAAAAAAATTCAATTATTTATTATATATAAGCAAAACTAATTTACTAAACTTAATTTAATCTATATCCAACATTATAATCAACACTAAAAAATCAAAGGTAATGTCAAAGACCTATACAAATTCCCTCGTATTGAGGGCTTGATGTAAGAATAATATTTTATCTATAATCCTTACACATACTTCCAACCGAAGTCTTCGTAATATTTTAATATGAAGTTTCGCCTAAAAAGGATTTCAAGGTGTTCTATAAGGCTAGTTTTCACACTTTACATTAATTATAAGTATGCTTTTCAAACATTACATTAATTTTCCCAATTACCAATGATGGCAAACAAATCAACTTTAATGTTTTCACACATTTCACTAACTAAACAAATGAACACCAATAATTAAGTTATGTCACTTCTGACACATGGGACTAATGCCATTGACAAATGTACCCATTAACAACAACACAATCTTTTGTTTGACCTAATGGTTATCATGATGATACTACCAACAACAAAATATAATTAATGAGTGTAAGCATACACCCAATGATTTCAAATGAGAACATATATATCTAATTAGTGCAAACATAAATTGCTATGGGGCATCAAAAGAAACACCACTAAAATCATGATTTCTTGTAATCCAAGTTTAATCTAAGTCAATCTATTGGTAGATGGTACTTACCATAAGTGTTCATAAGTTTGATGGATGAAGTGAGAGAAATTCTCGAGCATGACATTTCATACTCTCACCCAAAATTCATGCAACCCACTTATACTCCCCCCATTGGATTACATCCCCCACCCTCCCACGTGGTCGATAAAACCAACGATCATGTGTTCAAGTCCCTTTCACAAACAAAATCCATGCAATTTCCCTAAGTAAATGCATTGCATTCATTGATTGGAATTAGTGTCACTGCAATTCAAATGGAGCTTGTGTGTAACTTATGGGACCACACATGGTAGTGATCCATTTTTGATGTTTAAACAACGATGCAAGAAATGAATGGATTCTCCAATAATGTATAGGAAAATAAGAGTTCCTTAAACCAACAATCCATAGATGTTATTGGAACAAGAAAAGTCTTTTGTAATCCATACATTAGTGTGTTATGTAGTTGATGTTAACAATGGTTATATACATTAATGAATAGTGGTCATTTATCAAAATTTACATTGGGATTTTTGAAGATTACAATTTTACTTATGAATTTAGATGAATGTTAAATTTGTGTTATATAATCATTATAAGAAAAGTGGTACTATTATATTGATCTCTTTTTAACTCATTAATTATGTTATTAAATGAAGGTTAAATTTGATATAAAGGTTAATATAGATTTCATTAAATATAAATAGGTGCTCTTAAGCCCATTTAATGTCTATACTTCATATGATGGAGGGGAATGAGAAATTTTTTAGCATTTTATAGATAATGAGTTATATGGTTTTATACTTGGTACGTGGAGACATTAATATGATGGAATGCTCAAGCAAGAAATGGAGAGTAGGTTTCTTGTGAATTTTTCATTTTGAGGAAAAATAATCCCAATTTTTGTTTAGGGTATGGTCCTAATTTGAATTGTTTCTAAGTCTCCACCTAGTTGTAGGTTACTTGCATTAACTCCCAGGAAAGGCTAGAATGAATATATTAGAATAAAAGACTTGTTTCCAAAGTAGAATTACTTCTAATTTTACTTTAATGGAGGTCAATAGGTGCATATATTTAGCACAAGTACTCTTTTTTACCACTAACCAAACTATTTTTCAATATCTTGGGGAGCTAAGAAAACACATATGCCTCAAACCAAAAATATCATGAAAATTCCTCACCTTCAAAGCCCAAACCACATGCCTTGCATATGAACTATTTGGGACCTATTCCGAGAACCTTAATGGGCTGATAGATGTATAGTTTGGTTAGAAGATGCCATTTCCATATTTGTATCATTTCTATGTCATGATTGTGGCAAGCAATTTGGGAAAATTCAACATGGGCACAATAAAGTAGTTTGTGATAAACTTGAGAAAAATATACAAGACTTTCAATGGAACCCATATGATGATGATAAACAAACCCATGCAATGAAGTTGCACTATCTATTCCAACCGGATGACGTATGTCATGCCAAAGTAACTCAACTAAGAGGGAGGTTAAATTCTATATGTTGGTTTTCACCTTGTATATTTAATTGTTGCAAATAGATTCTTAATAATTAATAGAAAAGATTCAATAGCACACACACACACACACACACACACACACACACACATTTAACATGGAGATTTTATGCCTGAAATCCAAAAAACCAAGAAATCCAAAAATACTTTTTAGTATATTATATCTTTACAATGTTACAATAAAATAACGTATATCTCCTAGCATCCATAAACCCCCCAATACATTAACCCTAGATTATAATACAACCATAGTTCCTTAATGAAAATTACAAAATCATGGTCTAAACTACCATGCACCACAAAATTATTAAAATTGAAAAATATGTACTAAAAACAACCAAAAACAAATCGGAGGCTTCACCCCCTCCCCCGACTTGCTATACCTAATGCATACTAAAAATCACTTGTGGGCCTAATCGATAAAATAATATAACCCATATGTAACAAGATAAAAATTATAGATAAGACCACCAAGGCATTTTTCAAAGCATCGGGCCATAAAGAGGCCAAAAAGAATTTTTCCAGCTTTCAAAATTTCACGGCTCAAGTCACAAGTCAAGTAATCATTGAGAAGGAATTTGTTAAGCATGTCTAGATGACATTCCCAACTCAAGGGCTTATTAAGGGATTGTGTGATACTGTTCAAATGTTTTTGGATGTTGTGTTGACAATTGAACTGAGGCTAGCCTATAAGCAAGGCCTTTCCTATAATGAACTCTCAACAACTCTTCATGAGATAACCACTAATAAGGTTCCTAGACTTCCTGGGTTCTACTTTTAGTTACATTCATGACAAAGTTCATCAAGACAAACATTCTACAATTTCACCAAGAAGATATCATGTACAAATCCTTTAGAGAAAGAATCAACTAGGTCACAATTAAGTTCATACCAAACAAAAAAGATCCATAATTAATCACACGCCATTGGCCCATAGCTTTAACTAATACTTTCTACAAAATTTGACTAAGGTTCTCATCGTGTACACTTAGCATGTTTTGCCTAAAATCATTCACCCACAACTAGTTGGGTGTATTTGTGGGCGGTACATTTTAGAAAATGTTATTGCACTTTGGGAAGGCAATGAATGGGCTTTCTCTACTAACTCCAATGCCTTATTAATCAAATTCACTTAGAGGAAGTGTATGATCAAGTGGAGTGGCCCTTTACTTGAGAAATACTGAAATCTCTAGGCTTTCATCTCACACATATTGATAGTATAAACACTTTTTATAGTTGCCTTAGTTTTCCTTTCCATTAGCAAAAGTGAATTTGATGAAGTTGGGTCAATTAAATCAATAAGGCAAGGTTGCCCCATAACACCATCCTTGAATGTGTTAGATGTTGAAGCCATGTTGAATTTATTATGTGCCAAAGTTGATGAAAGGTTGGCTCAAGGTACTCCTCATCTTGATCATGAAGAAAATCATTTAGTTGATGCCCCTTCATTAATGACTCATTTTAGAACCTCCGAAAAGATTATACATCCTAGGTCAATACCATGAAATGCCTATGCATTTTTTCTGCTATGTCAAGATCCAAAATCCAGTGGACCAAAACATGGTGCTACTGATAAAGCCAACAAGTCCACTAGTTGGCCTCGTGAAATTAGACTTGGATCCATCCTAACCACATTTTCAAAATCCTAGGTGTACCTTTTTCCTTTCAAGCTTTGCCAAAAGATATATGGGAGGTAGTGATGAATATGGTTGAATATTATATATATATATATATATATATATATATATATATATATATATATCTATATCTATCTATATATATATATATATATATATATATATATATATATATATATATATATATATATATATATATATAGAGAGAGAGAGAGAGAGAGAGAGAGAGAGAGAGAGAGACGTCTAACATTTGTAAGCAAGTTTCAAATATGTGTAAAGGTGTTGGTCATGCCACATTTATACTACTCCTCTTATTGGGTTCCCTCTAAGAAATACACACAAGGTTTGATAATGCCATGAGAGATTTTCTATGGGAAAAATTATAATAAAAGCAAGGGTTTTCAGAAAATTAACTGGTAGATATGCTATATAATTAGGGCGTTTAGAAGGTAGAGTATTATCAAGACCCAACTACAAGCCCAAGTTCTTTGTGCAAAAAGGGTATTCAAGTTTTCATTGGAAACAAGACATATTTTTTTTCCTTTGGTTTTGAATCAAAGAACACCTTCCACTTAGAAAGTGATTTTGGAAAGGGGTTTTGTCCTTAAACTCTTCTCATCATCTCTTCTCATGTAAAAGTTGGAATTATTTTTGTTTTACATGGCGTATGGATAGCCTTTAGAAGGATCACTCAAAACTCCATGGCATTTGATCTCAAAACATCATACATGGCTATTTAAGTTAATTTCATTAACATTTGGAAATTAAAGTTAGAACCCAAGAAATCTCTTTTCCCCTAATGTTTAGATATGGGACAATGAGTTCAAACTAGTTTTCTTTAGTTGGGTGTGAAAAACTACATTATTTGCAGCATGGGTAAGCAAATACTCACATGACTTATTTTACAATCATGTCTTGTAGCCAACTTTGTATGGGACCAATTTGAATCTATATGTCAACATTATATACCTACATCTAATGAGTCTTAGAATGTTGCCTTAGTAGGAAACCACATGCCTTGAGCCATTGAGCTTAGTATACCTTAATGAGTATTACTAGAAAGTCTATATATTTTTTTATTTAGAAGACGTTTCAACATTATATACCTACATCTAACGAGTCTTAGAATGTTTCCTTAGTAGGAAACCACATGCCTTGAGCCATTGAGCTTAGTATACCTTAACGATTATTACTAGAAAGTCTATTTCTTTATTTAGAAGAAGTTTAGTGATGTACTTTTAATTTCAACAATTGCATTACAAAATTCTCTTGGTACAACAATCCTTAAACATATATGAGACTGTCTTTGTAGATCATGGTTTAGACATATAAAGTAATGGTGGAGGTTGAGCATCTCCAACAACTTCTTGATTTGTTAGGTGGAGTTTTATTTACCATGAGGAGGGATTCACATGACCCTTCTCAACCCACTTAAAAGGTTCTCGCAAATGTTTACAACAATGCATTTATACTTCATCCGAGGGTGGGAGCACAATTGGAAAAAATCATATTGGCAAGCCGTTTTGTATCTACATGATCGAGAGTTCAATCCCCTCGGACATGTCTCACCAACTGAACCTACTAAAAAAAACAATGCATTTATACTTCTCTTAATAGTAGCACCCAAATTTATATTAGAGTCATGCATTGATATGAATTGATGAAGTTGGGGATAATGCTTTGCTAAATTTTAACAATTCTTTAATCCTATTTACACCATGTTTGAATGTTAGCTTTACCAAGAACAAGTGGAATACAGAAAGCTATGACAATGCATTAGTAGAGTTAATTATAAGGCTTCAACTACTTAAAAATTTTCAAATTCTACTCCGATATTCATCTTTACATAGATTTATATGAATAGGTATTGTGTTGATTTTTGGGTAGTTGTGGTCGGTATTCCCCAACTACTCAAGTTGGCCCTGAAAGGAAGTTAAAAGGAAATTTAAATTTGAATTTTTGAAATTCAAATTGCCTCTAAAAGTCAGGTCAACCTAGCATAAGGACACACCATTTGGGGCACCCTAATTCACTAGAAAAGGGCATTAGACCTCCTCATTTAATCACTAACTCACATCAAACCTTTTATCTATCTCACATGTGCGAAGAGGATTGAGGAAGAGACTGAATTTCCTATGGAAGATGATTTTTTTGTGGCAGCCAAATTTGTCTAATATTTGACCAATGTTAACCAACATTTTGCCCCACATGTTTGGCTGCAAAAATTGACTGTTTGACCAATATTTTCTGGGCATGTTTATGATTAGTTTGATGACAGTTGACTGAATTCTTGAGGTAGTTATAGCAGGCCACATTTTGGCATGTTTGACCAGAGTTGGCTAGTTGAAGTAGAAGGCCAAATTTCTCTTTGTTTGACTAGGTTTGACCTATGTAGATTTTGTGGTAAACTTGACCAAGTTTGAATAGGAAAAATTAGATTGTACTTTTGAAAAATTTAATAATTTATCCTAAGAAAAGATTATTGGGTTTCTCGCTAGTTAGGGTTTTCTTAGGGTAAAAATTTGTAACTTTTTGTTCTTAGTTGTCTCTTTATGATCCTAATATCATTATTACATTGATGTTAAGAATATATATATATATATATATATATATATATATATATATATATATATATATATATATATATATATATATATATATATATAGATATATCTATATCTAAAATTTCTTAATGATATATGTGATATAAGCAACTTAATCAAGAAATAATTAGAAAGTAATTATCATATTAGAATATCATAATTATCTTATAAAATCAACATGTTATCAGAGCCTAGTAACCATTAATGAGACTTGAAGAAGCCAATTTGTTAAAGAGTAGCCTTGAGATAGGAGAAAAGGTAGGAATGCCTTGGAAGGAGAACTAGGTTTGGATTGTGGAAAAGTAAATACCCTAGCCATAGAAATCCAATAAACCAAGCCAAGAAGGAGAGGTTTTCAAGTATATATCTTTGTCTTCCAAGTATTTATATCCTATTCAATAAGGGTCGAGTTATGTTTTTGTTGTGGATAGAGGGTTGTGATGAGATCCATAGGCCTAGAAGAAGCTGAAAGGCCTTAGACCCTAGGGAACATAAGTTTGAAGCACCTCAGGATGCTAGTGAAGACATTTTCAAAGATTTGGACAACACAAATTTTAGTTTTTCATACGAGGTTTCTTATACAACTAAAGCAAAGGCTCACACATTTGTTTCAAACTTAGAAAATCCATGATTGAAATTTGAAAGTGATATGAGATGATTTTTTTGTTTGAAGTTTTAGAAATAATGGTGTTGAAACCATAGTAAATTTTAAGTGCTAACGCAAGATTTTGACAGTTTTGAAGTTCATTAAATAATATGAGTTGGTTAAGGACCCTAAAGACTTTTGTTTTAGAAAGGGTTTTATTGTATCCATGTCCTTGAAGACAAATCCATATTGGGGGAACTAGGACATTAGTTTAGGTTAGATTTAAAGAACATTTGAGGAAGTTGTTTTGTTGTAAGGTGATTTCTAAGGTTGTATTTGTGGAGTGTAGGACTGAACTAAAGTTAAGAAAATCTTACCAAGACCTAGACTTGGAAGGTTGGTAGAGTTGGGATAAGGAAGACAAACAATTTATTGATTGATTTTGATAGAAAAGAAGAATTCCATGTGTGAGCAATTGGGAAGAAGGATGGTCTGTGCAGTTAAGACTTACATCCACAATGTATTCATATTTCTTAGTGGTTAATGATTTGAAGTTTTTGAGGAAGTTACTCCAGAGCTAGTGGGAGCTAAGGAGAAAGGTTTCTTCACCTATAAAGCAATAAATTCTAGTGATGAGATTCATGGGATAATTCATAAGGTTTTTGGACTTGCAAATGGTGTTAATGAAATTTGAAATTCTTAGGGTTTGTAAACCCCAGAAAAGACTTAAAGCATATGATTTTTTGATAGCCCTAGGGTTTGTGGATAAAACCCTAGAACTAGGCCTAGAATTTTGAAAATCAATGAATTCACTGAATGAAGAAACCCTAGCTCATGCAAGGAAGGAAAAGGAAAGCTACATGCATTAGCAACTGATGATGAGGACAAGGATGCACACTTCTAGCTTGATGAGGTCACAGATGGATTGCAATGATTTCTAAAAAAAGGAAAGGATCAAGAGGGAGTTGACAAATTCCCTACAATCCTTAGATCAAAAGATAAGTACTTCATATCTTTCTTCCTTAATTATTACTTTATATTTGGTCAATATATTGTATTGACATATTTTACTTGGTTATAATCATTTCTTCCATGGCGTCCTAATGAAGTTTTCAGGGACACCATGAAGGCTACCAAGGCTCTAGCGGTAGATGGAAGCATTGGGAAGAACTAAGCAGAGTTCGTGACAAGGGGATTCTCTTGGGATCGAGAATAAACACAACTAAAGTGATTTGTTTTCAAGAGAGAGAAATCGTGCTATCATCTAAGACCGTGTCAGATGACCAAAACAACTCCTAGTTCAAAGGGAGCAAGAAATCCAACAAGTTTAAAGGATGCCATGATGAAGGAAAATTATGCCAACACCTAAAGGAAAACTAGTGGTGACTTCTAAGTGGATATACAAGATCAAGTATATAATAAATGGCATCATCTAAAAGTACAAAGTGAGATTTGTCGCAAGAAGGTTCTCCTAGAAAAAGGGATATGACTATGAAGTGACATTTTCTCTTATCACCAAGTACACTTCCATCAAAATTATTATTTATATTTCTTATATTATGGGTTGGAAATTGCATGATGGATGTGGAGACCACTTTACTTAATGGAGTAATTGAGGAAGAATAAGTGTTCATAGAGCTACCTTCCATCTCATGTTGGTGGACTAAAGAAGGATTTCTACGGACTCATGAAGGAACCTCGACTTGGTATTCTTGGATTGATGGAAATCTGATGAATTTCGGTATATATGGTTATTATATGGCTTGTTTCTCATGGGAGTAGAAGGACTCACATGTCAGAGGGAGTAGCAGTGTTAGGATTTTTTTTTTCCATGATAGAGGGAGCATTCAAGCCCTACTTTAGTGTTAGAGGGAGATGACCTATGAGTTTGAGATGAAGGATATAGGTTTTATGCATTAATTCATTGGTCAAGGGAAGATACTATTGAGATCCTTCAAATATTTGGGATGATGGATTGCAAGTCCATGGAAACTCCCATGGTGACCAATCTAAAGAAGTTAAGAGGTTATGATTTAGATTTTGTGGAAGGACCAAATGTCCAAGTGGATGTCATGGGATTTCGATTGTCAAGAATCGATGCTCAGAGATGGGAATTCTTCGAGAGAAGTATGCCTTCTATTAGAGGAACATGATAGACAAAAGATATGCTTAAGTGTATAGGAAGTAGCACTAGTAAAGGGTGCATCCAAGATTTCCATAGTGGGATGTACTTTTGTTGAATTAAATGGTTTCTCCTGAGAAAAGATTGTTGGGTTTTTCTCAGGGTAAAAATTTGGCCTATTTGTCCTTGGTTGTCTCTTTATGATCATATTTTCATTATTGCATTATTGTTGATATTTCCTATGTATAATTCCTTAATGGAATATGTGATATAAATAACTTGATTAAGAAATCATTAGAAAGTAATTATAAGATTAAAAGATCAAAATTCTCTTAGAAAATCATCATATTAGACCACCTTAACAAACAAAATTTCATAAAAAAAATAATTAATGTTTGGTAATAACTGATTCATTGGTTAATCAATCCGTTTTAGCTAACTAAAACTACTTATTGGTTAACTGAGAAATCCCCATAACCAACAATCAAAAGTTATGTCAATTTTTTCTACACATAAATACATATCTCCTCAAATTGAAACTTAATGTTTCTTACTATTATACGGAATTTATACCTACGGATAAGTATATCTTCCCTAAGTGGGTAGTTACACTTAGAACAACTAAAGTAAAGATGTTTAACCTTTTCCTACAATAAACAAATAAGATAAAGGAACCTACTTGTGATCCTTTGCTTCCTTTGATCTCCTTTGAGTTGCTCCTGTCACTCTCGCTCAAACTGAATTCACTCAATTGGTACTTGCCAACATAAATAAAATACGAAAATAATCAAAGCATATGATCTATTTATTGTAAACAAATGGAATCGACAACATTCAAACATAAATTCATCATAGAGGTAGACAAAAGTATTGGAAAAGGAACAAACAACTTTACTGTTGGTAGAAGGAGAAGTTACACCCAATGTGGTTCGATCTCATGTCACTCATCCAACTTAGTCCAAACCCTCATCACACCAATAGCAACATCAGTCCAGTAGCATAACATTACTTAACAATGATTTCAAGTCTTTAAACCAACAATATTTCTCCATAATATCCAAGCTCTCTTCCTTTGATCACTATGATGAGTGGTCAATTTATAGGGAAATGCAAGTGGTTTTGTCATAAATAGGGTATTGAATGGTTTTCCATAATTGGATGATTAGTTTCCATGTTCAAAGGGATGAGAGGATAGAGGATTAGATGATCCAAGGCTATCCTAAGTCGAGCTCATCTTGATAGGATAGGAGCTGGGTTCCTTCTAGAATGCTCTAGAATCAAGGAATATTCCCAAAATCCTATGCCAATTTCACTCATCCTCGCTCAGTGCAGGCTTAAGTGGGACTAAGTGTTATGCACCGTAGGTCTGAATGGGCCTACCTACTATTCAGAGAAGTTGTCCCTGACCAAGGCTACGTTGGTGTCCCAAGGAGGCATTTCCCTAGGGTTTCAAACTAGGAAACTTTTATGGATGAAAGAACTCAATGAAGTGGCATGTCTAGGGCATGTAGAAACTAAATTAGGGCTTGATGAGCCCTATTTGCACTGATTTTATTGTGAGGGAGTGATGCCCAAATAGATCTGTAACACTCACCATCCCTACAAAAATATTTTATTGATATAATTATCCATATTTTGACTTCACAAATGGACCAACATTTCGAACAAGGGGTCATGGTCAACTGAAAGGTTTTCAAGTGCTTTATGAGGGTAATTTTCACACTACATTCACACATCAAAACTATCTTCCTAGTGGTCAATAATGGAAAATAAAGGAACTTCAACAAAATTGTAGGATTTAACTATTTGATAACTTCAACTCATAACCTTTATATGACACTTCTATACATTATTTTGAACTAAAAGATACTTTTCTTCTTTGGGTATGTGCTTAATCACTATTATTGAGGATGCATACATCTTACAATAAGAGAATTTGTGAAGCGGTAAGTTCCCGCCAATGAAATACGAATGCAAATTCTTGAATCAAATATTAGTTGTATTGTTAAGGTATAAATTCCACTAGCAATACAAATTGTGGTTGCAATTAAGTCGTTGCCATTAAAATTTTTATTGATGCTCAAGCATGTTTGGAAAATATGAGGAACCATTTTCATGCATTATATGTTCTCTTGCATAATAATTTGGATAGCTCGAGGAGGAGGTCTCCAAGAGACCCACAACTTACAAGTTGTTCATACTCATCTCGCCTGCAACAAATTCTTTAGAGCATGTTTCCCATATTTTCTATTCTCATAGGCCACTCCAAAATAAGATAAGCATATTTTGGAATTTTAGATTGTTTCAAAAATTCTAAATGGTTAGTTCACGGTGGTAGAAAGAGGATTGAATCTGAAGCGAGGAAGAAACACTTATTGGAGCTTTGTTAGTATGAAAACATATAATAATAGAAATTTATGAAAACATAGAAGAACAAAAGATATTACAATGGAATATGATGCTCAATTATCACAAGAAACATTGAAAAACATCCAACATCCATCTCGGTTCCCACAGGCAACATTGACAAGCATCCAGCTTGTTTCCCATAAGCGATAAGCAAATTTTAAAAATAAATTCAAGAAGCTAACCAGATTGTACATGGGTTAAAAATATGGATATTTAGAATAGAAGAAAGTGAGAAATATCGATGCCAAGAAGTAAAAGAGAGATAAGAGAATGCCTCTGATAAGTCAAGAGTCTCTAAAATGGATGGCATATGTTGCCAAAGATGCTAGTCTTCCTTGGTTCCTTTCCAACACTTCCTATTGGCTTTCCTGGATGCCTTTGTGGTATAGTTACTATGATTTCTCTACAATTCTATGTGTTGGATTTATGGTTTTAACTTCAATACAAGCCTTTAGCTATATTTTTTCTTTTGGGTCTATGTTTTTAGCTCTCTAGTACAAGTCTTTTGGCATGCTTTCAACATATTTTTTTTTTCTCTATACTTGGTTTATGCTTTTAGCTCTAATTCTGGTATTTTCATGTTGAGGCATGTTTTCACCATACTTTTATCCATTCTATGTATTGCATTTATGATTTCTCCTCCAAAACATTCTTCCAATTACAGGCTTTAGCCAGAAGCATACTTTCTTGCCACTCGATAAGTTATTTTCCTTTATAATTTATAGGAAACTATAACTAAGAGGATATCAATTTTAGTTTTTTTCCCTTACAAGTAACAAAATATCCAATTTTGAAACTTGATAGGTTGTAAGAGGCTCTCGCTCAGAAGAAAACTATTTAATTACCTCTTCCTCTGCATGTTCCCTCAACTTCTCGAGATCAAAAAGCCCTAACTATAACACTCCAAGCTCAAGAAGCAAACCCCAGCTCCTTAGACAACATATAGATTGCATTGTTTTTGAATTCTCCTTGAATTTAGAAGTTAAGGTCTAAGAGGATTTAGATAGGGCTTGTATTGAAAGCATTTGGAAAAACATTAACAATTTCCAACTAATATCAAAGAGTGTATTCTCAAATGCACAATAATTTCCAACAATTTGTTTTGATAGGTTTAGTGGAACTTTACAATTCCACGTTAAGCCCTAATTTTGTTAAGCTTTGCAAATTCACACTATGCAGGTGAGTTTTTGCAGGAAAATTCACATGTTCAAAACCTTAGGAGACAGTTCACTATCATAATGAATGTCACAAGATCTTAAGATAAATATATTGATAAGTTCATGCATAGGTGGCATATTATTTCTTTTCTATCTTTCAACCATTTTCATGGTTCTTATGGTTTTTTTAGAGCAAACATCAAGGTGAAGCTTCTAACGATATCAACAATGAATTCATGCATCCCTTTCTTCACACAAAATGAAAAATATGAAGGCTTATGTTTTAAGAATAAAATTGAACTCCATAAAGGAATGATGAATTGAGAACAAACAATGTTGGTTTCAACTTCAAGTTTTGGTTCCAGCCTTACATTCTTGTAATAATTAAGGAATTCTGAATGGGGGAATTAAATCAACTGGTTTATGTTGCTTTCTTGCTTGGACAACATGATGCAATGTTGAAAAAAGTCTCTAAATTTGATTCATCCTCACCACTGGTTTTTGATAGTTAGGAGTAGCATCATCGAAAAAGGTGAATGAAACAAGCTTTTCTAAAATGGTTGGTACACTTTACCTTTTGGTTTTTTTTTTTTCATCATACTTTTTACCTTTATTTTCCTCCATTTTTTAATGACAAACCAAAATCACTACACTAAATTCACTGATGCCAATTTGTTATGTTCTTATTTGTAGCGGTCCTTTCAATTACTACTCCAATCTCTTTTTTTCTTCTAAGCAATGGTCCTTGTTTTTATTGCTTCTTATGAAAGCACGTAAGGTCCCAACACCCAACCTTCCTACCCTATTTAGATTTGTTCTCAACAAATACGTTTTCTAGTCCTTGCTATCACTGGTCTCGAGGCCCAACCTTCCTGACCTATTCCAAGCTATGCCCAAAAAAGATAGAGTTGAATTAGTAGCATAGGTGGAATTCTAATAGTAGCAATGAGAGCCATGGAAAATGGATAACATGCCACCACAATGAGATACCATATTACATGGAATAGCCTCACACATAATAAACCAAAAGTATTTTGTAACCCAAAGGTTTTTACACAGAAGGAAATAACATTTTTTGTTTTAGATTAATCCTAATCCAAATCTAGGATTAATTCATCTTAACTGAATGAAACTACCATTCAGTTTCAAATTTTCTTCATTACTTATACTTATCCTAACTTTTGCCTCGGTGTGAGGCAAGATAAGAAGATGAATTTGTTGATTGGTTAAAAGGAAAAATGATTTCATTTATAAAAAAAGAAACTTTGGTTAAAAATAAAAGGGGTTTCATTGGTTTCCTTTTCGAACTAATATGCTTTGAAAAATGATTACTATAGTCCCTACAGCCCCAAAGAGATGGGGACTAATAAAATACATACACAATAAGTATATATTGTAACAAAAGCACCAACTAGATAAAAGAAACAAAGAAACAATCAATACTTTTACCCATACATATATACACACATAACTATATATATATATATATATATATATATATATATATATATATATAACTATATATATATATATATATATATAGATATATAGATATATATATATATATCTATATATATATATATATATATATATATATATATATATATATATATATATATATATATATATATATATAATGTTTGTTTTTGTAAGCTTTGTCAAAGGTTTTCTGCATTAATTCTAAAAGTTGTTACATTGATAGTTGAACAAAATTTCCAAAAGAAATAGACTCCATAACTACTATTGAGATCTAGGAACAAAATATCTTAACCATGCATGAGACAAAGCTACACATACATACAAAATATATTTGTGCAATGGTACCTTGAGAGTTTACATAATTTAGGAAAAAATATAGATAAGTAGAAAACATTAAGAAAAATCCTACTAGTGGTATGCCACCAAGGTGAATGCCATGGACATAAATCCATAAGACCAAAAAACAAATTGAGTCAGTAGGTGTTGTTCCAAACTACATCTAGAATCTACGAATGAAAAATGAAGGAAGTGCCATAGTGCAATGCTGTGAATCCACTGTGACGACAAGAAAGAAACAAATATTAATGCAACGATTGAAATAAGTGTTGGTGGTGACCAAAACCATCAATCAGAAATGACAAATGGAGAGAGGGGAGAGGAGTTTGTCAGATGAGAGTGATGAATAGGAGCATTGATAACAGTTGGAGCTTCTTGCTACTTATAAAATTTTGAATTGGAATCGAAAGACACAAACCTATCAACCCTCATTAGTCTGACCACTATGTCATCCAAATTGTAACAAATGTCATGTATAATTCTCTTGAGCTCCTCTTGTCCTACAAATAGCTTATAGTTGTCTAATTGCTTGTCATGAATGACCATATGGATAAAATTATCTAATTTTTTATGTAGAGAGATGGACTAGAGAAAGTGAATCCTACGCTTCTGGAATTTCCCCAAATCTGAAACCCTCCTGAGGTTGTTACTTCCTATCTCAGAATCATAAAAATATAAACAATCGCCAAACTCCTTCACTTCGATACAGTGAATATCATTCCTTACTTCAAGACGAATTGAGTGAAAGTTGTTTGCCACTGACTCCCAAACAAATATGTATTTCCAATGAGAGGAAGAAGAGTTGGCTGCACCACAACAATGACCAGACAATCTTTGGCCCATGGCCATATTGGCATAGGAGATGAGATAAATAGGTGAGTGACTTGAAATGAAAGGCACACAATTAGGTAGATTTAATGTTGTATAGTGAGAAGGTACCCAGAGGAATATGACTTCATCTAGTATGTGAAGAACAATGGGGTGGAGAAAACCCCGACTTGATTTTAACCAAAACACAAAATGTACCTCCTAGTATCGTAGCAGCTACAAACACCCTCCAAAATTTTTCCTTAGTTTCGTTTTGGAGCCTCCCTACCAACCTTTCACAACATCATGTCTTGATGCATCAAGTATGCAAGCTCTAGTGATTTTCTTGCAGAAAGACAGCCTTCCGATCAAACCTTGGCGCATTCCCCTCACAGGTTGTTCATTTGGATTTGGTCAAGCAACAGGATGAAAAACTCCTTCAAGATTTTGTGCAAATATGGAGGGTAACCAACCTTCCCTCCAGAAATTGTGCAATCCTGACTGATAGCCTACTAGGACCCAAAATTCTGTTGAGAAAGCTTCACCTAGAAAATTGTGCAATCCTTCTAAGCTGGGATTCCCAGCCAAGAATTTGCGCAAATCTGGGCAACAGTCAGCTGCTCTGCCTAGAAATTGCGCAAATCTTCTGAGTAGCCAGCCCAGCTCGCTTTGAGCAATGCGTATTTTCTCCCAACAGTTGAATAGCCTCTTGCATGTGCAGTTGAGTTGACCGGTTCCCTCCGGGACTGAGCAAAACTGATTTGCATGCAAGGGTTTCTTCTCCCAAGTAGTGATCAAATTTGAAGGGCAGGTCTTAATTTTATTTAGAAGGGCGTACATTCCAATTGCCCTTCCATAATGAAAAGCATAAAAAAAGAGCAATTCAATTGACAATAGTGAATTATCTTCCCATTTCTTATTTTTTTAACACATGGTAAATCAATAACTGTTTAGACTAATCTAAGGGAGACCCCGGATCAACCCTCGTGGCTACCACTATAACACATAGAGTATTTCCAGCAACCTACAAGCCAAATATACCAAATCTTATGATTTAGCAAGAGTCGAGACTCACGGATAAGGGGAGTCTACTCCTTGAGCCAAGATCATAGTAGGACATCAAGAGTCTTCCCATTTTTGGTGAAAGTTTTGAAAGATCAAAGGGTGTGTTGATTAATCAATTCCGAGTTCCCCACCAGGAAATTCAATCCTTAGATTCTACACTTCCTTGAAATTCTTTAAAACCTCACTGGGAGAATGATGGGAAACCTCTGCAACAATGGATTGCTTTGGGCCCAAAACATGTTGCAATGTCTGCCATGGCCTAACAATGCTACCTATTACCCATCATAATTTTCATCAAATAGCTCCATATCCCCCTGTTTTTACCATTTTTTTTAAGGTTGGTTTCTTCACTGGATATAACATATTCCACCTTAACTACCACAGTCTACACTTGGGGGACTATACTAGAGAACCTCTTTGAAACTACACAACATCATCCCAAGGTCTTAATATCACCAAATTTGTTGAATATAAGCAACAAAAGTGAATTTGGGAGCCTGTCAACGAGGTCTACCAATGCATTAAACCCCATGTTTGGATCAATATAGATATTCCTCAATATAGCACATAACCACATAAAACTCAATTGATTTAGGACTTGATCAGAAACTGCTTCATAATCAAATGCAAATCTTCAAATATTTGATACATCTTAAATATAATGAATTCTCATAATAATTTACACAAAATCTCATACTATTATGGCTAGGAAAAGCTATAAGAACCTTCATATTTATAGAAAAACAAATAACAGTCAAGCTCATTCTAGCGCAAATCTTCAATCTTGTTCCATCTTGCGCAAGCTCATATCAACCATTACCAAACCCAATCCTTTAGAAAAGATACAAGAACCTCAACACATAGATTAAGATCCATTTTTTATGAATTCCCACAACGATTCATACTAAAATCAATATCATTAGAGCCTAGAAAACTCTAGAGTTAAGATGGATCTAGGCTGGTATTTTAGTAGAGATCATATTATGATAATAGTTTTACCGATTGCCTATTGTGAAAGACTGAACACAAAAATATTCAGTATTTGTATCTTGGAGTATTTGTTTCTGAGTTGACACATCACTTGTTGTTTGATTCGCAGATTGGTGGACATGAACAACAAAGAATATTTATAGGAACATACTGCACGTTTGGCATGAAACAAGGAACATAAAAATTGCTTCCAACATCTTAGAAGGAGAATTCAATCATTGCAAGAAGATATAACTTGTATTCAGAGAAAATTATTCAAATTTTCCATCTATGCCATTATCGGTATGGCTACAGCTTGATCAAATTTTGAGAAGTTGCTCTATCAAATTGTAATTCCAGACATTCTCAAGAACTATAAATGGTAGACTTTGGAAAGAGCTGTAAAGCGGTTTCTCTTTGAATGTATAATAAGGCCATTTTCATTTTGTAACCTTATTTGGGATTGTTTTTACAATTATAAAGAAGCATCGTATATGACTTGCAATATACTCATTCTGACATAATCTTGAATAATCCATGCTAAAAATTTAGGATGAGCTTCAATATAGCTTTCGTGGTTCGGAATTATGGCTTCTCAATATTTTGTCACTTCTAATTCAAGCTGGATATTGTTTAAGAATGTACATCAATCTAATAAAATAAACCTTGAAATTGCCTGCATTTGAGAAACAATTTTCAAATTCTAACCAGAAATATTCATGCATGCTTATGCTCCTACATCATCCAACTAACAAGAAAACATCAATATAGTTCTTCCATCTGTAGAATTAGATGAGGATCATTGATCCCTCCTTGTTGAAAGGTGATCCAAATAAGTACTAACAGATAAGAAATGTTTTAATTAAATAATCATTTTGTTAGGTAATTGTTGGAAATAATGCTGAGAGGGGGGTGAATCAGTATTATCAGTTCTATAATTTTATTTCCCAAACAGATTTATATACGCTACTTCAGCTAAGTGAACTAGCATGTACACACAACAGTACTTAAGGCAACCAACGTATATGCAGAGAACTTTTGGTTTAGACAATTTATCATGTATTGAGCTTTAACCAGTATATCAGAGATTTATTAGACAATGCAATAGAAGCAGAATAAATCATCACACATAAGAAACACACATGAACACCAAGATATAAAGTGGAAACCTAATGTGGGTAAAGACCACTTGTTGTTGTCGTCTCTGTCTTCTTTTAATAATAATAATTTTTTTTACAATCTTGTTGATGGGTGAAAATATTACCATTTAATTCTGTTGTAGTACTTGCCCAACTATTTAATTTATCAATCCGAGGTTTGTAGACTTATGAGGCACATGCACTATATATGCAGGACTGAAGTGGAACTAATTTAATCTAGATTACTGGAATCAAATTAATCTAAGAAGGCATTGAAACACTAATTAGGAAAGTAGGAAATTGCATAAGGGAAAAAAACAATTACAACATGTGAAGAATTGAATGACAAACAACATATGTGAGCTCACAACAGTAAAACTATCTCAAATTATATTACAAGAATCAAATTACAAATCATGAAAGCATAACAATAAAAGATGAAAAACTAAGAATTCCTTTCCATTATTCATTATTATCCAAATGAAGAGAGAGCACTCTCTTATATACATGAGGAAGATAACCATCTCATAATTACATATCCAATATTCTCTCAAGCACTCTCAACTAATTTCCCATTATTACAAGATATGGTCCCTTTGAATCCTCCACAAATATCTCAAGCATTTTCAACTACTTTCCCATTATTACAAAATATGATCCCTATGAATCCTCCACGAATCTCTCACATATCTTGGATAAGATATGCTAACCAAATCCTCCATGATTTTCTCCTTAGGAATAGGCTTGCATAATTATCTCCTTAATATGGTGGAGGAGATATTTGAGAAGTCTCTTGGAATTAATTCTTCACATATTTCCTACACATCACAAAACTCACATATTCTTGAGATATATATAAAAATATGTATATTTTCTAATATTTAATCATAAATTCACTTGTAATACAAAAATGAATAAAATGGAAAATAAGAAGGTGAAACCCAAATGTATTTATGAAAATTATATGATAAAAGGTTAATGGGATGATGAAATGTAAGGAATAGTGAAGAAAAATGTGGATGAAAATATGACATTTCTGAGTCCCAACATCCTCCCCAACTGAACTTGTTGCATGTCCTCATGTAACCATGCATGGGTCTCTTTAAGAACATTTGGTATCTTGAACTTTGGCTTTACATGATGATGTCTTTTAATAATGAATGTTTCCAGGATATGTGAAAGACATGAGTAACAACTTACATTTTCTTATGGTTGGTTCTTGTGTGACAACCATGAATACAAAGAATGTTGGTTCTTGTGTTAACAACATTCATTTCGTTTTCTGCTCTCTATTCTTCAATAATAATGTAAACACTCACTAGAAATCATAATGTGCATAAGAAAGCCCTTTTGTAATATTAATGAAGCATGCCAATATTGTGTATGAAGCAAAGTGCAACAAAGTATCATTGGAAAATAAATGTTGGTGAATGGTAAATGAGAAAAATGGAGTGATAGTGGTGAAGAAATGGAATCATGGTAGTGAATATGTAGTGAATATAGTTCTTCCCCTCCCCAACTGAATTGGTTGCATATCCTCATGCAACTTGACATGGCTCATGAAAGGAAATGTAGCATGGTGAGGGAATTTTCCAAAATATTCAAGTTAGCATATAAGGAATTGCATGATTAAAGATTAGAAAACAACATACCTCTACTTACCCAAGAATGATGAACTATGCAATAGGAATGTAGCTACTGCTGCTGCTGGATCAGGAAAATGTGACTGATGTTGTTGTAACTAGATCCTGGGAAATGAAGGAATCTGAACTTCTGATGCTAAATCATGGAAAAGCTGAAAGTGGAACTGTGATACTCTCACAGATCAGAATTCATGCTGCTGTAACTGCTGAGGGAGTCGTGAAAAAGTGTGTAGTATTCGTCTGCTACAAAACTTCTTGGTACAATTCTAATCATGCGAAAGAATGTGTTGATGTCGAGCATGAAAAGAAATCATTGGATTACCGGCCATTGATGCATGTCGTTAACCAATGTGAGGCAACTCACCATTAATGTCAATGAGTGCCAAGGTACCCGGGTACATCTTGTGAAATGCGAATAGAGGGGTTGACGTCGAGCCATTTGCAAGATCTGACGATCAAGGGACATTGATGTATTCCCATGATTGTTAGCGAGAGAACTTGCCATTGAGGCATGCAAGTCTCAAGGTACCCAAAAGGAACTCTAGTCTATTTCCCAGATAAGGTGCTGATGTCGATGGGGCAAGACCGGTTGAAAGGTGGGCCTTAAGGAATCCCACATCAGTCAACGCGAGTTTGTACAAAAAGATTTGGTAGGACTATAAATGGAAAGAAGTCACGGACAATCAGTGTGGATCAGCATGGCAAGGAGAACAAGGTAATGTAATCATGGAAAGGGAATGAGTTTTATTCAAAAGGAAAACTAGAAGGCAAAAATAAATTGAAAAGGATAAAGGAATGTATGCGATTCAGAAAAATAGGCGTGCATGAAGTCGTGAAAGATAAGGTAATGGAAGATGGCTGCAACATAGGGATGATTTAGGCGCTTGGAAGGAAAAAGGTGAGTAGTCATGACGCAAAAGGATCTTTGTGTAGTGGAAAATGTCATGATATGTGCAGTGAAGAATTAGTTCCTTCAAGCGTCCAATGATGCATGTTTCATTGTGATTTAGAAAAATCACTTTTGCATTAGATTGTCTTCAATTCCTAGCACCATTCCTGCATAAAAATTGTCACCTTTGTGTGCCATCTCCATCGATCATTCCTGTATGAAGTGACTCAAAAACAAATTAGCTCATTTTCAAGAATTTATGAAATGTCCATTTTTTATTTTTTATTTTTATTTTTCGAAGTTACACTAATTGTGGATGAAAAGGGTGTCGCATTTTAATGTTGAGCTTTCTGCATAAGCTTCTCGTTGACCTACACATAACACCAATCTCATTTCACTTGTTAGTGTATGCATCCTAACTCTTGCCCACAAAAATAAATGATAAATTCCAACATACTTTTATTTCCCCCCAACTAGAAATATTGCATGTCCCCATGCAATGTGCTCATTGATTGTGCAATACTTTTTCAAAATGTTTTTATTGGTTTGTAGGAAAATTGAAAACAATTTTTATATTTAACACCAAACTAATAGAGAAAGGTCTATTAAATTTTTTATTTTTTATTTATTTTATTTTTTATGTAAAAATCCATACCTTATTTAATGATCAAAAGATTCATCCCTTCATAGCATTCGAGGTACGAATGTACGTTCCTGATTATCCATTGACATTTCTCCATTGTAGTCATTCTTCCACGAAGACACCTGGCCTGCAAACAAGTTTACGTTTCAAGACTTCTTCATCAGCTCCCGCAAAACCGAATTCTCGGCATTCTTTTCGGCCTCAACATTTTCTTCTGCCTCAAGGCGCTGGAAATAATTGTCGTAGGTGTACTCAAGGTGAAAACCCTTTTCTTCATTGTCAAACACACATGGGAGGAAGAATGATCTGAATGATAAATCATGAGAGTACAATTTTATTAACAACTGATATACATTTATAGTACATTGTTGTGACCGTTGGGTTTCACATCCCAAGGTCTCTTGGACTACTTTTGTCCATTCAGCTTCCACACTAAACCATTGAGGATTAGGTGTCCAACATTCCCCCCTTAATCCGAAGGGTTATGTATGAGTCCAAGAAGAGAGCTATAATACAAAATGTGCAAAAATGCATGGCAGCACTAGGCTGAATGTGCTCTCTGAAATGTTGGTATAAAGGGAAGTGCTTTAAGGATGACCACCAACACTGGAATGCTTAGTGCAGTTCCTGGAACTCTTCCAAAACTGGCAAGAAGTTGAAGTCTTCTGCTAGAGGAAGTGCTCCTATTGTTTTGAAGAGGGAAACCTTCAACCAATAAAGGGAGGTCTCACCCCGCATAAAAGGGAGAACTTCAACCTGAAAAGGGAAGTCTCAACCTGTGATGGTTTAAGGATGACCAACAACTCTGGAATGCTTAATGCAATTCCTGGAACTCTTCCAAAACTGGCAAGAAGCTGGAGTCTTCTGCTAGAGGAAGTGTTCTCAATTTTGTTCCTGGAATTCTTCTGAAACTGGCAAGAAGCTGAAGTCTTCTGCTAGAGGAAGTGTCCAGATTGCCAACTGAAGGCATGTTCACGGGCATATTTGTTTCTGGCTACAACTCTGAAACTGGTGTGGTAGGTTGTGGCTCAGGCTCGCTTGATGTGACTTTGAAGCTTGTAGATGACCATCATTTCCCCCCCTGTCCGATACAAGGTGAGATGATGGAGGAAACTCAACTGCAAGACTGTTCAATACTTTGGAACCAGTTCTGAAATGTGTTTGGAATATCTTCTTGGTTGTTGATGCCCATTGCCAAGAAGCGATCCATCCAAGATGAATCTTTGTTCTTGCAGGACGTTTGTTTTTGAAGCAACTGTTTGAAGAATGACTGGTTTTATGACAGTGCTTACATGGATGAAGATCAAAACAATGATCTTTCAGATGGCCAACTCGGTCACAATGTTGGCATTTCACAATTTGTTGTTGTTGTTGTTGTTGTTGTTGTTGTTGTTGTTGCTGTGGAAGAGGGGCAGAGTCTGGAGCAGCTGAAGCTGAACTGTCATGAGGAGCAAGTGAACTGTCATGAATGAATCCAACACTCTGAAATTGAATGGGCTTGGCGTAGTCTGGAATATGAAAGGACAAGTCCTTGTCATATCCAAGACCAGTTCTGTGCTTGTTTTGGACAAGCTATTCCCAAGGTCTGATGATGGGCTTGGGAAGTGCAGAATGAGTTTTTGCATCTGCATGGACAACTGCTGCTTTATGGGGTACTAAATCTGAATGAACTGTAACATTATTGTCTTGCTGTTGATGGGTTGCAGTCTCAACGTTCTGAACAGAAATAGGTTCAGAATGATGTCTATTTTGATGTAGCTCTTCTTGTTGTAGCTGTGATTCAAGCTGCAAAAAATCGATCTTTTCCTGTGCATTATATAGGCATGTCTGAATTTCTGAGAGAGATCCTTTGCTGATTTGTAATGTGTCATCAACAGTAGATTGTATAAGAGTTTTCATGAACTCTAATACTTCACTGATTCTGGCCATTTTTTTTTTCTTAATGTCAGATTTACACCTTAAAAACTGATCACAACTACTACTCAATGCAGAAAAGTAATACCCACTCACAGTATACAATAATATCCCTTATAAATGTCAGCAAATGATCAGTGTGCAACCAGCAAGCACTAATTACAATCCATTACATAAAACATGACCAGCAATATGTTCTAACAATACAACTGACTAAACTTTTCTCCATAAAAGATTACAATCAGCCCACCAAACTCTTTATGCAGCAGTCGAATCAAGGAATCAATGCACTATAATGAGATTTAAATACAATGCCACACTAGGGCAGCAGCAACTGCAAACTTGCTTGGATCCTTCAAGTACTCCTTCACTTTCAAATCAGAAATGATGGCTATCAAAACTTCAATAATTATAACACCATGTCATGGGCAGGATTCGAATAATCATATGCTTTTACTGGGGTACAAATTAATATTCTCTGATCTTGCCACTTTCTAGCAATGAAGAGAAGCAATGAGAGTAAATTCCAGCAAGGACTTTCAGACTCAGAATGCTGCTCCAACACTTGCTCAGGGCATAGGCATGGGAATGAGTCTCTAGCACGCTGAAACAACAGTGATAGACCTCTTTACATGTCCAAATACTTAGCAAATTATACAGTGCTGGTCATATATACCATAGCATTTTACCATGACCTTTCAAGAGCCTTCCAACCATGCATAGTTTTAGGAAAACCTAGAATGTTATATCAACAAATAAATTCTAGCAAATCAGTCCATGTAATAATAATAATATATAGCCCAAGGGAAGTAAATAAATGTATCTTTTACAGAGATAGCAGCCCTCTTGTTCCACAGGTGTTCACCTCCAGGAGATTAGAGAATACTCGACCCTGCTTCAGATGTATATGCAGCCAATTATTAAGGAGATTTGACTCTTTGACAGTGATAAAATCTGCCCACAAAGGACAACTCGAACACAAACTGATAGAACTTGATTTGAAGATGCTTTGAAACCAACTTTTCCTCTTTGGATAAGCTACAACCAACTCAACCTCTTGAAATAGGCTCCTCTTTGTCTAGACAGCTGTAAATATATTTATTGAGTTTTACTCCAAATTGAGATGCACAGTGAGAGTATAATGCCTCCAGAAACTTCTCAATCAGCAATATGATATATTCAATGATTTCACCATTAAATTAAATCACCGCTGAGCACATTACATCAGTCACTGGGAGTAATTTACTCACTGGAAACAACACAGAAGATACTAGCCATTTTTTTTTATGCTCACCATAAAACATGTATCGGCCTTGAAAATTAATTAACTCAGGTGTATACAATATATACCACATATATAAAAATAAACAATATCCTTCAGAGGAACATAGCTCATATGGGCGCACTTACTATTCCAACGCACTTAGCTCCAGCGTTTGCGTTTTGAAAGCAGGGACAAACACTGCAAATCCCACAGGTCGTATTTCTTTTTAAATGCCCACCAAATATAAAATGACAACTTGCACGGAGTAGACAATAATCGGAATGAATAGAATACTAATCGTTCCCACTATGGTATCCTGCTCTCGCATTACAATACCTTCTCTCGTGGGAATTTGGTCCTTTCAAAGAGTAGGAGAAAGGGGATGGCGAGAATTAATGACATGAATTCTCAAGAGGTGGATAGTCCTTCACCCTCCTCAACCATTGATTTTCTCACTCTTTGTCAGCGCCATGATGGTAAATATGGACCGGAGCCGAGGAGTGAAATCAGGAGTAGATTTATAGTGGTTACAACGCAACATATGGTATATATATTACCACGCAACACCAGTGACGATGGAGGGGACTGGAGCTAACAGTACAGGTCGACTGTGCATAGGCCGACTATGCGATGAGACTGGTAATCTTTGGAAAAAATGTACCGAGGGGAGGATACAATATTAATCTCTGGCACCGTAATATATTAAAAATATGTGGAGTAGGCAGTGTTCAAGATTTATTTGAAATAGTAGGAGCTTTCATAACCAGCATTCATAGCCAGCGTTCATAACCAGAGGAGGAGCGTTCATTACTGGCGTTCAGGAGCTTTGCCACGCCAAGCTATGATACGACCTTCCGTGGAGACCTAGGCACACACACCATTCCGCTGCACTGATACCATTCGACCTTGTGAAGAGACCTGGCTCACACACCATTACGCCATGATCCAAGCACGATTTCCCATTGCAATCAAGTGCAACACGGATTCCAATTGTAATAAAAAAACAATACAAATTGCAGTCAAATGCATACCAATACGCCAAAAACGTTTAACGCGTTCCACTCTGGATAGAGGCGTTTTTTTTTTGCAATCAAACTCAACGCAAACACACCGAAAAACGTTTGTCTACCTTTCGCTCTGGACAAAGGCGTTCTTCAGCAGTGTTACTATACCATGTCAGAATTTTCCTCCACTCTCGCAAATTTTTCCAAAAGCTCAGATAGAACAGAAGAGCAACCTTCGTTCAAGTGATCAAATCCCTCAAATTGCATGACAGCTTTCGGTCGCCCAGGACGTGCGATGAATTTGAGACAAACAAATCCAGCAGCATTAAAAATGCAGACTTTACAGGATGCAGCGTTAAAGATACAGTTGGGTCAGTCCAAACATTCGAGAGATATTTCAGAGGACAGAGGCATTGAGGCAATCGAGAGATAAAACAATTTTAATGGACAACGGAAGTAGGACAGCATTTAGGGGAACGTTTTATTGTTTTATGACAGCGCTCAGTCAGGACAGCGCTCAGGTCAGGACAGCGTTCAGGTGAACATTTTATGACAACGCTCAGACAGGACAGTGCTCAGGCGTTTCAATGTCAGGCCAGCGCTCAACTATTTACAGTATGACAGCGCAAACGTTTCAAACCAGGTCAGGATGACAGCGCAATAAAAGGGCAGGGCGCAGGTTTTATAAATGATATATGGAAAACAGACAAACATTCATGGAAAGACACCTTCTAGCTGACAGAGAGCCAGGTAAAAGGAATATGGCAGACAGAGGTCAGGTAACACAGAACTGACATATATATAGAGACCACAAAACAAGTGGCTCAAATTGGAGTAGGACCAGCGATCGCCCGCTCTGATACCATGTCAAACACACATGGGAGGAAGAATGATCTGAATGATAAATCATGAGAGTACAATTTTATTAACAACTGATATACATTTATAGTACATTGTTGTGACCGTTGGGTTTCACATCCCAAGGTCTCTTGGACTCCTTTTGTCCATTCATCTTCCACACTAACCCATTGAGGATTAGGTGTCCAACATTCATCATAAAACATGATATGGCAGTGCCATTGCCATACGTGGAAGCCAGATTCTGCCTTCTTCGTAGTGGCAACACAGATGTGATGCTCCCCAACCTTGACAGAATTGCAAGAATTGGGCTTCAATTTGTCCCCTTTGCCACTTAACATCATGCGAACGATTTTCTGTTCGAGCTTTGCCGTCTCCTTATCTATCTTCGACTTGTGCTCATCTTCGATGACTTTATCGCAAGCATTGGATATTAGAGCATCGGTGTCGAGACATGGAGGGCAGATCCCCAATCATGCTGCTCAGTCTGGATGCATCGAAAGGAGATTTGGGCTTCGACATACTTACTGCAGAAAATGCAAAACCCACCATAAACCTTTACCAGATATCGACAGCCAAAAATATTCATTTTATTTCAACGCTTGGAGGCCAGATGAATGTTTCTACATAAATCTGAGCATTGACCTCATTGGCCTTCTTCAACACCATATAATGATGCGAGCCTTTCTGCATCGCTTGAAGTTTGGGGAAATGGTGTACCAAGCCTTTGAGGGAAAATAGGTTCATCATCAAGCTGAAGATCGACGTAGCTTCAGTCTCAATATTGAATGCAAAAACATTGAATCCCTCCGTATAGCACGTGACTAATTCCCTGCAATCTCAATAGCAGCATCAGATATTTCAAAAGAATCATAATGGACAAAGCCAAAACCTCGTGAAAAACTGCCTCCTCTATATTTGATTTAGTAATAGAAAAATCCAATTTGACTTATCGTGTAGTTATTTGTTCCTGCAAAATTGGAATTTGTATTACCATTTCCTGATTTTCTGGACAAAGAGTCGGATTTTTAATTTATGATTTGGAGGATTTTGTGGGCATTGCTGAGGGAGTTGCGATAGCGGAGGGCATCTTTTCAACGATACGCTGGCCAGGGATAGAGGATGCGGCCAAAATCTCGAAAAATATTGCAAAATTGGATCCTGGTGGGATGTGTTATGTGCATATATCAGTCAGATGACATTCTGGCCTTTTTTTCCAGCAAATATTACAACTTCAACGCCTTCATTTATGATTGCACTCCTTAGATGTTTATTCATTTTGCAGGTTCGATTTGGATAGAAGCTTGAAGCAGTAGAGCAAGAAATGCCGGATCTCCACTTTATTAACTTTTTTTTTGTCAAACCCTCGTTTTTCTGCCACACCTGTCAAACAATTAAGGAAGAGTTGTTGCGCATTCACAGTTTATTTGCAGGTCAAACCGGATAAAACTTGGAGGCGGAGTAAAAAGCCATATTTCGAACTAGGTTTAATCTCTGCTTGGTTCATGCTTAGGCTTTAACAATACGTTGGTGTTTTCCAATGCTCCGTTGTTTTTTTTTTTTTTTTTTTTAATATGTATTTTTTTTATTATATTGTGTGAGTTTTGTTTTGTTTTGTTTTTTGTTTTTTGTTTTTTTTTTTTATGTGTTTGTTGTTGTTGTTGTTTTTTTTTTTTTTAAATGAAATTGAATCCTATCTAAAAAATGTTAGTTGTTCTGTTTTTTGTTTTTTTGTTTTGTTTTTGTTTGTTTTTGTTTTTGTTTTGTTTTGTTTTGTTTTGTTTTGTTTTGTTTTTTTTTGTTTTTTTTTTTTTTTTTAACTAAAATCTAAAAAGAAACTAAATTTTATTAAATTCCTAATCTCAGAAGAACTTTTTTGAAAATGGACATAAAGTGAAAAGATGTCTTTGATAAATCACAATTTATTCATTCTTGAAAATGTTTATTGACAACTTATTTTCTGATCCTCGCAATCGCACTAAGTGCGGAGAAGAGCATACTTATTCTAGGTAAAAGAAAAATTGAAAATGAAAGAAAAAAACTAAAAATGAAAGCCTACCTACTCTATACTAATTAGAAAAAAAAATTAGTTATGTGTAATTAAACTTCCAATGAAGCCACTCACGTAGCAGTAACAACAATAGATTCAGTAGCAATTTTTCAAATGAAAAATGAAAATATTCGAGAGTGAATGGGTCTAGTTGCTGTATCTGTAAATCAACTAAATAAAAATAAAAAGATGAATCTAATCTAGTACTTACCTGGAGCCATTTTTTGATAAAGCTTTGATAGGCACAGTTTCTCTCACTTAGATCATGTTGTAACTCCTCTTCTTCTTCTCCAATCTGCTATTCTTCTTCCTCGAATTCCTATTCGAATGATTGTTTGCCATCAGATACGTAGGATTCTTCTTCGTTTATTTATTGGGGAGTAGTTGAACTTTCAATTCTTATCAAGATCTTCTTTTCCAGGGAAGAGGAGATTTCGACTTCTGCAAGGATTTGAGTGAGTAGTTCCAAGCTGACACTCATTATAAAACCATGTTGAAAGAGATTCTAAAAACAAAGTGATAATAATTGTCTGAGTTTTTAATCCTTTTACATGGTTTTAGTTCACAAAAACTCTTCCAAATCAGCACACTAAAAATTGAATTAAAAACAAAAGGACCACAGAAATAATCTTGAATTCAATACTCAATTAAAACCTCTTACAAGGACTGCTCATTAATTGAGTAGTCGAATTCTTCAACTACAACCATGAACCATGAATTCATCAAACACTCTTCACAGTTGCGAAAATCAAATACACTTGCAGAAATTGAAATTCACACTTGCATAAATGTAAACACACCCTACATGCCCTGATCCATAAGAGGTCGAGCCCATTACGGTATCTCGAATGTGATGCATAGGCTGTTCCCCACGTCTTACCGCCTTAACACCTCGGAGTTAGGAACATGTCTAAACACACTTGCATGAAAAATCAAACTAAACTTCAATCCATCGTGCCTCCTCAGCAACGGCACCAAAATGTTGGGTGAAAATATTACCGTTTAATTCTGTTGTAGTACTTGCCCAACTATTTAATTTATCAATCCGAGGTTCGTAGACTTACGAGGCACGTGCACTATATATGCAGGACTGAAGTGAAGCTAATTTAATCTAGATTACTGGAATCAAATTAATCTAAGAAGGCATTGAAACACTAACTAGGAAAGCAGGAAATTGCATAAGGGAAAAAACAATTACAACATGTGAAGAATTGAATGACAAACAACATATGTGAGCTCACAACAGTAAAACTATCTCAAATTATATTACAAGAATCAAATTACAAATCATGAAAGCATAACAATAAAAGATGAAAAACTAAGAATTCCTTTCCATTATTCATTATTATCCAAATGAAGAGAGAGCACTCTCTTATATACATGAGGAAGATAACCATCTCATAATTACATATCCAATATTCTCTCAAGAACTCTCAACTAATTTCCCATTATTACAAGATATGATCCCTTTGAATCCTCCACAAATCTCTCAAGAATTTTCAACTACTTTCCCATTATTACAAAATATGATCCCTTTGAATCCTCCACGAATCTCTCACATATCTTGGATAAGATATGCTAACCAAATCCTCCATGATTTTCTCCTTAGGAATAGGCTTGCATAATTATCTCCTTAATATGGTGGAGGAGATATTTGGGAAGTCTCTTGGAATTAATTCTTCACATATTTCCTACACATCACAAAACTCACATATTCTTGAGATATATATATATATAAATATGTATATTTTCTAATATTTAATCATAAATTCACTTGTAATACAAAAATGAATAAAATGGAAAATAAGAAGGTGAAACCAAAATGTATTTATGAAAATGATATGATAAAAGGTTAATGGGATGATGAAATGTAAGGAATAGTGAAGAAAAAGGTGGATGAAAATATGACATTTCTGAGTCCCAACACTTGTACTGGTGCAGACTCATACTAGTACGTAGGCACCCACCTGCAGAAGGCTACAACCTTCTCTCGTTCTCCAGCTACTACTAGAAGGGAGCTACAACCCCCTAGCTCTTGTACTAGCCAGTATGTTTACTAGTACGTAGGCACCGACCTACAGAAGGCTACAACCTTCTTTCTTACTCCAGGAATCACGTTTCATAAATTTTCAGACTGGATGCTGCTAGTATGCAACAATACACATGAAGGCCTCGTTTCATCGAATTTTCATACTAGACCCATCAACAACATTGAAACTTAGAAAATCATAACTGCAATACAACCATCAAATACATCTGCATCAACCAATCACTAAAACTCAATCATCACTTTCTGAATCAACCATAATTGAATCAATCAATCACTGACAACCCAACATCACTGAAGCAAATCACAATCAATCAATCTGATCATTCAAAACACTGTTACCAGAATACGGTCATGAAAACAGAACCCAGAACTCTGTAAAAACAAATAGAGACTATTGAAACTTTAAACATCATGCTTCATAAGGTATATACTACTTCCATGCGTCGAACCAGCGTGTATACACACTTTTACTGAAGGGAACCAACGTACAGATCTACAAATTCCAATTTATGATGTATACGCTACTTTGATATGTTGAACTAATGTGCATATGCTCTTTTACTAAAGCAAACCTGCGTACAGATCTATAAATGCTAACTTAAAAACATCACAACTATTCTAGACTTCAGTCATACCCAGATCATCACATTTACAGAATAAAACATGCGTCAGTATTCAGATCTAGATTGTTCAAGATCAAACCACATAATGAGAATACTTTTAAGCCTTTATGATCCTAGTCCATCAACCTTCATCAACCATATAGGTGCCTCCTTAGATCAGATCAAGCAAACCATCAAAAGCTCATTAACCTACATATATGATCCAACACCTCATAAGATATTCAAAGTACTTGCACCCTTGGCCTAATGATCTTCTCCTCCTTATATAGTTTTAGGCCTTTCTCAATACCATGGACCAAAACTACTTAGGACCAATACCTTGGACCAAATACCTCAGACCAATTACCTTGGGTCAAATACCTTGGACCAAGAAATAACTTGGACCAAAAACTTTGTTTTTCCAAGATATACACGCTTTTCCTTCTGTGAAAGTGCGTGTGTATCTATACACTCTTTTTTCAGTAAACCTGCGTGTATACGCAGCTTGGACAAGGTGAACCTGCGTATACCTCTCTTTCTTCATTCTTTGTAGTCTAATCTGTAATTCTTTGACCTGTTGCACTATGAGATTTCATCTGACTAAGTTGCCATCAAGGACAACACCTGTATCATAATGCCAACAGTAATAGCTACTCAACTGGCTTGGTCAATCAACTAATACATAATCAGTTGTGTCTAAATATAGTTTTCCCTTTTACTCCTATCATCTATGTAGCTTATCCCTCTCCTATGTGACTAATGCGAATTATATCTATTGTGTATCATACTTTCAATTGTGCATTTGTTCTATTTATCTCGCAGTCCATGTGATTTCCAATAAACAAATTACTTAGACCTGTAACCAGTTAGCTCACATGACATAGAAGTATCTTTAAGGAAATTAAGGGTACCTTCACTTATCTACTTAGTATTTATCATTCTTTATCAGTTGTAAGCAAAGATGTGGTTCCTGTAAATACATTCTTCTTCTCCCAAGAAAATTCACATAGAACTCTATTTCATCACATATCATACATGGGGTTGAGCTTAGGATAATTGGTAAAAGCACTAAGATGGTAAGAAAATTTTATTTTAAGAGGCCCTTTAGTTTAGGAGGAACCCAACTCGGAATCAATGTTTTCCTTTGGAAAAGGGGATCTGTATCTTTAGGGGTGAGCCTTCTGCCAAAAAGGAAATCATTGAATAGAGCTGAGATGAATTATTCCCAGCAATTAGGCAACTCTAGGAATATAAAATAATAGACAGTGGATTTTTCCTTGTTAGAAAACCTAAAAAAAAATATTTGAAATTTCATTCACAGCCTCATTTCCATTGTTGGAAGGCAAGGGGACACCACCCATTTCATAGATAAAAATAAATTTTGATTACTCTAAGCTTGTCAAAGAGAAACATTCTGGTAAAGGTAGTTCCAAGACAACATAATATTTGTCATCAATGTCCTTACTGTTAGGTTCCTATAGCAATAGGAATCATAATTTTGATTGATTGAGATTAAACCTTGTAATATTGTACATACCTTTGCTTTGTGCAAATGTTTTCCATATTCAAAAAATTAAAAAAATGTAAAGAGGGTATGTCCTAAAAGAATAATCAAAGGAAAAAAAGAATAAAAAAGGTCAAAAAAGATGAAAAATATGAACCCCAAGAAAACAAAAAGACCATGAAAGTGAGAAAGTCAAAATGCCACTCCTATTTAATTTTATGCATAATAAATGATTGTGTGCAGCTTGTAATCCTTGCCACAATCCATGATAGTCAAAATGTTTAAACTTGGCTATTTCATGTTTTCAATTTTATGTTTATAGATAGAGAATAAAATCTGACCAAACAGTGTAATCTTGGCAGATAATTAGATAGGTAGAGTAAATAAAAGGAGCTCAACTGTTTAATCTAAGCCCTTGGATGATATAAGGTTTGATTTAGATAGTTTTCTATGTAAAGAAAATAAAATATTGATAAGGGTTTGCTAGCTTAAATGCACCCTAATAAAGTGAAGAAAAAATGGTAGGATAAGTAGATGGGTAAGTAGAAGAAAGGTTGCAGAAGTATGATGATTGATTAGACAAAAAACATATTTATCATCTTTCATCATATGTTCCAAATATGAATGGATAATCAAGCATGAAAATGGATTTCAAAGTCAATTAATTAACTTCCCTCATTCATTTCACCTCTTTACTTAACTAATTTCCCATAATAAAGTTCAAAGTACTTAAAACCTTTAAGTCAAAGAGGCTCAGAGCATTTCTCTGACTTTTGGAGGGACCGGACCCTCGGCTCAATGACTTATGGATATCAAGTACTAGATTCCCCTCATAAAAGTTCATCCCCCCTTCAGTTCATTCATTTTCCTAATAATACTCCTTTTCCTAAGGTTAAAACACTTTTTGCCTAGGAAAAGCAATTTTCCCCCATATAAAACACTTTTCATACCAAAAACCCACAAAAATGCTTTACCCTAAGTATTAATGTAAATATGTGAAAAACATGTAATTCAAAAAAAAGCATTTTGCTTAGTGTTTTTCCTTTTCCACCCATTTTTCATATTAATTACTAACTTTATTATATTAAATCCCGATAAAAACCCAATTTCCCGTATATATTTAACTCCTATGTATAAATTAACCCTACACCCTAGTTTAATTATAAACTATGATTTTCACCTAAAACCTGACCAAAACCTTTAACTGGTCGATCTGCGATCAAGTTAATAAATCCCCCTTTAATCCTCCGTTAATTACCCCGATAGCCTAATCTCACTTTAAGCCATTATTAAACCCTGTTACCGTCGTAATTAAGTGCCCACCGGGGCCCCACTATCCTTCATGTAGCTTCTCCACCTGATCACCATACGATCATCCACCTCCTCATCCGACTACCCTCATCCATATCGGGCCAACCCAACGTCCATCCTTTACCCACCCGATAAAGTGGTTTTCCCCCTGGCCCCCAATGCTATGTATCATTTGATGAGTGGAATCAGGTAGTCCCTTCCAAATACCACCGAGTGCCTAGAAGCAGGGCAAAATGAACTGCTTACCACCCTCCTGCTATGTGACAAATTAACCATTATTCACCCCGCACCTGCAAAAAAATAATTTTTTGTGTATAAAAGCCAAAAGCCCCAAAATTGTTTTTTTCACTGAATTTTCATCTGCAAGCCTCTGTATGCATGCACGACACCTGCAAATGTCGAAGTTGTCAACACATGTACAATTTCACTCCAAAGACGCCGCAGACAACGTAGTCGACCTTGCAGCCTATACAAAACCCCTTCGACCACTTACAATCGCCAGCCACCCTGCTCAGAGCCAATTCACCCCAGTTTTAGGTATTTAAACTAGAATTCACCAAATACCCTGTCAATTTCAAAGTAACCAGTTGCTGAGTGTTTTTAGTTAAGTTAAAAATTAATTAAAAATACTCAAGATCTCAAGCCTACTCCTTGCAGAATACCTGTTGAGCCTCAAAATTACTCTTTCCCTAGCAACTCTTCTCATTCCTTTTCTTTGTTTTTCCATAAGAAAGATGCATTCTCATCACCAATAACTAGTATATACTATCTTGAGGAGGACATTTAGTGATTTACATGTTATGCTTTTTACATTTTGTTGTTTGAATAAATTTGTGTATATTAGCTACGAAACGCAGCCTATTTTGCAGCTAATCGGCTCTTCCGTAACTACCTTCATGCTATAATAGGTTCCAGTTGTCAAAAGGAGAAACTAGCCACATGGGTAGCTTTGAAATCATCATGACATGGACCCTGTCCTATTCATTCAGCCTAGGTCAACAAAGAAGATGGCATAAGACTACGATCAATGGATAAGTCAAACACAAGGAGACCGAAGGTAACAAGACTCTGTTTCGTGGTTAATTAATGTGTTTCACAATGATGGGAAGCATTATTTGGAGAAATTACCTGTACCTACAGACTCCAACTGCCACCTGTATAAATGAATCCAACAGCCACCATGTCTTGTATTTATTTCTCCAACAACCGAGGAAGAAATTCTGCATATCTGTCTTCTACGTGTTTGGCTGTAGCATGTTTTTCTCCACAAACAATTATATGATTTTTCATATAAATACCTGTGTAAAGGATCGAAGAAGATAATAATAGTAATAGTAATAGTTTTATTGTGAAATCGAAGTTTAGACTCTGTAATTCCTGGGCATTTTGTGTCCCTGTTTTAATATGAGAAGGCCGCATGTTTTTATGAACATCTGAAGGAGTTTTCTTGGAGATGATTGAGAAAGAGCAGCCTAATCAGTTGCAGAGGACCCTTGCACTGAAGAAGGTTTCATTTCATTTTATTTTTCTTCATCTTGTTAACTATAAATTCATCATTTTCTTTCTAAAACAATGTTTATAATCATTTTCTTACTAACAATGTTTATAATGCAATTTCTATCATTTTCTTATTAACAGTGTTTATAATTTAGAGTAGTTTCCATTAGCTTAAATTCTTTTTAGTTTTTATCAGTAGTTTGGAAGATAGAACTCAATGGTGTAATCTTGTTTCTTCAATTAAAAACTAACCTTGTTTTAGGATGAGAGTAGGATTGAAGAATGATAAGGATACATTGTTGGATAGTTTACTTCATTCACTGTTTTGCTACTTAAAATTCTCAATTAATCTAATCAGTGTCATTTAATATCTTTGCCATTTCATTTTTAGTTTACTGACTCATGGTGTTAATGAATGTTTATGGAAAACCCTTCAAGTTGATAATTCATCCTTAACTAAGTGGTTGAACATTTCATCTATGCAATGAGTTATTTCTGCATCTTTGTATTTGCTTTCTCTTAGATTAATGAAGTACATAATTACTTAAATGTCATCACAAGGAGACTTTCTCCCAAAATTGAGAGGTAGAGTAATCAAGTATTTCATTTAGTTTTATTTCTGTAATTAGTTAGACATCAATTGCAAATTTCACTTTCAGTTTTAATTCATGATTTGGAAATAATGGTAAAATAGGAATAGAAACTCTGTTTTCATTTCTTTCTTAGCTTTGTTTCCATATCTTTCTTAGCTCTGTTTTCATTTCTTTCTTAGCTCTGTTTTCATTTTTAGATTTTGAGCAGTCTTTACGAAAGTTAGATTTAGTTTTGATAATTTACATTGTAAATCATTAGGAATTAAAAGACCCAAAACCCCCCAAAATAACATAAACATAAAAACAACGAAGTAAGAAGGGTTAGCTAGCACAAATAATACACTACACTTCATCAGTTTACGATACGCGGATTGATAATTTATGTAGAGAAATTTAGGACACTAAATTGACCAAACAATACCGTTGCCCTAAAAAGCTTGAAATTAACCCCCATACTCAAATCCACAACAACTGAGTATGGCTATCCCAATTGCTATGGATGTGAGACCCATATCTACACCCCATTTAGACCTGGACCACCTTCCCCTAAATGATAAAGATTTCCAAATAAAATATACCACTATCATAAAGCTCCTGCTCAAAATACATTGCCAAAGTAGGGACAAGTTCCTGAACCAGGCTAATGAAATTGGCCTTTGGGAGTCAAATTTTCCCAAGTACCAATTCCCCCAAGTCCACATTTTTCCTGAAATTGTGCATATGTGCTATGCTTGTTATGTCCCAAGTCACAAAACCATCATGTCTCATGACCAGAAGGTCCTTTTCACCATCACTGCTGAGTCTATAAATGAAATGTTGCAGCTCCAACTAGGGCCAAACCTAACTCCCCTCTCAATTGGAGATCTGTTGGACTTATATCCCAAACTCAGCTCTGCAAAATTGGCCCAATTGCTCCAAACCTTCATCAGAGAAGAGAAGCACATCCCTAAAGACCCCCCTCCATATGTAGCAACTATATTTTCCCCTTGGGGCCGAAATATTGTAGCCATGATATCTTGTGTTTTGGGTTACTCCACAAGTGAGTATATTGATGAAATTATCCTGGCTTTCATGTCCATCTATACCCCAGGACAACCTCCTGCAACCATTTATGACTTTGTCACATTCATAGTTGACAGGATGCATGAGCAGTTCACAACAATGGGGAATGAAAGTGTCTTCAAATACTCCTCAGATTTATACCATATGTTATTATATTATCAATCAGAGAAATTCCCATTCACCCTCCAAAAACTGGACACCAAGGGTTAACCCAGGTCAGTCATTTCTTGGACCCCATTAATCCACGAGTATCAATCTTCATACTCTTATTCAGACTTCATTGACTTATTTGTACATCCAATTATGACAATGTTGACTGGAAACCCTCCTCCAAGAATTAGTCCAGAAATAAAGGGAGTCCTTCAACTGTCAAAGCAGACCAAAGTGGGTGATTAGTATTTATACCAAGACCACACTGAAATCAGAATTTATGGTTGCATGTTAGCACCATACAAACTACCAAAATACCTCCCAATGAGGTTGTTTGCATTAGAATACTATAGGAAAATTATCAATGCAGATGAGATAAACTTTGTAAATGCCAAGAAGAAGGCCAACTTCAAAATAAAAGACCAACTAGGCCCCTTCATATGCAACTCTAGGGAGGCAGGCTGTGAAGCAGATTTGATATTGCAGAGCATGAAATTCCAAAGAAGTTTTGTTTGGAGATATGACCCTTTGGAATTCATCACCAAGAAGAGGCAAAAGGTCAAGCTAGGACCTTTTATTCACCATCCCATACCTGAGATTGAAGCCTATGCCAACCAATCAGAATGGGTGGAAGGAACCCTAGTTGATCAAGACAACACTAGAATAGACATAGAGAATTCTCTAATCAATCTGGAAAAACAACTTGATGAGTGTTCTTTCCTGCAGGTGCCAGAACAATCAAGTAGGCCAGAGCAGTCAGACAGGCTAGAACAGTCAGACATGCCAGAGCAGTCAAGCAGGCCAGAGACAACCATGAGTACCCCCTCAGTTGTGCAGACTCCTCTAAATTAGGAGAAGAGCCTAAAAAGAAGTAGGGAGGAGGCCACCACATCAACAAGAGCAACTTCACAAGCATATGCAGAAACAAGCCAAGCAAAAAGACAGAGAGTGAATCCTATATCTAAACAGGAGAACACATAGGAGACAGTACAAGTCACCAGTACAGAAGGAAACAGGAGCAGGCCCATCACCCCATCGGAAGGCACACCCTCCACATCAAAAACTCAATTATTGGAAAGGAAACTCAATCTTGAAGTATCTTCCTTCAGAATGCCTACTGACAAAGACCAAGACATCAAGGAAAGTATAGGGAAATAAAAGCAAGGAATGAGAAGCTTAAAGTCCAAACTTATGCTTAGTACCTGAAGATGACCCCTACTAATCAAACTAGGCTAATTTCAGCCTTTGATATCAAAAAAGTTAAAATGCAGATGACTTTTATCAAGCCTACAACACAACAGCCAAAAACAATCTCAGATTTCAAGAAAGTATATTTTGAAGTGCTGGCAAGGGATATCCATCCCATAGACCAGATTGAGCTACACAAACAAGCAGGGGAGATGATATACTCCACATTGACAGGAAAGGCCATAGCTGCCCACCAACTACAGAATTCCTTAAACAACATATCTGCACAATTCTAGTTGGAGAAGGCCTCCTCATAGGCCAAGGACACAAGAATCAAGTCCTTAGAGGACTTAGTAATTGAATTGGGACATGATCCCAAGGATATAAAAGCCACAGAGCAGCTAATTAAGAAGAAAGATGATGATATTGCTACACTCAAGAAGCAGCTAAAGATACCCCAACTGCATCATCCACAAACATTAGAGGTCCTAGAAGCCTAGCAAGGACATGAAGAGCTCATGGACTTGGTCCTGAAGCTGAATGATCAACTCAAGGAGACAGAGAAGGAGTTTGACACTTTAATTCAATCGAAGTAAAGTGACTTGGCCACAACTTACAAAACTGTCATCCCCATGGTATCCACAACATTTCCTTCTACACCGGAAGCATCACTGGCACCCACAGCTCCACCTGCAACAACATTTCCAGTAACAGCAGAATCTACAGCAACAACAGGTACATCAGGAGAGAAAGTAGTAGAACTTGTGAAATCCATGGAAGAAATGACCATCTAGGCTACAGAGATGAAAAAGTGAAAAGGTGGAAAAGTTGGAAACTGATTGCAAACTAACCCAACTCAATCAAAAAGAAGAAACACAAAAGGCACATAGAATGGGTGAAAGAGTCAAAATCCTAGAGAAGGATTTAACACTAGAAAAGCCACTTGGACAAACCAAGGAAATGCTATGGGCCAATATCATTGACTCTGTCAATGATATTTGGCCATCAATCCAAGTTATTTTTTAGCAAACAGAGCTAGTAAAGGTAGCTATTGAAGTTATCCAGAAAGTAAAGGAGGAGTTGGGAAATAAGCCAAAGGATGTAAATAGACTCATCGACTTCCTCAACAACAAGAATAAATATGAGCTCTAGGAGACAAATATAGAAGACAGGACTACTACAATTTTGGAAATAGGGAAGGTCCTTTCCAAAAGGAACCTTATGCTTAATTTGGAAGAAAAGTGCCACAATATGCAGGTAGCCATTGATAGGTTCATGGCTAAATTTTAGATTTTGAGGGAGAAAGGTCTACCCAGTCTATGGTCATCAATGACAAGCTCATGACACGGTTGGAATGTGGTGATAGACTTAGAAAATTGGCTAAGGAACAAGCCAGTTCTTCATCCATTAAAGCCCTGCCCATAGGCAAAGTATTATATGATACATTTGAGAACTTGTTTTTCCTTGAGCATGAGGTAAAACATTCGTTCCTCACCAAGCCAAATTTTTCTAAATATACTGCAGCTGATGAGATTTGCAGGAGGATGATAAATGTGAAATTACCAAATGTAGAATGGTGGGAGACAATGACAGATTTACTGTGATAAATAGGTTGGAAATAATACTAAGAGGGGGGGGGTGAATCAGTATTAGCAAATCAATAACTTTTTCATTTCCATACTCAGATTCATTGATCCAAATTTAAACAGGAACGCAACAAATTACAAAGATAACCATAAACATAGATATGCAGCGGAAATCATACTTCATTTCATTAATGTAAAATACGGAAATATGCTTACAAACAGTAATGGAAATAAACCAGCTAGGGCGATGGTAGCTTATCTCTGAGAAGAGATGTGGCGGCTACATGCCTCTGAACTGTCTTACAATGAGGCTCGAAGGCCTATTTATTGTTGAGAAACAATGGAAAACCCTTCACATCCCGAAACCTAACCCTAGAAGATGAAACGCCAAATTATGGGTCTCGTTTGGGTAAATTGGTACATCAATTTCCCAGGGTCGTAACTTTGGCATACGATCTCAGTTTGACGCATACAATAGCTCGTTAGAAAGATCTATCTGAGCACTACCACTTTGGGTGACCCATGTTGCCCCACAGATTTACCAAAAAAACATCGTTTAGGGCCTCAAAACGGCTCCGAAAGTTCAAGACCCGAAAAACTGCTAAAAATAGTAAACTGTGCTACAATTTAGGAAACTGAAAAAACTGAAAGAGACAGTTGTGGGGGTCCAAATGGGATAGGTGGGTGGCCACCAACATCCACCTGGATAATTCCTCCCCCCTTAGGAAGCAATGGTCCCCATTGCGTTGAGTTCCTCCCTGAGATGAGGAAGCTTCAGCTGAGCTGGGTCTCTGGTGAGCTGTTCTGCAATCTCTAATGTGCCCAAAAATGGTGGGAAGCATGGTTGATGACGGTCCACATTGAACACTTGGTGCAAGTGAAGGAATGGAGGAATGCTATGCTTCAAAGCATTATTGCCCATAGCCTTGGTACTAGTGTAAGGACCATGTTGGAGTGGTCTGAGTTTTTGATGGGTTCTGGTAAGGCGTTCTCTCTGTAGATGTAACCAAACTTTGTCGCCCACCTGAAACTTGTGTGGTACCCCTATGGGTGAGGAGAAGTTGTTCCTGTCTTCTTTCATGACTGTATCCCTTTGCTGTTGCTGCTGCGTGGAGGAACCCTTTGCGGGGGTCATGGATGTGGCAACGATCTTCCCCTTACTTTGGGAGCGAACCAGACAGAAAATGAATTTCCTAGTCTGGGAGATGAGCTTGCTGCCTTTCTTGGCAGTGATCAAAGAAGTGGCAATAGGTGGGGATACCTCCGGTATCCTGTATAATGAATTATCCAAAGAAATAATGACAGCACAAGGCCTTGACTCATACACAGCATGTCACCTCCACAATTATGGCTGGCCTCATAGTACATCACAAACGTTGAGAGATGTAACATCATAGAATACCTTGTCTGTGAAGGGCTTGATGCTGTAGGGAAGGCGACACTACTGGCGAACTTTGAGATCTCGTCCTTCGTGAAGCCACTTGATACTGTACTGTTGTGGGTGTGGTGTAGTAGGTAGGCCCAACCACTTCACGGCCTCTGCTGAAATGAGGTTCTTTTGGCTGCCACTATCGACAATGAATTGCAGCGGCGAACCCTTCACCCACATCTGTGAGTGGAAAAGACGTTCCCCCTCCTCTGGATCTTCAGGCTCATTTCTCTGGATCTTGGCGGTGGCAATAGTGGTGCTGCGATCTGCATCAATGATCTACTTCCCTTTGCCATTCCCCTTATTGGGTTTTGGCTCAGGGTCAGAACATGCATCTGATTCGGAAGCCTTCAACTCGGCCACTAGTGACTGCTTGGTCCAACACTCACTTGTGTTATGAGTGGGACTCTTGTGGAACTCACACCACTTTCCCGTGTCCTTCTTTGGCTTCGTGGTGTTGTTCTTTTCTTGTGGCTTCAACAGGTTGTCTTGGGTCACCCCACCTTGGCTTTGTCCTTTGGGCTTCGGATTTGCAGATCCAAAGTCTCGCTTCTTCTGTTTGAACTTTTGCTCAATTTTGACAGCGTATCGGTACATAGTTCCGAGCGAGGAGATGTTCAGGAACTCCATCTCTTCCTGGATGTATCTATGTAGGCAACTGCAGTATTTGAGTACTAGATGCAAATCAGAATCTTTGATACCCAACTGTGTGTGAAGGGTATGAAAAATGTTTGTGAACTCCGGCACATCTTGGTCTCATCCCTGCCGCAGTGTGGTCCATTTGATGTATTTGTCCTCATAGCTTTTGACAGGGTAATATTGCTCCTTGATAGCATCCCGGAATGAATCCCAAGTGGGTGTGGCTGAAAATAGTGAGCTTGTACTTTCATTCTTTTGCTCGCAGTAGGTTTCCCACCAGTCCTTAACATGGGGGGCTGCTTTGAGAAGAGCGAAAACAATATTTTCCTAACTCAAAAATTCATGAACAAAAAAATATCCTTCTAGCAGATTTAACCATTTATCTATGGCATCTGGGTCAATTTGACCCTCAAATATGGGGATTTCAAAATTAACTTGTACCTTAAAAGGCGTGGCATTTCCAGAGTAGCTGCTGGAAGCCAATGTGTCACCTTTGGGTAGCCACTGAAGGATCTACGCAAAGTTGTCCATCATCACGTTCCTTTGTCGCTCGAGGGCTTCTTCGAGCAAGATTTTGATAGGATCTCTTGTCCCCTTGTCTTTCTTCTCATCCGCTATGGGAGGCCATCGGGATTTGTGAGGCTAGTCTTGCAAAGGTTCGACCAGTTCAAGCCCTAACTCCTTATATCCCTACCTCGTTGGGGACATGCAAAGAAAAACAAAGAAAAAAGCAGACCGCTTTGATACCACTGGTTCGGATTTAAACAGGAATGCAAAAAATTACAAAGATAACCATAAACACAGATATGCAATGGAAATAATACTTCATTTCATTAATGTAAAATACAGAAATATGCTTACAAACAGTAATGGAAATAAACCAGCTAGGGCGATGGTAGCTTATCTCTAAGAAGAGATGTGGCGGCTACATGCCTCTGAACTGTCTTAAAATGAGGCTCGAAGGCCTATTTATTGTTGAGAAATAATGGAAAACCCTTCACATCCCGAAACCTAACCCTAGAAGATGAAACGCCAAATTGTGGGCCCCGTTTGGGTAAATTCGTACATTAATTTCCTGGGGTCATAACTTTGGCATACAATCTCCGTTTGATGCGTACAATAGCTCGTTAGAAATATATATCTGAGCACTACCACTTTGGGAAGCGAAAAATTGGTCCATGGACCCATGTTTCCCCAGATTTCCCAAAAAAAACGTTGTTTAGGGCCTCAAAACGGCTCTAGAAGTTCAGGACCCTAAAAACTGCTAAAAATAGTAAACTGTGCTACAATTTAGGAAACCGGAAAAAATGAAAGAGACAGTTGTGGGGGTCCAAATGGGATAGGTGGGTGGCCACCAACATCCACCTGGATCATTCATATATGCTACTTCAGTTAAGGGAACCCGCATGTACATGCAACTGTGTTTAATGCAACTTGCATATATCCAGTAAACTTATGACTCAGTTAATCCATTATATGTTGATCTTTAATTAGTGCATCAGAACTTCATTAACCATATAAATAGTAAACAGGTGCAGTAAAATAGAACAGATCATCACACATAAGAAACACACATGAACACCATGATATAAGGTGGAAACCCAATGCAGGACAAAAATCACTTGCTGTTGTTTTCTTTAAGATAAGAAAAACCTATTTACAATCTTGTATTGGTGCAGACTCATACTAGTATGCAAGTGCCCACGTGTAGAAGGCTACAACTTTATCTCATTCTCTAGCTACTACTAGAAGGGAGCTACAACCCCCTAGCTCTTGTACTAGCCGATCTGTTTACTAGTGCGTAGGCGTCGACCTATTGAAGCCTCCAACCTTCACGTGTTTTCCAGCTTACTACTAGAAGGGAGCTCCAACCCCCTGGCTCTTGTACTGGCCGATATGTTGACCAGTATGTAGTTGCTAGCCTACAGAAGGCTACGACCTTCTTTCTTTCTTCAAGGACCATGATTCATAAATTTTCAGACTGGATACTCTTGAAGCACAACACCATAATCTGAAGGCCACGTTTCATCCAATTTTCATACTGGACCCATCAACAACATTGAAGCACAAAGATAATACAACCATCAACTACACCTTCATCATCAATCTATAAATCACCCAATATTGAATCACTGAAACCCTGTCATCAAAACACAGTCACCAGAACACAGAGCATAACACAGAACTCTGCAACAACAACCAGACCCAACTGCAACTTCAAATATCATACTTCATACTGTATACGCTACTCGGATGAGCCAAAATAGCGTGTATACATGCTTTTACCAAAGCGAACCTATGTACAGATCTACAAATATTTATTCATAACTTTGCAACTATTCTAGACATCAGTCATACCCAGATCATAACATTTATACAATAAAACATGCATCAATAATTCAGATCTAGCCTATCCATGATAAAACCACATAATGATAATACATTCTAAGCCTTATGATCCCGATCCATCATCCATCATCAACCGCATAGGTGCATCCTTGGTTCAGATCAAGCAAAGCATCACAAACCCATAACCAGCATACTAGATCTCACACTTCATTAGATATTCAATCCTTGCACACTTGCACTTTGGCCTAATGATCTTCTTCTCCTTATATAGGTTTAGGCCTCTCTCAATACCATGGTCCAAAACCACATAGGATCAATACCTTGGACCCAATACCTGGGGTCAATACCTCGGACCAAATACCATGGACCAATACCAAAATACCATGGTCCAAATACCACGGACCAAAACTTAGTTTTCCGACATGTACGCACCTTTCCTTCTGTGAAAGTGCATGTGTACGTTATACGTGCCTTTGTATATAGTGAACCTGCATGTATACATGACTTGGTATATAGTGAACCTGTGTATATATGCGACTTGGTATATAGTGAACCTACGTGTATACACGACTTGGTATATAGTGAACCTACGTATATACGCGACTTGGTATATAGTTAACCTGCGTATACCTGTCTTTCTCCATTCTGTGAGCCTGAATTGATATCTGTCATCTGAGTGAGTTTCCATCAAGGACAACACCTGTGTCATACCTGTATCATAATGCCAACAAAATAAACAACTGAAAGTTACTGCGCAGTAAAAGTGAAGGCAGCAGGATGAAATAGGAAGAAATAGCACAACAGGGTCAAAGGGTATCAGGGTTAAAAAGTATCAGTTGAAAGATGAAAGCAAAGAAGATTCCAGCATGAAACTCCACAACTGTAAGCTAGCATAAAGGGCTACACCTCAACCATAAAGGTTAGAACAACCATAATTAAAGGGACAACAAGAAACAATTCATTAGTTATCTCTATCTTCTTGCAAGAAGATATTCGTATTTCCTAAAATAGATCTCAAGTTGTTTTGAGATATTTTGTAATAAGTTTTTGTATAAATACTTCACAATTTGAAGTATGTGTTAGAGTCGGTCTGGTCATCCCTCTATCAGAGATAAAAACTCTTTTTGCATTTCATGTTTAGGTGTCCCATTGCTTTTGATCAATTGCATTTCGTTAGGAGCATGCCATAAATCTGACGGAAGGGCTTTTGTCATTCATCCCCCTCATGCTTTGCACTGCTGGCTTAGGTCTGTCCATCAAAATCGAATTTTAAAAGTCATTTGCAGTCCTGTTGCAGTTTCTAGGTCATAATAGTCGTTTTAGTCATTAGGTCTAGGGTTAGTCAATTTGGGCTTCGAGAAAGTCTAATAAAGCCAGCAGGCCAGAGGGAGGTCCTTGATAAGTTGTTATTTCAAAAGATTCTTATCGTCATATGGATGGATTATGACTTCTCTTCAAAACTCTGTTTTGAAGATAAGTCGACATTTCGTTTTTTGTAATAATTTTTCAAAATTTTCAGTTCTTGAATTCTCTAGGCGCAGCCCTGGTCTCCTTTGCCAAATTCCATGTCAGCTATCCCTGCAAAAAATTGTCAAGAAATTCATCATTTCAACCAAAAATCAAGGAGGAAACAAAAAGGTCAGAGTTCTATTAATTGTGAAAAAGTGTCAATTGCAAAACATTACAAAATGGGTTTTGGAGAAACAAAAATCAAATTGATGTCTATATAAAGGTTTTTCCATGAAGATGAAAGTCATTTTGCATGCCAAGGTTGGAGAAAAGCATTTCAAGGCGAATTTGTGAGAGCAGTGCGTGTTTTGGAGAGAACTGGCTTGTAGCTAACCGGCGTGGCGCATATAATAGGCAGCGCAGCGCACTGGGTATTTTCACCCAGTGTTAAGTTGAATGGGTGCGAAACACATAGAGAGCGTGGCGCACTAGGTTTTTAGCGCGGCGCATATAGCCTCAAGCTCGAAAATTGCTAGAAACTTCACCAAATTGCTCATACTTTGCCTAGATTTGCCAGGTAGGCTTGCTATCTTGCTATTGCATCAAATTTTATGATAAGAGACGGTGGTTTATGGGTGATAGTGGTTGCAACAAAAAGTCTCAAAACCTACTTCTATAGATCCTCAAGCCAATTGCAGCCAGGGTTTAAAACTCACTGTTTTGCCACCAAGATTTTGTCTCCCTCCCATTGTTCCCTTATTTTCACTAATCCCTAATTCCGTATCACCTAAATTCATTACTCCCTTCTCCTACATACTCTATCCCAAATCCTCTAACCTCACACCTCAAAACCTATACAACTAATCCCAAACCCTAAATCCTATTCCCATACATCAAATCCCTCAAACCCTCTCCCATATTACCCTATTAAATTTCTCCCAATAATTCCCAATCCTCGATATTGTTTCCCCTTCCTAACAATCCCTAACAGTCCCTGTTGTATTTCCCTAACAGTCCCTGTTGCATTTGTTTTTTCCCTTGGTGGCAGAAATTGAAATACAACACCAAAAAAGAGCAGTTCAAGCACAGTTCATACACAACAATCATCTTGTCTTCAAGGTTTTTTGTATAGCAGTGATGGCATCTGAGCATTCATCAAACTATGAGGTGGAAACCCAAAGTGACTCTCCCTTGGAAGAACAGGCACCCCAGAGGCCTCATAAAAGTGGCAGGCATGTTAGGGAAGAAATGACCACCCTTACAGAATTGCAGGCCTGCTCTCTTGCTATGCAATGTTTTCAACATCAGTCATGCTATGAGTTTTGTCAAAAGGTGGCTAGTGTCCAATTTCATCATGAGTTGGCTCGTCCTTTTGTGCTGCACTTGCACGGAGATCAAGCTTTCTTGGCTGGTGTAACCTTCACACTTACACCAGAATCTGTCTCATTAGCAACCGATATACCGAACATTGGTGAACCATGGCAGAAGAAACAAAAGATTGATCGGCAACATTATGAGCCATACATTAAAACTAGTTGCTTGAGGCATCTCAAGAGAGTGTTCCCATTCCGGTATCTGAAAGATGAATATGCTCCACTAATGAGATTGATCATGAAATACTTCAGCTGTGAGGGACGGTTCTCTCGTCTTTATGCTTATCACATCAGGTTGCTCATGCATTTCACCAGGGTATGGACGATGAACATTCCGTATTTCATTTGCCAGAACATTGAGAGGATGACCACCTTTATACAACGTAAAACCCCTCAGCAACAACTTAACAGTGTATATCATTTTGCTCTTATCAAGATTTTGCTGGTTCATCAGCTTGGATTGCAGGGCATCACTTGGGATGATTTCATCTCTCATGACTTCTTCAGAGCTTCACGGGGAGTATTAGAGGTTAAGCATGAGGGTGAACCTTCTCATCAGTATGAGTGCCATGAGACTGCTAATGTGTCGGTTTTCATCACATATCAGAGAGGCACTAGACATTTGTTTGCAGCGGCAAAGCGAGTGTTATCTCCACCCGGGTTGGAAGGAGCCTCGCTTCCTCCATCAGCATCACAGGTACAAGACAAAGGCAAGGAGCCAATGCACGATGAGGGGCCTTCAGGTGAGCCATCAGGTGAATGAGAGACTGAGTTCATTCTCCTTCATGATGATGATATGGATACGGGTCCACAAAGCGCCAAACTTAGAGAGATCATCCAGGAGCAACAATCAGAGATCGAAGCCTTATCCCTTGACTTGGAGAGGGCTAATGGGACCATGAAATACTTAGAGTAGAGGAACAAACAACTTGAGGATCAGCAAGCGATCATGGAGCTACAAAAAATTCGTGAGCATCGCCAAGCTGCACGAAGGAGAAGAGTTGAGCTCACATCATTGGAGCAAGAAACTAATGAGGATCGGGAGGCCAATCTTGAGAGAGTGAACATGCACTTAGAGAGGATGTTGGAAAAGGCCGACAAAGACCGTGCACTACTGAGACACATGGTTTTTCACTACATGGTGCGCAACAAAGTGTGCAAGGCCCGAATCAGGAATTTGAAGGCGAAATTGAGGAAGGCAATCAAGAAGAAAAAGAAGAAAAGGGAGCTCAATCGTCTTCAGATATTGGCCGAGGCCTATTTAGCCCAGAATAACACTTTATAAGGAAGCTCCAGCCCAAATTTCAAGAAATTTGGGACATTTTTGGTATTTTTGGAAATTTTTGTGCAAAAAACAGGGTTTTTCTCCCTGTGCGCCGCGCCACGTGGCGCGCGCTTACAATAGGAGGATCCAAATACAAAAAAGTTTATAGTTTTAGATTTTTCATGGAAAATCATGAATTTTGGTGCTTGGCCAAGAAATTTGGGCAAGCTTTGAGTCCTCAGGAGGTCAAAAACACCCTAAAAATGACCTTTCTGCCCCTAATTTCACACACAGGAAGCAGTCTTGGGAGATTGAGGTTTTGGAGGGGCAAATGGGCACCAAATTCAAAAATTCCACTTGGGTTGGAAAGTAGATAGGCAGGGCTTTCCAGAAAGCATACTTGGGCTCAATTTGAATTTCCGAAAGTGCCTCAAAATCATCTCCAAAGTGGCGCGATGCATACAGATTTTGGCGCGGCGCACAGAGGTTTTTTGCCCAATTTTTCACCTTCTAGCTCAGAAATTCGGCCAGTTTGACTAGTTTTGCTTTGTGATGTAATTTTTGACTTATCTTGATGTAATTGAGTGAACATGATGTAATTTTGACACTTAGTTACTTGTTCTAGAGGATTCATTCACCAAAGAGTGAAAATTTAATGAATGAATCAGTTTCCTACCTTATAGAGGCAAGTTGTTTTGATTGCCTAGATTTTAGTGCTTTGTTTAGAATTGGTTGAAACAGCTCCTAGAAGGATGAGCTCGACCCCTAGAGGCAAGGGAAGAGGTTGGCTTGTCTATATTATGTAATTTCTAAGTCATTTTCAGGGTTGGACACTTGGGATTGCTTTGGCATATCATTGTACATTCTATCTATGCATTTTTGGCTAAGGAAAGACCAGGGTTTTGCAGCACTGTTTGGGACCCATGTGGCTTTATGTTTTGATGGTGTGCCTCTCTGAGTAATTGTAAGTTTATCTAATGTTATGTGTATCGTTTTCTTGTTTCTTCTTCTGAATTTGAAACAAATGAATTATTAAGGTGGAATCCATAACTGTCATGCTGTGCCTTTGAATTTGTTTAAATTTTCATGTTTTCTTCAGTTTAAGGAGAATCCTTGAGACTCTCTTGCTCTCCTTAGCTCCTCACCTATCTGATCTACCCATCTCACTTGATTTAATGCATCAAAACGACCGCCTTCCTTGCCCCAATCAGATCTCTGCAGAAACTGTGCCTCATCCCCGAGCCCAAATTTGCCTTTCCCATCTTCTCAACAAAACCCTAAAAAATTCAAATCAAATCCTTTGCACTTAATACCTAGCCTAGTATCAGTTGCAAATTTAGTCATCTTGAGCCTCATCGATTACCTTTTGTCGAGATTGACCCGGAGAGAGCCCTCTCCTGTCCTCATAGGGCTAGCTACAAGGCTGAGCGTATTTTGATGTGGACCTAGAACCTTGTCTTTTCAGCCTGAGACAAATCTAGGCTCTAACATAGTGGTGACCATACTAGGGAAGTCAAATGGTTTGCTTGTTGATGTCATTGGTTTTCTAAGCTACAGACGGAGCCTGAAGTTATGCCAGGTAGCCTTTGAAACGCTTTTGCTTTGCAATAGCGCAAGTAGATAAACACTGATTCAGTCAATCTCTGGTCTAGCTTGTAATTGTGACATTTGACCTGTAAATCACCCCAGTACATTTGAGAATTCTAAGCTTTGGATGATAGGTTTAGAATTTGACAGGCTAATCAAGTTTTTGTTCCTTTGATTTCTTGAAAATAACACGATGGCTTCAAAGAGATATACAAGAGCTAATCCAGATCCAAATCCTCCTCCTTTCAAAATCCAGATCCAGATCCAATTTTGATTTCTACATCTAAAATTGTTTCACCTCTGCATACACCTCCTCATACACCTCACACATCAGCTGCTCCCACTCCTCCATCATCCCCTGGACCAAATCCACCAAGAGTAATGGCTGCTCGGTTTGCACCTCTCGTGCTGCCTCAAGTTTTGAATGACATGCCCGCAGATTATCAAAGCAAAATTACTTTGTTTGATGGCACACCTCAGGGTATCACATCTCAACAACATGTGGACAAAATGACAGATTTCTTCGATCTTCATGAGATCGATGAAGAAAATGTGACCATGAGGTTATTCGTGCAGAATTTTGGTGGTGAGGTAAGAAAATGATTCAGAGCTTTGCCGGCCAGAAGTGTTCCTACATTAGAAGACCTTAAAAGACAGTTTTTGGAACACTGGGAAGTAAAGAAAGATCCGCTGCAAATCACTTCCGAATATACCAAGATCAAGCGAAATGCTGGTGAGTCCGTTCAAGACTATTGTATTAGATTCAATGTGGTTTATAATGAAATTCTGGATGACTTAAAGCCAACTAGAAGATCAGCTTTGCTTAAGTTCCCAGATGGTTTTGATCCGGACATGGCTTATCAGTTGAGGGAAAGAGATCCAGCTACCTTAGAAGAAATGCATAAAATTGCCGTTAGTGTTGAGGAAAATTTGAATGACAAGCGAGCTAGAATGAAAGCTGAAAAGAAAGTCTCAATAAAGGAGGAAGCTTCTACCTCAGATCAGGTGCTACGCAAGGTAGAAAAGATGATTGAAAGGTTGACACTTGATAAGCCTGAACCACATATTCGGAATCCCAATTTTTGTGACCAGCAGCAGCCACAATTCAGGATCAAACAGTGTGAGCAATGAGCACAAGAAACGACATCACAATAGTAGCAAGTAAAGACACCTCTTCAGAAAAATTTTGTTTGCCCTGAATCTGATGACGAAGACCATGTAATAGGAGAAGAAAATCACTTCTTTACTCCTGATGATATGCCCACATTTATCACTGAAGATTATGAGTATGCGGAAAGTTCAGCGGTACAGCATGATGTAGATTTTATCTTGTCGAATGACACAACTCTTGAAGAGGAGTCGGATGAGTATCAAAGAGGGTATATGCATGCCTCGTCCGCCCAACAGTGTTAGTATTCATTAAGAAATAGAAATGTCCCCATCAATCCAATCCAAAAGAGAAAGGAGGGTCCAGAATCTAAGAATGAGCCACCAATTGCACCAAATAAAGGCAAAGAAGTTGTTGATCCTATGCCTAAGAAAACTCCATCAGCAAATGAAGGAGTCATAAAGCTGAGAAGAAAGAAGTTCTAGCCAAAGAGGTAGAGAAGACTTCCACTTTTAGTTTAGAAAATGAAATTTCTAAATTGAAGGTATCTATTCCTTTGACAGAGCTGATGAGGAACAACGATTATAGAGGGCAGGTTTCCAAAATTCTAAATTTTGATCCAATGTCCGACATGGTGAGTGTGGAAGATGATAAACCTGAACTGATTTTTGGACCAGCATTGAATGGTGAGTCTCCAGACAGTGGTGTGCCTCCTTTTTATATCAGTTTGAGAGTGCATGAGTTTGTGTTGCATAATGCTATGTTCGATTCTGGCGCTTCCCACAATATTATGCCAAAAGCTATCATGGAGAAGTTGGGTTTGGACATTACTAGGAAGTACTATGATCTCTATTCGTTTGATTGCAGTAGGGTGAGATGTATTGGGCTTATTAAAGACTTGGTGGTCAGTTTGGATCAGATTCCGGCTAAGAATATTTTGATGGATGTTGTTGTAGCAGACATTCCTCCCCGATTCGGTATGCTTCTTTCAAGGTCTTGGGGAGCTAAGATCAAAGGAACTATGCAGCTCGATTTCTCGTATGCAACGATTCCAGTGTTTGGCCAAATGAGAAAATTGTATCGTGAGTAGAAAATGATATACATGATTACAGGCAAGGAGAAACCAATTAATAATCCAATTAATTATGTACATACAGATCTAGAATCTTTTGTTTTGTATTCAGATAGTTTTAATGATATTGATAGTCAGTTAGTTGTAGCAGATGATATTCCAGAAATAGTAGAAAATTTCAGAGAAGTTTTGAAGAGAGAAGGACAAGAACATGGAAATACCGTTCAGCAATCCGAAAAAGATGATGGACAGCAAGCAGAAAAAACAGAGGAAAAAGAGTTTCAGCACTTAGAAGAAGAGGAAGATGGCCTGTGGACCATGGATTTCGATGGCGCAGTGGGAAATGATGGTGCTGGAATTGGAATTTGGGTACGCAGTCCTTTTTCTGCTCCAAACAAAGTGTCGAGTAATGTGCGGGTATGTTCTTACAAACTTGCTTTTGATTGCTCGAACAATGAAGTTGAGTATGAGGCTTTGATTGCTGGCCTAAAGATCTTAAGAAAGCTGAATGCTAAGAGGATTGCTGTATATGGCGACTCTGAATTGGTGATTAAGCAAGTTAAAGGCGAATATCAAGCAAAGCATCCTTGGATGCGGGCATACCGGAATGTTGTTCTAGACATTTTGAAGCTTTTTTCAGATTACACTTTGACGTGTGTGCCTCGTATTCAAAATAGTATTGCTGATGCACTTGCTAAGGCAGCAAGTAATTTGAAGATTCCTATGAACTCAAGCAATAAATTTGAAATCCATGTGAAGCATCGTCCGACTGTCCTGGACAATCAGAGATATTGGCAAGTTTTCCAAGATGATGAGGAGATCAATGATTTTCTGCAAAACAAAGGTAAATTCAAAGATACCTCAATTGATGTAGAGCATGATGATGGCAAAGACAATGTGCAGATCAATCAAATGGAAGTGTTGCAACTCAAGGATAATGTGATTCCTAAAGGTTTGATATCTTTAGAGGAACTCTTTGATCATGATGACGTAGCCCGCAAACCAACATTGCAGCCAACAGAAAAGGGAGTTGAAGACGTGAACATTGGAACATCCACGCATCCGAAGATGGTAAAGCTGTCCAAAGCATTGCCACCAATGGTAAAGGCCAAATATATCAGTTTGTTGTCATCTTTTGCCGATGTGTTTGCTTGGGACTATTCTGATTTGAAGACATATGATACAAATATTATTCAGCACACTATTCCTATTAAGCCTAATCAAAACCTTTCAGTCAAAAGTTAAGAAGGCTTAATCCAAAATTGATGCCATCAATTGAGAAGGAGATAAATAGGTTTTACAAATCAGGAATCATTGTTCCCATTCGTTTTTCTGATTGGATATCTAATTTGGTGCCCGTGCGAAAGAAGACCGGTGAGATTCATTTGTGCATTGATTTTCGAAATCTCAACAAAGTTTCATTGAAGGATAATTATCCGCTGCCCAAAATGGATCACATACTTCAGTGAGTAGTTGGAGCATCTCACATGTCACTACTCGATGGTTATTCTGGATATAACCAAATTTTAGTCCATGAAGATGATCGAGACAAAACAACGTTCACCACTCCGTGGGGAACATTTCATTATGCAAAAATGCCTTTCGGTTTGAAGAATGCGGGTGCCACTTTTCAGCGGGCAATGGACTTGGCTTTCACAAATGAGAAGGATGTATTCTTGGTTGTGTACCTTGATGATTTGACCGTGTTTTCCAAATCAGATGAAGAACACTTGTATCATTTGAAAATTGTCTTTGAAAAGTGCAGAAAATATGGTGTGTCGCTGAATCCTAAGAAGAGTTTGTTTGCCATGGATGAAGGCAAACTACTTGGGCACATTATCTCAAAAGATGGCATCCGTATTGATCCAGCACGTGTGGAAGCGATTCAGCAAATTGACCTGCCCCGGAATAAGAAGGAGATCCAATCGTTTAATGGTAAGATGAATTTTCTGCGCCGCTTTGTTCCTAATCTTGCTGAACATCTAAGGGAGATTACAAACATGCTTAAGAAGGACAGCCAAGTGTCATGGATGAAAGAGGCTGTAAAATCTTTCAATTTAGTAAAATTGGCTCTTTCCTCAGCTCTGGTTCTAATCAGCCCGGATTATACTCAAGATTTTATATTGTTTTCATTTGCTTCGGAGCATACTATGGCAGCTGTGTTAATGCAGAAAAAAGATGAGCATGAAAGACCCATTGCTTTTTTCAGCCGGACTATAAGAGATGCTGCTTTGAAATACAATATTATTGAGAAGCAAGCCCTTGCACTTGTAAAAGCACTGAAAGATTTATGTGTGTACATTCTGCATTCCCATATTTTAGCTTATGTTCTTAACGCTGCTATCAAAGATGTTTTGGTTCAGACCGATCCTGAAGTAAGACGTGGCAAGTGGATAGCAGCTTTGCTAGAGTATGATGTGGAAATAAGGCCCACAAAGCTTGTTAAAGGTCAGGGTTTGGCGAAGTTGATGGCTGAATCAAATCTACACGTCTTAGACATAAATCTGATCGCTGCTATGTCCGATGAAAATGAGGAAAGTTCGTCACTTCAGGTATCAAAAATGTTTATTCTTTCTCCATGGTATTCAGATATCATATATGTCCTTCAAAATTTGTCCGCTCCACTTGGTATGGCTAGAAACAAAGCGAGAACTCTTAAGTTGAAGGCCACTAAGTTTTGTATTTTGAATTCTGCACTTTATTGGAAAGATCCTGGTGGCGTTTTGTTAAATTGTTTGGTGGAAGAAGAAGCGAAGCAGGTCATGGAGGATTTCCATAAAGGAGATTGTGGCGGTCACCTTTTTTGGAAAACAACGGCAAATAAATTTTGAGGGATGGATACTATTGGCCGACATTGTTTGCTGATGTGTTCAAGATTGTTAAGAGCTGTCATAACTGCTAGATTTTTGAAGGGAAACAGAAATTACAGCCTTTGCCACTTAAGCCCATTGAAGTGAGTGCCCCTTTTCAGCAGTGGGGGTTGGATTTCATTGGTGAAATTCATCCTTCTTCTTCAGGTCAGCATAGATGGATCCTCACAGTGACAGATTACTTCACGAAATGGATCGAAGCAATTCCCACTAGGCAAGCTACGGATGCGGTAATAATTTCATTCCTAGAAAGTAATATTTTGTCTCGTTTTGGTTGCCCAAATAAGTTAATCACTGATAACGCAGCAGCTTTCAAGTCAAAAAGGATGGTTGAGTTTTGTAGTAAATATCATATTACTTTGGGGCACTCAACCGCCTATCATCCGCAAGGCAATGGATTGGCGGAGTCTTCCAACAAATCTTTGGTTAATATCATTAAAAAGATGCTGGAAATCAACAAGAAGAGTTGGCATAAGAAGCTGGTCCATGCACTTTGGGCAGATCGTGTGAGTCAAAAGAAATCCATTGGTATGTCCCCCTTTGAGTTAGTTTATGGAGTTGACACAGTGTTCCCTACCTCTCTTGCAGCTCCGGTAGTCAAACTTCTCCAAGAGGCAGGTAGTGAAGAGGATCCAATGCAGAGAAGACTAAATCAAATGATCCACTTGCAGTAGACATGGGAAGATGTTTTTTAGAACACATTCAAGTTGTAGGAGCGAATTAAAAAGATTCATGATAGATAAGCAAAGGCGGACACATTTCATTTGGATGATGTGGCGTTAAAGTGGGATGCAAGGAATGAGGAAAAGGGCAAGCACAACAAGTTTGACAATCTCTGGAAAGGTCCTTTTAAGATTGCAGTGTATCGGGGTCAGAATGCCTTTCTTTTGAAGGAGATGAACGGGGAAGATTGTCCAGGAGGGCCGGTTAATGGTCGGCTGCTCAAGCGGTACCTTTTCTAAGTCATTTCTGTTGTCATCATTGTCATTGTACATACCATTTTATTTCAGTTTCACTACAAGTGAGTGCTGTAATCTTTTCTTCAGTCTGGGGCCCGAAGTGAAGGCTATAATTCTGAAGAAAGGTTTCAGTTTTGAGTTCAGTTTGTCAAGTTAGTTTTTCAGTCATTTTAATGTTATTATCGAGTCGTTTTCAAGTCCAGTTTCAGTCAAATAAATTGAGTCAGAATCTTGTACTATTTGTCGAAATAATAACTCCATATCCCAATGGACGAAGACACTATCTAGCTCTTCCAGAGATCTGCCATTCCTGGCACCTCCAAGGAGCTACCATCCCCATTGGAGCCAATGTTAGAGTCAGTCTGGTCATCCCTCCGTTAGAGATCAAAACTCTTTATGCATTTCATGTTTAGGTGTCCCATCGCTTTCGACCAGTTGCATTTCATTAGGAGCATGCCATAAATCTGACGGAAGGGCTTTTTCCATTCATCCCCCTCATGCTTTGCACTTCTGGCTCAGGTCTATCCATCAAAATCGAATTTTAAAAGTCATTTGCAGTCCTGTTGCAGTTTCTAGGTCATAATAGTCATTTTAGTCATTAGGTCTAGGGTTAGTCAATTTGGGCTTCGAGAAAGTCTAATAAAGCCAGTAGGCCAGAGGGAGATCCTTGAGAAGTTGTTATTTCAAAAGATTCTTATCGTCATATGGATGGATTATGACTTCTCTTCAAAACTCTGTTTTGAAGATAAGTCGACATTTCGTTTTTTGTAATAATTTTTCAAAATTTTCAGTTCTTGAATTCTCCAGGCACAACCCTGGTCTCCTTTTCCAAATTCCATGTCAGCTATCCCTGCAAAAAATTGTCAAGAAATTCATCATTTCAACCAAAAATCAAGGAGGAAACAAAAAGGTCAGAGTTCTATTAATTGTGAAAAAGTGTCAATTGCAAAACATTGCCAAATGGGTTTTCGAGAAACAAAAAATCAAATTGATGTCTATATAAAGGTTTTTCCATGAAGATGAAAGTCATTTTGCATGCCAAGGTTGGAGAAAAGCATTTCAAGGCGAATTTGTGAGAGCAGTGCGTGTTTTGGAGAGAACTGGCTTGCAGCTAACCGACACGGCGCATATAACAGGCGGCGTGGCGCACTAGGGATTTCCACCCAGTGTTAAGTTGAACAGGCGCGATGCACATAGAGAGCGCGATGCACTGGGTTTTTAGCGCGGCGCATATAGCCTCAAGCCCAAAAATTGTTGGAAACTTCACCAAATTTCTCATACTTTGCCTAGATTTGCCAGGTAGGCTTGCTATCTTGCTATTGCATCAAATTTTATGATAAGAGATGGTGGTTTATGGGTGATAGTGGTTGCAAAAAAAAGTCTCAAAACCTACTTCTATAGATCCTAAAGCCAATTGCAGCCAGGGTTTAAAACTCACTATTTTGCCACCAAGATTTTGTCTCCCTCCCATTGTTCCCTTATTTTCACTAATCCTATCACCTAAATTCATTACTCCCTTCTCCTACATACTCTATCCCAAATCCTCTAACCTCACACATCAAAACCTATACAACTAATCCCAAACCCTAAACCCTATTCCCATACATCAAATCCCTCAAACCCTCTCCCATATTTCCCTATTAAATTTCTCCCAATAATTCCCATTCCTCGATATTGTTTCCCCTTCCTAACAATCCCTAACAGTCCCTGTTGCATTTGTTTTTTCCCTTGGTGGCAGAAATTGAAATACAACACCAAAAAAGGGCAGTTCAAGCACAGTTCATACACAACAGTCATCTTGTCTTCAAGGTTTTTTGTATAGCAGTCATGGCATCTGAGCATTCATCAGACTATGAGGTGGAAACCCAAAGTGACTCTCCCTTGGAAGAACAGGCACCCCAGAGGCCTCATAAAAGTGGCATGCATGTTAGGGAAGAACCGACCACCCTTACAGAATTGCAAGCCTGCTCTCTTGCTATGCAATGTTTTCAGCATCAGTCATGCTATGAGTTTTGTCAAAAGGTGGCTAGTGTCCAATTTCATCATGAGTTGGCTCGTCTTTTTGTGCTACACTTGCACGGAGATCAAGCTATCTTGGCTAGTGTCACCTTCACACTTACACCAGAATCTGTCTCATTAGCAACCGTTATACTGAACATTGGTGAACCATGGCACAAGAAACAAAAGATTTATCAGCAGCATTATGAGCCATACATTAAAACTAGTTGCTTGAGGTAGCTCAAGAGAGTGTTCCCATTCCGATATCTGAAAGATGAATATGCTCCACTAATGAGATTGATCATGAAAAATTTCAGCTGTGAGGGACGGTTCTCTCGTCTTTATGCTTATCACATCAGGTTGCTCATGCATTTCACCAGGGTACAGATGATGAACATTCCATATTTCATTTGCCGGAACATTGAGAGGATGACCACCTTTATACAGCGTAAAACCCCTCAGCAGCAACTTAACAGTGTATATCATTTTTCTCTTATTAAGATTTTGGTGGTTCATCAGCTTGGATTGCAGGGCATCACTTGGGATGATTTCATCTCTCGTGACTTCTTCAGAGCTTCATGGGGAGTATCATAGGTTAAGCATGAGGGTGAACCTTCTCATCAGTATGAGCGCCATGAGACTGCTAGTGTGCCAGTTTTCATCACATATCAGAGAGGCACCAGACATTTGTTTGCAGCGACAAAGCGAGTGTTATCTCCACCCGGGGTGGAAGGGGCCTCGCTTCCTCCATCAGCATCACAGGTATAGGACAAAGGCAAGGAGCCAATGCAGGATGAGGGGCCTTCAGGTGAGCCATCAGGTGAACGAGAGACCGAGTTCATTCTCCTTCATGATGATGATACAGATACGGGTCCACAAAGTGCCAAACTTAGAGAGATCATCCAGGAGTAACAATCAGAGATCGAAGCCTTATCCCTTGACTTGGAGAGGGCTAATGGGACCATGAGATACTAAGAGAAGAGGAACAAATAGCTTTAGGATCAGAATGCGATCATGGAGCTACAAAGCATTCATGAGCATCGCCAAGCTGCACAAAGGAGAAGAGTTGAGCTCACATCATTGGAGCAAGAAATTAATGAGGATCGGGAGCCCAATATTGAGAGAGTGAACATGCACTTAGAGAGGCTGTTGGACAAGGCTGACAAAGACCATGCACTGCTGAGACACATGGTTTTTCACTACATGGCGCGCAACAAAGTGTGCAAGGCCCGAATCAGGAATTTGAAGGTGAAATTGAGGAAGGCAATCAAGAAGCAAAAGAGGCAAAGGGAGCTCGATCATCTTCAGATATTGGCCAAGGCTTCTTTAGCCTAGCATAACGCTTGATAAGGAAGCTCTAGCCCAAATTTCAAGAAATTTGGGGCATTTTTGGTATTTTTGGAAATTTTTGTGCAAAAAACAGGGTTTTTCTCCTTGTGCGCCGCGCCACCTGACGTGCGCTTACAATAGGAGGCTCCAAATGCAAGAAATTTTATAGTTTTGGATTTTTCATGGAAAATCATGACTTTTGGTGCTTGGCCAAGAAATTTGGGCAAGTTTTGAGTCCTCAGGAGGTCAAAAACACCCTAAAATGACCTTTCTGCCCCTAATTTCACACATAGGAAGCAATCATGGGAGATTGAGGTTTTGGAGAGGCAAATTGGCACCAAATTCAGAAATTCCACTTGGGTTGGAAATTAGATAGGCATGGATTTCCAACAAGCACATTTGGGCTCAATTTGGACTTTAGAAAGTGCCTCAAAATCAGCCCCAAAGTGGCGCGACGCATACAGATTTTGGCGCGGCGCACAGAGGGTTTTTGCCCAATTTTTCACCTTCCAGCTCAGAAATTCGGCCAGTTTGACTAGTTTTTCTTTGTGATGTAATTTTTGACTTATCTTGATGTAATTGAGTGAACATGATGTAATTTGACACTTAGTTACTTGTTCTAGAGGATTCATTCACCAAAGAGTGAAAATTTAATGAATGAATCAGTTTCCTACCTTATAGAGGCAAGTTGTTTTGATTGTCTGGATTTTAGTGCTTTGTTTAGAATTGGTTGAAGTAACTCCTAGAAAGATGAGCTTCACCCCTAGAGGAAAGGGAAGAGGTTGGCTTGTCTATATTATGTAATTTCTAAGTCATTTTCAGGGTTGGACACTTGGGATTGCTTTGGCATATCATTGTACATTCTATCTCTGCATTTTTGGCTAAGGAAAGACCAGGGTTTTGTAGCACTGTTTGGGACCCATGTGGCTTTATGTTTTGACGGTGTGCCTCTCTGAGTAATTGTAAGTTTATCTAGTGTTATGTGTATCATTTTCTTGTTTCTTCTTTTGAATTTGAAATAAATGAGTGATTAAGGTGGAATCCATAACTGTTATTCTCTGCCTTTGAATTTGTTTAACTTTTCATGTTTTCTTCAGTTTAAGGAGAATCCTTGAGACTCTCTTGCTCTCTTTAGCTCCTAACCTATCTGATCTACTCATCTCACTTGCTTTAATGCATCAAAACGATCGCCTTCCTTGCCCCAATCAGACCTCTGCAGAAACTGTGCCTCATCCCCGAGCCCAAATTTGCCTTTGCCATCTTTTCAACAAAACCCTAAAAAATTCAAATCAAATCCTTTGCACTTAATACCTAGCCTAAGATCAGTTGAAAATTTAGTCATCTCGAGCCTCATCGATTACCTTTTGCCGAGATTGACCCGGAGAGAACCCTCTCCTATCCTCGTAGGGCTAGCTACGAGGCTGAGCGTGGTTTGGCGTGGACCTAGAACCTTGTCTTTTTAGCCTGAGACAAATCTAGGCTCTAACAGTATGTAGGGGTGGATTCCAAAACATTTCTATAGAATTTTTCTCTCAAATCAGAAATTATATTGTATCAATGACTAGATTGGCTTGCTGGATCAAGGAATAAAGATAAGATATTTTACAAGATTCTTGTGTAAAGCGAAATACAAATAAGTATTCTCTCATGTTCAATGTTGTTTTTCTTCAAGTTTTTTCCATAATATTTTATGTATCTCTAAAATCTAAATGTTATAACATGGAATGATATTTCAGAAATTGCTTAAATGCACTCTATCTTGACTGTTATGCATTATTATATGTTTTCTTCACAAATCTAAGTTAAGGAATTCTTGATTGCTCCTTAGTTTAGGTGACTTCTTGTGATCTATAGCAAAGGATTCTTAATTGCCCTTTGTTCATGATTATCCTTTGTTCTTCATTCTGATCCCGGTCTAAGGATTCTTAAGTGCCCTTTCACCCTGGTTAGAATTACTTCACCCATTAGGCCTAAAGATTTGCATTTTTCTCTGCTAGCTTGCCCTGTGAACATTCCCTTTAATGAATTGGTCCAGTCCTACTATCCATTTGTTGACTCCATATCCCAATGGCTTGAAGACCTAGCTTTATCCATTTGATCTAAGAATTCCACCACCCAACCGTCAAATCAAAACCAAAACCCCAGGGAACACTAAGAACTAGCCTAAAATCCATTAAGAAACAAAGCTAAATTATATAGAGAGATCCCTCTCTGAGTCATAGGTTGGCTAGATCCTATACTTAAAAGATTGGTTTGTGGTTACCTCAGTTTCTTCCTTCTTTTGATAACTTCTAAGGAAAATTTTGAGTGATAACATAGTGACGACTCCACTGGGGAGAACCCTTGGTCCTAATAAATCTTTAAGAAATTTTTAATTCTGTATTTAGAGCCTCCTAAAGTATTTTATTAGAAGTTATGTCTCACGAAAAGAAAACAATTTTAAAAAAAAATCTGAAATTCTGGCTTCGAGGAAAACTCATTATAATAGGGCTAACCCAGATCCAAACCCTCCCATAGTATTTGATAATCCCAACCTGATTTCAAGAAAATCCAAAACATAAAAAAGTTTGGGCAGTCACACACCCTTAGTTAAAGCTAATTCATGCCCTGATGAATGGTTGTTTTTAGAATATCTTCCCTTTGATGAGCAATTTGATTTGTCATTATTTAGATCAAATTTTGAAAGTGAAATTTGTGACACTGTCATAGATCCAGAGTTTATTACAGACCTTGAAGTCCAAAAAGCCAACAAATCAATTGATGATTACCTTCTAAATTCACCACAATCATCCCTTAATACTGCCAAGATCCCTGATCTTTCTGAACAATTGTCCACTACTCGCAGTTCACCATTATTCTCTTCAACATCTGAAGGTTGTTCCTCACCTTCATTCATACCCTTACTCCCTTACCAACCTATCATATCCCAGGTACCACCTGCTGGTCCTAGCTCATCCTCCACTACCGCATCACCTTCCAGTGCCTCAACCCCGCATTTTAGCCCATCCCAGCTTATAGCCATGGCAAATAGATATGCTCCCCTTGCCTTACATACTCCACTTGGTGCCATGCTAGCAGGCTACCAGAGTAAAATCATCCAATTTGATGGCATAGGACACTACACTGCACAACACCATGTTAATAAAATGACAGACTACTTTGAACTTCATGAAATTGATATTGTGGATGTCCAAATGAGATTATTCGCTCAGACTTTAGCTAGTGATGTTAGAAAATGGTTTAGATCACTGCCTAATAATAGTATTGATAGTTTAGAAGTATTTCAACATCAATTTTTGAATATATGGGAAAAGAAAAAGAATCCTCTACAGATTCTTTCTAAATATGAAAATATTAGGAGAGGACCCAATAAAACTGTTCAAGATTGCTGCACCAGATTTAACAATATATATATATAATGCAATTCCAGTAAATTATCTTAGACCCCCACCTAACTTAGCATTAATAAAGTTCCCTAATGGTTTTGACATAGACATGGCATTCCAACTCAGGGAAAGAAACCCCCCAATCCTAGAAGATATGCAAACTATAGCAGTAAGTGTAGAGGCTAATTTATTAGCTAAAAGAGCTAGAGTTAGGAATGAAAGAAGAGGATCAGCTAAATATGAGCCTTCCCCCTTTGACATTAAAATAGATAGCTTAGAAAAAGGCATGGAAAAGTTAATGGATAGAATAGAGAATATAGAGAGGAAACCCCAGTGGGATAATCAACAGGCACCTCCAGTTAGAAACCCGAACTTTAGGAAAAACCAAAACCAAAATACTGGAAAAAATGGACCTGATCAGAATATTAGACCTCCTTTCCAAGAAAATTATGCAGAAACATCCCATCCTGAAGACCCAGAGAAAGACACACAGATTAACCTGATGGGATTAGATGATGAAGGTGTTGTTTTTCTAACCCAAGATGATCAGGAATTGCATATGCTACAGTAATTGCAAATCTAGTCTGGAGAGTCATTTGATTATAAACAAGGTTATGATTCTGCCATCTTTGAAGTACATAAGCAGTATAACCTAAGGAGTAAAAAGAATTATGATATCTCTGACCAAACTAAGAAAACAGTGCCAAATCAGCCAAAGAAAATCAAGGAAGCCTCAGTTTCTAAAATCCTCCAGATTCTCCCCAGACAAAACCAGAATCCTTCTGGTCCTACCATTGAAGATATAGCCCCTAATCAACCTTATGATGATCAATCCTCTTCTTCAATTTCCCGCAAAAAACCAGTGGACACACCTCAAAATACTAGATTGGAAAATTCACAAAAAGAAGTCCCCAATAAAGGAAAGGAAGACCATCCAACTCAAATCCTTGTTGTCAAAATTCCAAACCCTCAAACAGAGAAATCCCCTTTGCCATTTAATTTGGGAGCAAATGTAGCTAAGCTAAAGATTTAAGTCCCTTTGACAGAGTTAATCAAGAATGAAACCTACAAAACACAGATAAACCAGACCTTGAACCTTGCTGAAAATGAGGATTCTGTTAACCTGTTTGATGACCAACCCGAACTTATATTTGGTCTAGATATCAATGAAAAACCACTAGAACAAGGAACACCACCTTTCTACATTAGCCTTGGAATCCATGACAAAATTCTTCATAATGCAATGTTGGATTCTGGAGCCTCCCACAACTTAATGCCCCAATCAGTAATGAAAAAATTGAACCTAGAAATTACAAGATGTTACAAGGACTTATTTTCATTTGACTTAAGTCAAGTAAAGTGTCTGGGGTTAATTAAAGACCTCTATGTTACCTTAGTTCAATATCCATCCAAGAGCATCCTTATGGATATTGTAGTTGCTGAAATCCCACCAAAGTATGGCATGTCGTTATCCAGGTCATGGGGAGCCAAACTTCAGGGATCTCTACAACTTGATATGTCATATGCAACAATTTTTGGGTTTGGACAACCCAAGAAGTTGTACCGAAATTTTTTAATGAAATACATGGTGAGTAGCCAGGATCGGCCTCAAAATTTTCCTATCTACTCTGTACATTTAGACATTGATTCTTTTATTTTGTATAATACTGATGAAACACAAGGAAATTGTTTAGACAGTGTTGATATAGAACCAAAAGAAATTGCAATTTCAAAACAAAAGGAAATTGTACAAACTTTAGAACTTTCCACTAAACAAGTTAGTCAATATGAGGAAAAGTTGTTGGAAACAGATGATACTAATTATGAACATGATATATTGTGGCATCTTGAGTTTGATGGGTCAGTCAATAAGTTTGCAGCACGAGCACGAGTTTGGATATACAATCTAGAGAATGATTACTTAGAAAGCCATGCATACAGACTAAATTTTAAATGTACTAACAATATGGCTGAGTATGGAGCACTAATTTTAGGTCTTAAATTAGTTAGGAAGCTAGGAGCTATAAGAGTTTCTGTCATGGGAGACTCTGAATTAGTGATAAAACAAATTAATGCTGTATATATGACCAAAGACCCTAGATTAAGTTGTTATAGAGGAACCATTGTAGAAATACTAAACACTTTCTTAGAAACCAAAGTTGTTGTAATTCCTAGAAAACATAATATGCAGGCTCATAGTTTAGCAATGTTTTCCAGCACCTGCAAGTTGCCCTTTAAGCCTAGCTATTAGTACACTATTGAAGTAAGGCATGGGCCTGCGATTCTAGATAATTTGAAGAACTGGAAAATATTTGCTCATGAAAAACAAATAAACAACTTTTTATTTCAAAACAAGAATTTGTAAATAGAAATATAGATACTGACACATCAATAGACCCTAAAAATAAAGATAAAATAGAAATAAATGAGATATAAGGTGAAGAGATAGATAGATTCCATCCCACTAAATATACAAAATCAGATGTAGGAAACCTAGAACAAGTTGAGATTGATGACATAATTAACGAAGACAATGAAGTAATCAATCTCAAAGAAAATTTATTACCTAAGGGATTAAACCCTCTGGAAGACTTGTTTGTTTCAAATGATGTTCCTAGAGACCCTAAAATGGAACCTTTGAAATCTGATATGGAGGGGTGTAATATTGGCACTGATGAAAATCCAAAATTGATCAAACTTTCTAAATCATTACCTCCCACTGAAAGAGTAAAATACATTGAGTTATTAAAATAATTTCAGGATGTCTTTGCTTGGAGTTATGAGGACCTCAAATCCTATGACACCAGCATCATACAACACACAATCCCTATAAAAGAAAATCAAAAACATTTTAGGCAAAAACTTAGAAGGATAAATCCTGTTATATTACCTTCAATTGAAAAGGAAATCCAGAGAATGTATGATGCTAAGATAATTGCACCAATCAGATTTTCTGACTAGGTTTCAAACCTGGTGCCAACTAGGAAGAAAACTGGCGAGATCAGACTCAGTGTGGACCTTAGAAACCTCAACAAAGTATCCCTTAAATACAATTACCCTCTCCCCAAAATGGACCATATTTTGCAAAGGGTAGTTGGATCAACTAGGATCTCACTATTGGATGGGTTTTCTGGTTACAATCAGATTTTAGTTCATCTTGATGACCAAGCCAAAACTGCCTTTACCACTCCTTGGGGCACATTCATGTATGTGAAAATGCCCTTTGGACTAATGAATGTAGGAGCCACTTTCCAGAGGGCTATGGATATAGCCTTTGCTAAAGAAATCCATGATTTCCTAGTGATATACCTAGATGACATTACTGTATTTTCAAAATCTGACAACCATCATTTGGATCATCTAAGGCAGGTTTTTATTAAATGAAGGAAATACGAAATTTCTTTGAACCCCAAGAAGTCTTTGTTTTGATTAGAAGAAGGAAAGTTACTAGGTCATATAATTTCAAAATATGGTATTTGAATAGATCCTGCTAGAATAGAAGCCATCTTATGGATACAACGTCCAAGGAACATCAGAGAATTACAATCTTTCTTAGGAGATTTATTTCTAATCTAGCAAAATTAATTAGATCACTGAACAATATGTTAAAAAAATATTCGACCATGAAATGGACTGTTGAGGCTAAGAAATCCTTTGAAGACATTAAACTAGCCTTAACTAGAACACCAGCTTTTATTAGTCCAAAATTTGACAGAGATTTCATCTTATTTTCCTTTGCTTTTGAGCACATAATTGCTGTAGTTTTACTGCAGAAGAATGACTAGGGCTATGAACAACCTATTGCTTTCTTTAGCAAGGCCCTGAGAGATGCCTCCTTAAAATATAACATAATGGAAAAATAAGCTTTTGCTTTGGTCAAAGCTATCAAGGAATTTAGAGTATACATTTTATATTCTCATATAGTAGCCTATGTTCCCAATTCAGTAGTCAAAGACATCCTAACTCAGGGTGGTCCAGATGGAAAGAGGGGAAAATGGATTGCTACTATTTTAGAATATGACATAGAAATCAGACCAACTAAGTTAATCAAGGGCCAAGGTTTAGCCAAGCTCATGGTTGAGTCAAACTGTCAGGCCCTAGATATAAAATTTATTGCACAAATAGATAATGAAGAGGAGATGGCGACTCCACTAATCAGCCAGGCCTTTATTGAATCACCATGGTATGCTAATATCATTTATGTTTTACAAAATTTACAAGCTCCTCCTGGATTATCTAAGACCAAAAGTAGATTTTTGAAGATGAAGTCCTTAAAATTTTATATATTAGACAATGCTTTGTTTTGGAGGAATCATGAAGGTATTCTTCTCAATTGTTTATTAAAAGATGAATCTGACAAAGTATTACAAGAGTTTCATGTAGGTGACTGTGGAGGACACCTTTACTGGAAAACCACTGCAGATAAAATTCTTAGACCTAGTTTTTACTGACCTACCTTGTTTTCTGATGTAAAGAAACATGTGACCTCTTGTCACAAATGTCAAATTTTTGAGGGAAAGAAAAGGCTTCTACCTTTACCCCTAAAACCAATCTCTGCTGAAGCACCTTTTCAACAATGGGGATTAGAATTCATTGGTGAGATTCACCCACATTCCTCTGCCCAACACAAATGGATCCTCACTTCCACAGAATATTTCATGAAATGGATAGAGGCGATACCTTCAAGGCAAGCCGCTGATACTGTTATCATAACCTTCCTAGAAACCAACATTCTATCAAGATTTGGATGTCCAACTAAAATCATTACTGACAATGTAGCAACCTTTACATCCAAAAGAATGATAGATTTCTGTAACAAGTGTCATATAACCCTAGGCTATTCCACAGTCTATTATCCTCAAGGAAATGGAATAATAGAATCCTCAAACAAAAGTCTGGTAAATATCATCAAAAAATTGTTACAGGATAATAAGAAATCATGGAATAGAAAGCTAGTAAATGCCTTATGAGCAGACAGGCTAACCACAAAGAAATCAATTGGTACTTCTCCCTACCAGCTAGTTTATGGGATGGAAGCTATTTTTCCATCTTCCTTGGGAACACCAGTGATGAAATTGCTCCAAGAATTGTAGGTTGAACCAAATAATATCCAAAGAAGAATCAACCAAACAATTCATTTACAGCAAACCAGGGAGGAAGTGTACATCAGATCTCAGGCTATGCAGGAAAGGATCAAGAAGATTTTTGACAAGAGAACCAAGGCTGAAGATTTCTACCTTGGTGATAAAGTCCTAAAATGGGATTCAAGGAGGGACGCTAAAGGTAAACATGGGAAATTTTATTTCCTATGGAAAGGCCCATATGTCATTTATGATTTTAGAGGGGAAAATGCTTTCTTCCTAAGAGAAATGGATGGTACAGAAGCTCTTGGCTACTTGGGGCCTGACCCAGGTTCAACAGCAAGTTTAGCCAACTAAATCTCGATACTACTGGCCCTTTCAGCAACAGCCCGTGGAGCGCGGACTGAGGTCTCACCCAAAGTAGTATGGGAGGGTGTTGGAACCAGGTTTCCACACCCCGGGGATGTCTGATATGGGCGATAGGTACGCGGTTCAACCCTCGTGCTTACTAGCTTACATGCACCAGCAGGCTCCTTGCATCCTGTGGGATTGCCTTCGCGTAGATCCAGCCACAGTGCGACTAGTATTAATTACCCAAGTCTTCCTTAGTTAGGTTCTATTCATTAATTACTTAGAAAGTTTTCATACATAAACATACATCCAAGTACACGCATATATATAACCAGATACCATTAATGCCGAACATCAAAATATAGATCTACAAAATAGATGCACAATATGCCGAATCAACTTAGCTTTATTAATGATCCTTTTCAAGTTCAGTTCAATACAGACCTGGCCCCGCCTTACGCACTCAGATGCAGGGGTCCGCGCACTCAGTTGTGGACTCTACTAGGCCTCTGCTCACTCAGCTGCAGAGCCTTTACCTACTACTACAACCCAATACCTTCAGATCCACTTCTATCCTCTAACCATGCCTTCACATCTATCTATTACTTTTTAAAAACTTAGAACTGTCTTTACACTTAGAGCCTCACTTTATTTATACAATCCCATGGTCCACGGACCATGGGTAGGCCAACACAATTTACATTCAATTACATTATTTTAGGGCGGACAACCCTATGACTCATCTAAACTTTCATGCTCAATGCCCACATTTCGCGGAGTCTTTACATTACGTTGACCAAAACTCGAGCTTTAAGCCCTAAAAACATGCTATGGGGGGATCTGCTGCCCAACAAGCGCCCAACACAATCATCGTGACTCCTCCCCAGTCACTGTGTGGCGATCTTAACACGAAGCCCTTCCAACTGTTCCTAAGCTATGCGAAGGTCTGCAGCACACTGTTCAGTCGGCTACTGGATTTGCTCTATCTGCTCAGCTAAATACTCGTTGTCCTAGGAAAATCCCTATCTGAGAGCATGCATTACTTTCATTTGTGTGAGCTTTCCTTCGATGGCAATGGTTATGAGGAAGGCCTCATTAATCCAAGGTTGGACGCGTGCTTTAAGTACTACCTCTTTTTGGCACACTGCATCCACTTGCTCCTATAATTCCTTCACTTGTTGTAGCTTGGCGAGCCACTGAGTCAGGACTACTGTTTGCGCTGTCCCGTGCACATTATCATATTTCATTTGAAGCTCTCGCACTTCTGTTTCCAACCGCTGTATGGTGGGGTCCTCCTGTAATGCTGTGAGGACGCCGAAAGATTCTTCCAACAAAGTGGTACAACTCTGCATTACTTCAATTTCTTCAAGCCCTTTTTGGACATTTCCAGTGCATTGTTCTCGAACTTTCGGGGGCGTGGATGACTATGCCTTTAATTGCAATTCAGCAATTTGCAGGTTGAGGTCCAGCTAGATCCTCGTAGCTTCCTCCTTTGCCTCACGGAATCCACTAGCCAATTTGTGGATCCGCATTCCTATTAGTAGGTCTATCACAATTTCCAGCTCTAGGGTGTGGCGACATGCTTCCTCTATGATCTACTCCAACTGCTGGTTTTGCACCACCCACGGGGCTTCACTCAATGAACCTCTGACATAGCACATGCATTCGTGGCATACTAAAAAATACCCTTAATTTGAAAACATATTGAAAAATACCTCTAAAAGTCACATTACTTAACCCCGTACCAATACAAACCAAATACACCTTCCCAATTTAAAAAAAACCCTATTTCATTAGATATTGTAGGTATCCATTTTTTCATTAACATTTTTTATACATGTTTATTATTTTTTATTAACTTTGAGCTCCATTTTTTATACCTTCCAATATAAAAACCCTTTAACCCCTATTATATACTTAATATATTATGTCATTTTTTCCTCAATATATATTCCCCAATATGAATGCACATGATATGGTATTGCTCACCTAGTGAAGCCCCCGTGGTGCCACCGCTTCATCGCGTTGTGAGCCAAGTTGCTCGATGTTGATTCGTTGTTCACTTAGCATTTGCACTGTGCGTCCTTCTCTGGTGTGGATTTCTACTATCGCTCCGTCATGCAACTAGTATAAAATATCCCACAGAAGGGCAGCCAAGTTTAGGTCGAGTCCCTTGATCCATCCTACCACGGCTCTATCCTCCATGTTGTCTGCTATCAGTGCTCCTTCCGGCAGCACGATGGTGTTGGCCAGTTTGGCCCACAAGAAATGCTCTGTTGCCAGTGTTCCCACGACACCATAGACGGCCACCGTTCCTTCTTGTGGGAGTCGCACCTGAAGTCCCTGCATTTGTGCCCTGAGTGCCCCCAACACATTCTATTACTCTGACATTACCTCCTGCAGCGCTTCCCTAGTGACCTCATGAATGGTGTCGCCGATGTCGTATAGGTCACCCTCTATTAGTGTAATAGGTTCCCTATTCAATTTCGAAGCCTTGGTCTTCTTCTGGGGCCCTGTCCGTTCCATACCGTGTGGCCATTTCAGCTGTGCCGATGACGTGTTTAGGTCTGTGCCTTCCGCTGTGTCGTCTATCCCCTGTCCTGTGGTCAGGTCTGGGCCTCTTTCCTCCTGCATCGTGGTTGCCCTAGTTGCCGGTGTTGCTGCTGCTTTTTCCGTGGCCTTAGTCTGCTCCGCGATGGCCTTCACTGCCTCGCAGGAAGCCCTTACCTCCTCGGCAAATTGCTCGTTCCACTTCTGTTGTGCCAGCAGCTTGTCGACATCCTTTTGTCTTTGAATCTTCGTCTCATCACACGTTGCCAGATCTGGGGTGTTCCATTCGGGAGGCCATGAGTCGAGCACCACGAAAACAATGTCATCGATCGGGACGAAGGGGAGTTTGGTCCATTTCTGCCTCAGATGCTTTCGTGCCCTGATATACACATTGTGCATATATGCCTTAAAGTTTGCAAAGCTCCGCAGACTATCATATATCGTGGGGGATAGGTGCGGTCATTTTGTTGATCCACATCCGTACGCTCGCCTTCATGAGTATCCAGAAGATCTTGATCTCGCGGATCCGTGTGGCATCCCTTGGCACCCATAGCGACATGTATTGCACTATCTCTGGCAAGTCCTAGTCAAGAGGAGGAAACTGACTGTCCTCTCGCAATTCCCCTGCAACCAACAAGATGGATAAGAGCAACCACGCATAGTTGAAGGTCTTACCCTGCTCTTGGGCCTGCTTGCAGTTTGTCAGGAACTCCTCACAAAGGAACTGTGCCCAGTTGAATTGTACCCCCTCAATGCATTATTCAGCCAGCACGATGACCGTTGCTAGTACCTTGTTTCTGCGACATTTTCTCATCACTTTTACTGCCAGCAGCTGGGTGGCTACGCGCACCCCTTTGTCTTGAATGCTAGTAATGACATAGCCCCTCTGCTTTTTCTCCAACTTGTATTTCTTCTTCATGGCCTCTGCGAGTGCCAAGTCTCTGCTTTTTCCTGCTATTTCCACGGGGTCCCTTCCCGTACAGGGAAGCCGAGAAATACTATGAATAAGCTTCGTCGTGATGGGAATAGGCTCCTCTAGCCACATGTACCCATCGTGTACTAAGCAAAGTAGTTGCCTGATGAAAAATATCATGATTGGTGCCCGGTGAAAGTGTGGAATCCATAGTAGGTGGAGTAGCCCAACCTCCTCCACCCCTCGCAGCCATTTTCATGGCTATAGCGCTGTAACTGGCCCCTGCTTGCTTTGTTTCATGAGTTTGCTAGTCTCCAAATGTGGGAACTTTAGCTATCTGCGAGGTCCCAATCTTCAAATTTCATCGTGGGCACGTGGCCCAAAACCGAACCTTCAAACAGAATTCCCTCTGGGAGGAGCGGGGTTTTGAGTGCACTCTTAATGGCATCCAGATCTTTGGGTACTTTTACTCTCCCTTTCCGTGGAGGGACATACTTGGGCAGTTTTTCTGTAGTGCGCACTGGCTGAATGTATTCTGCCATTTCTTCCTCTGGTTCAATCTCTTCTACAAAGGCCTGGAGATCCTCCTCCTCATCATCCGTCTCAAGATTAATCATCTTGCCCTTGTCTTCCATAAACAGCTTACCAAACCACAGATTTCACGGGGACATGCGAACTGGTCCTACTTCCTGTGGATCCTTTTTGGGCCTCGTTGTTCGGGGTGATCAAGGAATTTTTGGTACATCCCCCACCAGTGGCACGGGTATCTGTGCAGCTCCTTCGGCTATCGACATCACTCTGTTCAAGAAGTCCTACATCTCTTTTGGAAATGTCTCAAACACTGAACTTGCTTTTAAAGCCTCCAAATTCATCAGGTCGATATCGAATTTATAACACAACAACTAAATTCTCAAAATGCCAAGGGTTGTTTGGTGGAGAGTCGCCTGTGATTTATAGCCCTTTTTGAATTCAAATTCGACCATTCCCCCCTTATTCGGCTCATTAATGCAGGATTGGCGGCACATAGTCCCAAATCTAGTTATGATTTTGTGTCTTAATTGCCCGCCACCCATTCCTCGTTGCCTTAAATTGGACATCTTGTCATGAACAGTGAAACCAATGGTCACTTTCCAGCCTACCCACACGGAAACATAGCCCCCTGTGCATGGACGCAACCCGTGTGTCATACTGATCCTGCGCGCAACCTCCTTGTCACACAACTCCCATACAAACTCTTTTATAGTCCTGCACTCTCTTTCAACTTCTTGGAGCACTGACACTGTGCTTCCTACAGATAGTCAGGTGGTCGCACCACCGGTGTGAGGATTCAGTTCACCATCCAACCCGGTCCATGGGCCTTCCTCAGTTACCCTCGCGTCAGTTAGTGCCTCACATTCTTCCTTATGTGGTGCACTCCCCTGGTTATTTTGTCTGATAAGGTGCAGTCGTAGCCATGGTAGCAGAGCCATAAATTCTTGGTGATAATCTTCTAATGCAGTGGTATGGCTGCCCATATCTTGTCCTATCCTTCTATCGACACAACATGCTTGTGTGATTTCAGTTTCCAGTTTTTTGATTTCCGCATTCATTAACATGCTTTTCTGCTTCAGTTGTACCTGATCTTCTTCGAGTTTTTGAAGCTCAAGTTTCCCTCACCAAATGGCCTCTTGAATCTACATATGTTCGTCCTCACGCGGCTGCATAATCCCTTCATTCTGGTCCTCACGTGTCGTCCAAGTTATGGAAGTTATTGCAGGAGGATACTTTCCCAAAACTATGGCCTCGACTCTGCTCATCATCTTCGGAATCATTTCCACGCTAAGGCTTTTGTGCATGGCCCTATAGGCCCATCGGACCACTGGTACATGCAGGTCCCATTCAATTCGTCCCACCTGGTAAACCCTATTTAGGATTCTACATACCTTCTTGAACGCTTCTACGTGGACCCTCTGTGGGGCGCGTCACTTTTCCTGTTGCTGCGTCCTGTTCCGATTTTATATTCTTAGTTTGGGGTGTGTTTGTGTGGGCTGCACAGCACACGTCTGTACCCATCGACACAGGTGGGTTCGCGAGTTGCTCCATCCTGGCTGCCCGACTCTTGGTCGAAGCCAGGGTCTTCTAAACTGTAAGCACATCATCCTTCTACATTCGCGCTAGTTTACAATGGTCTCCTGATGTGTAATCCACCATTGTGTGGGTGTTGCGCGCAGTGCCCATTCCAATGCACCGTATCGCTGCTGTTCCGGTACTGCACTTTCAAATTTGTCCAGGAATTCATCGAGCACTATCACTCCATCATATGTTGGAAGTTCCCTTGCCTCTGTCATCATGCAATGTAGTGATCTAATCATCATGTTGCAATTCAGTGTTGTCACTTCGTGCAACTAGTTCTGCCAGCATTCTACTTCTTCGTCTGAATCCAAAGTACAGGAGCTATCATGCTCCCATGAGATTCTCCCATCTGCAGTCGGGTTCACCTACTCCTGGTCTCGCATCATTATCTGGTAAATATAATCCAACTCATCATCATTTTCATCGTCGTGCACTGGTTCCATGTAGTACGCTCCTTCGGTAGGGTCTAGCTAGACTACTACACATAGGGACTTTTTCTCAAATATCATCTTCCACTTCTTCAGATTGATAACTCCGTTCATATTGGTGGCCCAGTCTATTCCTAACAACGCGGGATAGGGATTACCGTCATCGACAATCTCTATCACTTCAAAATCCGTCTGTGTGCTCACGCCCTTAATATCAATTGTTACCCCTTGCAAACTCCCCATGGGAAAAATCTTATGTTGGTTTGCCATTCATAATTGAATAGGGGACCACTGCAACATGGGCTTGCCCACACATTCTGATGTTTTCTTTGGTAACACATTCGCGTCCAAACCCAGATCTAGGATGACCTAATTGATTTCTTACTCACCAATCTGCATCGTCAATCTCATTTCCCTCCCGGTGCCTAATGCATGCTTTCCTAGTTTTTGGACTACGCACGATTCTCCTGACCCCACACACCTAGTGATTAGCTCCTGTAGTCCCTTAACTGCCTTGTTGTCACGCAGCAATTTCATGCATGTCTCTAGAAAGGTAGTAAGCACAGAAGGATCCATCCCTGGCTCTGGTTGATCCTTACTACCTGAAGTGGAGGCCTTCGTGAAGCTCTTCTTAGCTTCCATGAATGTATCCTTTGTGCGTTCTAAGTCAAACTCAAGTTCCTCTATAGGATCCTTACGAACCCATGTATCTTCCTCGACCTGCTTCCCCTTATCCTCCCCTGTGGTCGCACTGCTTCTGAGCACCATGTTCACATTTGGGTCATCTTCGTGTGGTTCAGACCTCATCATTTGGATATTCTGAGTGAGAGGAGGCTGGACCACGCCTTTTTCATGCATCTGTGTGATCAACATAGGACAATATATCATTTCATGATCAAACTTAGCACAGTATGAACACGATATCCTCGTCGAGTTGGTACAATCACAGGCATAGTGCCATGGTCCTTCGCAATTGTAACAAATTAACTATCCACGACCCCTTCCTAGTCCCATTCCTCCTCGTCCTCGACCTCGCCCATGAAATCCAGCTCACGCCATCCCTGCAGCTGGGTCGAGGGCTCGCGTTTCTGTTTGCATTCTATAGGCTGGGGTCCGATCCATCATTAACTCATAGCTGCGACAAGTGTGCTCTTCGTGGCCTACCAACCTGTAGAAATTACAAAACAACTACTTAGGAGTTGGTGTATACTTCTGCAACAAATGAAAATTATCTGTCATGTGTTTTCCTCCTATCTAACAGATCATGCACCATAACACAGGTGTCGCACTCGGCCCTGCCTATGCCTCTGGTCTCAGTGACATTGGTCCCCCTCCTGCCAAGTAGCTCACAAATACTGGACAATGGTCCTTGTCATGGCCCCGACCTTTGCATTTTATGCACCATACTCACTCGTGTGCCTCTGGCTGCGGTGCCCTATCCTACTTCAAACTCTGCATTTCCAAGCAGATATTTTGTAGTTGTGCATGGATTTGTTGAACTCCCAACCCAAGATCTTGTATCAGGGTCTCATGCAACCTCATCGCCATTTCCAATGCTTCAGCCTGGGTGGAAAGTTTCTGTTGTGACAACGTCATACTCAAGTGCAGTCTCAGGGATGCCACAAACCATACACGATGCTATGCATCCATGAGCATCATATTAGCCTCGTGGATTGTACTCTTCGGCCACTGATCCAGATCCCAAGGGGTATTGCCTGGAAGCATTCTGATTTCTTTAAACCTGATGATTGACTGTGTCTCTAATTTCGGTCGGCTAAATTCTCTATTCAATGCATTCTGGATCTCTACTATCCCTACATTTGGGTGGTCATTAGAGTGATTGATATACCATGTCAACGCTGTTATAGACATTTTTGTGCCTTACAGCATGAAGCATGAAATGTCAATAATCTGAGGGATCCAAAGTCCCTAAACATGTTGTTCCTACCCCTAGAGGAATAAGGTCAGCAAACCACAGCACTGAAAATCAGTTCTCCACCTGAAAACACTCAAAAACAAGCTAATTCTGGATCATGTCAACTGCTCCACTGAGCATCTGCGCTGAATGTCAGCTGCTCCACTCTGTACCTGCGCTGAATGTCAAATCTAATGAAGGCTACCTGCGCTGGGCGAGATTGGCCAAGTGGCACAGTCATTCTGCAAGGTGTCAAATGCCCAGGAAGCTTCCAAAATGACACTTGGATCAGGGAATTCGCCTTATGATGAGTAAGAGGATCTAGATCTCCAAGTGGAAGCAAGAAACTCCAAGTGGACTCAAGAACTGAAGTATAACTGAAGTGGGAGAGGACACTAGTCAGCTTCATGCCAAGCTCAAGCTGACTCATCCTTTCTCCAAATCTCCTATATATAGAGCTCTCTCATGAGGTCTATGGAGGCTAGAATCTTGTGAATGTAAGGAAGTGCTGTTGGTTTGAGTATAGAACTATTGGGTGATTGCTTTGAAGGAGGTGAAGAGGAGATTTCTTTCTGCTGGGAGGTGTTGCTGGATTGGGCCTCTTATGGTTGTAACACTCTCAGAACTTTACTTCTTCCATTAATAAAGCATTTGAGGTTCTTCTATATGCATGTGTCTCTGTGGCGTATTGATGCTTGTATATTTGATTTATTCTAATCCTTGAATCAATTATGGATGTATGCTTCTTGTAGTTTCCCTTTCTTGTGCTTTTGCAGGATATTTGTGTAGCTGGGCCAGTGAAAGAGCAAGGAGCTGGGAGCAAGCAGCAAGGAGAGAAGATTGGATCAAACATTAGCGGAAGACAACAGTTAGTGGATCTCTTTCTCCCCTCTCTTACATCTCATCAAGAAGTAATCTTGAATAGCTTTGCATTCGGTTGTTGCTGAGGTACTATCACCCTTAGAGTGGGATAGGGTCATTCCGTATTGGATACTTTTCCCAACAAAAAATTGGCGACTCCACTGGGGATCGTATCTTGTTGGTTGTTTGTGTTTTTGCTATTCATTTCATAAACAAAGGGAGTACCGAATCGAACTGCATTTGGATCTTTCGAATGCAAAGTAGAGGGCAGCTACGCTAGCTCAGTTTCTGGGCAAGTTTATGATTTGAAGAGCTGATCCACAAGGACTCTAATAAGCTCTTAGTGATAGCTTTTCATCCTCCTTGTCATCCCTTAGTGTGTCCTTGACTGATAGCTTCTGATTTGAGCCAAAACTGTGAATTTTTGAGCAATCTGTGACCCGGAAACCAAGAGAAACGAAAGTTTCGTTCTTCAGTGCAGGTTGTACAAAGACTGTCTGCATTTCAGTGCAGTTCCCGAAGGGGCTACCTGCGCTGAAGGTCAAACAGACAGTGTCCCACCTGCGCTGGACCAGTCTTGCTTTGTGCTACTGGGGTTTCCTGCTGTTTCTTGCCCTGTTTTCACTCTTGTTTTGCTGCCTGTTACCAGTCAATGTGCCTATCTGAAACCAACTTTCCTTGCCACTATTCCGCCTCAGTTGTATAAAGAAACTGTGTTTGTTCTTTGTGTATTTCTTATATCATTTACAGTTTCCCATAGCGAAAGTGAACTAGTCTTGCTGTGACCTCTTAGATCTAGACCTGTGATAAAGTGTCGTTTTGATCTTAAGAGTTAGTTTGTTTGTTGTTCATAGCTGATTGAGCTTTTGCTTTCATCATATGGTTTGAATTTATATATTTCTAGTGTCGAAACAAGTAAATCTTAAGGTGTCTTTCGATTTTGGACAAGCTTGTTTGCTTTCACTTGAAATTGAATTCGAAATTATACAACAGCTTTCTTTTTGCATTACGCCAACATTAAGAAAGAGAAAAGAAATACTTGCATTTGTGCATGTGCATTATGACAGCTTGCATGTTGATTTAGGAAAAAGTGCATTAGTGTGTGCTCTATGATCTGTGTGAAAAGATGTTGTCTTTCTTTTCCCTCAGTAGTTAAGATTTTCAAAGTTGAAAGATTGAAAGCTTGCTTATCATCTTAGACTGCATTTAGGAGTGTTATCATACATCTCGTGGTGATCCATAAAGGCAAACTGCTAAACAAGATCAACCTTAAAATAAATTGAATTTACATAACAACGCATTGAAACATAACGCAAACACATAGAGGTCTAAGCTAGAGACGTGTTCCGGCGTCGTTAAACGTGATATCTTAGCGTTGAGTGGTTGGGTGATTCCTCCACGGTGAAGCGATAAGTATCAATACGGACTTGTGCTCCCACGTACCGTCGCGTATATATTGGGAGACCCCTATAGGAACAAAGCCTTTATCCAATAGGAAACCGTGTCGACCGCCCTACTGATCGCAATGCAGTGAACACAGCATTCACGAAGATCGACCACTCGTACCATAAAACGTATTCTGTGGTTTTGCGAAAAGTTCGGCACACCCTCTGCCTAGAACTCCAGAGCAGTTTCTTTTGGCCTTTTTCAAACTCTATAACTGAAAAAGTCCATCCGAGCATTTGTCACTTCGGGCTCGTTAAAACATCGAAGGAGACTAGAGTCATCTTTAGCTTTTTATCGACTCTTAAAAAGTGAAAAAGCAAGTTGTGTCTAAAGCGTCGTTATAAAATTTATTTTAAACGGAACATAATCACCTCCTATTCCCGCGTTGATCTTAGGTTGAGAACATGGAACGCCCCAACCAAGGAATTCCACATGATGGAAATCCTAGTCCATTCTCCTCTTGGGGAGAAGTTGGTGCGCCCCACATGGCCACATTGTCGCTTCCAGGACTGACAATTGGTCTGCTTATTTGGCTATTCTCAACTAATGCAGTTCAGACCACCATGGTTCCTGAACAGTCGAGTCAACAGTTAGATGAGTCTAGAGCTGCCCACCAACCTTCAACTTCCTATAACTCTTCCTCTAATCCTTCATCTTCGCAAGGTAGAGCCGGCAAAAGCCAAGCTCCCATGGAGAAGAAGGAGAAGAAGAAGAAGGAACCTAAGGCGACTGGGGGCAAGCAAAAGACATCTGACAAAAATCCACACACCGCACAGACCGGGCCTAAATCGCCATGTGTCATATGTAGACGAGACCACTTCCATAGAGATTGTCCCTGTATTCCCCGGATACTAAGGGACTGGTCCCCTCAGTTGCACAATTCGGGAGCATCAACCTCTGATAGCCATGTTGAATGCTTACCGTCAACCAGCGAAAGTGAAGGTTCAAGACAAAGAGGGGGAATAAGATCCCCCTGCAAACTGTGTAAAGGCGATCACGCCATCCACCGTTGTCCCTCCTTAGACGAAGCGAAGAGAGTTTTGGAAGATCGTTTGGTTTCACCGTTGAGACTTCCTCCTGGATACAAAAAACTCGTGCCAAGTCCTTCGTTGGTTGAAAATACAGTTGGCCCGCTCAAGTGGTCAGCTGAAGCGTCAGTCATTGAAAATGAACCTATTGAATCCAGACCAGACGAAAGTCTAAAGGTCGATACGGCAGTTGACCCGGTTCTTCCTTCAGAGGTTTCATCCTCAAATGACACCGTCACTGAAGATTCATCTTCAAATGACACCCTCACTGAAGAGAATAAGGATGACACCATCCAGATTCTTTTCATCAACACCGACTCTGATGAGAATCAGGGCAATGCGCCCATTCCTTTATCGCAGGAAGGAACATCGTCAAGGTCATATCCGGCCGTGTATTCGGTCCCACCACCAAGCAACCTGGTTGTATCCTTTGATTGGAACCAACTAGGCAGACCCCGGTTAACAGCCAATATACCATTCAGAATCATAGTCCAAATTTACAGGATGGTAATGGCTGGAACTATCATTGATGAAGGGGCATCTGTGAGTATCCTTTCCTCTATTGCTTGGAAAGCACTGGGTTCCCCGGAGCTTTTGCCTGAGATAAGAAATCTCTCGGGTTTTGATAAAGGAACCAGTCGACCATTAGGGATCCTCCCCAATGTGCCTGTTACATTGAAAGGGAAGACCGTTCAGATGAACGTGATGGTTGTTCAAGGACCCTTGGATTATAACCTACTCCTTGGACGAGACTATATATATTGCATGGGAGCTATAGTCTGCTCACTCTTTAGAGTAATGTGTTTTCCACACAAAGGAAGAATGGTCAAGCTCGTAGACCAGCTTTCATTTCCGGGATCACGCATCGCAAATAGTCACATACCAACCCTTAATGGTCTATTCACCCAAGAAATGTCTCCACCCCCAGTCCTCCTTCCCGATGAGTGCGAGTGATTCGGAAAGATGGGACTGGAACCCAGGGGGCATGCATCCTGGTCTGCTTCGGGCAGAGGAAACCTTGGGTATAAGGTAGAATTTCCGCGAAGGAATATGACTAGTCCGTACCCCGTCCGTGGAAGGAAGAGGGGTTGTTCTAGAACAGGATTCTTTTGTCAAGGTTACTTGTTTGACAAAGAGTCATTCACCCTTGTCTATTTCGGTAGACATTGCCGAAGAAAGAGATTGATTTGCGGCAGCAAATAGAACCATCTTTGGGTAACCAGAAAGAGGCAAGCCTCACCCTTTAAAACAAATGTTTTATCAGATAAGTAGGGGCAGCCTTGAAATTATACCTTACACCTGGGGGCATGCAACCTTTTGGAGTGCAAGCAAGGGACAACTATTTATTTTTTAAATTTTTAGGTCCTCCCTTTAAACATGTAGGTCTAACCCTTTAAACTCGTAGGATTAGCCGTTTCCAAACTTGCATAAAGAAAGGATATGAGGAGCACAGCTTCGTGAGATAAAGCTCCGTAAAAAATAGCTATCTCACAGGAGACATTTCTTATCTTATGACTGGTATATCGAGCAGTTTTACCGCGGAATTTATGCTCGTTAAAAAATAGAAAAGCGAGATCCGAGCAGTTTTAGCGTCATAGTTCATGCTCGTTAAAAAATAAACATAAGCTTTTGAGCAAGTTTAAGCTCGTTAAAAAATGAACTTCCCGGTAAATAACCATCAAGAATGTACCCTGATCAACCGTAAAAAGACCTTGGTCGTGTTTTGCTGCAGCCACCACCTCCACCGTTCATTTGGCCGATCGTTTACCTCCATATGATTGTTTACCCATTTTGAGGAACAGCTGCGAAGAGTGATTTCACTTAGCCATCCTTGTGACACTGCCGTGATTGGAAATTCCAACCTGTACCTGGAATCTGCTGCTATCCCTGTTTATCACTCGTTCCTCAAAAGACGAGTCTTCTTTGAGCTCTTTTCATCTGACTCGTAAAATATGAAAAGTTTGCCGAGTTTTGGCCTTCCAGCTCGTTAAAAGTGACCGGAAGAGCTATCCCTCTTCTAGATTTTAATCTTTTTGGACCTGAGGGATTATTGCACAAAAAGGTCGAGCGCTTGTTTTATTCGGCTCGTTAAAGTTATCGAAAATTCATCCCTTCTGTATTGTTTTATACTTTTTCGGACTTAAGGGATTAGATGACGAAAAAGGAATTTTGGAGTTGACTTTCTGTACCTTTTCAGACTCTCTAAAAATGAAAAGGACCGAGTTTTCCTTGTCGTTAGACTCGTTAAAATGATTAAATAGCGACAAACTTGTCTTTAGACGAGAACGAGTTTCCCTATCGCTAGGCTCGTTAAAACATAGCGATGGGCTTGCCCAAAGGGCAGGTTATAGAACAAGCATATGTTATCCTCCTCAAGCTTGACAAAAATAAAGAGGTACTGGTCAAAAATGACTGGGGAAAAATTGGGAGAACCTCAAATCTTTAATGGTAGCAAGTCGCTCTTGAACATGACACTTTGTCCTCCGTATCACATCGGGTTGGGTTGTTTTCATTCACCGGTCTCATCACCATGGTCCTCGCCAAACCATCCGCATTTGGGGTAATGCTACCGATCCATCACATCAGTGTCGTTATATGTTCAAGAGATGTTGTTCAGAAAGAGTCAACCATGTCCCATCCACTGCCATACATTATCCTTCATCCACCCATGATCGCCACCCTGAATCATATTTCACAGATTGTTTTCATCTCCACTAAAATCATTAGCTCCGTTCCGTGTCACTGATGTGGGATTCATTAAGGCCCTCCTTTGACGGATCGCTTCTTGTCGACTTCAGCTCATTATCCAAGAAGTTGATCTAGGAACAACCCCCCCCCAGTGCTTTGAAGCTTGCATGCCTCAATGGCAAGTTTCTCACTTCCGGCGACAGGTATACATCAATGACCTTCGACCAGAAGATTTTGCGTGGTGTTCGACGCCAAGTCCTTTATTCACACCACGTGAATTGTACTGCAGTACCTTGAGGGTCATTGTCATTATTGGTGATCCCTCTCGCGCTTGTTAACGGTTTACATTATTGACCGGTAATCAAGCGATGTCTTTCCATGTTCGACTTCAGCGCAATTCTCACATGGATCGACTTGTACTTAGAGTGAAGATCGAATGAGTTTGAAGACCCCGGATCTAGTTTCATCCATCCGGGCTGCGATATATATTCAGGATATAAATACATTTGATATGTACATCATTGCAGCAGATGATCATCCTACTCAAAGGATGATAATTTCAGCAGAGAATTATCAGTCTACTATCAGACGATCGTCTGTTCTATGTACCAAAATGAATTTATAAAGTTGAGCATGGGAATGCCCGCCTCAGCTAGATCATGAAAGAAGAATGAAAAATAATGTATTGTATTGTATTTTATTACAGGGCACCTCTCAGCGATTGAATGAACTTCGGATCCTCCTGATAAAGCATTTCACCCGATAAAAGACCTCATACTTTAGGGGGCAACTGTTATAGACATTTTTGTGCCTTACAGCATGAAGCATGAAATGTCAATAATCTGAGGGATCCAAAGTCCCTAAACATGTTGTTCCTACCCCTAGAGGAACAAGGTCAGCAAATCACAGCACTGAAAATCAGTTCTCCACCTGAAAACACTAAAAAACAAGCTAATTCTGGATCATGTCAACTGCTCCACTGAGCATCTGCGCTGAATGTCAACTGCTCCACTCTGTACCTGCGCTGAATGTCAAATCTAATGAAGGCTACCTGCGTTGGGCGAGATTGGCCAAGTGGCACAGTCATTCTGCAAGGTGTCAAATGCCCAGGAAGCTTCCAAAATGACACTTGGATCAGGGAATTCGCCTTATGATGAGTAAGAGGATCTAGATCTCCAAGTGGAAGCAAGAAACTCCAAGTGGACTCAAGAACTGAAGTATAACTGAAGTGGGAGAGGACACTAGTCAGCTTCATGCCAAGCTCAAGCTGACTCATCCTTTCTCCAAATCTCTTATATATAGAGCTCTCTCATGAGGTCTATGGAGGCTGGAATCTTGTGAATGTAAGGAAGTGCTGTTGGTTTGAGTATAGAACTATTGGGTGATTGCTTTGAAGGAGGTGAAGAGGAGATTTCTTTCTGCTGGGAGGTGTTGCTGGATTGGGCCTCTTATGGTTGTAACACTCTCAGAACTTTACTTCTTCCATTAATAAAGCATTTGAGGTTCTTCTATATGCATGTGTCTCTGTGGCGTATTGATGCTTGTATATTTGATTTATTCTAATCCTTGAATCAATTATGGATGTATGCTTCTTGTAGTTTCCCTTTCTTGTGCTTTTGCAGGATCTTTGTGTAGCTGGGCCAGTGAAAGAGCAAGGAGCTGGGAGCAAGCAGCAAGGAGAGAAGATTGGATCAAACATTAGCGGAAGACAACGGTTAGTGGATCTCTTTCTCCCCTCTCTTACATCTCATAAAGAAGTAATCTTGAATAGCTTTGCATTCGGTTGTTGCTGAGGTACTATCACCCTTAGAGTGGGATAGGGTCATTCCGTATTGGATACTTTTCCCAACAACAAACGCGCGATCCTGCAGTGCGCTCACTAATGTAGCCTTCTTAATGTTGTCGTCCATGACCCCTTGCACTTCCCACAATGCTCTTACCACGAACCAGAACTGGTCTGGATCCTCATTCCCTACTCCTCTGAAATTGGGTAGCTTGATCGTGCTTCCATGCTGAATTGCGGGGTTGGTGTAGGTGGAGTGGGTGGAGATGGAGGTGAGGGAGGTGAAGTGGGTGGTGGAATGGGTGGAGGTTGTAACTGCGGAATGTGCTACCTTATCAAACTGATCGCACTTCTCGGAGAGACCCGAGCGAGCTCTTCCTTGCTTTCTCGCAAAGGTGAAATTAAGGGACTATTTCCTAATTCCCCGCTACCTTTGTAGATATTTCCACTCCGCGTCGTTACAAACATTAATGTACTCGCATAACCCACTTTTCACGTAACAACATCTTAATCCAGGTATTCAACGATTTAATGTACTTACCCCGCGGCCCCTTGAGAAAACATCGTTCTGCTTCATTGTAGCTCATAGTCGTGTCTACCGCAAACTCAATGATAAATCCCCCTATTATCCGGTCGAGCCAATGGTCCATAGCTCGTGCGATCTTATCTTCTGATGCCTCTAGTTTGTGCACTAATTCTGAATTCCACACTATTGGTTGGTCAAGCTTACACCATCCCTGGCTGTTGGCTAATCTCACAATCCACTCATACAGTTTAGAGGGAAAGGATGCAAAAAAATTCTTGTTGATTTCCATATACATGTAATGATCCAGCCACCTTTTCTTAGATACCTACGGAGTTCTATTTTCCTGTGTCGCGAACTCGTGAATCTTCTTTTCCAACCACTCTTCAATTTCTTTCTTTGTTGGGTTCCAGTGGCATGACATCAGACATCCCTTAGGCAGATCCCAGTCCTGGCAACGAAACCATTTTTTAGCTATTTGAGGCCTGACCCAAGTTCACCAGTGAGTTTAGCCAAGAAAATCCTGGTACTACTGGCCCTTTCAGCAACAGTCCGCAGAGCACGGACTGAGGTCTCACCCGAAGTAGTATGGGAGGGTGCTGGAACTAGGTTTCTGCACCCTGGGGATGTCTGATATGGGTGATAGGTACGCGATTCAAACCTCACACTTATTTGTGTACGCGCACCAGTGGGCTCCTTGCATCCTATGGGATAGCCTTCACGCAGATCCAGCCACAGTGCGACCAATATTAATTACCCAAGTCTTCCTTAGTTAGGTTCTGTTCATTAATTACTTAGAAAGTTTTCATACATAAATATACATCCAAGTGCGTGCATATAGATAACCATATACCATTGATTCCGAACATAAAAATATAGATCTACAAAACAAATGCACAATATGCAGAATCAACTTAGCTTTATTAATGATCCTTTTCAAGTTCAGTTCAATACAGACTCGACTTGGCCCTGCGCACTCGGCTGCAGGGGTCCGCACACTCAGCTGCAGACTCTATTAGGCCTCTGCACACTCAGCTGTAGAGCCATAACCTACTACTATGACCCAATACTTTCAGATCCACTTCTATCCTCTAACCATGACTTCGCATCTATCTATTACTTTTTAAAAACTCAGAACTGTCTTTACACTTAGAACTTCACTCTATTTATACAATCCCATGGTCCGCAGACCATGGTTGGCCGACACAATTTACATTCAATTACATTACTTTAGGGTGGACAACCCTATGACTCATCTAAACTTTTGCACTCAGCGCCTGCATTTTACGGAGTCTTTACATTATGTTGACCAAAACTCAGGCTTTAAGCCCCAAAAACATGCTATGGGGGGATCCGCTGCCCAACAGAAGCAGAAGATGGACCAGTGAATGATCAAATGCTTAAACACTATATTGAACCTAATTACTAATTTCACTTCTCATTTGTACATACTTTATTTTCAAAAAGTTTAGTTTGGATTGGATGGTGGTCAGTGAAGTTGAAGCTCGGAGAGAAGGCCCTAAACTTCAAATGATTTACTGTCATAAATAGTAATAATGCAGAAACATAAAGGAGAAGTGTTGCACGGTAATATCAATAGCAATTTAGAAGGCTACTTATCTACAAAGTTCTTGAAATTTCACCAAGAAATGCCATCCCCAAGTGGAGCCACTATTAGGTTCCTATAACAATAGGAATCATAATTTTGATTGATTGAGATTAAACCTTGTAATATTGTACATACCTTTGCTTTATGCAAATGTTTTCCATATTAGAAAAATTAAGAAAATGTAAAGAGGGTTTGTCCTAAAAGAATAATCAAAGGAAAAAAAGAATAAAAAAAGTAAAAAAATATGAAAAATATGAACCCCAAGAAAACAAAAAGATCATGAAAGTGAGCAAGTCAAAATGCCACTCCTATTTAATTTTATGCATAATAAATGATTGTGTGCATCTTGTAATCCTTGCCATAATCCATGATTGTCAAAATGTTTAAACTTGGCTATTTCATGTTTCCAATTTTATGTTTATAGATAAAGAATAAAATCTGACCAAACAGTGTAATCTTGGCAGATAATTAGATAGGTAGAGTAAATAAAGGAGCTCAACTATTTAATTTGAGCCCTTGGATGATATAAAGTTTGATTTAGATAGTTTTCTATGTAAAGAAAGAAAATATTGATAAGGGTTTGCTAGCTTAAATGCACCATAATAAAGTGAAGAAAAAATGGTAGGATAAGTAGATGGGTAAGTAGAAGAAAGGTTGTAGAAGTATGATGATTGATTAGACAAAAAGCATATTTATCATCTTTCATCATATGTTCCAAATATGAATGGACAATCAAGCATGCAAATGGATTTAAAAGTCAATTAATTAACTTCTCTCATTCATTACACCTCTTTACTTAACTAATTTCCCATAATAAAGTTCAAAGTACTTAAAACCTTTAAGTCAAAGAGGCTCAGAGCATTTCTCTAACTTTTGGAGGGACTAGACCCTTGGCTCAATGACTTATAGATATCAAGTACTAGATTCCCCTCATAAAAGTTCATCCCCCCTTCAGTTCATTCATTTTCCTAATAATACTCCTTTTCCTAAGGTTAAAACACCTTTTTCCTAGGAAAAACAATTTTCCCCCATATAAAACACTTTTCATACCAAAACCCACAAAAATGCTTTACCCTAAGTATTAATGTAAATATGTGAAAAACATGTAATTCACAAAAAAACATTTTTCTTAGTGTTTTTCCTTTTCCGCCCATTTTTCATATTAATTACTAACTTTATTATATTAAATCTCGATAAAAACCCAATTTCCCATATATATTTAACTCCTATGTATAAATTAACCCTACACCCTAGTTTAATTATAAACTATGATTTTCACCTAAAACCCGACCAAAACCTTTAACTGGTCGATCTGTGATCAAGTTAATAAAGCCCCCTTTAATCCTCCGTTAATTACCCCGATAGCCTAATCTCACTTTAAGCCATTATTAAACCCTGATACCACCGTAATTAAGTGCCCGCCGGGCCCCCATTAGCCTCTGTGCAGCTTCACCTGATCACCATGCGATCGTCCCCCTCCTCATCCAATGACCCTCATCCATATCGGGCCAACCCGACATTCGTCCTTTACCCACTCGATAAAGTGGTTTTCCCCCTAGCCCCCAATGCTATGTGTCATTCGATGAGTGGAATCGGGCGACCCCTCCCAAATACCACCGAGCGCCCAAAATCAGTGCAAAATGAACTACTTACCGCCCTCCCGCTACGTGACAAATTAACCACTATTCACCCCATATGCACCAAAAAATAACTTTTTGCGTATAAAATCCAAAAGCCCCAAAATTGTTTGTTTTTGTTGAATTTTCATCTGCAAGCCTCTGTATGCATGCACAACACCTGCAAATGTCAAAGTCGTCAACCCACGTACAATTTCACTCCAAAGATGTCGTAGATAACCTAGTCAGCCTTGCAACCTATACAAAGCCCCTTCAACCACTTGCAGTCACCAGCCACCCTGCTTAGAGCCAATTCACCCCAGTTCCAGGTATTTAAACTAGAATTCACCAAATACCCTATCAATTTCAAAGTAACCAATTGCTGAGTGTTTTTAGTTAAGTTAAAAATTAATTAAAAATACTCAAGAGCTCAAGCCTACTCCTTGCAGAATACCGTTTCCCTAAAAAACTTGAAATTACCCCCCATACTCAAATCCACAAGAATTGAGTATGGTTGTCCCAATTACTATGGATGTGAGACCCATCTCTACACCCCATTTAGACCTGGACCACCTTCCCCTAGTTGATAAAGATTTCCAGATAAAAGATACCACTATCATAAAGCTCCTGCTCAAAGTACATTGCCAAAGTAGGGACAAGTTCTTGAACTAGGCTGATGAAATTAGACTTTGGGAGTCAAATTTGCCCAAGTACCAATTCCCCAAGTCCACTTTTTTCCTAAAATTGTGCATATGTGCTATGATTGTTATGTTCTAAGTCACAAAACCATCATGTCTCATGACTAGAAGGTCCTTTTCGCCATCACTGCTGAGTCTATAAATGAAATGTTGTAGCTCCAACTAGGGCCAAACCTAACTCCCCTCTCAATTGGAGATCTGTTGGAATTATATCCCAAACTCAGCACCGCAAAATTGGCCCAATTGCTCCAAACCTTCATCAGAGAAGAGAAGCACATCCCTAAAGACCCCCCTCAATATGTAGCAACTATATTTTCCCCTTGGGGCCGAAATAAAGTAGCCATGATATCTTGTGTTTTGGTTTACTCCACAAGCGAGTATATTGATGAAATTATCCTGGCTTTCAAGTCCATCTATACCCTAGGAAAGCCTCCTGCAACCTTTTATGAATTTGCCACATTAATAGCTAACAGGATGCATGAGAAGTTCACAAGAATGGGGAATGAAAGGGTCTTCAAATACTCCTCAGTTTTATACCATATGTTCTTATATTATCAATCAGAGAAATTCCCATTCACCCTCAAAAAATTGGACACCAAGGGTCAACCCAGGTCAGTCATTTTTTGGACCCCATTAATCCACGAGTATCAATCTCCATACTCTTATTCAGACTTCATTGACTTATCTGTACATCCATTTATGACAATGTTGACTGGAAACCCTCCTCTAAGAATCAGTCTAGAAATAAAGGGAGTCCTTCAACTGTCAAAGCATACCAAAGTGGGTGATTGGTATTTATACCAAAACCACACCGAAATCAAAATTTATGGTTGCATGCTGGCACCATACAAACTACCAAAGTACCTCCCAATGAGGTTGTTTGCATTATAATACTATAGGAAAATTATCAATGCAAATGAGATAAACTTTGTAAATGCCAAGAAGAAGGCCAACTTCAAAATAAAATACCAACTAGGCCCCTTCATATGCAACTCTAGTGAGGCAGGCTGTGAAGTAGATTTGATATTGTAGAGCATGAAATTCCAAAGAAGTTTTGTTTTGAGATATGACCCTTTGGAATTAATTTCTAAGAAGAGGCAAAAGGTCAAGCTAGGACCTTTTATTCACCATCCCATACCTGAGATTAAAGCCTATGCCAACCAACTAGAATGGGTGGAAGGAACCCTAGTTGATCAAGACAACACCAGAATAGACATAGAGAATTCTCTAATCAATTTGGAAAAACAACTTGATGAGGGTTCTTTCTTGCAGGTACCAAAGCAATCAAGCAGGCCAGAGCAGTCAGATAGTCCAGAATAGTCAGATAGGCTAGAGCAATCAAGCACACCAGAGAAAACCATGAGTACCCCCTTAGTTGTATAGACTCCTCTAAATGAGGAGAAGAGCCTAAAAAGAAGTAGGGAGGAGGCCACCACATTAGCAAGAGCAACTTCACAAGCTTATGTAGAAACAAGCCAAGCCAAAAGACAGAGAGTGAATCATATCTCTGAACAGGAGAACACAGAGGGGATAGCAAAGGTCACTAGTACAGAAGGAAATAGGAGCAGGCCCATCACCCCATCGAAAGGCACACCGTCCACATCACAAACACAGATGTTGGAAAGGTAGCTCAGTCTTGAAGTATATTCCTTTAGAATGCCTGCTAACAAAGACCAAGAAATCAAGGAAAGTACAGGGAAATAAAAGCAAAGAATGAGAAGCTTAAAGTCCAAACTTATGCCCAATACCTGAAGATGACCCCTACCAATCAAACTAGGCTAATGTCAACCTTTGATATCAAACAGGGGAAAATGCATATGACTTTTATCAAGCCTACAAGTTAATAGCCAAAAACACCCTCAGATTTCAAGAAATTAGATTTTGAAGTGTTGGCAAAGGATATCCATCCCATAGACCAGATTGAGCTACACAAAAAAGAAGGGGAGATGATATACTCCACATTGATAGGAAAGGCCATAGCTACCCACCAACTACATAATTCCTTAAATAACATATCTGCACAATTCCAGTTAGAGAAGGCCTCCTCACGGGCCAAGGACATAAGAATCAAGTCCTTAGAGGACTTAGTAATTAAATTGGGACATGATCCCAAGGATATAAAAGCCACAAAGCAACTAATTAAGAAGAAAAATGATGATATTGCTGCACTCAAGAAGTAGCTAAAGATACCCCAGCTGCATCATCCACAAACATTAGAGGTCCTAGAAGCCCAACAAGGACATTAAGAGCTCATGGACTTGGTCCTGAAGTTGAATGATCAAATCAAGGAGACAGAGAAGGAGTTGGACAATTTAATTCAATCGAAGCAAAGTGACATGGTCACAACTTCCAGAATTGTCATCCCCATGGTACCCACAGCAGTTCCTTCTACATTGGTAGCATCACTGGCACCCACAGCTCCACCTGCAACAACATTGCTAGTAACAAAAGAATCTGCATCAATGGTAGGTACATCAGGAGAGAAAGCAGCAGAACTTGTGAAAGCCATGGAAGAAATGACCATCTAGGCTACAAAGATGAAAAATCTAAAGGAAAATGTGGCAAAGTTGGAAACTAATTGCAAACTAACCTAACTCAAGCAAAAAGAAGAAACACAAAAGGCACAGAGAATGGGTGAAAGAATCAAAATCCTAGAGAAGGATTTAACACTGGAAAAGCCACTTGGACAAACCAAGGAAATGTTGTGGGCCAATATCATTGAATCTGCCAATGATATTTGGCCATCAATCCAAGTTATTTTTTAGCAAATAGAGCTAGTAAAGGTAGCTACTAAAGCTATCCAGAAAGTAAAGGAGGAGTTGGGAAATAAGCCAGAGGATGCAAATAGACTCATACACTTCCTCAACAGCAAGAATAAATATGAGCTCCAGGAGCTAAATATAGAAGACATGATATCTGCCATTTTGGAAATAAGGAAGGTCCTTTCCAAAAGGAACCCTATGCTTAATTTGGAAGAAAAGTGCCACAATATGCAGGTAGCCATTGATAGGTTCATGGATAAATTTCAGATTTTGAGGGAGAAAGGTCTGCCCAGTCCTATGGTCATTAATGACAAGCTCATGACACAGTAGACTATGGTGATAGACTTAGAAAATTGGCTAAGGAACAAGCCAGTTCTTCATCCATTAAAGCCCTGCCCATAGGCAAAGTATTATATGATACATTTGAGAACTTTCTTTTCCTTGAGCATGAGGTAAAACATTTATTCCTCACCAAGCCAAATTTTTCTAAATATACCGAGGCTAATGCGATTTACAGGAGGATGATAAATGTGAAATTACCAGATGCAGAATGGTGGGAGACAATGACAAATTTACTGTGATAAATAAACAGCTAAAAGTTACTGTGTAGTAAAAATGAAGGTAACATGGTGAAATAGGAAAAACAACACAATAGGGTGAAAGGGTATTAGGGTTAAAGAGTATCAGTTGAAATATGAAAGCAAAGAAGATTCCAGCATGAAACTCCACAACTGTAAGCCAGCATAAAGGGCTACACCTCAACCATAAAGGCTAGCACAACCATAATTAAAGGGACAACAAGAAACAGTTCATTAGTTGTCTCTATCTTCTTGCAAGAAGATATTTGTATTTCCTAAAATAAATCTCAAGTTGTTTTGAGATATTTTGTAATAAGTTTTTGTATAAATACTTCACAATTCGAAGTATGTAGGGGTGGATTCCAAAACATTTCTATAGACTTTTTCTCTCAAATCAAAAATTCTATTGTATCAATGACTGGATTGGCTTATTGGATCAAGGAATAAAGATCAGATATTTTACAGGATTCTTGTGTAAAGTGAAATACAAATAAGTATTCTCTCATGTTCAATGTTGTTTTTCTTCAAATTTTTTCCATAATCTTTTATGTATCTCTAAAATCTAAATGTTATAACATGGAATGATATTTCAGAAATTGCTTAAATGCACTCTGTCTTGACTGTTATGCATTATTATATGTTTTCTTCACAAATCTAAGTTAAGGAATTCTTGATTGCTCCTTAGTTTAGGTGACTTCTTGTGATCTATAGCAAAGGATTCTTAATTTCCCTTTGTTCATGATTATCCTTTGTTCTTCATTCTGATCCCGGTCTAAGGATTCTTAAGTGCCCTTTCACCCTGGTTAGAATTACTTCACCCATTAGGCCTAAAGATTTGCATTTTTCTCTGCTAGCCTGCCCTATGAACATTCCCTTTAATGAATTGGTCCAGTCCTACTATCCATTTGTTGACTCCATAGCCCAATGGCTTGAAGACCTAGCTCTATCCATCTTCTCTAAGAATTCCACCACCCAACCTTCAAATCAAAACCAAAACCCCAAGGAACACTAAGAACTAGCCTAAAATCCCATAAGAAACAAAGCTAAATTATATAGAGAGAGCCCTCTCTGAGTCATAGGTTGGCTAGAGCCTATACTTAAAAGATTGGTTTGTGGTTACCTCGGTTTCTTCCTTCTTCTAATAACTTCTAAGGAAAATTCTGAGTGATAAAACTTACAATGTTGCAAGATGCAAGATACTCCTCAGTTTATCAAGAATAACAGCCCCTTCCAACACAGTTGCAAGTCTAGTAGTCATCATACAATTTATATGCATTGTAACTGAAAAGGGTATTTCAAATAGGCCAACTGTGTTCATAACATTTATGTTCGCCAGATGTTATGTTTTATGTCTTTTTCCTTGAATTATTTTTATATTAAGAAAAGGTTGGTGTAATAACATCCAAAAAAGAATTAGTTTGAGATGAAAGAAAAACTTTACATCTCAACGTGCAGTTGAAGATTAAACTCTGAAAACATGGGGTAGAAGAGTCTCAATAAGATGATTTCACAGTACAAATTCCACTGTGCCAAGAGTCATTTGATGTGGTATGGGAAATTGCTATTAAATTGATACGAGTAGTGAAGAACATATATGTAAGAAATACAATGTTATCCAAATAGTAAAAGGCAATGATGTTGATGGATGATCAAATTACGGTTAATGGGATTTGTAACTAAAAACATCCTACATTGGACTAAAAGAGTGCCTTTGGTAGTTTTCCAATGATGAGTAAAATAGATGTGGCATTTGAAGATTCAATACACATTTTTCCAAAGAAATGCCAACACTAAGACAACTGAAAAATTTCTATTCATTTTTCCTTCATGTCTGAAGAACTTTTGTTGAGACATGGTTAGCTAGATTCAAAATCATACCAAAGGCTTTGGATGGTTGTATTTTCTTGGTGTTAAGTGTACAGAAAGTAAATCATATCATTAGCTTGGAACTTCTTACATCATTGGTACTCCAGTGAAGTTAAAGAATAAGGAAGTTTCATAAGAATTGGCATAATCTGTAGGTACAAGCAATGTCATTGCAATATAGTGGTAGTTATGATCTATTATATGGACATGCTAAGAAAGCCAAGGCAAAAAATTGGCAAGAAAAAACTTGGCAATACAACAAGTTGTACAAAATCAACACAGAAAAGGAATGCATTCGATAGATGGTAGGACTCAATAAAAAAGGTAGATATAACTCTAGCCACTTATTTCAGCTCATTGAGAAGATATGCAAATGGTAACTTTTACAATTTGGTGGAGGAACTCGCAACTACAATGAGTTATTTTTGTTATATCTATTTCAGTCTTGTTAAGCATCTACAATAAAAGAGGCACAATGTGAAACAACAATTTCAAGCATGGCCTCCCAGAATTCTCTTGATTCCAGCCTTCTGCTCAGGACTGAGTTTGGAGGGAAATCTAATTTCAAACTTGTTTCTAACCAGGATCATCTGTGGGGATAAGGTTTACTGACTAGGAGTTGAAAAGTGAAGTTGTTGTGTTAATACCTGAAGGCTACCTCCTCAATAGTTCTTAGATTTCTTCTCATCATTCCCATGCCGGCGTCGCAGGGACGGAGTCCATCATGCCCATTTTCCCTCTCAAATTTATCAATGCGTTCCTCATTTTTCCATTCTGATCGCTCATCTCTACATTCATCTCCAACTTCGGTGCTCCAAATAGAAGATATAAATATATGAGTTTGGGAGCAACTGCAGCTTCGATCGATGGAAATGTTGGTTTCTATGGCCAGGGCAGCCATATCAGAGGTTGTCAAAGGATTCTACAGTTTGGTTACAGGAAGCATAAAATAGAGGTGCTCCATCTGCAGTTCATGCTCTACATAAAGTAGAGAAACATACCCATTGAAACCCTTTGAATCGGCATGGCAGATGAAAAATCTGGGACTTACTCTTAATATTTGTGCTACCTTCACCCGCTATGGGAAATCTCTGATCACCACAATGTTATATTCTTGAAGCAGCACTAACTTGGCAGTAGGTGGGTTTAATGATGTATAAGACAAGCAGCCATCATATGAAACCCCTTTTAAAGGTGACATCCAAAGGGAAATGTAAGGGGCAGGTTCAGAGACTGCTCTTTCTCAGTGAATGAAAAAAAGAAAAGGGGTAACCACTGTGGTGTCTCGGTGAGTTGAAAAAATATCTGTGGGTTGACAAACCTTATTAAAAATTTTAAAATATTATTTCAATTTGTTTTTAAACTTGCAAAACTCAAATTTTAAATTTCTTTTCACTAGGAAAATTTTCTCCCTACTTCTGTGACGTGCTAGAGGCCCTTTGAAGGGCTCTAATGTGTTTAATTTTGAACACTGCTCCCAAGGCAGCATGCAAAGGCATCCCTTGTCTCAGGGATCTATTTTTGGCAGTTGAAGGTTACATGCAAGGATCATTTCAAAAACCTCCCACCAAGTGTCACTTTCCCTAGATTTGTGGCATGCGTGTCACAACCTCGATTTTATCAAAACTCATCAACTAGACAATGCAGATATAATTCCTCACATCAACCTTGCAGCTTTGACATCCCACATCGCATCTAGGAGCTGTCGACACATTCATCTCAACTGTTTTTGGGTAAGCTCGTTTTCCATGTCTTGTGTTGTATTTCTGGTGCTTTTTGTGTTTCTCTTCGTATGAACGTTGTCTGCTTGATTTTAGTGAGTGCTTGCTGTCATTTTGATACATACTAGCTTGTACTAGTACCATTTCAATTTTCATTAACATCTCACTGTTGTCGCATGCATGAAACTTTTTTTCACGAATGGTCACCGATTCGGCAACTCACCTCACCCACATGCATGTTGTTCTATTTTTTGAATCTGTCATTCACCATTTTCATGCATGATCATTCACTTATGCTTACACTTAGTATGGCCATGCATTCACTTTCACATTCACGTTTAGTTGCCCATCGACAAGTCTGGCCAGCCTTGGCCTAGACTCTACCTCACCACGACAACATTGTGCAATCCTGGGAGGGAAGGCTCTGTCTTCCTCTCCAGAAATGTGCATTTTTTCCCATGAGCTATTCTCTAGGCTTGCTTTGTGCAAATCTAGGGGACAGTGACTGTTGTCCCAGAGAATTGCACAATGCAGCCATTCAACCTGCAACCATTGCCAGTTGAGATTGTGCATTGTGCAATTCGAGCAATTAGTTGCAAAATAGGACTGTGCATTGCGCAGTTCCAACAATCAGTCAGCCTTCTAGTAGCCCAGACTGTGCCTTGCATAGTCTTGGTAGTCAATCTCCCGACCTCCCAACAGAAATTACACAACCTTCATGATGAGTCACATAGGTATGTTGCAAGTCAGTTCTCAAGTTCATTTTGGTTTTCGACTTACAGATTGCTTTCCATGAGTGTTGCCATGTCTCCAGGTATCGCATGTTTTCATCTGCCTCTCATCAACACAAGTACAATGGTTTCTAGGAGAGCAGAGCCGAAGACACTGTTCAGAGCACACTTGGGGATGCAGTTGATCAAGTGTCTATGAGCTTGCCTACTCACGAAGACATCAAGTTTTTCGTAGACAAGGACATCAAGATATGACAACATAAACATCACAACGAGCAGCATCATGAACAACAACTGAAGGCAACATACCAAATGCAATGAATAAAAGAGGAAATTTGTTGATAACACGGAGGTAGAACAAAGTTTCAATCTCAAGTAGATCCACTGATGATGAAAGCAACATTGGAGACTCAGGCTATGAGGTGATGACGCGATCGCACGAAGACAGAGAATGGAACAAAGAAGGAGTTTCATGTGCTGAAGCAGCAACTCAAGGAAGAACATGAGCTACACATACAAGTGAATGAGTTGTAGTAGGAACACGAAAAACAGGGCGTGCAACATGCACTCACGGATGAAACTACACCCATACAAGTTATAGATCCATCCCAACAGCTGGCATGGAGCACATGTTGAGCAATGTTGTTGATCGCATGCAAGGGATTCAACAACATACATGTAATTGTGCACACGCATGCGATACAACCCATTCAACACACTCACCAAGGTGAAGACAAGAAGCAAGTCCAACTGGAGCTGAGCTTGTAGTTGGTAGTTGATGCGCATGACCATCAGCACACACTGGAAGATCAACACAGACACTATGCATCAGTGTGTTGCTGGTTCGGTTAAAATAAGAATACCATGCACATGCTAGCGGATGAGTTGGATGAAGGAGCCAATTTCCCGGGGTCGTAACTTTGGCATACGATCTCCGTTTGACGTGTACAAGAGCTCGTTAGAAAGATCTATCCGAGTACTACCACTTTGGGAGGCAACATGGGTCCATGGACCCATGTTGTCCCAGATTTCCCAAAAAACATTGTTTAGGGCCTCAAAACGGCTCCGGAAGTTCAGGACCCAAAAAACTGCTAAAAATAGTAAACTATGCTACAATTTAGGAAATTGAAAAAGTTGAAAGAGACAGTTGTGGGGGTCCAAATGGGATAGGTGGGTGGCCACCAACATCCACCTGGATCATTGTCTTGCTACAACTATCATATCCTTGCTACCAACAGAGTTATCTTACTTGCCTCTGTGTGAAATCATGGTCAAGGCATTACTGTACAACCTATTGCTGGGACTCCTACACCAAATGGTCTGAGGTCTAATAGGGATTTCTTACTAGGGAGATCCCATTACATGTTGGTGGCTCCAGCACCATCAACACCTATTAAACCACAAGTTGTGAGATGCATAGATGTTCAAGGCCCAACAACCTTAAACTACCTGTGAGTCTAGATGAACAAATGGCAATATCAAAACCAAATTGAGAAGGTGTAGGGGTACTAGACTCCAGAAACCAACACTGGACAGTTGAAAGAGATTCTAGAAGTATCAGGGACTTGGGACGACGAAAACAGTAACAAGGCCAACAACTCGAAAGAGGGATCGATACCCACATTATGGAGAAAGAGCACAAAAAAATTGAACATTTGGTAAATTCACAGAACTATAAAGGGGATACTAGAAATATTTGAGTTTAAAAAGTGAAAAGAACCTGCAATAGTAAGGATAAGAGTGAAGAGGTGATCCTCCTAGTCGCCCAGAAGAGACCCACCAACAAACCATCCAACATAACAAGGAACACCACGATGGTCTAAGACCCTTTTCAACAATATCAACTGCATAACCATGCCACAACCCTGCAAGATTTCTCATGCATATATATTAGGGCAAGAACATGAGACAATTGAGTCATTGAAGGGAGAAGTGAAGGTATGAAGAATCTATGGAGGGACAAGTGTATGCCAAGACACACTGTTTAACAAGCACCTAGTAGCCATAAATGATATGCTCATGAATGAGCTCTATGAACAATGTGTCAGGATCTCCTCTACCCACAACCAATCTGCCATGAGAGAGTATTTTTATTGTAGTTTCTAAGGTATGTGAGTTTAGAGAAATGGGAATGTCGTACTCCACAACACTTGCAACCACCTTCATGCATTTATGCTGACAGGATTGGGGTAGGTAATCCCTAAACCATGAAATGAAAAGATTCCATGCAAGGACAAGGATATGACAAGTGGAGAGCTTGGATCTCACTCCCAAGGCTGTTAACTCATGTTCGATTCCACATTTGAGCATGTTAATCATTCCCTCTGATGAGGCTATGACAAGGACAAACACCCCCATCAGGGACAACACCTTTTGCTACTAATTTTTCATGTTCTACTCACCTCTTAACTTCTTGGATGTCTAGTGACAATGACGCAAACAACCAATTCTCATCCATATCTAGATGTCGTTCAAGACTAACCCACTTCACCAAAACATTCATTGGTCTTTTTCCTTCCTTCATCAAAATCTAATAATAAAGTTTGTATGTTTGAGACCACTACTTGTAAATGCCAACTATGAACGGTTTTGTATACTAGCTTCCCATTAAACAATTTGCGTATGCATTGTATAATAACTTGGGAGTATCCATGAACATGAATCAAATGATGGCCCTTTTTGGATGCAATTTGTAAACATTTTTCAATTGCAAGGAATTCGGCTAGGTTATTTGTGGTCATACCACAAGAGTATGTGTAAACACACTAGGGAGAGGATTTTTCATCTTGAATGATGTCACCAAAGTCAGCTACTTTTGTGTTACCCTTGGAGGCACCATCGAAACTTAGTTTCATGAAGGAGCTCGGGGGCAGTGTATATGAATTATCAATGGAATGAGAGGAAAACTGTTGAGTATATGTATCTAGGGTAAGCATAAATGACTACAACTGAAGGTTTAGAATATCTAATTCAAATTCTTTTGTTTTCCATTTATTCAGTAGTGAATGAATACGTTAGAATGGTCTCCCATATGTTTTAAAGGATGATTTCCTTTAATGTTGTCTATGTCTGTTTCTTCATTTAAAAAACTCTTAGGTTTTTTTCCTTCTACAAGTTCCAAAGGGTAAATCCTAGAGCCAATTGATAGGCTCGTAAGACAACCAAATTTTTATACTTTCAACCAAATCATTGATCCAATAGTTTTTTTACATCACCCATACATGGTAATTTTCATTTGAATATGTGTGATAGTTGTTTCCAAATCCTCTCAGTGAAGAAGCAGGTAATGAGGATGTGATCTACTAACTCTTCCTCCCGTGAACATAGATGACAAAATGACGACCCCTCATATCATTTTTTATGTAGATAATCTTAGGTGATTGTTTGCCCCCAAGTGATCAACAAGAGGAAACTAGAGATATTCAACCAACATGAACCATCCCACAAACATTTCCACACCATTGTCTTATCCCTTCCATGTTTTGGTTTTGTGTTATCTTATTTCCATGACTAGTCCCCCCTATCGGGGGGTTTGCAGGGGGCCTGTAGCCCCCCTATATGGGGTTTGGTGCAGCACCTCGAGAATTTGTTTTTGGAGCCGATATTAGGTGGGTGAACCTACCTATGGTTTTGTGCATTGGTTTCGAACATGGTTTTGGCCCTTGGGCATGATGGTTTTCTACCCATGGTATCTTGTAGATCTAGTCAAGGGAACTATGGTTATGTTCTAATCCAAGGTTAATGGAATTTTATGAATGATTCGACATGTATATATATGTATTGTAACATTGAAAGGAACATAATGAAAAATCAATCTGGTAGTCCCGGTTTTGGGATCTAGGGGAAATATCTGTGTATTTGTTTTGTGTTTCCCGCCATACTTTTTGCTTTAAGAATTCGTTTGTAGTAATTTCTCTACAGGGTTAAAACCTACACCATGGGAGTTTTCAAGTATGGAGTATGCTTCCTTGAGTGAAAATGAGCCTGATATTTTTTTCCCCTGCGTAAAATATCTTGTTTATGGGTGTTGTGTGTGGAGCATGATTGTTTAGAGCTCTTTGTTTCAGCTGGATGTATACCCCAAGAAGTTTGTACACCCCTCCACGCAGGGGGGTGTGGGGGGGACTTGTCCCCCCCACGGGGGTCCAGGGGCCAGCGATCCCCTGGCGGGGGGTTTGGGGGGCAGCGCCCCCGAAGCTAAAAGCAAATGTAAAATTATAGTAATTTCTAGTCAATCTGGGCCGTTCATTAGGTGGATGATCTGACAGTGGAACTTATGTTTAGTTTAGGGTTTTTTTCCCTAGAAGGCAACCCCTATCTTTGTATGAGGGCATTGTATTTGAGGCTGTGTAATAGATGTGTATTCTTCGTGCGAGAAATAGAGAGGTGAGACTGTGAGAGAAAACAGAGGATATTACAGCGGATCTGTTGTAGGTTGTGTCTCTTCATTTTGCTGGATAATAAAAAGGAAGGACTGACTGTTCGGGGTGGACGTAGGCCAAACTGGGTGAACTATGTATATCTGTGTCTCTCTTGTTTTATGCATTTTCTGTGTTTATATTTCTGCAATATTTTATGTGTTCCATTACTCTGTAATATATAATTTTCTAACAACTGGTATCAGAGCCAAAGGTCTATTTGGCTGATAAACTCGCAGGCAAGAAGGGTTCCTCGTTCCAGTGGGAGCAATGGTGGAAGATGGTAAGTTTAGGGTCGAGAAATTTAACGGCCAAAACTTCTCGTTGTCGAAGATGCAGATGGAAGATTATCTGTATTAGAAAGATCTATACCTACCATTGGGCAGAAAAACAAAGATGTCAACGGGTATGACAGATGAAGAATGGAACCTTCTCGATAGAAAGGCACTTGGAACAATACGGTTGTGCCTCGCAGCATTGGTCACCTTCAACATTTCAAAGGAAACAACAACAGAGGGTTTGATTAAGGCATTGGAGAAACTATATGAAAAACCCTCAGCCTCAAACAGGGTATTTCTTATGAAATGATTATTTAATATGAAGATGTCGGAAGGTGGATCTGTTGTAGACCATTTAAATGATTTTAATACTGTTACAAGTCAGTTATGTTCTGTAGGGATAAACTTTGATGATGAAGTTAGAGCTCTGTTATTCTTATGCTCATTACCAGAAAGTTGGAATGGTTTAGTAATGGCCATTAGTAACTCTGTTTCTGGATCTAGTACTTTAAAGTTTGATGATGTTGTTGGTGCTATCCTTAGCGAGGAAATGCGACGGAAAAGCTCCGGTGAGACATCGGGTAATGCTTTGAGTGCAGAGTCTAGGGGAAGAAAAATAGAAAGAGGAAAGAGCTCAGAATATCATAGTAAATCAAGGAAAGGTGGATCCAAGTCCAGATCGAGGATAGGTGCTGGAAATGTGGAAAGAAAGGACACCTAAAGAAAGACTGTAGATCTCGGAAGGAAAAAGAAGGAGATGCACAGCAAGAAAACAATCATGAAGAAAATGTGACAGGTGAGGTGTTACAAGATGCTTTGATTCTTTCTTTCGAAAATATTACTGATTCCTGGGTGGTAGATTCAAGGGCCTCATTCCATGCCACACCTGATAAGAAATACTTTCATGACTATGTTCAAGGAGATTTTGGACAAGTTCGTTTGGGTGATGATAAACCCTGTAAAATTGTTGGAATGTGTAAGGTTCTTGTAAAACAGCAGAATGGAAACCAATGGCTACTAAAGGAGGTAAGGCATGTTCCAGATCTAAAGAAAAATCTGATTTCAATAGGGCAGTTAGGAGGTGAAGGTTGTGTGACAACTTTCACAGATAAAGCTTGGAAGGTTATTAAAGGAGCCCTGGTAATAGAAAAAGGCGAAAAAGTTGGTACATTGTATTTATGCAATGGTATTTCTAACTCTGTTAATGATTTAACTTCCAAAGGAGCAGATGCAGCATTATGGCATCATAGGCTCAAACACATGAGTGAAAAGGGGATGAAGATTCTTCACTCAAGGAATTTGTTGCCAGGTTTGAAGAATGTTGATTTGGACTTCTGTGAGAATTGAATTTATGGAAAACAGAAGAGAGTCAGATTTCTCAGAATTGGGAAAGAAAATAAGAGAAAAAAATTAGAGCTTGTGCATACAGATGTATGGGGACCTGGTCAGGTATCATCTATTGGTGGCTCTCGTTATTATGTTACTTTTGTTGATGATGCAACTAGAAAAACTTGGATTTATTGTATTAAGAATAAATCTGATGTATTTGATACTTTCATGAAATGGAAAGCTTTGGTTGAGATTGAGACAGGAAAGAAATTGAAGTGTCTTAGATCAAACAATGGAGGTGAATATTGCAGCAAAGAGTTTGATAGGTACTATTCAGAGCATGGAATTCGCAGAGAGAAGATAGTTCCAAGAACACCACAAGAAAATGGTGTGTTAGAAAGGATGAACAGAACAATCATGGAGCGCGCAAGGTGCGTGAGATTGCATGCAGGATTGCCTTTATAGTTTTGGGCAGATGCTGTAGATATTGTTGTTTATCTAATAAACAGAGGGCCTTCAAGTTCCTTGGATGGTTGTGTTCTAGAGGAAGCATGGATAGGTAAAAAGGTAAACTACTCTTTTTTAAAGCCTTTTGGTTGTGAGGCCTTTGTCCATATTGATAAAGAAAATAGAACAAAGCTTGAGGCAAAGTCAAAGAAATGTACCTTTATTGGATATGGTGTTAATGATTTTGGTTATTGCTTATATGATTACAAAAATCACAAAATCATTAGGAGCAAAGATGTAATATTCAATGAAAAGGTCTTGTATAAGAATCAGTTGCAGGAAAAGAAACAGGAAAAAGAAAACAAGGAATACGTAGTCCTTGATGAAATCACTAAAAAAGTAAAGGTGCCTGAAAATAATAATAATCAAAAACCACAACAACAAAAACCACCACAACAACAACAGGCACCCCAAACACTTGAAAGTGGTGTTAGAAGATCTACCAGGATAAGTAGACCCCCTGAACGATACTCTCCTTCATTATATTATTTATTGTTGACTAATTCTGGTGAACCCGAATGTTATGAAGAAGCAATGCAGGTTGAAAGCGGGAAGAAGTGGGAGGTAGCCATGGAAGAAGATATGGACTCCTTAATGCATAACCAGACTTGGGACTAAGTCAAGTTGCCTGTAGGAAAAAGTACATTGAAGAATAAATGGGTTTACAGGCTTAAAGAAGAAGATGGAGGAAAACAGAGGTACAAAGCTAGACTTGTGGTGAAGGGGTTTGCACAGAAGAAAGGTATTTATTTTGATGAAATATTTTCTCCCGTTGTTAAAATGACTTCAATCAGAACTATTTTAAGTCTAGTAGCAGTTGAAGATTTGCATCTTGAGTAGTTAGATGTAAAGAAAGCCTTTCTCCATGGGGATTTAGAGGAAGAGATATATATGCAGCAGCCACAAGGATATGAAGTGAAAGGGAAGGAGAAACTAGTGTGTAGGTTGAAGAAGAGCTTGTATGGCTTAAAACAGGCTCCAAGGCAATGGTATCTAAAATTTGACAAGTTTATGTCTGGACAAGGTTATACTAGATGTCACTCTGATCATTGTGTTTATCTGAAAAAGCAAAATGATGGTAGTTATATTATATTGTTATTGTATGTAGATGACATGCTTGTTGCAGGGTCTAACATGCAGGAAATAAATGTGCTCAAAAGAAAATTGCCAAATTCATTTGCAATGAAGGATTTGGGAGCTGCAAAACAAATCCTTGGTATGAGAATAACTAGAGACAGGAAAAATCGTAAATTAACATTGTCTCAGAATGAGTACATACAAAAGGTGTTGAAAAGATTTAATATGCACAATGCAAAACCAGTTAGTACACCTTTTGCTAGCCATTTCAAACTTAGTAAGGAAATGTGCCCAAAGACCCAAGAAGACATGGATTATATGTCTAAAGTTCCATATGCATCAGTAGTTGGAATCTTAATGTATGCAATGGTCTGCACAAGGCCTGATATTGCACATGCAGTGGGAGTTGTAAGCAGGTACATGAACAATCCAGGAAAGGAACATTGGATGGTAGTGAATGTTGGAAATAATACTGAGAGGGGGGGTGAATCAGTATTATCAGATCAATCAAACCTTTTCAATGCTCAAAAACATATACGCTACTTCAGTTAAGTAAAACAGCGTGTACACGCTACTGTGACTAAATAAAACAGCGTATAAGCAGAAAACTCATAACTTAGTTAGCTTATTCTTCAGTTAAGTTCATCAGGACATTATTCAGCACATTAACAGTAAGCAGATGCAGTATAACAGAACGGATCAAAAGCCACACACATGAACACCAAGATATAAGGTGGAAACCCAATGTGGGTGAAAACCACCTGCTGCAAGTTATCTCTATCTTTCTTTAAGAAACTTCAGTTTACAATCTTTTGTACTGGTGCAGCCTTATACCAGTACGCAGGCTACAACCTGCAGAAGGCTACAACCTTCTCTCGTTCTCCAAACTTCCTTGGAAGGGAGCTCCAACCCCCTTTGTTCTTGTACTAGCCAAGATACTAGTACGTAGGTGCTGACCTACAATCTTCTTTTCTTCAGGTATCACCTTTCATACATTTTCAGACTTGAATATTCCTGAAGCACAACATTACAATCTGAAGACCACAATTCATTCAATTTCCACAACAGATCATTGAAGCATAAAACAACCAAACTCTGAATCACTGAACCACTGAACCCTGTCAATCACCAGTTACCAGAACACAGAGCAGACTACAGAACTCTGCAATAACTGTCAGACCCCACTGTAAACCCAAAAACAAGCTTCAAAAGATATACGCTACTTCAAGGAGCCAAACCCGCGTATACACGCTCTTTTACCGAAGCCAACCTGCGTACAGATCTAAAAATAAACTTTCTCAATTTGCAGCTGTACCAGACATTAGTTAGACCCAGAACATAGCATTGCGACAATATGCAGATCTAGAAATAAGCATAATCAACCATATCATGATAGTGCATTTCAAACCATTAGATCCCGATCTATCCTTAGATCTAGTCTTCCATCAACCAATGTGATCTCTCCTTGGCTTAGATCAAGCAACCCAGCACCTGCAAATCAGATCTCTTTCACTCTTAGATATTCAAGCCTTGTCGAAAGATGATTTTGCCTAATGATCTTCTTCTCCTTATATAGTCTTAGGCCTAGCTCAATACCAAGAGCCAAAACCATAGTAACACAATACCATCAACTTCAAAACTAGGGATCGACACGCCCGTCGAGACACAATGGTCCGAAATCATAGGCACAACTTCCAAGGACTAACCACCATGGACCAAAGGAACCTTTCCACATACACGCGCTTTTTATGAATCGAACTAGCGTGTACACGCGACTTGGGCTTAACGAAACGGCGTGTATGAGCTTCCTTGGCATGCTGTACTGAGATCTGTCTTCTGATTAAGATGCCATCACTTGTACCAACCTCTGAGCACCTGTACCATCCTCTGAGTGAGTTGCCATCAAGGACAACACTTGAATCATAATGCCAACAATCTCCCCCTTTGGACTTGATGGCAACCACCACACCAAGTCACTCTCCCCCTTTGACATCAAGAGCAAAGGGCTGTGCTCCCCCTGAGGACATGCTGATACCTCTGCTTGGCTGTGCTGACTCGTGCTCCCCCTGACAGTAGGCCAGATCTGAAAAAGATGTTCTTCAACAAGAACCAAGATTTATACACCATAAGGGACCTTCCTATCACCAAAAGACTCAATACATACATCCATACTCCCTACCAAGAGGGGACATATCAGAAACAACCAATTATATTACAGCATTCATCCCAGGCATAGTGGGGAAACCAACATAGGCCGTTACATGACCTTGACACCATAAAAGAGATATGACAAGAGAGATACATGACATAGAGACAACAGATCTAGACCAAGACTTAGGAAAGACACCAGCAGCATCTGATAAACATCTTGTTAGATCAGCAACCAGAATTTCTTTCTGAGCTCCTTCTCCTGAAACCAACAACCAAAACATCTGAATGCCAACAATGCTTTATGAGACTTTTGAGCTGCTCCCCCTGAACCTGTGCCTGTTGCACTCCCTGAAACTGTGCCTGAAGAATTCTGACATTCCTATTGCTGTTCAGAACTTCAGAGTTTTCCCTTGCTGTTCAGAACTTCATATACGCGTTTTATCCTGTATAAAACAGCGTATGTACGCGGATATTCTTTCTGCAACAAGCGTCCAGCATACACGCGACTTACCCAACATGAATCCGCGTGTATACGCTCATATCCCTTCCGTAACCTGCGTATACCAACTTTTCTGTAGAACAAACAATCTTCAACAACAGGATGAAGCATCAACTACTCCCAGCTTTTGTCTGAGATATTCAAAAGTTTCCCTGGGCAGTGGTTTTGTGAGAATATCAGCAACTTGCTCCTTAGAAGGAACATACTCCAACTTGACCTTCTGCTCAAGCACTTGTTCCCGAAGAAAATGGTACTTGATTGGTATGTGCTTGGTCTTTGAGTGCATGACAGGATTCTTTGAAATGCTGATTGCACTTGTATTATCACATAAGATAGAGACAGGTGGAGTGCAAGTGATTTGAAAGTCCTGCAAGGTCTGCATCATCCAAAGAAGTTGTGTGCAACAAGATGCTGCAGCCACATATTCTGCTTCAGCTGTAGATAAGGCAATCGAACTTTGTTTCTTGCTGAACCAAGATACTAATCTGGAACCCATGAAGAAAGCACCTCCACTTGTGCTTTTCCTATCATCCACACTTCCAGCCCAATCTGCATCTGTGTAAGCATGAAGAGTGAGATCAGTATTTCTAGGATACCATAAGCCATAGTTTTGGGTCCCTTGAAGATATTTGAAGATTCTTTTGACTGCCTGAAGATGAGTTTCCTTTGGGTTGGCTTGAAATCTTCCAACCATTCCTACTGCATGTGTAATATCTGGTCGAGTACCTGTCAAATAAAGCAAACTCCCAATCATGGATCTATAAGTGGGTTGGTGAACTGCTGCTGATTCATCATTTGCACTGAGGCTGCATCCTGTAACCATGGGTGTACATACTGGCTTTGACTCTTCCATGCCATACTTCTTCAAGATCTGCTTGAGGTATTTGGTTTGAGACAAGAAGATACCTCCTTCATTTTGTTGGATTTGCAATCCAAGAAAATATGTCAATTCTCCAAGAAGTGACATTTCGAATTCTTTCTGCATAACCAAGGCAAAGTTTTGACTCATGGTCTCTTCATTGCTGCCAAAAATAATATCATCTACATAAACAACAAGAATTAGCAATTTGTTATTTTCAACTTTTATATAGAGATTGCTATCTGCTGATCCTTTTGAAAAGCCTTGTTGGTGAAGATATTTGTCCAACCGATAGTACCAAGCCCTTGGAGCTTGTTTGAGCCCATAGAGTGCCTTTTTCAATCTGCATACAAGGTTTGGATCATTTCCAAGAATGAACCCATCTGGCTGCTCAATATATACTTCTTCTTCTAAGTCTCCATTCAGGAAGGCTGATTTCACGTCCATTTGAAATACCTTGAAGTTTTGAAAGCTTGAGAGAGCAAGGAACATTCGGATGGCCTCTAGTCTTGCCACAGGAGCAAAGGTCTCTTCAAAATCTATTCCTTCTTGCTGTGCATACCCTTTACAAACAAGTCTGGCCTTGTTTCTAATTACTTCTCCATTTTCATTTAACTTATTCTTGAAGACCCATTTTGTTCCTATTACATTCTTATCTTTTGGTCTAGGAACTAATTCCCAAGTGTTGTTCCTTTCGATTTGCTCAAGTTCTTCATCCATTGCTTTGACCCAACATTCATCTTTGCATGCTTCTTTCACATTTTGTGGTTCAATGGAGGAGAGTAGAGCCAAGTAGCTTGAAGCTTCTGCAAGTGTCCTTCTTGTTTGTACTCCTGCTTCTTTCTGCCCCACAATCTGAGTTTCTGGATGATTCTTTTGGACATATCTGGATGGAGTCTTCTCTTCTATTCTTGTCTGCTCCTCTGGTTCTTCTTGAGATTCTTCTTCTTCTTGAGGTTCTTCTTCTTCATCATTTCGCCTTTGAGAGTAACCTTCATCTTCTTCAATGTCTTCATGATGAACTTGCCTAGGAATATATCCCTTCTCATCAACCACTATATCAATACTGTCAACAATTCTGCCAAGTCTTTTATTGTAGCACTTGTATGCTTTGCTATGTGGAGAATAACCAAGAAGAATGCCCTCATCTGCTCTAGGTTCAAGTTTGCCAAGTTGCTCATCAGTATTCTTAATATAACATTTGCTCCCAAAGATTTTGAAATGCTTCACGGAAGGAGTTTTACCACTCCAAAGCTCATGAGGTGTTTGAGTGCTGTTTACTCGGACATTTGTTTTGTTAAGAATGATAACAGCAGCATGTGCAGCTTCACCCCAGAAGGTTGCAGGAGTACCTGATTCATCGAGCATAGCACGAGCCATTTGTTGGATAGTTCTGTTCATTCTTTCCACAACCCCATTTTGCTGAGGAGTTCTAGCTGTAGAGAATTCTCTTCTTATCCCATGTTCATCGCAGAAATCAAAAAATTCATTTGATGTGAACTCCCCACCTCTGTCAGATCTGAGGCACTTAATTTTGTGTCCTGATTCATTTTCAGCCAATGCTTTGAAGGATTTGAATTTTTCGAATGCTTCATCTTTGTGCTTCATAAGCCCTAACCAAACAAACCTTGAGAAATCATCAATGAATAATATCAGATATTCTTCTCCTCGAGGTGTCCTTTTCCTAAATGGACCACATACATCTGTATGGACTAGCTCAAGAGGCAAGCTAGCTGATCCTTCCTTTTCTGGAAAGTTAGTTCTGGTTTGCTTTCCAAACTGACAAGATTTGCATATGGTGTTGTCTGGAATTTTGATATCTGGAAGATCGCGAACTGCCTGATATTTGCATGCTTTTCTTATTTGTGAGAAGCTTAGATGTCCCAACCTTCGATGCCATAACCAGTGCTCTTCATCCTTGCTAAGATAGCATTGTTGTTGTCCTTCTTCAAATATGTACAGATTATTTGGAGTTCTTTTGCCTTTGAGAACTGTTTTACCTGTATCAAGATCACGAACAAGACATCCATTCGATCTGAAAATAACCTCGGTTTTTTGATCACACATCTGGCTGACACTTAGAAGATTATGCTTCAATCCATCAACATACAAAACATTTCCAGCCTTGACCTTTTCTTTCAAAGGAGCAATACCTTTTCCTTTTATAGTTGCAGGAGTATCATTTCCAAAAGAAACTTTCTTTCCCTTTTCTAAAGTAGAATAAGATTCAAGTTTTTCTTTATCACCTGTCATATGTTTCGAACATCCACTGTCAATGTACCATAGATTTTCCTGTCCTTCTGCATAAAACGCTATCCCACATCTTTCTGTCTGAGGTTCTTTTATTCTCCATTTTTTGGTGCTCGTGGCTTGTTCCTTTTTCTCCTGAAACCTGCTCCTGCATTCAGATTCTTTATGACCAAAATTATTGCAAATAGAACATTCAACTTCATTTTCAAGAACCGAAAAGTTGTTATAGGTCCTCTTTGTAATCCCTGTCATACTTCTTTGTTTTTGAGCTTCCCTAGTCATGATTGTTTTATATGCAACACATTGAGCTGCTTTGTGACCAAAGTTATGGCAAGAAAAGCATTGTCCATTGAAGAAGCTTCTGCGGTTATTGAATCTACCAGCCAACTGATTGTAATTTCTATTTTCATCTATTCTTGTGCCAAACTGAGAAGATTTTACCTGTGGTTGGTTGTAGCTTTTGTTCACCCTTAAGAAGGATTGTCCCTGATAGTTTCTGTTTGTAATTCGTCCCTGCTTTACCTGATTATCTTCATTGTTCTTCTGCTCATTTCTTCTTGCTGCATCAAGATAACTTTTTGAGGTGGATGCTTGAGAGGTTTCTCCATTATAGCCCAAACCTGTCTTGTTTAGAGGAGACCGCTGCACATTGATAATCTCATCCAAAGTTTCAGATCCTTTGACAAACTTAAGATTAATAGCTTTTGTTTTCTCAATTTCTTTTCTGAGACCAACAATTTCACCTTCTAGTTTTTCAAGATGTTTTTCCTTTTCATCAATTTGAAATTGCAAAGTATCAATGATCACACTCTTTTCTTCTATGCATCTCTTGAGTCTAGTAATTTCATTATAGAGATTATCCACATCTACAGCATCCTCATAATCATCATCTTCAAATGCCATTAATAGCTTATATTTATTACCTTGTTCATCTTCATCACTGTTTGATAAGCCATCACTATCTTCATGGGTGTAGTAGCTTTTCTTATTTGCACTTTGTTTCTTATTCCATCTAGCAGGTTCTTTTCCTTTATCCTTATTAGGACATTTTGCAGCATAATGACCTACTCTTCCACAAGCAAAGCATTTGAAAGGTAGCTTACCTCTGAACCTTCCAGCACCCCTTTGAAGATTTCTGACAAAATTTGATTCTTCTTCCTCTTCTTCTGGAACATGGCTTGCTTCATAGTAATCTTCTTTTCCTGATGCCTTAAAAGCAGCTTCCCTTCTGTCTGATGGACCTCCCTTTCTCATTTCATAAGCAGTTAGAATTCCATGTAGCTGAGACATAGTGAGAACTTTGAGATTTTCCTTTTCTTCTATTGCAGATACTTTAGATTCAAACTTGGGGGATAATGATCTTAGAATCTTTTGAACTACTATAGTCTCTTTTATTTCTTCACCCAAATTTTTCATACAATTAACAATCTCATCTACCCGAAGAAAATAATTAGCCACACTTTCATCATTATACATCTTGAGAGTCTCATATTGAATCCTGAGAGTTTGAAGTTTAGCTTCCTTTACCTGTTCATCTCCTTCATAGCTAGTGATCATTTTGTCCCATATCTCTTTTGCTGATTTGAAGTGCATGACCTTCATGAATTCTGTTTGGGATATACTTCCTAATAGAGTACTGACTGCTTTTGCATTTGTTTCATATGTCTTTTTCTCAGCTGGATCTGTAGGAGTAGCTGAAGGAAAAGCATAGCCTGTTTCTACAATGTTCCAAACTTCTGTACCAAGAGATTGAAGATATGCAGTAACTCTTACCTTCCAATAATTGAAATTTGTTCCATCAAAAACCGGTGGCCTGATTGATGCTTCTTTCTCGTAGTTGCTCATGATGAATGATCTACCTTCAAGCGATCAAGCTTCTCTGAAGGACCTGCTCTGATACCAATTGTTGGAAATAATACTGAGAGGGGGGGTGAATCAGTATTATCAGATCAATCAAACCTTTTCAATGCTCAAAACATATACGCTACTTCAGTTAAGTAAACAGCGTGTACACGCTACTGTGACTAAATAAAACAGCGTATAAGCAGAAAACTCATAACTTAGTTAGCTTATTCTTCAGTTAAGTTCATCAGGACATTATTCAGCACATTAACAGTAAGCAGATGCAGTATAACAGAACAGATCAAAAGCCACACACATGAACACCAAGATATAAGGTGGAAACCCAATGTGGGTGAAAACCACCTGCTGCAAGTTGTCTCTATCTTTCTTTAAGAAACTTCAGTTTACAATCTTTTGTACTGGTGCAGCCTTATACCAGTACGCAGGCTACAACCTGCAGAAGGCTACAACCTTCTCTCGTTCTCCAAACTTCCTTGGAAGGGAGCTCCAACCCCCTTTGTTCTTGTACTAGCCAAGATACTAGTACGTAGGTGCTGACCTACAATCTTCTTTTCTTCAGGTATCACCTTTCATACATTTTCAGACTTGAATATTCCTGAAGCACAACATTACAATCTGAAGACCACAATTCATTCAATTTCCACAACAGATCATTGAAGCATAAAACAACCAAACTCTGAATCACTGAACCACTGAACCCTGTCAATCACCAGTTACCAGAACACAGAGCAGACTACAGAACTCTGCAATAACAGTCAGACCCCACTGTAAACCCAAAAACAAGCTTCAAAAGATATACGCTACTTCAATGAGCCAAACCCGCGTATACACGCTCTTTTACCGAAGCCAACCTGCGTACAGATCTAAAAATAAACTTTCTCAATTTGCAGCTGTACCAGACATTAGTTAGACCCAGAACATAGCATTGCGACAATATGCAGATCTAGAAATAAGCATAATCAACCATATCATGATAGTGCATTTCAAACCATTAGATCCCGATCTATCCTTAGATCTAGTCTTCCATCAACCAATGTGATTTCTCCTTGGCTTAGATCAAGCAACCCAGCACCTGCAAATCAGATCTCTTTCACTCTTAGATATTCAAGCCCTTGTCGAAAGATGATTTTGCCTAATGATCTTCTTCTCCTTATATAGTCTTAGGCCTAGCTCAATACCAAGAGCCAAAACCATAGTAACACAATACCATCAACTTCAAAACTAGGGATCGACACGCCCGTCGAGACACAATGGTCTGAAATCATAGGCACAACTTCCAAGGACTAACCACCATGGACCAAAGGAACCTTTCCACATACACGCGCTTTTTATGAATCGAACTAGCGTGTACACGCGACTTGGGCTTAACGAAACGGCGTGTATGAGCTTCCTTGGCATGCTGTACTGAGATCTGTCTTCTGATTAAGATGCCATCACTTGTACCAACCTCTGAGCACCTGTACCATCCTCTGAGTGAGTTGCCATCAAGGTCAACACTTGAATCATAATGCCAACAGTGAAATGGATTCTCAGATATTTGAAAGGTACTGTTAGCGTTTGAAATTTCACCTCAGGCTGAAAAGGAAAATCTCAAAGCTACATCAAACCATTCAGCCTCGTAGCTAGCCCTACGGGGCAGGAGAAGGCTCTCTCCGGTCAATCTCGGTAAATTTTCAATAGGAAGAGATGACCAATCAAGGTAACACTGATATTAGGCTAGTAAACTGATTTTAAGGTTGATTTGGGGGTTTATGGGGTTTTTGGTGGCAAATTGAGGATCTGCAATTTAGGGTGCGGGGATTGGACACAGTTTCTGCAGGGGGATCTTTGGGGCAAGGTAGGAGTTTGTGTAGATGTCTTTAGCTGAAATGGATGATCTGGAAGAAAGATAAGAAGGCTAAAGAGAGCAAACAATGGATTTGAATTCTCTTTAGACAGTAGAAAACATAGAAATTAAACAAATTTGAAAGCAGAGCATGGAAAACATGAATTCTGACTTTATCACTTCATTTGTTTAATATGCAGCAGTATAGAAAGGAAATGAATCACATAACAAAGCTTACAATAACATGAAGAGACACACCATCAACACAATGAGTCCACAAGAATCCCAATGATGACTGCAAAACCCTGGTCTTCCTTAGCCAAAAATTGCAGAGATACAAGCAAAATATACAATGATAGTTCCTCCCTCAAGAGTCCAACCATGAAAATGAGCATGAAAGTACATAATATAGATGATCTAACCTCTTTCCCTGCCTCCATGGGTCGAGCTCACTATCCTAGGAGCTGTTTGAACAACTTCTAAACTAAGCACTACAAAATAGGCAGTCAAAACAACTTGCCTCTAAAAACTTGGAAACCAGTTCATACAGTCAATTTTACCCTTTTACATGAGAGAAACTTCTAGAAGAGTAAAACAAGAGTAAAAGTATCTAAAAAGTGCCACAAGTACAATCAAAAGGACCACCATCGACCTCAGCAAGTCAAACTGGAGCTGAACTGTAAATTCTGGGCTGAATTGGTCAAATCTGGCAAAAATTTCCCAAGGGGTCGCGCACATCCAGCTGAAGGGGTCGCGCACTTTGAAGCCCTGTTTGGAGGCCTTTCCGGTGTCAGAATGAGGTGTAGGATAGCTCGTTGGAAAGGTATCTGAGTCTAATTTCCAACCCAATGGGAATTTTTGGATTTGGAGGTCATTTTCCCAGTCAAAAGTCAATTATCCCAAGACTACTTCTGCAGCTCAAAAAAGGGGTAGAAAGTCAAAATTTGGCTGTAATTTGACTTTTTGGAGACCCAAAACTCCATGAAAACTCAAGCTAATACATAGGCATGTGTAACTTTGCATGAAAAATCCATCAATGCTGATTTTTCGCAAAACGGAGTTGCCAAATGAAAGGGTCGCGCGCGGGGTGAGACCCCTTGAGGAGCCAAAACCTGTAAATTGCACAAAAAATTCACAAATGACAAAATTTTCTCCAAATTTTTTGAAATTTGGGCTGGGAGTCCCCAATCAAGTACCATGCTCAGTCAAAGAGGCTTTGGCAAAAATTTGGAGTGGATCGGGCGTTTTCCTTCGTTTTTGTGCTTTGGCCAACCGTCCTTGGAGCACCTTCGTTCTCGCCGGTATTTTTGACATTTCTCTCAAACCATGACACCTGTGTAAAAAGTGAAGGAGGTTTTTCTTCTTTGGCATCTTATGGACAAAAAATTCTCTCAGTTTTCCAAAATTCATCTTTTATTGCTCTGAAACATCATTTGAGTGCAACTTGTCCCGATATGTGAAACAAGGAATTTTGTCGAAATGAAGCGAAATGAAGGGGATAGGGGGCTTCTAAATTCTTGAGGAAATTTTTGGGAGTGGGGAGGGATGTTAGGAAGCAGGGGAAAGTGGAATCTCAGAGATTGAGTGAGGGGAAGGGGTCCAAAAGGGCAAAACACAGGCCCAACCTAGAAAATTGCCAGGTTGTAGCTAGAAACTAGGGTTTGTGGAAAAATGAGGAATTTGGAGGATCTAAGGGATGAGGAGTGTTTTATAAGGTACTTTAAGGATAGGGGAAGGTGTATGAACATCAGGATATGAGTTTTGCCGATTATTTAGCCGCCCAAGAGAAATTGCCTTCAAAACCCTAGGAGAGGGAAATGACCTTGCCTAGGCACAACTGAAGCATGAATAAGTTGTAAAAAGACTCATTAGACACTGACATGATAATGACAACCCTCTGAATGATGATAGGCTCAGCTGAATGATGACATGGACTGACATTTGGGCAAAGCCTAGACCTAATGCCTAGTGACCAAATTTTGCTTGAAGACTCACTGAAATGACAAAATTTGACCTTGACACTCTGAGACCACTTTGTAAGAGCGTATTTGATCACTATAGGAAGGCTGGAAAGACTGACACTAACAGGTACCACAAATAAAGCATTATGCTTTGGTGGTTCAAACATTTCTCTACAGGGATATGTTGATGCAGATATGGCAGGTGACAAAGATAACAGGAGGAGCACTACAGGATATGTATTTACTATTGGTGGAACAACTGTCAGTTGGGTTTCAAAAATCCAAAGTGTTGTTGCACTTTCAACAACAGAAGCAGAGTATGTTGCTGCTACAGAGGCTAGTAAAGAAATGATTTGGTTACAAAGGTTTATGGGTGAATTGGGTAAGAAGCATGATATGGGCACGTTATACAGTGATAGCCAAAGTGCCATTCATCTTGCAAAGAACTTAGCATTTCATTCCAAGATTAAACACATACAGCTCAAGTACCATTTCATATGATCAGTGTTGGAAGATGGAGAGTTGAAGCTGGAAAAGATACACACTAGCCAGAATCTTGCAGATATGCTAACAAAAGTTGTAACCAGGGAGAAACTAAGAATATGCTCAGTTTAAATTGGTCTTCAAGGATGACGATGAAGATGAGAAACAACCAAGTCCAAAGAGCAGTCATTGTCCAGCAAATGAAGCAGTGGTGGAGTTGCTACAATCATTCTCCAAGTGGGAGATTGTTGTGTGTGGAGCATGATTGTTCAGAGGTCTTTTGTTTCAGTCGGGTATATACCCAAGGAAGTTTGTACACCCCTCCACGCGAGGGGGTGCAAGGGCCAGTGGTCCCCTAGCGGGGGGTTTCGGGGGCAGCACCCCCGAAGCTAAAAACATATGTAAAATTGCCTTGTAAAAGTATAGTAATTTCTAGTCAATTTGGGCCGTTCATTAGGCAGATGATCTGATGGTGGAACTTATGTTTAGTTTAAGTTTTTTTTCCCTAGAAGGCAACCCCTCTCTTTGTATTAGGGCATTGTATTTGAGGCTATCTAATAGATGTGTATTCTCCGTGCGAGAAACAGAGAGGTGAGACTGTGAGAGAAAACAGAGGATATTACAGCAGATCTACTGTAGGTTGTGTCTCTTCATTTTGCTGGATAATAGAAAGGAAGGACTGCCTGTTCGGGGTGGACGTAGCCCAAACTGGGTGAACCACGTATATATGTGTCTCTCTTGTTTTATGTGTTTGTATTTCTGCAATATTTTATGTGTTCCATTGCTTCGTAATATATAATTTTCTAACAATGGGAAACCCTAAACTTTCAACTATCTAGTATTTCTTGGATTTCCTCCCAGGGATAGGTAACTTCATTCTAGGGCCAGTCACTTGTATCCTTCCATTTCCTCCATAGTTTTTTATCATCTACTAGATTCGAGAACTATGCTAACTTATTGGATCCCAAACTTGTGGATAGAGCTTGGATAGGTTGGAGCTTATTGATCTCCCCCAAATGAGAGTGTTGCTATGAAGAATCCTGCCAAAAGGATGTAAGCTTTCCTCCCTTTACCTCCCAGAAAGAATAATGGTGAACAAGAACTTTGCCTCTTTGTGATCAATTCCAAATTCCAAAGTTATGAATGGATCCATTGAAATGTAATCACTCCTCTTGTGTGTGTAGAGGTAGATACTTCCTGATCCAAATTTGTTTCTGAATTTGATGACCTCCTTCCACTTGTTATCACCCCAAGAAACTCTCCTAGGTTGTATATCAAAGATGCTCGGGAACATTACAAACTCAACAAAAAGTTGGAAAATGGTGGATGAATGAAAGAAATGTTGCACATTCAAGCCAGATAACCACTTCTATTATGCTTAACCCCAGACATGGGTGAACACCCCTAGACTACAAGGCTTTAGACCACCAATTACTCACAGTTGTAAGAAAATGTGATGATGGAGAATACTGATCACACCAGTAGATGCACAGAACCCTGTGATGGCCAGTTGTAACCAGTTAAAAGGTATGTGATTCTATTCCCTAATGCACAGATAGGATGAAAACTCTCTGGCATTAAAACAACAGAAACCTGCATACAAATTCAATGATACATGCTAGATTCTAACACAGAGGTGGGATGACAACCCCTCTAATGCTAAACATTAACAACACATGAATAAATGCATAATAGGCACAGCCTGGAACAAAGAAGAAGAAGTGGAAAGTGAGCAATTAACAGCAAAAGAAGCTTGCATTAGCTAAAAATGAAGACCAGATGCTGTAGGTATCACAATAGTTACAGTCTCCAGAAGTTGAAGTTTACAACAAAATAAATTCATCCATCATCAACCCCCATTACAATTTGTCTTCTCGATATATATAGAGATTGATTACAAAGATATTTTTCCAGGCTTATGCGTGGAGGGTCATAGCTAACCACCAACCACATTAATTCTCTGAAATGGGCCTCTTCTATGATCTACTAGATTTAATGGACAAATCTGATCTTTTCTGATACTTTGTTGTCCTTCCTGAGCAGGTGGAATGTTGCCTGAGAGGAGCGCCATAACTGGTTAATGCCGCTGACTGCTCGAACTCTACATTTTCCTCTATGGCCATGCTGCTCCTTTAAATGCAGTTGTTGAAGCTTTATTGCATAGGTTATGGGTAGCAGATGGCTTCGTCCTTCCTCGGGTACACTGAACAGGCTAAGGACACCGGCAATATGGCAGAGGCTTGACGGAGAAGGATCAACCGTTGATATGCATGAATCAACAGCGGGAAACGCTTTGCAGAGGTTATCGGAAAATGAGGGATCAGGAGAACGTGGGCCGTCAGATCACAGGGATGAACGGCTACAATCAAATCATAGAGGGAATTGGGAGAAAGAGTGATTGGAGAAGCGCAGGCCGTCGAATCTGGATGTGGAAGATCTGACGGTTGACGAAAGCAGAAGACGCATGAAAATTAACACGCGGGAGAACAACAGTTTCGGGTGGTAGGCGGTTTCCCCACACCGCTTACCGAGGCTCAACGGTATTTTTATATGATGGTGCGATCTCGTAAGATCACGACACATGACAGAAAAAAACCACCGTCCCCGTGGGTTAACGTGCGCGCAAGCCGCTCTATGGGGGAAGCGTCCACCGTTAGATCTGGCGATGGATGCGATCAACGGTGGGGAAAAGAATGAGGCTTAGCGCACGAGAAAAAGGTGGCAAAGGGTTATGGAGGGGTGGGTCACGTGGGCACGGGCTCATAAGTTTAGCGCCTGGGGCTTAAAGAAAAGGGGCTATGCAGATTTTTGGAATAAAACAGAAACGGTGGGGTAATAGGGAATTTAAGGCTTACAAAGGATTTCGAGAAGGAAAATAGGGACAGCGGGAGTGAAGAGAATATAAGGGAAAAGAAGGAGGAGGGAGGAAAAGGTTGCTGCAAGATTTCTTCAAGCACCAACAACACTACCAAGTTGCCTTCGACCAAAAAAAAACCAAATTATGTAGCAGAGCTAACACTGGCTCCTTCTGGGGATGAGATCCTCCCTGTGAGGTCTCAAGAACTGCAGACCAATGCCTTCATACAAAATCAGCTTAAAAACACTGCCTAGTATCCATTGGGCATGGAGTCAAATTAAGCCTAAACTAAAACCTGAAAAAGAAGCTACTCATAATCAACAAAATTACTCAAAAAATGGCCAACTGATAGGCCATCAAAATTGTTTCTCCTGCTCTCGGCCCCTTCATCATAGAGTTGCAAAACGGGATTGATTTGATCATCTACCACAAACAATTTAGGATATTTGAGCTTAAGAGGTAGATATTGATCAAATTTCATTTCCCCTCTATGTATTTTCCTCCTTGGACGTTCTTCATGGGAGCCCTTATACACCTACTGAATAACCATTGTTGTTGTGTACTTGTCTATGTCTTCTTTGGCCTGCACAATAAATATAAATGGTGTACCAATATGTTCATGTGTAGGGGACACAGAAACATTAACTGCTCCTGAATCTTTCTTTGAGCAATCCTCATCCAAGGAGGAGTCCAACAACTGTACACCATCTTCCTCTGTCATCTGATAAGCTGCCTTTTCAGTCTGTGTGGAGGTTATCTGAGCAGGTATTAGAATATAAAGACTGAGATGATCAGTATCAGCCTTGGGCATTGAATTATGTTCTGCCTCAGTGTTTAAGGGGCAACTGTGAGGGAATTTCACTTGAGCAGACAGAGGGACAAAAAATGATGGGGAGATTTCTTCTCCCTTTTTAATCACTGGAATGGGGACCAAAGCAGGCTGGAAAATTTGCAGATCTGCACAACCATGTGAAGATGAGCTGGCTTCGGGCACAAATTCTTGGAGGATGAAGGGGCTTTCTGCTAAATGCTGCTGCTGATAAGCTTGTTGTTCTGTAGGTACAACAAACTGACAAGCAGTGCCTCTGGATAATGCTTTCTCATAAGCAGCCCTTGTTAGGAAAGGAGAACCTTCCAAACCATGGACCTCCTCCTCATGCTGCACTTCTTCCATGACTATATTCTGTAAAAGGGTCTTGACCCCTTTATCTTCATTTGTAACTTTATTTCTTTGCAGAATCTGCAAATGCTCATTTGCTCCTCTATAAGGATTTGGAGTTGAAAGAGAAAAAGAACAATGAGCTTCAGCTTCCTCAGAATACTGCTCAGTTTTTAGTTTGGAAACTTCAGAGGCCAAAAATTCAATCATCCTAGCCAATTCATCTATTTCAGAATCATAGGATGATGAGGATTCACCTCCCTGCCTTCTCCTTTCATCATCACCTTCGAGTCTTTCTGCAGCAATGATGTTTACTTCTACCTCAAAGGCTGCATTTTGCATATCAGCCAAAGAAGCAGACTTTCTTTCTCTTAACAACAGGCAGAATTGGGAATCGAAGGCATTGGCATAAGTGAGCATAGTAGAAGCAGGGGTGGGCTTTACTTCAGCTGACATTCTGCTATACATATGATTTAATTTGATGTTGAAATCAGATAGAAGGTCACCATCTTCTCTCTGCAAGTTCCCAAATTCAGTATAATAAAAGAGCAGATCTTTATCATTCCCCCAGTGATTTAAAAATACATCATCTAGGGCCTCAATGTCTGCAATGGACCTAGGGGGTAAATTTCTGAACCATTTTGTAGCTTCCCCATCTAGGCTTTGAACAAAAACCCTCATCCAGACATCCTCTTCATTGATATCCAGGTTATCAGCATAGCTGTAAAAGGACTCTAAATGCTATTCAGCTGTTACTCCTTATGCACCAGTAAACTTTGGCATAAATTCTTGATAATCTACTACAGGCATGGAATTAACAGGGTAGGCAAGACCAAGGGTCCATACCTAGCAGCAACTATTCTTTCTATCTTTGTAAGGGCTTGCTGACTTGCCATGACTGAGGAATATGAAAGGATACTGGTAGACTGAGCGTTATGAATCAATGAAAAGAATAACAGAGACAGAGGAACATGATGGACAGCATGGATGCTTCTTTCTACTGAGGTTAAAAAGGGAAATGAATAACAAGGAGCTATATGGATCTCTGAAGGTATTTATACACTAGCAGAGATACATAAAAATTCTAAGGCTTACCTCATCTTGATGTTCCTCCCCGTGATATTTTCTTCTGCTTAATGATCTTCTCAGGATCAGGCACAGATTCAACTGATGATTTCTAAGTATTTCACCGAACATTCCTCACCAACTACACCAGAACTGCAATGTGGAATCGCCAAATTTTGGTCTTCCCCCAGTGGAGTCGCCAGATAGATGATTACAACCAAAAACTGTGTTCAAACCTTGTCCATCATCAAAGCTTGAAGTTGTGTCATTTCCCCAGGGAAGCTGAGCTTCAACTCTCCTCTCCCTGGCAACAACACCAATTAATGTTATCACCCAAAGAAACTCTCCTAGGTTGTATATCAGAGATGTTCGAGAACATTACAAACTTAACAAAAAGTTGGAAATGGTGGATGAATGAAAGAAATGCTGCACATTCAAGCCAGATAAACACTTCTACTATGCTTAATCCAGACATGGGTGAACACCCCTAGACTACAAGGCTTTAGACCACCAATTACTCACAGTTGTAAGAAAATGTGATGATGGAGAATACTGATCACACCAGAAGATGCACAGAACCCTGTGATGGCCAGCTGTAACCAGTTAAAAGGTCTGTGATTCTATTCCCTAATGCAAAGATAGGATGAAAACTCTCTGGCATTAAAACAACAGAAACCTACATACAAATTCAATGATACATGCTAGATTCTAACACAGAGGTGGGATGACAACCCCTCTAATGCTAAACATTAACAGCACATGAATAAATGCATAACAGGCACAGCCTGGAACAAAGAAGAAGAAGTGGAAAGTGAGCAATTAACAGCAAAAGAAGCTTGCATTAGCTAAAAATGAAGACCAGATGCTGTAGGTATCACAATAGTTACAGTCTCCAGAAGTTGAAGTTTACAACAAAATAACATTCATCCATCATCAACCCCCATTACAATTTGTCTTCTCGATATATATAGAGATTGATTACAAAGATATTTTTCCAGGCTTATGCGTGGAGGGTCATAGCTGACCACCAACCACATTAATTCTCTGAAATGGGCCTCTGCTATGATCTACTAGATTTAATGGACAAATTTGATCTTTTCTGATACTCTGTTGTCCTTCCTGAGTAGGTGGAATGTTGCCTGAGAGGAGTGCCATAACTGGTTAATGCCGCTGACTGCTCGAACTCTACATTTTCCTCTATGGCCATGCTACTCCTTTAAATGCAGTTGTTGAAGCTTTATTGCATAGGGTATGGGTAGCAGATGGCTTCGTCCTTCCTTAGGTACACTGAACAGGCTAAGGACACTGGCAATATGGCAGAGGCTTGACGGAGAAGGATCAACCGTTGATATGCGTGAAGCAATCGTGGGAAACGCTTTGTAGAGGTTATCGAAAAATGAGGGATCAAGAGAATGTTGGTCGTCAGATCACAGGGATGAACGACTACAATCAACTCACAGAGGGAATCGGGAGAAAGCGTGATTGGAGAAGCGCAGGCTGTCGGATCTGGACGTGGCAGATCTGACGGTTGACGAAAGCGGAAGAGGCACAGGGATTAATGCGCAGGAGAACAATGGTTTCGGGCGGCAGGCGGTTTCCCCACACCGCTTACCGGGGCTTGGCGGCATCCTTATATGATGGCGCGATCCCATAAGATCACGACACATGGTAGACAAAAGCCACTTCCCCCGCGGGTTAACGTGTGCGTAGGCTGCGCGATGGGGTGAAGCGTCCACCGTTAGATCTGGCGATGGATGCGATCAATGGTGGGGAAACGAACGAGGCTTAGTGCGCGAGAAAAAGGCAGCAAAGGGTTATGTAGGGGTGGGTCACGTGGGTGCGGGCTCATAAGTATATCACCCAGGGCTTAAAGAAAAGGGGCTATGCAAATTTTTGGAATAAAATAGAAATGGCGAGGTAACAGGGAATTTAAGGCTTACAAAGGATTTCAATAAGGAAAATAGGGATAGCGAGAGTGAAGAGAATATAAGGGAAAAGAAGGATGAGGGAGGAAAAGGCTACTGCAAGATTTCTTCAAGCACCAACAACACTGCCAAGCTGCCTTCGACCAAACAAAAACTGAATTATGTAGCAGAGCTAACACCACCCAAAGCCACCATAATTTCATCCCATATGCATAGTTGATCAATTCTAGATCACTGAGGCCTATTCCTCCCATTGAGTTTGGTCTTATCACATTGTCCCATTGTTGCACGGAATGAGTCGATCTTGCAGACAAGATAGACCTTCCTAGAATCTAAAGAAGACCTAACGACAAGCAAACCAACCAGACACTATCTTTCTCTAAATATGTTTCAATAAACAATTAGCAAACAAGTGTTTTTAGGGCCTACCTTTGGTCCAACGCAAGCTTGTGGATGCCCTCGCTCCTTTGATCCAAATGAGCTCCTTTTCGCGAATCTGCAAACACAAACAAGGCAAACACATTAAATAGCACCTGAAAAACCAATTGCATAAAACATATTTAACATGAAAGTCAAGGAGTCCATGAAACAAATAACACAAGATACTTGTTGAGAAAAATGAGTTTGATTGTATTAATTCAAAAGAAGAAGAACCTTACAACCTTTGCCTTAACGCTGTACAAGCTCCTCCCAGGGTCCAACAAGATGTCTCCTCTACTTTGACAAGTTTCACTCACTCTCCAATGGAACCAAGAGGTATGTGATCTCTCCTCTCAAGCTCAACCAAAGAGTCTCAATTTCACCAGCATTTACCCTCAAAATGTTCAGCTTCTAACCTCCCTAGTCCTCACACCAATGCCTGTATTTATAGTGCAATGGAGGGAAGTTACTAGGTCCTCCTTCAAAGGGATAAAGCCCTCCTTCAAATGGATAGCTCCTTTAGTCAAGGGATTAGCTCCTTCTCTTTTGGGATGCATGAACCACCTCAGAGCGAACAATCCACGTCAAAATTCCTTCTAGAAAACTCTAGAATTAACCCAAAGTGAGTTTTTTAGGATAAAATTTGCGCCTTTTGACTTTCACAGGGGTCCGCACCTACACCGTTAGGAACAGAGCGGGTAGGTACGCAGCTTTTGTACACATAAGGTGCGGGACCGCAAGTGACCATGAGAGAAAGTGCGGAACCAGAGTTACATTGATATTTAATGTCTTTCTCCCACTTCTAAAACTTGATTTGAAGAGCTGAGGTATTAGACTTGCTTAGGAGGACAGTACAAGTGATGATAGACCCATACTGACTGCAAATAATCATGGTGACGATATTTTTGTGTAACAGATTTCCCCCTAAAGTGCGAAGTCTGTAGTAGATGAGGATTTCATTTATCATATAGGAAGATTGAAGTACTTTATCATTTCGAGGATCATCTTGTGGAGAGCCCAGTCGAAACCTGTAAAAACATTCAATGCAAGATATATATATGAGATCATATCATCGCTGAGGTAGGCATTCCCATACTCAGATCAAAACTAACTAGAAAACTATCTACTGCTCTGATACAGGAATGATCTTCTAAAACATCATAAGTATAGACTCGTGTGAACACAGTATGGACACAGCCATCTGTTTATGAATAGTCCACAACATAATGAATACAAAATTCCTCGCAGCCTGGATGGTGGAAACTAGATCCAGGGTCTTCATTTCTATATCCCGAAATAGTACGATTCTATCCATGCGAATAAATGTGTTGAAGTCGAACATGGTAGAAACCACTTGATTACCAGTCAATGATGTAAACTGTTAACAAGTGTGAGAGAAACCACCAGTGATGTCAATGGCTCTCAAAGTACCTAGTACAATGCATGAGATGTGAATAAATGTGTTGATGTCGAACATGTCACGGAATCCTTTGATCGAAAGTCAATGATGTAAACTATCGTCAAAGGCGAGGAACCTGCCATTGAGGCATGCAGATTTCAAGGTACTGACGATTCCTAGATCATCTTTCTAGATAATGTGCTGATGTCGATAGAAAGCGATCCGTCGTAGGCAAGCCCACAACACGAAATCATAGATCAAGTTGAAGAAATTTAGTTGCAAGGACTGACTCAGGGATGGTTAAGATGGATGACAGATATTTTGCAAATGAATGGCTTATTGGCAGTGACCTCTTGAACACATAACGACACGACAGATGGCTTGGTAACAATTGACCAAAAGTTAATACCTAGAAACCGGCTGAAGACTTTCAATGTGGTTTGACCAACTGTTAGGCAAAGGATTTCCCAACCCAGGTGAATGAAAGTGTCGTGTTCAAGAGTGGTTACAAAGTATGACAAACAGACTCATTTTTCTCCCTTTTCCCCCACCATTTGTGGCAAGTACCTCTTTATTTTTGACAAGCTTAAGGAGGATAACATTTGCTTGATTATAAGCTCATCCTTCGGATGAGTCCAACTTAGTTTAGATTCGAACCCTAAGAAGGAGTGGTTCGTTCCTGTTTGTAATTGAACAGGTCCTTTACTGTGAAATTTTAACGAGTCCAGTATAGGAGAAACTTGGCGTTTTTCAATTTTAGAGAGTCTGAAAAACTTAAGAAGACTCCAGGGTTGACCTTTTTCGTAAATTTGTGTCTCCCAAGCCCGAAAAAGTATAAAATAATACTTGAGAGAACCGCTTGATCTTTTACAACCAAGGAGTACTTTTCATTATTAGTGTCACTGATCCGAAAAAGTAAAAAAGCGATCAATGACACGTCGTTTTATGACCAATATCGAATTCGAAACGACAAAAATCCGGCAATCTTTTCATGTTTTTACGGTCGGAAAAGAGCTGTAAGTGGAATGTCTTTTAATTCCATTTTAACGAGTGTCAAAGAAACGCTCGGCAATCTTTTCATTTTTTAGGAGTCAGAAAAGGGCTTAAAGATGACTCTACTTGTTTTTTCATTGAAAATGATAGATTTCGCCTGAATAATCCTTTATTCTGCACAGAAACACAAACATTACTCATACCTGTTTGAAATGGATAAAAGCGTTGAAAATTACCTTTTCAAAGTGAAACATAAACAAATTTGTGATTTATTTACTCAAAAAACTTATAAAAAGGGCCTTTGTCAATTCATTTTTACCGTTCGAGTTTGGGTGAGAAAATAGTGCTTTTGCTTAGAAAACTTCCCGTGAAGATTGTGGAAAATCCAGCCGTCGGAATCGAGCACCGTCTTCTCCAGGTAATCCACATCATCCCACTCTTCATTTTCAACCATTTATTTTTTTGATTTAGTCCCTCATTTCATTTTTTGGGAGGGTTTTTAGGCACAAAACCCGCGCGCGGGGGTCCGCAGGTTTACCATTGCGGACCTGCGGACCCCGACTTTTTCTCCATTGGGAAAAAGCTCGGGGTTCGCACCTTCCATGTAGACAAAGTGCGGACCCACGCACTGTGTCTAACGTGGAGGGTGCGTACCCCACAGCAAGGGTTTTGAACGCAAAATTCCTCAAAAATTGACCAATCAAAATGTTTTCTAGCAATCTAAATAATCTTTATCCTTGATGTAGAGAGTACATCATGCTAGATTGGCGTGAACGAGAGCATGAGGACGTGGATACTGCCGCATGGAATCATCAGCCTTCACTTGACGCTTTGAGGGCATGCGGACTGTACAAATTCTGGACCATTCCTGGCATGAGGGCTCAGGTAGATTTTTTGCAGTGGCTGGTTGACAGATGGAGCATACAGGACCAGTGCTTCTTCATTGGCAGGCACCGGCTCGAAATCGAGCCAGAGGACATTTATTTCTTGACTGGTTTGCCTAAGAGAGGCGAAGACTTGACTCTATACGGGACTAGGCCAGGTGGCCAGTCTGTCGATATCCTCCGGCTAGAGTACTGCAACATCCAGGCTAAAGACAAAGGGATAGACATAAAAACCATATCCCGTCCTGAGCTCATGGTGATTGTGTTTACTGTCACCAGACTTTGCGGAGCTGCCGCATTACATGTTGCCACCAGATCACAGATGCGTATGGCAGTTGATTGCTTTCAAGGCACCATCTTCAACTGGTGCAATGTTGTGCTGGCCAATGTGAAAGGCCAACTGACCAGGGCCAAGAGCGGACGACTAAAGACCTTTGGTTATGGGGCTTTGGTCATGAGTTTTGGCCTGGAGAGGGTTCCTATGCTGATCCCACAACATCATACTGTTGGAGCTGGCTTCCTCGAGAGCCCAAACTGATGCGATGGGTGGCAGTCATGGCCCGTCACCCGGACGAGAGGACAGAGGTTGCTCGGTTCAAACCTGAGTATTTCCAATGGTTGGAAAACCAGGTTTTTGCCATTCAGGACTTCCCTTACGCTGGGATAGATTTCTGTGGTGACCCAGACATGGTTCTTCCACCAGGAGAGCAGTGGGACGAGTCAGGTAAAATCCTTTTCAACTTTTCCTATTTTAAATTTTTTTTATTTTTCCATCATCTCAAAACTGATAGTAAAAATTTCAAATGCAGATGTGGGTCCACAGCGACCAGCCGCTCTCTAGCCTTTTGAGAGGAGGCAACCAGTTGCACCCGCGCCAGCCCCACAGGACGAATCAACAGAGGTTTTGGCCAAGTTGGAGGGTCATCTTGAGCGTTTGACAGGAGATATTCCTGAGACCACTATAGACGACATTCCTCATCGACTTCAGCGCTATGTGATTGGAGTCCCGAGACCTTTTAGGAGGTTCCTTTGCAAGGTGGCCCGGGCAGTGGTTTCTTATAGAGATCATCACCAGTGATAGGATGATCGCCTTTTGTGGGCACATGTGACATTTTTGTTTTTTGTACTTATCATTTTTGCCGATCATAAGGTGTTTTTCAACCTATGATCGAAGACGATGTATTTTTTGACACACTCCTATATATATATATCACTATTACCGGCTTATCTTGTAAATCATGTTATGGAATGGTTTTAAATTTACATGTATGATTATTGCAAATGTCTATTTAACATTCGAGAAGCAATTGCATCTGCTAATGTATTTAAAGACCTTGGAATATGCTGATATTCAATGTAATCAAACTCACGTTCCAAGAGACGCACTCTCAAAAACAATCTTAATAACACTGGATTTCTAATGGCATACACTCTATTAAGCTGTAACACAACGAGTTCAGAATCTAACCTCACTATCAAACTCCGAATCCCAAATGAAATAGATTCAGACAATAACTCAATCACTGCACTATACTCTGCAATGTTGTTTGTTGTTTGACCGAGGCTTACCCCATGCATAGAAACTAACTCGTTAGAGGGCGAATAGATAACCCAAGCTGCGGAAGAGATGTTCCGTGTATTACGACAAGCACCATCAGCAAATCCAATGCATGTTTGGAGAGGCATCGACATCTGTAATATCAAGAGTAAAACCAAGATAAGCAGGAATAATGACGGAAAAACACTCTCTAAACTAAGCACACTTTTTAAACTAAAACACACCAGCTAGAAAGAAAAAACTATCCTAACTAAAAATCTCCATACCCATTCTTTTAAGCATAGTACCTCTTCAAGTAAAGGCCATTTCTGGGTTTACCCAAAGAGTCCCCATCAAAGTCTACCAATTCATAGGCCCCTTTTGCTAGCTTTCGCTTGACGATATAGGGACCATGCCACATAGGAACGAATTTCCCAGCGCCTAATTTATCATTAGCTTGATCATACAATAACACTAGGTCTCCTTCCGAAAAATTTCGAGGGGTCACATTCCGATCATACTGAGCTTTCATACGTTTTGCGTGAGTCTCGATCGCCAATGCATCATCACATCGATTCTCATCTAATTGAGCTAAGTATAACAGACGCTTTTCTTCTTCAGAAGTAGCTGGAAGTAACTCGATGGCCATTTGCAGTGACGGATTTCACACTCAATGGGTAACACAGCTTCCAAACCATAGACTAGTTGGAAAGGAGTGAACCCTGTTGATGTTTTTACTGAAGTTCGGTATGCCCAAAGCGCTGAAAATAGCATGTTGTGCCAATTCGACCGATGAATCCCAATGATTCGTCGGATCATGATAACTAAAACTTTGTTGATGGACTCAACTAGACCATTCGCTTGTGGATAATAAGGAGTTGAACTATCATGACGTAAACCAAGCTGGCCTGTAAGTTCGGTCATCATAATGTTTCGAAAATGACGCCCATGATCAGTGATTATCGCTTGTGGGACACCAAACCTAGCAATTATATGATTGAACATGAAAATTGCAGCTTTCTTGCCGTCTGCCTCGAATGTAGGCATCACCTCGGCCCACTTAGTAAAATAATCTACCGCAAGGATGATATACGCATGCCCCCCGGCCGAGTGAGGGTTACATGTAATAAAATTGATACCCCATTTGGCAAAAGGGCCAACGGCAATTATAGGGTGGAGAGGAGCAGGTGGAGTGCACATCTTACGATCAAAAATCTGGCAGTTGTGGCATTTTCGGACCGCCATAATACAATCTTTAAACAAGGACGGCCAGAAATAGCTAGCGCGCAATATCTTGTGGGCTGTGGCATACCCGGACATATGATTGCCACATGCTCAAGAGTGACAGTCATTTAGAACCCTTTCATCCTTTTCGTGAGTTAAGCAACATCGAAAAATAGAATCCGCCCCACGGCGATAAAGAGTATCTCCAATAATTTTGAATTGTTGGGACTGGAAGTGAATTTTCCGACGTTCCGACTTTGAAATTTCTGACCGAAAGGATTGGGTCTAGAGATAGACGATGATATCCCCATACCACAGATCTAAAGTGCTGATTAGAAACAAATATTCATCCGCAATGGGCTCCTCTGCCACAGTTTCCGTGTCACCACGCGGGAAGTCACACATTAATTCTGCAAAAACTAAAGATTTCTTAGACTTAGATTTCTCAAACTCCAAGTCGAACTCCTGCAAGATAACGATCCATTTAGAGTACTTGCCCCCTAGCAATTGTTTCGTCAAAATGTAGATCATAGGTTTGCAATCCGAAATTACCATAGTTTTACGTAGTAAAATGTAGTGACGAAAACGTTGGACAGCTTGAACGGCTGCCGATGCCAATTTCTCCACATGTGAGTATTTTAGCTCAGTTGGATTTAATGTTCGACTAAGGTAATATATCACATGTTCCGTTCTGAATTCATCTTCCTGAACTAAGACCATTCCAATGGTGGAATGGGAGGCGGCAAGATACAAAAAGTAATCCTGGTTGTAGTTGGGAGGATGCAACAACAGTGCATGGGTCAATGCGTGTTTGAGTGCATCAAAAGATTTCTGAGCTATCTCATCCCAAGAGAATTGAGTGTTCTTTTTCAACAACCGTGTAAAACCCTTTGTAACCTTGGCGTAGTTAGGAATGAATCGTCGTAAAAAGTTTGCTTTCCCTTGCAAACTTTGGAGTTGGCGAAGACTCGAAGGAGGAGGCAAATTGATGATAGCTTCGACCTTCGAGGGATCAACGCGAATGCTGGCCTTTGAAACTACAAATCCCAGCAATCGACCCGTTTCTATACAGAAGACACATTTGTGTGGGTTCAACCGAATACGATAATACCTACACCTCATAAAGATTGCTCGTAAATGGATGAGGTGATCAGCTCGATGTAATGAATGAGCAGACAAGTCATCGAGATAGGGTTGCACAATGTGCTTGATGTCATGAAACACATAAGACATCGCCCTCTGAAAAGTTGCTCCGGCATTCTTAAGCCCAAAAGGTAATTTGCAATAAGAAAATGTCCCCCATGGACAAATGAAAGCCGTTTTTGGTTGATCAGCAGGTAGAATGTTGATTTGATTGTATCCGGAAAAACCGTCCATAAAGGAAAATATTTCGCTGCCGGCACAATCATCAATGATTTGATCGATATAGGGAGTTGGGTAATTTTCCTTTGGGCAGGATCGATTAATTTCCCTATAATCGATGCATATTCTTATTGTTCCCTGTTTTTTGTTAACCGGAACAATATTCGATACCCAATCCGTTAACGGGATCGGATAAATGAAACCTGCTTTCAACAGTTTCTCAACTTCTGCTTTAATTGCAGCAGCTTTTCGTGGGTGAATCTGACGCAAACGTTGCCGGACGGGTTTAGCGTCCGGGTAAGTCTTGATCTCATGAACAACAATCGTGGGATCAATTCCTGGCATTTCCTCATAGGACCAGGCAAACACGTCGCGGAATTCTTGAAATAGGGCCTTATATAATTGAATTTCGTCATCTGTACATGAGGCGCCTATATGAATGTTCTCAACAGTTCCGGGCTTAACCAAAATGTCAATGGGAATAGTTCGAGAGATGTTTCCAAAATTTAACTCTGAATCGGGATGTTTCATTGGATTCTGAGGTTCCTTGACATATTCAGTCGTAAAGATTGATGAGAAATCATTTTCAAAACGATCATCCTCAGGTAAAAACGAAGATCTGTGATGGAGATCTTCCCATGGTAAATCATCTACACATAGGATTTCACAAATTTTCTCATCAGAGTGAGCAAGTTCAGAAAACGTAGTTAAATCCGAGGTTGATGTGAAAAGTGATTCCTCACGGACCACATTCATTAAGTCATTTTCGGTTGAACACGGGTTGACAAAAGACTGCACAGCTTCATGGGCAATTTCATATGGACTCAAAGGCATGGAATTACCAAATGAGTCTATTTCAGATTCAGAAGGAACGATCCAAGGATCGTCATAAAAAATAGTGTCTGATGTAATCATATGAATGGTTGCAAATGAAGATGATGCGTTGATTGGAGGAAAAGGAAAAGTTCCGAGTAAACCGGCATCTTTAACTAATCCTACTCCAACATCCTTATATGGGATAGTCATTTTACCGACATGCTGAATACTCTCCGAAGAGGCTGGGTCGGATGAAAAGTAAGCCAGCTGATCTATTGTTACGATCTTTCCATTATGTGGAAACTTTATTACTCGGAAGACCGATGAAACGACCGCTGTCATAGCGTAAGACCAACTTCGAACCAATAGAAGGTTGTAATCTAGAGGGGCATCAACCACCTCCACATCTAGATTAACGATTTTTCCTTCAACCCCTATAGGCAAATCCTATAGAATGCCAAAAGGATTAAACCCACGGCCATCAAAGGCCTTAAGAATTGTCGGGGATTGATTTAGTGAAGGAGAACCAAGGGATCTCCAACACTGTATCGACATAATACACGTTGAGGCTCCCTCATCAATTACAGTTCGATGAATAGGCCTGTTTTTGACTATCACTGGGATCTGGAAAGCCATTTGATGAGGCAACCGTGGTGTACTATTTTCTAGATCGAAAATTATTAGGTTCGGGTCCTGAACATCAACAGCTCCTATAGCCGACAAAAGTAATTTACGCTGTGCTGGGCATGATTGCAGCACTTCCAAAGCCGACATTGCCGAGGGTGAAACAGCTAAATCCTCAACAATGTTATAATTTTGGGCCGCTCTCGCATGTGGATTGAAAGCAGACTTTCGAAGTATACCCTTGGCAGGCGGTTTGATTACTAAGTCCGGGTTAGGTTTCTCGATCTGTAGTGGATCAGAACCACGAGCTGAGGTTGATGGGTTAGAGTGAGAAGATTCTGCTTCTTTGCCATCAACAGGACTCTTACTACCATAATCTTGCGATCGAGTCGCAATCCTTACATGGGACATCATCAATATGGGTTCTTCATTGGCACTCGAGGAAGAACCTATCATCTTACTGTCTTGACTTGGAAATGGATCCTTCAAGACAACAGGAGTTTGGGAACCTTTGACGATCTTCGCAACCTCTGCTCGATGAGGGCAGTCTCTTGTAAAATGTTCTTCGTCACAAATGAGACATGGATAACGAGGTTTGCGCTTTTCATCATTGGATTCCACCTTTTCAGGTTTCTCCTTTGAACTTTTGTCCGTTTTATTCTTCTTCTTTCCTTTCTTCTTCCCACCGGATTTTGATTTAGCTGTAGATGACTCTACAACGTGAATATCGGCAGAAACCTCTGTAGAAGAATCTCCTGTCGGGGAATCAGGCAAGGTTATGACAGGAGAAGAATTCTTGGAAGACTTCTTCTTACTTTTAGTGTTAACCGTACCAATCATACCGTCAGCGGCATGAGATCCCGAAGGAGCTGCAGTGATTTGATTTGACTTGGGAAGATCGGGGATCTTTTCGTGTAACGTACCTGACTGAGTATAGACCAAGTCAAGGTACTGTGCTTGAGCAATCACTTGCTCCTCAGTAACAACTCTGGCTTTAGCAACATCTTCAGTGATCCTTGGCAACAAAGATTTTACAAACCACTCAACCAAGATTTGATCCGGAATAAATACCTTCACTAGACGTCGTCGACGTCTCCACTCATGAATATGATCTGAAATGTACGTGGATGTCGATTGTTTTAGCGAAGTTAACAATTCCGTGCCATTGTCATATCGGACTGGCAACTGGAAATGAGTTAAAAACGAGGTAGCTAACTGACTAAAATTATAAAAAGTGCCTCGCGGTAACTCAATGTACCACTTGGCCGCGAGACCAATTAGAGTGCGTTGGAAAAGTCTAAGACGGATCGAATCATCTGTGATGGAGTTAGACGCACACCAGAGGTGGTAAGTCATCACATGGTTCGACGGGTCCTCTCCAAATTTACCTTCGAACTTGGGAATGTCACTGGGCAACTTATTCGGCATTGGCGGCCAAAACGGAAGATAATTAATCGGATCGTTCGTTAGGCGTGACAATTCAGGTAAGTCCAAAGTTGCGATGAACGGTAACTGCCGATTAGGATCCCTAAAACTCTGGGTCATGAGACCAGCCCCAGGAGGAGGATATCCAGGATAATTAGGAATAGGAATCACATTCGAGATATTGTATCCTCCTGGAAAACCAGGATTAACCTGACCGTACTGGGGTTGTTGAGGTTGTTGATAGGTATACCTAGGATACAGTTGATACTGATAAACTGGCTGCTGGACAACAGGACCGAATTGGTACTTTCCCTGGTACGGTTGATAGGTGAATTGTGGTTGACTTGTAAAAATTGTACTTAAACCAGGTTGTCCTACAGGTATCTGAACCATAGTTTGAATCGTGGATCCAGATGGTGGTAAAGATGTCTGAGGAGTAGATACAGGAACAGTAGAAACCGGAGCTGTCGATACTCCAGAAGTAGGTGGGGTAGATTGAACAGATGTTGTGGCAGTTGCAACAGTCGTTTGAGATGGAGTACGAGGCGCAGTAGGCCCAGACTGAGAAACTACCGAAGGTACAGAAGTTTGAATGTTAGACTGGACTGGTTGCTGGGGTGAACCAGAAACTAAGGGTTGTCCAGTTTGAGATGACAACTATACACTTGGCTGCAACACCTGTTGAATTTGCGATGGATCCCACACTATGTTCATTCCGGGGTACTGACCCATAATAGGTTGAGAATATTGAGGACCATAACCGGGTTGAGGGTAGGATTGATAATTGAAAGGTACATTTCCCGTTCCTTGAACATAAGATTGACCTTGGGGTGGTTGGAAACCTTGGTTCGAGTACTGACCTTGGGGTAGATACCCCTGAGGCACGTACTGATACTGGGGTTGACCTTGAGGTATAAATTGATACTGGGGTTGACCTTGGGGTACATATTGAGTCTGGGGTTGACCTTGAGGAACGTATTGTACCGTTGGTACGTACTGTCCTTGAGGTTGCCCCCCAGATGCAAATTGTGTACCTTGAGGTTGCCCCCAGGCGTTAATTGAGGCTGCCCCCCAGGCGGTAACTGGCCACCTTGAGGTTGAGAATTGGGAATAGAACCTGACATCATAAGAATGTCTTCTACGCTCAACGGCTTTGCACCATTGTTTCCAGTGAATAACCCTTGTTCAATGGGTTGAGGAGATGCTCCTGAAAAAGTACCAGAAAGTGACTAATACCTAGAGGGAACAGAAGGACCGTCGTACAAAAAAGATTCAGGCGATTGAGTAAACATGGACGACTGACCTGACATATTTACAGGAGTATAAAAACCTCTAGGATGATAAGGAGCACAAGGTGGTGAAAAACTTAACGCTGGGTTTTCCAAATAATTAGTCAAAGAAAGATACCAAGTAGTACTTCTAGATGGACTGTAAAAAATTGATTCATGCTCCCTTAGATCAATAATAGGTTGATTTTCAGGGATAGGGATGCCTACTTCTTCTTCCGGCGCAAGTTCTTCAATAGAAATCAAACCAGAAGGAAGATTTTCAGTGATTACTCTTTCTACCCTAGGTGAATTAGGACCACTAAAAGTTGGAGAGACAGACCCCGATGTTGGAGTAACAGGTTCAGATATCTCAGGTTCTTCACCTATATCACTAGTAGATGAAAAACTACCAGCAAGTTCGGAAACCGAAATAGATTCAGGATTATAGCCTGTTACTAGAGTTTGGTAATCAGGATGTACAACCAACGAAGACTCTCCTTCTTCAGGTGACCCAACTTTACTGCCACTAGGAGTTACGAGGACTTTCAAGCCTTCAAAATGGCTCGGGACTTCTTCAGGAGGTTGGCCCCGAAGTCTACGGGACTTCCTCAGTAAATCAGCCACGGCTACAAACTCAGGAGACTGGCCCCGAAGTCTGCGGGACTGTCTTGGTAATTCAGCCACAGTTAAAAACTTTTAACTACTTCACACGCAAACAAAGTAAAATCTCAATGAAAACCACCTAAAGCCTCTAAAGAACCAAACAAATTTGAATCACACGCCTAAAGAATCTAGAGATCAAACACACACAAACAGTAACTTTCCGGACCGAAAACACTAGTTGGTGATGAAATCCAACGTCGCAGAATCCAGTACAGAAATGGCGGTTGGAATAGCTACCCCGGCAATCTGCTTAATGAATAGACTGGACCAAGTTCCTCCACTTAACCATCTCGAGTGAAGTGAACCCCCCAAAAAATCCAAGTGAGTCTAGCCGACGTCTGCTCCAGGTATAGTGGGATCTTCCCACCACTGTCACCTTAGGAAGAATCCTAAAGAATATGGTCACTAAGGCTACCAACTAAGACAAATACACCTGGGGGAACAGTCTACGATCTGATACGCACGCAAGGGCAGAGTAGCAAGCTCAATCCCCTTGAAGGCTCCTTGACATAATCCAAGGTTTACCGACAAGTGACCCCAGGCTCCTCAACAATGGTTAATCCGAGGTTTACCATTTTTAATACGTGAATATCTGGCGTCGTTCCCAATGAGGAAGGATTGATTCCCACACTGGTTCGGACACGATCTCGTGCTTCTCCTTTAAGAGGAGCTTTCCCAGAGCATAAATGCAACAATTGGATTTCTTCCTACCACAAGATACAGCTACTTGTTTGTTTTCACTGTCTTGGAGAGTTAATTACTCTCCTACTCCAAGACACTAGCCTAAGCTAAGTTGGTGTATTAGAGCCCTAGAAATAAAATGTTACTAGGTGAATTTTGCTTTAAGCGTTAAATTTAGTGGTTCTTGTTTAAGTCAAGAGGTGGCGGAGATGAAACTCATGGTGTAAAGACTCGACTCGAAATCACTAAAAAGATGCACCTAAGATGATTTAAACAATATTTTCTCTTCGATGAACTTCTAAACTAAGAAAGAGTTTGAGAATGCAAATACTTTGTAAACACAAATCTTTCTCAATTAAACAAATTAAAAGAAGAGCTTTCCCTTTCCAAAGCACTCAAAAATGAGACAACTATCTATTTCACACAAATTTCCCTTTTCTTTTCAAAGCACTCAATCACTACAAAAACAAACTTTTCCAAAAGAGATTTTTTTTTATATTTTGTAAATAAAACACTCAAAATTATGAAAAATGAAAACTAACTCAAAATTAATTAAATTCACCCAATCCCACAATCATCAAGTCAAAAACAGAAACAGAAAATACAGTTTCTCAGGTCAAAGTATAGAGAAAGAAAACAATCAAGTCCCTAGTATGGTCACCATTTTGTCGCACGGAATGAGTCAATCTTGCAGACAAGATAGACCTTCCTAGAATCTAAAGAAGACCTAATGACAAGCAAACCAACCAGACACTATCTTTCTCTAAATATGTTTCAATAAACAATTAGCAAACAAGTGTTTTTAGGGCCTACCTTTGGTCCAACGCAAGCTTGTGGATTCCCTCGCTCCTTTGATCCAAATGAGCTCCTTTTCACGAATCTGCAAACACAAACAAGGCAAACACATTAAATAGCACCTGAAAAACCAATTGCATAAAACATATTTAACATGAAATTCAAGGATTCCATGAAACAAATAACACAAGATACTTGTTGAGAAAAATGAGTTTGATTGTATTAATTCAAAAGAAGAAGAACCTTACAACCTTTGCCTTGACGCTGTACAAGCTCCTCCCAGGGTCCAACAAGATGTCTCCTCTACTTTGACAAGTTTCACTCACTCTCCAATGGAACCAAAAGGTATGTGATCTCTCCTCTCAAGCTCAACCAAAGAGTCTCAATTTCACCAGCATTTACCCTCAAAATGTTCAGCTTCTAACCTCCCTAGTCCTCACCCCAATGCTTGTATTTATAGTGCAGTGGAGGGAAGTTACTAGGTCCTCCTTCAAAGGGATAAAGCCCTCCTTCAAAGGGATAGCTCCTTTAGTCAAGGGATTAGCTCCTTCTCTTTTGGGATGCATGAACCACCTCAGAGCGAACAATCCACGTCAAAATTCCTTCTATAAAACTCTAGAATTAACCCAAAGTGAGTTTTTTAGGATAAAATTTGCGCCTTTTGACTTTCATAGGGGTCCGCACCTACACCGTTAGGAACAGAGTGGGTAGGTACACAGCTTTTGTACACAGAAGGTGCGGGACCGCAGGTGACCATGAGAGAAAGTGCGGAACCAGAGTTACATTGATATTTAATGTCTTTCTCCCACTTCTAAAGCTTGATTTGAAGAGCTGAGGTCTTAGACTTGCTTAGGAGGACAGTACAAGTGATGATAGACCCATACTGACTGCAAATAATCATGGTGACGATATTTTTGTGTAACACCCATCCAACTAAAACCAATTTTCTTATTTTGGTTTCTTCTCTCCACAAAATCTTTCTCTATAATGAGCCGAGGTGTTGAAAAACTCTCTTGGGGATAGCCATTATGGCTAATTGATAATTTGGTATTTCTTGTAATACTGCTTTGGTTTAAGAGCTCGAAAGGCCCAATTGCTAACCTTCCTCTGAGTCCTTTCAATGAGATCTTCCCAAGTTAACACTCAGTTGAAATATAAAATGAGAGGCACCCCCATATATTTGGAGGGTAGATGTACCCTTTTAAAGCCTAAATTCCTAGTCAAATACATCTGAATATCTTCTGATTAATTAGAAAAGAAGATATTTTTTTTGTCCTTGTTTACAATAGTACTAGAAGTTTCCATGAAGGTTTGTATGATCTTTTTCTATGTAGTCACGTATATATACTACAAATTGTTTTCAGAATGTTCATATATGTATGCAGGTGTTGTGTATGGTAAGAGCATACATACACTGACATGTTTTGTGGAATTGGCATATATATACTAAGGTTTTGTAGTATGGCTTATTGATGGCATTTGATCATTTATTTTATGTTTGCTATTGTCTATCAATGATGTCTCTATCATGGTAATCTTTGTTTGACAATATTTGTTGAGTTAAGTTGGTTATGGGATGGAATGTTGATTAGTGATGATATTATAGTATGACAACATTTAATTGGCTCATAGATATCTAATTGATTTATTACATGATTCAATGGTTGCTTCAGTAATGTAGGGATTCAGATTCAGGTGTCAGTAATTTGAGTTCTATACGCAAGTCTTATACATAGGAAGCACATATATATGCAGGTGTGCTTCAGAATAGTAACATATACATTCTGATGTATGTTTGATAAGGGTTTGAAATGATACCAATTAGTCTCTGTGATGACTAACAAAGTATGGCTTAGTATATTTATGAATGGTTGTGCATTGGTATGATCTGGGTATGAATGGTTTGATTTGGTTGTGATTTAGTGATTGATTTGGTTGGTTCAGTTATTGGATGATTTGATTCAGTATTTGGTTTATGAGTTATTACTTGGTATTGGGCTTAATGATGGAAGTGGGTCTAGTCTAAAAATATGATGAAAGGTGGCATGCAATATTTGACATTTTGAGTCAGGTGGATCCAGTATGAAATATTATGAAATGTGGTCCACAAAGGAGCTTAGGGTTGGAGCCTTTAGTGAGGGATTCAAAGCTTCCTTCTAGTGGTAGCTAGTTAATTTTTGCAAGGGGTAGGTTCTCCCTTTCGGTAGGAGCCGGTAAATGAGATCATGGGGTTGGAGCTCCCTTCAAGTGGGTGCTGGAAAATGAGAGAATTTTTTAGCATTTTGCAGGTGGGTTCCTGTGTGATGGTAAGAGTCTATGCTAGTACAAGATTGTAAGATGTTTTTATTTGAAATAAAATAAGAAGAAAAATATGATGACAATGGTGGTTTTCTCCCACATTGGGTTTCCATCTAAAATCCTAGTGTTCCTGTGTGTTGATATGTTTCTTGTGTGTTGATGATGTATCTTCTCTTTACTACTCATGGTTTCTACTTAATGAATGGATAACGAAGTACTTGTTTAGCCAATTTAATGTCCTTAAATTGTCAACATAAATTATCAACCACGACATGTATACTGATGAAGCACAAGTGCACTATATGTGATAGAGGTTAATTGACGTCGTTAATATATCTATGTTCTTGTTAAAGTCTAAATTTAGAATTAAGATGGTATTACTGATTAAAGAATTGTGCCTTAAATTTGTGAGCTGCTTATCTTAGAAATTAATTCCTATTGAATCATTTTATGGATGGTTTAAATGTGATTCTAAGCTTTTCTCTTGTTAGACTGTTTTGGATTTTATCTTTGAATTTTATGCTGTAACCAAGCCTAAATTACTATGTGCTAAAGAGATCTATTCTATCAGATTGTAAATGAATGATGTCTGGATTTAATTGTCAAGAAAATGATTTTGACTCTTTTACTCATTCAACTTCATCCAAACAAGTCATAAATCTAATAAAATGAAAAACAACTATCCTATGAAAATGAAACAGTTGACTACACTAGATAGAAAGCAAGGAAAATGATCAAACTATACCAAATAAAAAATGCAAATGAAAAAACAGAATTAAGCTAGGTATAAAGCAAAGGGAATTGATTATGCACACAATAATTCAATTATGAATTCCATCATACTGCATTTCAAACACAGAATAGAGCATCTACAATAAAGAAATTAAGGAAATCTATGTGCAATTGGTTAAAGACCTGTACTGGTTGTAGGGGCCCTCCACGAAATAGTCGACAATCTCCAATCAATGTAGTATGGAAAACATAAACCAAGTCTATTACTTGCAAACAAGTGTATCAAGATGTTCTTAAAATTTACATATATCGGCGTGCACCCAAAACACAGAGCGACCATTGCTTTTATAATACTTCTCTGTATAACAGTACGAGAGTTTCAAGCCTATATATATTTATTTCGATCCTACTAAATCAAACTATATCGCTAAATAATCAATTTTCTATTTGGAAAAGAAAATCGATAAGATTTCGAGAAAACTCGGTCTCTGTCCCGGCGATAATCTTGCAGTTGACTTTGAGGTTGACCATGTTGTCATGCGATCTTCTTGAAGGATTGGCTCGAGAGAATAGGAAAGAATCCACGAGGGAATCATTCCTCATCCATCCATATCTTCCTTGGCTGAGCTGGAGCATCTGAACCCTGTTAACAAAGGAGATAGCTGCGGAAATCTGGATTAGCTGCAGAAATAGGCCAATTCCGTAGCCAAATGCATACTTTAACAAAACAATAAGGTATATAGACAAATATGAAGAAGAAGACATTTAAGTGCTTACCTTTAACAAAACCTTGTGTCTATTGCATTATTTAGGTGATAGGTATAGGGAAAAAGGAATAAGTATAGGAAAAAAGGGTGTCAAGGTAAGATAGTCCTTGGACTCTACATTCCCCCACGCTAGAGGTTTTGTATGTCCTCATATAATTCATCATTTTCATTCTCTTGTTCCTTCTGATTATTGCCTTTAGGATTCACTTTTTTCTTCTTTCTGGAAACTATTGGCATCCTTGGTTTCCTCATGAGGATTTTGTATTTTAGGTTGATAATTTCTCTTTGCATTGCCCTGTTCTCTTTCTTCAGCTTTTTGTTCTTTTTGTACCACAAAATCAAATGAAAGATAAGGTTATCACTTTTTGCAATTCGAATCCAATTTTGTGCTTTCAATGTCTAATTTTCATTCTTGAGATATCTGTTCAATGTCTCTAGCTCAAAGATTTCTTGCTTTAAAACATTGGATGCTGAAGGTTCTTGTGGCTCATTGAACTGATTTCTTCCTTCCCCAGGACTTTGGATTGATTCTTTAGTTGTTGCTTCCTTCCTTTCTAATGACTGTATGTAGTCATAAATATCTTGTTGAACAGGGTCGACACCTAGACTATGCACTAGACTTTTCAGAGGTGAACTTTAGGGTGGTGATGAGACTCTTGGTGATAGTTTTGGTGATTCTTCCTGGGAACCTTCAGGGTTTTTAGTTGTCTCATTTTCCTCAAGATCAATGTATTCTGTAGCTCCTGAGACTCCTTGTTTCATTATGTTCAACCTCGTACTCCTCCCTAATCCTGGGGTCTATAATCTCTGTGCTTTCCTTCTTTTGGCTTTTGGCTTTTCTTCCTAAGGAAGGGTATTGGTTTTCGGTAAATCTTTTGTTCTTTTTCTAGCTTTCTTTCTTCTAAGATTTCCCCTTTTCATTTTCTGCAAAATATCAACTATGGGCAGTTCATCTTCTGATAATTCCTGTTGAGACTGGGGTTCTTTTATTGTTTCCACTATTCTCTTCTTTTCCCTAAGGTTTCTACTACTGCTGGGCTATTCAACAGCTTTTTCTTCAAAATGGTTTCTTACCAAGAAATTTTCCCAGTTATCCCCTACACTTTGAAGGTATAATTCAACCAAGATCTTTACCAATCCATGATGATACATGGTACGTCTATGAATCGAATCTTCTTTTGAACATTCATGGACGTTTTCTTAAGACTATGCAAGAGGAAATAAGGAAGATTCATCTAGTGTTCCTCAAGAAAAGGCATCAATATCCTAATGTCGTAGAAATACATGTATCCAAACCGACCCTCACAAGTAATAAATTTCTGAAGTACAAGAAATAAATTCCTCCATTTACTCTTAAGGGTTGTACTAGGAATACCTTTCTTGAAGACTGTGGTATCCATGTTTGGATTTTTCAAGAAGACTCTCTAATCTTCTCCATTGATTCCCTTGTTTTTCAACCATTTATCTCTGCTTCTGGGAAATTTAGTAGCTTCTGTGATTAGAGACTCCATTATAGTGAACTTAATGTCTCCTATCTCAACCTCCATTCCATCAAATGAGCATGCAAAAGTCTTTGTCACTTCCCTGTGGAAACCGTTGAATTTCTCTATGAATTGTAACCATTGTTTCTTCTGCAACAACTCCCTGGTCTGAGGATATCCTTCTAAGAATTTCTTTCCTGCTGGCTCGGTTCAGACAATAACACCCATTATGAAGGATGCTTCATCTCAAGGACTGCTTATTTTGACAAGACAAATGGTGTTAGTAGGGTTTTGGTTAGTGGCAGAGAGATAGAATGGTTATATGAATTCGGAGAAATCAAAGAACATATGAATTATAATGAAGGCTGTGGGAATGAATTTGACCATTGGAACGCATTCAAAATAATTATTTGGTGATTTAATTCAACCGATTTGGAATAAGGACAAGATAGAGGTTTTAAGTGGTGGTTTATGATGATTTGGATAGGCGACCTTCACCCGTTGCAATGATTTTGTTTTATTTTGGCAATTTTATGTCCTCTTAGTTCATATATGCAATATATTAATCCTCATCGTTAAATTAAAGTATCACATACCTTTGATTAACTTTGTTAACCTTAATTTTTCTTTAATATCTCCTACAGGTACTTTGCACTGTCAATTATCCTTCAATTCGAATCACCAAGTGTTCTTGTCAAGTGGCTTCAAAATTTTATTAGGGCTGCAGAAACTTGTCCGAGATGCAGAAAATTGTTGTTCTGTAGCTTGAAAAGAAAAAACTTTAAGAAAGGAACTTTATTTTTGAAAAGAAAATTTAAGGTGCCAATAGGACTTGGTTTTCACTTCAAAATTTCGGTATAAACATGCCAACAACATGTTGATTTTCATGTTTATACTTCTTATTATATATATATATATATATATATATATATATATATATATATATATATATATATATCTGTATGTAAGTATGTAAGTATGTATGTATGTATGTATATATAATTTATTTATGAATTTTTTTTTAACATAAAATTGAGTAAAATTTCTAAGGTGGAAAAGAAGGAGAACTCTTTTCAACTATCTTCAATTCTGAATTATCTTGGAAAATTTTGAAAAATTCTTCTTTTGTCAATGGCTTCTGATAAAGTCTGAGTAGATGTCTGATCCAGGAGGATCTTGTCAGATCAATTGCACAGGTTCAGTTTCGTCGTCAACCTTCAATGTCTGGTGTCTTCAGCTTTGATAGTGATGTTTATGGTTTAGGTTGTCCGATAATATATATGGTTTTCATGGTGTTTGGTGAATATGGTTTCATACCTAGTTTTTGACATGTGGTTGTCGTCAGTTTCCACCAGGATATCGTCATCAACATGTGATTGTCATCCATTTTGCAGGATTTGGTCATTGACATGTGATTGTCATCCATTTTGTAGGATTTGGTTGTCGACGTGGGTTTGTCGTCCATTTTGCAGGATTTGGTTGTCGTCATCATGTGATGTTTGTTGCAAATGTCACTTTGTGACAATTTGATGTAAATGGTTATTTTAGAACAAAATGATGTTAATGACAAACCCTAACCTAAGACATAAAACCCTAATACATTAATCCTAAAGTCTAAACCATAACCTAAAGCATTAATACATTAAACCCTAATCCTACACCTTTTGAACCATTGTATAAACATTACAAATACAAATCAAAACCTTCAACCTAATCCTCTATACCCTCTCGGGTTATTTCAATACAATACAATGTAATAAAATATAATGCATTGCAAAAACTCTTATAACAGTGCCTAACTGCTAGATTAACCACGCAAGGAGTCAACCATGACAATGCGGCCATGTGAGCAGTTGTGATAGTTGACTCACAGTCAGGATTACAAATAGCAGAGTCTAAACGCACGGAAATCCACCTAACCGTAACTGCCTTGGGACAAGACATGTGAATATCTCACCACGTTAGAACCACCAGGATCATCGCACCGTTGCTGATATCATCGGGAGTTAGGTCACATGCGATGACATGGCTGCATTGTAAGCCAAGACCGCCGAGATGATGACCGCGAAGGTGGCAACCTGCTATTAGACCGCGTCAGTCACATGCTGGCTGTCACCCTCCTCCACCTAGTTAGATAACCACTAACTATATTCAGTTTATTATAAGGTTGGAGAGTGGGTTTTTTAGTCGAATATTGTTTTTTTGATTAATCTTAAGACCTAATAACATTAACTCCTTAACCATAAACCCTAAATTTAACCCCTAATTTCAGCCAGTTCATGCCAATCTTGGGAATAAGGAGTTCGAATGCATCTAGGAGGTTATAAAAAGTAGTTTCACCCATTGAAGAAAGGATGGAGTGGTTTTGAGTTTTATGTGCAAGTTCTGGAGGGATATAAGCTGTTTTGTTTTTAGTGTAATAGGAGCATCGAGAGTCGGAATTGGGAACCATGACAGGAATTGGAAAGCTGGTTTAGAGAGTTTTCTTATGACATCAACTAGAGGTTCCTGCATGCACATTATGTTTGGTCAATGTTCTGTGTACTCGATCTCCTTGGATTCAATCCTAATAAAGAGATCACTCATCTTGAAAGCAGACCCGGAGACGTAATCCATGAGGGATGAACTCCATAATCAATCTTGTTGTCTGGTAGCATTGTGTATTTCTTGTTTTCACTTCTATTTTTATTCTTGCTTATGCTTATCATCTATCCTAAAGTCTTTCTTCTCAAGCAGTTATCATGATAAAAGAACTTTTAGTTAACATTCAGTTCAATAATGGCATAATCAATTATATTTCAATTTAACATATGATCATTTCAGATCATATAATTTGGTATCAGAGCAGGTTGCGTTTGTAGAATTTGTCAGTGAATGTTAACCAGGTCAAAGTTGCAATGTGGAGAAGGAATCCTCGAGGATATTAATCCAAATATTGGAAAGTGAAGAGTCATTCATAATTCGACCATGACAGGATCTGATGCAGGTGAAAATCCAGAAACTAAGATGAGTGATGAACAATTTCAGCAAGAATTCTTGAATATGCAGTAGATGTTGGGAGAACTCTACGAAGATAAGAAGGAAAGAGATGCACCTTCTTCTTCAAAGACATTGAAGAAGGACAAAGGTAAAGGCAAGGCTGATAAACCTCCTTCACCTACATCATCTCCACCGTCATCTTCTTCTTCCTCTTCTTCCAATGCAGAATCTGAAATAGAAAAGAAACCTAAGAAAACATATCTTTTGAAACTTGATGTAAAATTTGAGTTACCTATTTCTGATGGTGAAATGAATCCTGAAAAGCTAGATAACTGGGTTAAGCAGCTACAAGTGCATTGTCGTATTCAGATTATTTCTGATGATAAAATGAAAATTCAGTTAGCTACACTTAGAATGGGGGAAACAACTTTAATCTGGTGGGAAAGTAAAACTCAAATAGATGTAAAGCGAAAAGGTAAAGTCATCTCTTCATGGTCTAAGTTTTTAAAAGCTCTTAGGAAACAATTCTATCCTTTAGGATACATGCAACAAGTTGTTATTTATTGACAACATTTGAGGCAAGGTAAAGGGCAGAGTGTTTAGGAGTTTACTTAGGAGTTCAGAAAGAAAGAATTGGCGCTTGGTATTTCATTGGATACACGTGAAACTTTATTAAAATACATCGATAGTTTACATTCATATTTGCAGCATACATTATTGATGTTTAATCTTAATGATTTTGATGAAGTGTGTGTTCAATCCATACATATTGAATCAGGTGGCAGACCATTCAAGTTTTCACCGCAAGCATCCAAAGATTTGGAAATCAAATATTCCAATGACAGTAAAGGGAAGAATGATTCGAAGAGAAAAAAATCAGAGATAACTCAGAAGGAAAGACTTACGTGTTCTTATTGCTAGAGAATCGGTCATGATGAATCTAATTGTTGGAAACTTCATCCAGAACTTAAGCCCAAAAAGTTCCTTAAGGAGAAGGATGAAAATAAGGCAATTGCAGCAGTTTAGTAAGATCTAGGTTCTGATTTAGGTGATGAAAGGAGGATTCCTGCCATAGTTTCGACAGGTAAAACTTCTGACACTAGTTCAAGCTCGAATACTATTGCATCTTATTCAAACATAAATCCTTCAAATGAGGATAAAAGAGTTGAATTATTTAACATAAGGATATCTTCTAAGCACACAAACATAGATACAATGTTTGACAGTGGATCATAGGAAAATTTAATATTTGAATATTTAGTTATGAATTTGGGTTTGGAGACATGGAATCATCCAAGACGTTACCCATTAGGATGGCTAAATAAATCAACTCAGATAAAAGTCACAAAACAGTGTCGATTAATATTTTCCATTACAACTAATTACATTGATGAAGTGGAATTAGATGTGGTTCTAGTAGACATATGTGGTTCTAGTTGATTTGGTTTTTGTGTAAATGGTAGGGAGAGCTGTGGGTTTTGATTTTGAACTTGGATTTGAGGTAATTGATTAGCTTGGGGAATTTGATTAGATTGGGGTAGAAATTGCGGTGGAAGATAGGATGGTGAATATTGTTGATATTGAGCATAATCCCCATAAGGACTTTTCCATCCTTGATTCCAAGATTGTGATTGTGGCTGAGCCCAAGGCTGCCAAGATGGATTCCAATTATTTTGTGAAGACTAAGAAAATTGTTGTGGTCTGAAGCCTTGTGGTTGATTTGGTTGAGAGTTTTTCCATGGTCTCTTGGCTATAAAGTAGAGAGGGTCTACTTGTTCTGGTATTCCTTCATCATTAAATACAACCTTGAGACCTAGTAAAGAAGGACATTCCTTAGTATCATGATTATTTTCACATATGACACAAGTTTCTATAGCCTTTGAATCTAAGGGACACTCTCTTAGTGTGTGTTTCTTTCAACATCTAGGACAAAAAATAGATAATGCAACATTTTTATATTTTTGCTTGTTCTGTATTTTAAGGGTGTCTATTTTTTCACTTAGACTCCCTAAAATATTTGTCTTGAAGGTATCAAGCAAACTTCCTAATTCTGCCCTGCTGATTGTCCCAGCTACAAATTTATTAATTCTTGATAAGAGAGGGTCTCTAGGACTCTTTCCAACTCATGCTTTACTCCTTGAGATATGTACACATAAATCACAAATATCTGCAAATGGTATTTGATAAATATATCATTTCCCAATTAAGTTAAGGTGATCGATCCATTCATCTTTAATAGCTTCAAGCAGGAGGGCTTTTAGAGTTTCCTCATCCTAATTGTCCATTTTTTCTCTTTTAATATTGTAGAAAAATCTCTCTACTAAGTCTTCAAGATTTTCATCTTCCTTTTGTGTCATTTTGAATACTTCATCTTTACTAGGCATACAATAATCTCTATATTATCCGAGGAAAGCCTCTTTCATTTGTTCCCATGTTCTTATAGAATGTGTCCCTAGACTCATGAACCATTTTAATGTTGAATCCTTTAAGGTAGCAGGATATAATTTTAGTTTTTGAGCATCATGAAGATAGTCATATGATCTGCATAATACTTCAAATTCGAAGAGAAATGTCTCTGGTTCTTCATTTCTTTTTCCATGGAAATTAGGAAGAATCGAGAGTGATATATTCTTCATTGTGAGAGTTGTATATTCATCGAAAATAGGAAATCCAAAAAGATCTTGGTTTCCCCTACCTCTACCCCCTCCTCTATTCCTATCTCCACCTCCTCCTCTACCTCTACCTCTACCTCGTCCAATCATTTTTCCTCACCATTGACATTTTGTACCTCTCGTTCCCCTTCCTCAGCCATGACAGATTCTTCATAATCAATATAGGGTTCTTCTAATTCTGCTAGTTCTTCTATCAATGGTTGTTCAAAATAAGTTTCATGTTCCTCTTCTTTAGTAGGAACCTCTAATTATTCTCCCAAAATTTGTTCACCAGTGGAGGATAGAAAAACTACTCTTGTAGTTGGGGATATAGGATTTTCTTCAATTACAGCTTCAGTAGATGAAGTAGGTGAAGTTCTGGATTGGATTTCTGATCTTGAGACTTCAGGAAGTCTTTGTCGACCTGCAAATGGAATCTGGGTTTGAGTAGGTGGTGTGGAATTTCGAAATCAAGGTGAAGTGAGTGGATTTGTGGGAATTAAACTTCTTCCTCGTCCTACAAATCTACCTCTAGAGTCTCTATCCCTACACATATCATGTTAATGATTTTTTTGTTAACTTCTATTTGTACTTCCCCAGCAACGACGCCAAAATGTTTAGCCAATTTAATGTCCTTAAATTGTCAACATAAATTATCGACCAGGGCAGGTATACTGATGAAGCACAAGTGCACTATATGTGCTAGAAGTTAGTTGATGTCATTAAGATATCTATGTTCTTGTTAAAGTCTAAATTTAGAATTAATATGAAAATGGTATTACTGATTAAAGAATTGTGACTTAAAGTTGTTAGCTAATTATCTTAGAAATTAATTCCTATTGAATCAGTGTATGGATGGTTTAAGTGTGATTCTAATCTTTGCTCTTGTTAGACTGTTTTGGATTTTATCTCTGAATTTTGTGCTGTAGGCAAGCCTAAATTACTATGTGCTAAAGAGATCTATTCTATCAGATTGTAAATGAATGATGTTTGGATTTAATTGTCAAGAAAATGATTGTGACTCTTTTACTCATTCAACTTCATCCAAACAAGTCATAAATCTAATAAACTGAAAAACAACTACGCTATGAAAATGAAACAGTTGACTACACTAGGTAGAAAGAAAGGAAAATGATCAAACTGTACCAAATAAAAAGCAAATGAAATAATAGAATTAAGCTAGGTATAAAGCAAAGGAAATTGCTTATGCAAACAACGATTCAATTATGAATTCCATCATACTGCATTTCAAACACAGAACAAAGCATCTACAATAAAGCAATTAAGGAAATCTACGTGAAATTGGTTAAATACTTGTACTGGTCTTAGGAGCCCTCCATGAAACAGTCAACAATATTCAATCAATGCAATATGGAAAAACATAAACCAAGTCTATTACTCACAAACAAGTGTATCAAGATGTTCTTAAAATTTATGATATCGGCACACACCCAAAACACAAAGTGGCCATTGCTTTTATAATACTTCTCTGTATAATAGTACGAGAGTTTGAAGCCTATATATATTTATTTCGATCCTACTAAATCAAACTATATCTCTAAATAATCGATTTTCTATTTGTAAAAGTAAATCGATAAGATTCCGAGAAAACTCGGTCTTTGTCCTGATGATAATCTTGCAGTTGACTTTGAGGTTGACCGTGTTGTCATGCAATCATCTTGAAGGATTGTCTTGAGAGAATAGGAAAGAATCCACGAGGGAATCATTCCTCATCCATCCATATCTTCCTCGGCTGGGCTGGAGCATCTAAACCCTCTTAACAAAGGAGATACATGTGGAAATCCCGATTAGCTACAGAAACAGACCAATTCCATAACCGAATGCATGCTTTAACAAAACAATAAGGTATATAGGCAAATATGAAGAATAAGACATTTAAATGCTTACCTTTAACAAAACCTTGTGTCTATTGCATTATTTAGGTGATAGGTATTGTTACACAATAATTTGTCATTGTCTTCACTCCAGTCTTCCCACTGTGTCATGTGTCCAAGTTGTACATGCTAATGTTAGACAAATGCTCTCTGATGTTGCCAAATGACCCACATTTCCAAAAGTTTCTGCCTCATCCCGTCTGTTGGCCAAATAAATGCGCTGAAGAGCGCTCCAAAACAGCTCAGAAGTGCTGCCATTACGGAAGTACACCTGATTCTCGCGATGGTCCGATTTTATGTGCTAGTGCGGCTGTATCTTGTAGTCTTCAGCGATGACCTGACTAGCTACGTTATTCAATAGCGATGTCAGCACGGAAGGCCAGTTATGTGCCCACGATGATCCAGATTGGGCGAATTTGTTCCAACAGTCGGCCTTCTAGATGACTCCAGACCTGGTTGTTGACCTAGTTTATGTCACCCTCCTTTCTTTGGCGTGGCTGTTCCGACATTTGTGCTACCTTCCTTGGATATAAGCTCATTCTTCCACCTTTCATGGAGACTCCTTCTCCTATTTAAACACTCACAATTGCTATGTGCTACTAGTTTGGAGTTCTTGGTCTTCAGAATGGTTGCTGATAGTACTATTAGTGTTTGTGAGTTTGCTAGATAGCTGGTGTGAGTGTGACAAGTGTGGGATTGTTGATAGCTTGAGGAAGGTTGTGAAGTGCTTTTAAAATTGTGTAAAACTTGTGAGTGAGAGAGACTTGTGTATTGGGAGATCCATATTCAAAGAGTGAATGCTTGAGGAACATGCTGGCTGGATCCCTCTGAGAAGGCTTGTGACGTCAAGACTTTGGTTGTAAGCTTACTCTTATTTCATTATTAATGCAATCAATGATGTTTTCCTATGTCTTGTATGCAATGTACTTGATAGCTCATGACTTCTTGACTTTGTGAGTAAATAGATCATTGTTGTTCCGGTTACGTGCTTTGTTGTATTTCCTTTGCATTGTTTCAGGTTGATTACTCATTAGGAGAAGGAAGCGGAAGCTGGAGCAGTGCAACGGAACTCCATCGACCACCGGTTGAGGTAGGCCTCCAACTATGACTGTTTAAGGAAAGCTATTGTTGATCTATCCTTGTTTGTGACTAGACCCACTCTAGGGCTAGAGGGGTTGCCTCTGTCCACAGAGGGAACACTTTCCTACATCACAAATTGGTGACTCCGCTGGGGAGCTTTGGCCTTTGTTCTTTTCTTGTTTACTCTTGTCTTGATTTTTGTTTTGGTCTCTTTTGAAGTTTTGGGGATTAGTTACCAGTCTTCTGAGTTTCCTGGCCTGATTTGGGAAATGCCCTTATTTGATTAAAGATTGATTGTCTTTGATTTGGGAGTTTTTGGTTCGCTTGTTACTGTTTTGAACATCATCGTGGCTTTTAATTTAACAGTTGCGCTATCATCGTGTCACCCCTTTTGTAGTATCCTATTCATCGCGTAATTACGCTTAACAGTCACGACGGTTCTGTAAATCGGACCATTGTGGAAAAGTCATGTACTTTCGCGCTGACATCACTTTGTTGCTGCGGTGTGCTCCTTATCAGCGCTTGTTGCTTGTGTTTCACCCGCGCTGATTGCTGTAGAATTGATTTTTTCAATTCTGCCTCCTGAATCGATCAGTCTTACTAGTCCCTTGCTATTCTCACTTGTTTGATAACTTGTTTTTCACTGTTTAGAGGTTGAGGCACTCTCTTGTGAGCTTTGTGGAATGAATCTCGTTTTTCTTGCTTTGTGACCTAGTTTCATTGTTTCAAGTCTTTTGGATCAGTTTCACTTGGTTGCTTGGTTGCTAAAAGATTCGTTTGCAGCTTGTTGTTGGTTTTGATTGAGCCTTCCCCTTTGCTTACTTTTGGTTGATTGTTTAGTGATTGTTATTGGACCAATCTCAGCATTGATTCAATTTCTCTTCACTACCCGGACATAGATTACAATTGTTTGGATCAACCGTTTTTCCACATTTGTTTATTGCTTATTGGTTTCTTTTAGATTAGAGACATCAAAATAAAAAAGATTGCATTTCATTTAGCATGCGAAAGTGAAAGTGAATTTGCATTTCAAGTTGCATATTGAAAAGCGAATGATTATATCTCTCATTAGTAGTATCCGTGCACTTTAGCGATTGATGTTTGTTTGCATTGAGTGACTGTTTTGTTGCCTTGGTTTTCTTGGTTTGGGAATGATCTCTCTACCCTCCCATAGGTAGGTGTTCATCGAAAAAAAGGATATTTCATTCATTCTAGCTACATCCTAGGATTTGTTATATAGATACGGTAGGGCCTGAAAACTAAAACATAATCCAAGATCAACTTTAAAATGAACTGAATAAATCTAACAATGCATTGGAACATAACGCACACAGTTAGAGGTCTAGGCTAGAGACGTGCTCTGGCGTCGTTAAACCTAGTCACTTTTGTTTCCACTCAAGGTTGGGTGATTCCTCCTTCTGTGACTCAATAGTGGTCTAGCACGGAATTGTGCTCCCATGTACCATCAAGTATATGCCGGGAGACCCCACTAGGTTATCATCCTTTATCCTTAGGAAGTCGTGTCTGCTGCCTTACAAGCCGTAACGCACCGAACACAGCATTCGGGAAGATTGATTGCCGTACGGAAAGTCCTTGGCTTTCATATGGCTACCAAGGTGTATATACATTTTTACAGATTTTTCTGGTAAACCTTTTTGCCTAGTTCTCCAGAGTAGTCACTTTCGTTCCTTTTCGGACTCCCTAAAAGAAAAGGTCCATCTGAGCACTTGTCACTTCAGGATCATTAAATATTCAAAGGCGACTAGAGTCATATTTTGTCCTTTTCTCGACTCTTTAAAGATGAAAAGGTCAAGTTTTGTTCCTGTGTCTTAAAATTTATTCGGCCATAATTCACATTCACCCTGTTAGATCTTGTTTGCATTAGCTTGAGTAGGGTCCTTTCTCGTTAGTTTGCCTAGGATTTTTTGAAGTCATCATCTTGGCGGAATCACCGATCCTGTCTCCCATTCCAAGTGACCAAGGGTCACCTTCTTCTGTTGCTCCTGAGGTACCGGTTGTGAGTGATACTCTCCCTATTATTTCAAGTATCTAACCGATTAACTCTTGCGCTCCAGACGACGAGTCTTACGAAATTCACTGGAACCCCATTTGGGAGCCTTCCTAAGAAGATATTCTCGGTACTCCTCCCAGTGTTTCGGTCCTAATGTCTTCTTCTGATATGAAGGACACATCCCCCGTTACAAGTGAAGAATCCATTACGACAAGCGGTGAAATTCCCACCTCAACAGAAACTACACCTTTTCGTATCACCCCTCTTGGTGTTACACTGCCTTTACGCTATAAGGCTTTGAGGGATGGTATGTCTTCTAGGACACCCCCTACAAGTTCTATGTGGTCACACACCATCACTCCGACCTCGGAGTCCTTTATTCCTCAAATTCACAATGTGTCTGTCACTTCCGTCCCGACTATTCCAACTGTCTGTGTGGCTTCTTCGACCCCCATTGTCGGTGCCGTTACTACATCCTTAGTTGTGACCGCTGCTACTAGACCTTCTTCAGGGTCAGCTAATAGTGGCCCGTCGACATCCATCCCCAGAATTGTTGATCCTACACTAAGTGCCCCACCTTCTTCTGGTTCTATTCCAGTAGGGGGCATAAGATCAATATTTGCATGCTCTTCACAATGCGGATCCTCAAAATCCGTTTCATTATTATGATTCTAGAGGGGCTCATATCTATTACCGCGGACCTCTGCCACCTTAGCCTGCGGTTGAGGTCACGGTCCCATTATCCATTGCTTGGACCACCACTGGTTATGGCAGTGGCCAAGTATCGCCTGCACATCTCCAAGGACCACCTTATCAAGGCCAACCGTCTTACATGCAACCCTCTTATGGTCAATAGTATTATGGGCAGTCTTATCCAGGGCAACCTGGAGGCCCACAAGGACAACCCTTCCAGGGACAACCTTCGGCCTCTGGTGGTCCGTCTTTTACCTATTTCATGCAACCTTCTGGTAATCCGGGACAACCTTACATGCAACAAGGTCAACCTGGTATCCAACAAGGCTACCCTTCTGGACAAGTCGGTCAACCTTACGTTCAGCAAGGCCAACCCACTGTCCAGTATGGTCAACCATCTGGACAAGTCGGTCAGCCTCAAATCCAATCAGGTCAACCAACTGTCCAGTCTGCTCAGCCATCCGGTCTATCAGGACAACCCTCAGTTGTGCAAGGACAGCCCAACACCCAACAAGCTCAACCTTCTGGGCAGATGGGTCAATCTCAATCTCAACTGGGTCAACCTTCTGGCCAGATGGCTTAGCCTCAATTCTCTCAAGGACATCCTTCTGGGCCTACTCACCCAGGCACTCAAATGATTGTTGCTTCTCAAGCTCAACCTGGTTTTCAGCCCCAGGCTGGGCTCCAAACCCAATCTGATCTTCAAATGCAAGTTGGATCTCAATCCCAGCCGGCCTATCAAATGCAGCCTGCCTCCCAGGCTCAGTTTGGAGCCCAGCCACCTTATGGTTTCCAGAAATCCCAAGGGAAAACTCAGTTTGCCCCGTATCAAAATTATCAACAACTGCAGGTGAGTCCTTATCAGAATTACTAGCAACCTTATGTTGCTCCTGCAGGCCAAGTTGGTAATCAATGGAATGCTAGGGGGCAAATCCAGGGTCAGCCATCCTATAACCCCTATGGACAAAATCCCTATGGACAAAACCCTCCTGGGCCAAATCCGTCTGGACAAAATCAATGGGGGCATCTGACAGCCAGCTGGAACTCTGGTACTACCTCCTACCCATGGCCTCAGATGTCCTTTAACCCTCAGTTACCCTTTTTAGCAATGTTGGAATTACCGGATGTGTCCAAACTAACCAATGATCCTATTCTTCATAATCCGTATTGGCCCCCGGTTCCCACTAAGATTCCCGGTGATTGTCCCAAATTCGATGGTAAAGCTGGAGAAGGTCCCCAAATTCACGTCATGACTTATCATCTATGGTGTTCATTGAATTCGTGGCTTGATGATTTAATCCGGCTTTGCCTTTTTCAAAAGGACTCTCACTAGCTCCGCTGCTAAATGGTATATGAAGTTATCTCACGGATCTTTTTAGGATTTTAACTTGTTGGCTATGGCATTTTTAACTCATTTTCAGTTGCTGATTCGATATGAAACGGGCACACACCTCCTGACATCCTTAAAATAGACAACGGCCACACATATCTCTCATCATATCCATGAATGGAGACAACGTCGTTGTTTGATTAAGTTTTGGATTCTCGATCAGCTTCTCACCGACTGGTTCATGACCTCATTCATCAGTACGATAGCACGGGACATTGCTATGGGGGCATGTGTAACTGAAGAGCAGGCTATTGCGCGTGCTCAGTACCTTGACTTGGTTTACTCCCAGTCCAGTACACTATATGATTATTTTCCTGATGCCCTGAGACCCGGAACTTCCAAAGCCCCGCCAACACCATCTGTTGACAGTATCATCGGTTCCGTTAATCCAACTTCAAAGAAAACTTCTGCGAACCCTAAGAAGCAAAAGTCGAATGCTCCGAATGAAAATACTTCTCAGGCTGTATCCAATTCTGGTAGTACTTCTGAGGTTAACGTTGTTTAGTCCACCATGGCAGACAAAGCCTTGAGAGGAAAGAAGAAGGGAAAAGGAAAGAATAAAGCAGATCAACCTAAGTAGGATTTCCCTAAGCCTCCACTCGAGGAAGGCACCAAACGCAAGCCCAAGTACCCTTGTCTTATCTGTGATGAGGATAACTATACCAAAGACTACCTGAGGTAGTGTGAAGTTAGTCATTTGTTGAAAGGTGCTCATGGGACTCCTGCTGTGGTCAAAGAGTCTTTTCCCTCGCATCAAACGCAAATGGTGGCTGATCCATCTCAATCCTCTTCTCCCTTTAGTTCTCAAGTATTTATGGCTGGGACGATTCCCGTCCACATTAGTACTTGGGCAAAAGAGTATCTGTCGCCTACCGGGAAAGAGCCTGAGGTCCCCTCTAGTGCTCCTCCGTCCAGTTCTGGTCCGCTCCATATCGAGAGACCTAGCACTGAGACACCCATCCGACCCCCTCCTAAAGGTGTACTCCGGAAATCTTCTTACAACCCTAATGCTTGTGCTGCCCAGCACTACAGCATCGTTGAGGACTTAGCCCAGGCTCCATCAGCTATGTCCGCTTTAGAAGTTCTCCAGAGTTACCCCTCTCAGAAGAAGTCCTTGCTATCGGCCATCAGTGGCATAGACCTGGCTGACTCAGATCTGATTACTTTTAACCTAGAAAGCCATATACTGAGACTACCTCACCAAATTTCCTTCCTCATTCAGGTCATCATCAATTCCAAAACGATTCATCATACAGTCCTTGATGAAGGCGCTTCAACTTGCATCATGTCTGTTTCCTGTTGGAAGGCTATTGGTTCTCCAACTCTGAGCCAGTCTCCCACAACCTTGGAAACCTTTGATGGGAGAGAGTCTCGCCCTTATGGTATACTCCAACATTTGCCCATTACTTTGGAAGGGAAGACGGTCGAAGCGGAAGTTGAAGTTTTTGATGCTAATCTTACCTACAGCCTTCTCCTGGGACGTAGCTGGACATACGCCATGTGAGCTGTGGCTTCATCTCTATTTCATGTCATTCGTTTCCCTCATCAGGGGAAGATTGTCACCGTAGACCAGTTATCCTTCTTTGCCTCCTCTTCCAAAGGCAACGTACCCTTTGTGGAGCATACCTCCATCCCATATGAGAGTGTGGGAGCTAGACTTTTAAAGAATCTGCCCTGATGGGTGTTTTTTCACTCACACCTCCTAACGTCGCTCCTATCAACATGATTTCCATTCGCTCTGATCCATGGGTTCTTCCCCCCACTGATCAGATAGAATCTTGGGGCAATGAGATGCCGTTGAGTCCTACCGAGCTCAACTACGTTGAAATTGTTTCTACATCGGCTCCACCTTTTGAACCTGCTCCCTCGAGCAGGGCTCCTGACTCGTACGCTCATTCCCCTTGGCTTGGAGATGACGCTTCTTTGGAACCTTTAAAGGAAATATTTCCTTCTGATGAAGCCATCATCGAGACCATGTCTCTCGAAGAACCCCCTTAGTCTGATCATCACCATCGTTCCTCATTTCTCCCTGCCCACCAGGAAATGCTTACTTGTCTCAAGCGGTTTTCTCCTTGTCTCCCATCCCAACCCCTTCAGACACCCATTCAAGTTTATCAAGTGTCTTCTGAAGGAAATATGGGAAACATCACGCAGACCCAACCCATCGACATCTTTGTGAAACTAGGGATTGTCGAGCATATCCATGTCGGAGTAACTTGTACTCCGGAGGAAATTCAGCTCTATACTGATCTTTTTCGCGAATTTTGTGATGTCTTTGCTTGGTCCTATGAAGAAATGCCCGGCATTGATCCTAGCATAGTGGTGCATGAGATACCTACATATCCGGGTGCTCAGCCTATTCGCTAGCGTCTACGCCCCGTGCACCCCCGAAAAGATGTGGCTATTAAAGCGGAAGTTAAAAAGCTTCTTAGGGCTGGTTTTAATTCCCCATCCCACTCACAAATTGGGTCTCCAATATCATCCCTGTGACTAAAAAACAGGGTACTATTCGAGTCTGTGTTGATTATCGTGATATTAACCGGGCCTGTCCCAAGGATAACTTCCCCACACCCTTCATTAACCAGCTCATTGATGAGTGTGCTGGGAGCGAAATGTATTCATTTATGGACAGTTTTTCTGGGTATAACTAGATCAACATTGTGCCCACAGATCAGCACAAGACTGCCTTTATCTGTCCATGGGGCACTTTCACCTACAAAACGCTCCCTTTCGGTTTGAGGAACGCTGGTGCTACCTTCCAGCGTGCAATGTCTTATGAATTCCATGCCATTCGTCACATTGTACAGCCGTACCTGGATGATCTACCAGCTCATTCAGCAAAACGCCAGGACCATCTCGTTCATCTTCGCGAAATCTTTCTCTGCTTTCGACACTACTGCATCAGGGTTAATCCTCATAAGTGTGTCTTCTGCGTTGAGTCAGGCAGACTGCTCGGGTTTATCGTCTCCCGAGAGGGCATTCGTTTGGATCCCCTTAAAGTCGAGGCTATTTTGAATCTTCCTCCCCCTGCCTCTTTGCAGCAACTGCAGAGTTTGCAGGGCAAAGTGAATTTTTTAAGACGATTCACTCCGAACTATGCCGAAGTGGCTAAAGGTTTCACGTGGCTATTAAAGCAAGATACCCCATTTCATTGGGATGCCGCTGCTCAAGAGTCCTTTGAGCGTCTCAAGGGTCTTCTTGTTTCTGCTCCATTGTTGCATCCTCTAAATTATCATCGCGTCTACACTCTGTATTTGGCCACTGCCGATACCACTATTGGCATGGTTCTTGTTCAAGATGATGATGATGACACTGAGCATGTCATATATTATCTCAGCTGCAATATTCTAAATACGGAAACTCAATATGCTTACGTCAAGAAGTTGGCATTGGCCGCCGTTTGTGCCATCCAACGTTTCCGCCATTATATCTTGTTGCGCACTATGACTGTGGTTTCTGATTGCAACCCGATGATGTACATTCTGTCACATCAGTTGCTGGGGGGAAAGTACTCGAAGTGGATCGTTATCCTCCAAGAGTTCGACTTGGAATTCACCACCGCCAAGTCTAAGAAATCCCTTGTCTTTACTAAGTTACTTTGCTCTTTGCCATCTCCTACCGCGCCCTCTCGGTCAGAGGACCATATCCCAGATGAAACTCTGTTCCTAATTAGCACCCTCGATCCCTAGTACGGGGATATCATTGTATATCTGAAGATATCCTCTTTTCGTCTCGATGTGTCTAAGGATGTTCGGCGACGGATTCGTCATCAATCTCAGCCCTATCGTATTATTGGAGAGACCCTGTACCATCTCGGCACCGACTCATTTCTCCGCCGATGCCTAACATTCGAGGAAGTTGAGCACATTTTGAATGACTGCCATTCTAGCGCCTGTGGTGGTCACATGTACAGATATGCTATTGCTCAAAAGATCCTCCACGCCAGTTATTTCTGGCCCTCCATCTTTAAGGATTGCATTCTTGCCATCCACTCCTATCATGAGTGCCAGATCTACCAGCGGAAGATGCGTGCGCCTCCTTCTCCATTGCACCCTGTTGTTACCGTCGGCCATTTTGTAAAATGGGGCATTGATTATACGACCTGTAACCCTCGCTCGGCCGGGGGGCATGGGTATATTATCGTTGCTGTTGATTACTTCACAAAATGGGCCGAGGTGATGCACACATTATCTGAAGATGGTCACACAGCGGTGCAATTTTGATTTAATCATGTTATTTCATGATTCAGAGTTCCTCAGGCTATCATCACTGATCACGGGAAGCATTTCCGTAATCACATGATTACTAAGCTAACAACCCAGCTAGGCTTACGGCAAGATAGTTCGACTCCATACTATCCTCAGGCCAATGGCCAAGTAGAAGCTGTCAACAAGGTTCTAGTTACAAGTCTAACTGGCACTTGATGTTGTTCTCTACCCTGTGGGCCTACCGAACTTCTGTGAAGGATGCCACCGGTTTCACCCCATTTCAATTAGTTTACGGACTGGAGGCTACCCTTCCAATTGAGTGCAAGATCCCTTCTTTGAAATTGGCCGTCGAATTACTCCCCAACACTACTCTGGTAGAAGAACGCCTTCTTTACCTAGAACGGCTGGACGAGACCTGTCAGCTAGCCTCTCTAGCTATCGAAGCACAGAAGAAGAGAGTGAAAACTCACTTTGATCATACTGTCCATCCTCGTTCTTTTGTTGAGGGAGATTTAGTCCTGCTCTACGATCAGGCGAATGATAAGTTGGGGGCAGGCAAACTCGAGGGCATGTGGCACAGGCCTTATATTGTAAAGAGAGTTTTGCAGAAAGGGGCCTACGAACTAATTGATTATGAAGGGAATCCTCTCGATAAGCCCCAAAATGGGCTTTACTTGAAAAAGTATTATGCGTGAATTCCATGCACTTTGGTTTATACATACATGTGTTTTTAGCAGGTGTGTTGTGTGTGTGTTTTCATGTTTTTGGCTTGGTGTGAAGGCGTGATTGCTGCTTATTGTGTCTTTTGCTTCTTGTTCAGATGTCTGGTGCACCTTACGTTGGTTTCACCGATGGTGCCTGCCGCAGTATCCGCAACTTGTCCTCCGCGGCGTGGGTGATCTATGACCCTCATGGTGAGTTGATAGACCTTCAAGGTGTTTGTTTATGTTGCACCACAAACAATGTCGATGAATATAGTGCTGTGATTGAGTTATTGGTCGAGGCGATTAATCTCGGTATTCGTACATTGATTGTGAACCTGGACTCTTAGCTTGTCGTCCACCAGCTCAATGGGCGATATTTCGTCAGAGACCATCAGATTTTAAGGTTGTATTTACATGTTAAATTGTTAGAAAGGAATTTTGATTTCATTACATATCAACACATTCCACGACGATTAAACACGTTAACTGATGCATTGGCTAATCATGTATTAGACAGCCATTTGCGTAACATGTAATCAAAACATTATATAAGAAGCATGTAAAGCACAATAATAGACCATAGGAATATGTATATATATATATATATATATATATATATATATATATATATATATATATATATATATATATATATATATATCTGTGCCGCACTGAGGCGCTAAAAAATAAGTGTACATGTCCAAATAGGGTCTGTATTCTCTGTACATCTGAGACACATGTCTCTCAAAAAATCACCAGCAGGAAATAAAAACCTAGGTGTCTACTGCAGTGGGTTATGCTCCTTATAATACATCGCTGCTTGTGTCACCCATCTCAACAGGTGGTGCATCCTGGGTTCCACTCCTACTGTGTGGATCTGCAATGCTCTGGGGACCTCCTTGATCCCCATGTAATCTGGAATCCCTGCTAATAGGCCCTCAAGGTTCTGAATCACTATCTCCATCATATCATTAGCTGGAGGAGCGAAGGCTAGTGCTGCAACGCCCTGCGCATCCCTCCACACCTCTGGAGCTAGCCCGATGGGTCTCACTGGTCCTACATCTGCATACCATAGCATTCGTCATTAGGACATATACATGAAAAAATAAAAAAACATCATAAAAATAAAAATGAAAAAATGTATGATCAAGTGTCTTACCATCGTCATCCCACAGCTCTCCAGAAGGTAGCTGCATGTCAGGATCTCTGCGAAAGTCCATGCCGGCATATGGCCAATCCTCCACGAAGATCGTCTGGTGCTTTAGCCACTCTCGGAACAATGTCCCCCATGCCACCGATCATCTGCCACCTCCTCATGGCATGACGTGAGCCCATCGTGTGGCCCTTGTCTCACGTGGCCTGGGTAAATCCAAATCCATGTCCTGTAACTGCAGTGCCGGCACCCACTCCAGCATGAGTGGGACTAAGATGGATCCATAACCAAACTGCTTCATCTCTCCTTGACGACAGTTGGTGAGTTGCCTCTTCATGTTCGCCGTCACCGCCTCTGCCCAGTTAAACATGGTGGGATTGAGACACTTGAGAGCCAACTAGAGATGGGTCTTCGAAGCCTCATGTTGGGCTTGGGAGCCCATTGCCCGTGTAACCATGAAAAGCATAGCACGAAGGACTACGTCGTCCATTGTCGGGATTGCCACCTTCCCACTCCTCGTCTTGCGTGCCCATGGGCACACTTGAGCCATCAGCATATCTAAGGAATCACCCCCAGGTCGCTGCCCCTCCAGAATGGGCCTCTCACTCGATGGGACAGCCCGATCAAAAAATATATGTCTGTGGCGTCAAACTCAATATCCCGGCCTTGAATGATGAATTTCCCATCTGTGGGATTCCAGGCCTTAATTAGTAGCTCCAGCAAGTCAGGTTGTGATCACAGGTGTGGAGTTAGGAAGAATTTGAGCAATCCACATGCCCGTAATGTGTTTCGGCACCCCACATTGGCAAAAGCTTCTATATTGTTGTTATCATGCGTGCATTCTTGCTAGACGAATGCCATTATAGCCTATAGGACGAGAAAAGTTGGATTAGCACTTCATTTGGAAAATTCAACGCAAAATTTGCATAAAAACATATGTTTGAATTGCCATCATGTCTGTTTTTTAAACAGACGCAATGGCACAAGGTTGCTAGTTCAATTTTTTTGCGGTCATCGCAGAAGTACACCACTTTCCTGCGATGATCGGAGCGCGCCATGTGTAAATTTTTTCGGTCATCGCGGACCCGATAGGGTATACCCACGATGACCAAGCGGCGGAGCCTGGTTTGAAAATCCGCCTAAACTAACACATGGAACGTTCAAAACACATGAAAAGAGTATTAAATTGAAGCGCAGGGCAACGTGTGTCTACCTGGAACAAGTTTCGGGATGAATGATGCATGAACGGGGCCGAATTTCGCTCGCCAACTTCAGTGCTCCAAGTCGCTCCACGGTGAATTGAACAGTACTATGGTAAAAATGAATGAGTTAATCCCTTTTTATAGTAATTTTTTCAAATTTAAAAATTATATTTTATAAATGTGGGTTTTTCTCATTGTTTTGCCACATGGTTAGTCAAAATTTGACTTTTTTACTATGTTTTTTATGTATGTTGTTCATTTTATCTCGAATGGATTTATGTGTGACGTGTTTTTGTGCAAAGCTTCAGGTAGTGGAATTATGACAGTCTTGTATACACTTAGTCCATAAAGTTGTCTTTAAGCTCTTTTCCGACTTGACAAATGAAAAGATAGCCGAGTTTTCCTCTTGACTCATTAAAAGAAACAAGAGGCGGTCACCTTTAAGCTCCTTTCCGACCGTTTAAACAAAAAAATATTATCGGGCCTTTGTCGTTTCAAGCTTGTTATCAGTTATGAAATGACGTGCTTCCAACCACATTTTTACTTTTTTGGGTCGAAGTCACTAGTTACGAAAAGTACTCCTCGATCGTAATGGTCAGGTGGTTCTTTCGAGTATTGTTTCATACTTTTTCGAGCTTGAGAGACACAACTCTACGAAAAAGGACCCCCCTGGAGTTTTATTTTCTGTGTCTTTTTCAAACTCTCTAAACATGAAAAAGACTCCGAGTTTTACCTATGTCGGGCTCGTTAAACCCTGACGACATTGGACTCGTCACCATGACGAGACTTAAGCTTCTCCTTCCTAGGGCTCGTTAAATTATTACTAGTTTGGACTCAACAACAGGTTTATCATTGATTGTCTATGGTAGCTAGTCACTCTTGAACATCGACACTTTTGCTTCTTGTCGGGTTGGGACATCCATACATCGTCATTTGGCCTTCTGCGGGTTTGGGTTATCATTCTAGCCTCATTCCATCTGATTCATGCCATCTCCTTTGAGCCTCTAATCCCTTGGTGCCTGAATGCTGCCACCCCCCTCCAAAGTCGTGTCGCCAGCATGTTCAAGAGTATAATCCTTCTACAGTTTACACCCTTGTCTTCTCCTCTGATACTGTGTTTTTCCATCTACCACTTGTTCCTTATCTTGTGTCGTTGATGGGGGAAACATTATGGCCCTCCTGCGATGGGTCGTCTCCTATCGACATCAGCTCATTATCCAGGAGATTGATCTAGAGATCCCCTTTGGTACCTTAGAGCTTGCATGCCTCAATGGCAAGTTCTTCGCACCTGATGGTCGACTTTCATCATTGGTTGTCGATTGGGTGATTCTGCGAGTGTTCGACTTCAACTCCGTCATCAAACTTCGTGGATTGTGCTAGACAGTACCTTGAGAGCCATTGGCATTATTAGTGGTTTCTCTCATGCTTGTTAATGGTTTTCATCATTGGTCGGTAATCAAGCGATGTTCTATCATGCTCGACTTCAGCACATCTATTCGCATGTTAGGATTTGTACTATGATTGGATGGGTTCAAGACCCCGAACTCAGATTACACATGTTCGGGCTACGTGGATTGGTTTTATGATTACATGACTCATTGATGGATGGCTACGACCATACCTGAGTCTTCATGGATGGTTGTGACCATACCTTTATCATCATCATGGTCTCATTAGCTAGATGGTTGTGTCCATACCACAGACCTATTTAGTATGTCTTCTAGATGGCTGCGCCCATGCCTAAACTACATGTACTTCATTATCAGAGATATCAGTTGTACTTGCGTGTAGGTTCTTCCAAATGGTGTTCCAGTTCAGTCAGTTTCGTAAAGCATTTCACCCCTCCCTCTCTCTCGGGCCTCATACTTTAGGGGGCATCTGTTACACAGTAATTTGTCACTTTCTTCACTCCATTCTTCCCACTGTGTCATGTGTCCAAGTTGTACATGCTCATGTTAGACAAATGCTCTCTGATGTTGCCAAATGACCCACTTTTCCAAAGGTTTCTACCTCATCACATCTGTTGGCCAAATAAACGCGCTAAAGGGCACTCCAAAACAGCCCAGAAGCACTGCCATTGCGGAAGTACACCTGATTCCTACGATAGTCCGATTTTATGTGCCAACATGACTGTCTCTTGTAGTCTTCAACGATGACTTGACTAGCTACATTATTCAATAGTGATGTCAGCGTGGAAGGCCAGTTATGTGCCCGCAATGATCCAGATTGGGCGAATTTGTTCCAACAGTCGGACTTCCAAATGACTCCAGACCTGGTTTTTGGCCTAGTTTATGTCGCCCTCCTTTATCTGGCGTGGCTGTTCTATCATTTGTGCTACCTTCCTTGGAGATAAGCTCATTCTTCCACCTTTCATGGAGACTCCTTCTCCTATTTAAACTCTCACCATTGCTATGTGCTGCTAGTTTGGAGTTCTTAGTCTTCAGAATGGTTGCTGATAGTACTATTAGTGTTTGTGAGTTTGCTAGATAGCTGGTGTGAGTGTGACAAGTGTGGGATTGTTGATAGCTTGAGGAAGGTTGTGAAGTGCTTTTAATCTTGTGTAAAACTTGTGAGTGAGAGAGACTTGTGTATTGGGAGATCCATATTCAAAGAGTGAATGCTTGAGGAACATGCTGGCTGGATCCCTCTAAGAAGGTTTGTGACATCAAGACTTTGGTTGTAAGCTTACTCTTATTTCATTATTAATGCAATCAATGATGTTTTACTATGTCTTGTATGTAATGTACTTGATAGCTCATGACTTCTTGACTTTGTGAGTAAATAGATCATTGTTGTTCTGGTTACGTGCTTTGTTGTATTTCCTTTGCATTGTTTCAGATTGATTACTCATTAGGAGAAGGAAGCGGAAGCTGTAGCAGCACAACGGAACTCCATCGACCATCGGTTGAGGTAGGCCTAAAACTATGACTGTTTAAGGAAAGCTATTGTTGATCTATCCTTGTTTGTGACTAGACCCACTCTAGGGCTAGAGGGGTTACCTTTGTCCGCAGAGGGAACACTTTCATGCATCACAGGTATATGGAAAAAGGAAGAAGTATAGGCAAAAAGGGTGTCAAGGTAAGACTATCCTTGGACTCTACAATAATGATGCAATGGTTAAGGATGAATGATTAATGAAATAAATGATAAATTAGTTATCTGGATATACAATGTTTTCATTTACCATAGTCGTGTACATAAGATTTTTTCCTGAATGAAAGTAGCGTACATAAATAAAAATAATAAATTGAAAATTCCAAGTGAGTTTAAAATATTGATTCACACCCCCCCCCCAACCTAGTATTTTTCCCAACAATTAGAACCAGATCCAGGCTACTCCAGCAGAATTTGAATCGCTTGAGAGTGGATCAGGGACATTGGGAAAGAAGCAAAAGAAGAAGGAAAGTCAAAGTAAGATGTAAGTCCAAAAAAATTGTGAAATCAATACTTTAGATGAAGTGACGATTATTGATGTTAGAAAATATTTAGCTTCAAGAACACCCTGCTATATGTTGATCAAGAATGAAGAAGCTAGTGAAGATAGTGATGAAGAATCACCAGGTATTGATTTTTGTCTTAATTGTAGACATGATGACCATTGTACAAATGATTGCACATTTTCCATCTTATGTAGTGATGATGATAATGAATCGATTGATATTTCCCTCTTGGGTAAAAGTGAAGATAGTCATTATGCAAAAAAATTATATTCAAGAATGATGGCCCTAGAAGTAGAAATTAAAAGGCTCACAAATGAGAATAGATATCATCAAAAGTTACTTCAACTATTTGATGAAAGGGACTGTACCTACAAAGAAGAGATTATCAGGTTAAAGAATCATTTGGAAGAAGGAAACAAAATTGAAGAAGGAATGAGGAAGTAGTACAAGGAAAAGGAAGATCAATATAAAAGTTTGTAGGATGAAGTAACATAATTAAGAAAAAACGTGAATGAAGAGGATAAAATAACCAAGGAGCTTAAAGAAAGAACCAGTTACTATGAAGGACTTGAAGAAGAAAGCATCTCTCTCAAATCCAATCTTGAAAATTCAAAAAAATGATATGCAGACATCCTTCAAGAATTTGAAGAACAAGAAAATGGGCTTAAGAAGGAAATCATTGAGTTGAGAACTCAACTAGAAAATACTAGAGGTGAAAAAGAGCTTGAGGTAAGTGTTCTAGAAGGTAAGATAGAAAAAAAAAGATAAACATTTAGATTTCAAGATGGTACTAAGCTTTTGGATAAAATTCTTAGTAGTCAAAGGTCTTCTTCCATTAAATTTGATCTTGGTTTTCATGAAACTATAAAATGAGAATCTAGTTCAGAGGCTTGTGCAAGGATATTGAAGGATAACAATATTAAATCTGAAATTCATGTTAAAGAGATAAGAAGTCAACAAGTTCAACATCCAAGGAAGATGAATTTTCAAAAGAAACCATTTTCTCCCAATAATAGAAACATTAACTGATTCTATCCTCTGAACAATAATGTTGAATGATTTATATGTCATAATTATGGACATGTTGCACCCAATTGCAGAAGTAGATTGTTTAAATCTCAAGCAAATAGCCACTTCACAAGAAGGTCATAAACTGCTAGGTACTTAGGTCTCTTCAAGGGATATTTCTTTTATTGCAACATATTTATTCACAAAACTATTTATTGCAATTGGAGGAATATGAAATAGAAATATTATAATTCCTCTGTTCTGTTTTCTGGTCATATAGGATATTATGCTTGTAACAAGTTTGGGCATGTAACAAAAGAATGTAGGAATAAATCAATGCCTCTTCACAGATAATATGGCAAGCAAACAGATAAGAACATCACGACCAAAAGACCTAAGAAAGATTCATCCACCAACATTTCACATATTGAGCAAAAGGAAGAAGAATAGATAAGGTGTGGCCTTTCTCTTTGATCATTTGAGAATGAAGATGAATGGTACATAGATAGTGAATTATCTCATCACATGAATGGTGATAAGGACAAGTTTGAGTCTCTCAAGAAAAATAAAGATGCTAAGGTGATTCTTGGAAATAGTGTTCCAGCAAAATTTATGGGAAAAGGAAGAATCAAACTTGGGAAGTATGCAAAAGCAGTTGATGCATTATTACTTCAAGGGCTAAAGAAAAATATTTTAAGTGTAGGTCAAATGGTTGGCAAAGGATGTATAATTTATTTACATAAACTAAATGTGAAGTTATAGACAAAAAAAATAGAAAAGTTATAGCTAGAGGATACATAAATCCAAAAAATATATATGTGTTAGTAGAGAAGAATTGAGGAAAAAATAAGAGGTATAACTCCTCTTCTTCTTCAGATTCAAAATAAAAGAAGATAGTTCCCATTGCAAACTTTTTTTTAAAGTGTACTTCTAACAGTGATTGCAGAAGTGATGTGAGGTACATGACCTCATGAAGAGAAGATGATGATTATTAGGTCCATATGATCATTGACGTATGATCTTAGGGGGAGCTATAAATGAGTATCTTGGTGATGGTTCTCTAGTTTGGTTTAATATTCATTTGATGACATTTTGGTATTACTGACATTTCATCTAATGAAGTAACAATGAACAGGAACAAACAATATAGGTTCAGGGGGAGATGTGACTATAAAGAATCAACAATCTACTTTCTGTACGCAGATCTCATGAAGGAAAGTTGTGTATATACACGAGTTTTGATCTAAATAGTCGTGTATGGTTTCATGTGGTGATAAATGAATGACACAAACTTAGGGGGAGTTTCTTATATGCTTCTATCAATTATTATTGACTCTGATATGTTACAGTTAAATTGATGGTGCTCATATATTGCTTATAATGATGTTGGTCCATGATGGTTCATGAGTTGCTGCAAAATTTTATTGTTGCTATGATTCTTTGATATATTTTCTGATTGATGAGGTGGATATGATCAGATTTGATAGTGAATAGTCAGCACGGGTTCATGGGAAGCATTTTCTATGTCACTAAATGTTCCATTGTTGGCATTATGGGTTCTTAAGCATTCCTTGTTACATGATTATGCTCATGATGAGTATATATCATTGGTGATGTATAATTATTGTTATTGTTATTGGTGAAGATACATATGTTGCTATCATTCTATCATTAGTAATGATGAAGTCATGGATGATGCTTGTATAATGCTTAAGTTGCAATTAGTGAATTTGATCCTACTTGATACACTTAATGAAAAGGATGTGTATGTTATGGTCATTATTGATGTTGAAGGTTCCCCTTGTCTTTCGTGGATGTATGAAGATAATATGATGAAATTATGGTTCAAAAGGTTGATATTGTTTCCTATGGATTATAGCTCTTCCTATATTTAGAAAAAGAATTTTACATGAAGTCAAGAGGATGTTTATTAGGTTGCTGCTAAAATTTATTGGTGATTCTTGGAAGCATTACATATTTGGTCACATGTTGATGAGATTGGAAAGTTGATGCTCCATTGCCCTACTTCATGATGATGGTGAGATTAGATGTTCATGTTGCAGGTTACTATATTTTGTATGATGGTTGCTGATGACTATCATGGTCTTGCTACCTCACTATTGAGGTCTCTGACCTTGGATATAAGTGTCAGACATGTTTCTTGATGTAAATGGAATGTAAAGGCCCATGTTGTAAATAATTGTAAAATCCAGTCATGTATAGGCTATTGGGATAAAGTCATTCTTTGTATGTAATCCCATTTTTTGGGGAAATTGATGTAATGTTGGGTCAAATATGTAACCCCATTATGTTGGGTGACTGATGTAATCATGACTCATTAGTGACAGGAAAGGTCATATTTGGTTGAGTCATAAAGTCTTGTGCTTTTATTTTATATCTTTAAAAGTTATGACATATTCTCAGGGGGAGCTTGGTAAGTATGAAACTTTCATACTTAGCAAATCAAACCTACAATGATCTTCTCTATGAAGGGGGAAATAAGTCTTCATTCAGCATTGGTCAACCCTTTTCCCTTATTGTCAGAGGGGGAGAGAAGCTTGGTGTTTGGAGAAGAATGATTGGTGACAAGGTTTGCAGGTGATTACAAATGGTGACCAAACACTAAAATGGTTTCCATCAAGTCCAAAGGGGGAGATTGTTGTCATTATGGCTAATATGTTGTCCTTGATGGAAACCTACTTGATAAAGATGTCAAAAGTACGACATCATGATGATTATACAGATTGTACAAATGTTATAGGTGACATGTACAAAGGAATGATAGATCAAATATAGATAAATGATAGAGGTGATGTTTGAGAAATTATATGCGGATCCTAAGAAGCAAGGTCATGTACATACATAGGTAGTGTGAAGAAAAGTCACGCACATCCTCCACACCTTGGTAATCTGGATACCAAGGGTCATTACCATGGTATTGGACCATAGTAATGGGTGCGTCAACGATTATTTGATCCCTTCAAAGAATACCAACATAATTATTAATGCATTGACCTATGGTATTGGCTAACACTAATGTTATTTAAGGAGATGGAGATCAAGGTGTTGTGTGTGTAACTAATGTGTTATACATGTGTGATCTGATTTGGAACAGATGTGCACTAGGGAGCAAGGAGAAGAATCAGATCTGAAACACCTGAAGATGTGTTGACATATGTGCTTGATTGATTTACATGTTGAAAATGTTTAAGTAGCTAACAATGATACATTTGTGGTTATAATGATGTTGTGATATAAATGAATTACTCAAAAGTATGTAATGTTGATAGTGAAGGTTGCGAACTGTGAAGATTATGTTTACAACGAAAGTTTTCAGATCTGTATGTAGGTTTGTCTTAGGTTAGTCACATATATATTCTGTAAAGTGTTTTTAGTATGTTCACATATGTACGTGGATGTTGTGTATGGTAAGCACATACATACGCTGACATGTTTTGTGGAAGTCACGTATATAGACTAAGATTTTGCAGTATGGCTTGTTGATGACAATTGATTAGTTATGTTATGTTTTCTGTTATTTTTTTATGACGACTCTAACATGATAATATTTGTTTGACAATATTGATTGAGTTAAGTTGGTTATGGAATGGAATTTTGATTAGTGACGATACTACAATATGGGGATATGTAATTGGTTCGGTGACCTATAATTGGTTTGGTACACGATTTAGTGGTTGTTTCAGTAATGCAGTGATTCAGATTCAATTATCAGTAATTTGAGATCTATTTGCAAGTCTTATACAGAGAAAGTGTGTATTTACATGGGTGTGCTTAAGAACAATAGTGTATACATTTTGATGTATGTTTGATCAGGGTTTGTAATAACAACAATTGGTTTCTGCGATGACTAACAAAGTATGGCTTGGTATATTTATGAATAGTTGTGCATTGGTATGTTATGGTTATGATTGGTTTGATTTTACTCTGATTAAGTGACTGATTTAGTTCGTTCAGTAATTAGATGATTTGATTTAGTATTTTATTTCAGAATTATTACTTGGTATTGGGATTAATGATGGAAGTGGGTCCAGTCTGAAGTTATGATGAAAGGTGGCCTATATGTTTTGATGTTTTTTTTGGTGTGTGTTATATTCTTTCGACGAATAGCCCCACTGTTATCGGGAAATCCAGTGTCCACTCGGAGCTGCTAGTCCCACTAAGACTGGTAGCTATCTTAGAAACAAACAAACTAAAACTACTTTCGATTTCCTTTATGAGAAATAGATAAGAGGGGAATGCAGGACACCAACCTCAGTCTTGCGCTTGGTTCCTTGCTCGGTTCCTCTCCCTTCTGACAGATCCTTGCTACTTCTCCTTCATCTACCCAGCTTCAAAGAGCACCTGTGGAATCAAAGCAGCACAATACTATTGAAGAACAGAGATCTACAATCATAAACAATATAGGCCCAGATATATATTGACCACACAAATGCATATATCATCAAACATACAAGAATGTGGAGGAAAACTTGAATAGCTTTATTAATATCAAGAATAGCAAAGAGGATTACAACCAATTGTTCTGACCCAGCGTCATCCTCCAGCATGGAAGCCCTTCTTTCACCTCATTAAAAACTTAGATCACCCAACACTATGATATTCCACCAAGAAACCAACAGCACTTCCTTACAAGATACAAAATTCCAGCCTTCGGATCTCTGGGATGAGGGATCCATATATAGATGATTGCAGGGGGGTGAGTCAGCTTCTGGGATTTTGATTAGTGTCCTCTCTCTGATAGTTCTTGATTCCACTTAGAGATTGATGATCTCTTACTCATCCCTGGGCGAATTCAAAGAGGCAAGTGTCACAGGAGAAGTTTCTGGAAGATTCCATGATCATCCACCTCGCAAACTGTCTCTGCCATTTGTCCACTCTCGCCCATCACACCCTACAGAAGGGCTTTTCAGTATGCATCGCACCCTCTACACTGGGCAGGTGGGATGCATCGCACCCTTAGCACTAAGCAACCTGTATGGTCCACTTTTGACCAGTTTTGAGCAGTTTCCTGTGGAGAAATTCTGGGAGATGATGTAATCAGCTGACCTTGTTATTTTAGGGTATGGAACAACACTTTTAGGGACTTAGGAGCCCTTGGTTTATGGACATGTATGATTGGGGTTGTAGTGCCCAAAAATGTCTATGACAGTTGCCCCCTGAAGTATGAGGTCGTTAATCTTTTGATGTCGGGTGAAATGCTTTATCATGAGGATCCAAAGTTTTTTCGAGCTGGAAGGTGACCTGTAATAAGATACAATACAATACATTATCTTCATAATATTTTTCATGATCTAGCTGAGGCGGGAATTCCCATGCTCAGCTTTATAAATTCATTTTCATGTACATAAGACAGACAACTGTCTGTGCGGGAGACTAATGATTCTGATAGAGTCATCATCCTTTGATTCGGATGATCATCTGTGCAGCAACAATGTACATTTGATGTCTTTATTTTCCTGAATATATCGCAGCCAGGATGGATGAAACTAGATCTGGGGTCTTCAAACTCTTCCAATCTTCACTCGAAGTACAAGTCGATCCATGTGAAAGATGTTTTGGAGTCGAACATGGAAAGACATCGCCTAATTACCAACCAATGATGTAAGTTGTTAACAGGGGCGAGAGGAATCACCGATAATGATGATGACCGTCAAGGTACTACAATACAATTTGCGTGGTGTGAAAAGGGACTTGGCGTCGAACACCATGCAAAATCTTTTGGTTGAAGGCCATTGATGTAAACCTATCGTCGGAAGTGAGAAACTTGCCATTGAGGCATGCAAGCTTCAAAGTACTAAAAGGGTTGTTCCTAAGTTGACTTCTTGGATAATGAGCTGATGTTGAAAAGAAGCGACCCGTCGTAGGAGGGCCTTAATGAATCCCACATCTATGACATGGAACGGAGTAAATGATTTTGGAGGTGAAAACGATCTGATGATACAGGGTTTAGGGTGGCGGTCATGAAAAAATGGAGCGTGAATGTATTGCAGCAGATGAGACACAGGTGAATTCTCTGAGTGACTTCTCTTGAACATACCAGTGACACTGACATGGATTGGTAGCGTTAACCCCAAATATGGATGGCGTGATGGACCAATGGTGATATGACCAGTGAACGGAACAACCCAACCCGACTCGGATGCGGAGTGAAAGTGTCATGTTCAAGAGTGACTTGCTACCAATAAAGTTTCTTCAAGTTCTCTTCCCAATTTTTCCCCAGTCATTGCTGACCAGTACCTCTTTATTTTTGTTAAGCTTGAGGAGGATAACATATGCTTGTTCTATAATTTTCCCTTCGGGCAAACCCATCGCTATGTTTTAACGAGCCTAGCGACAGTGAAACTCGTTCTTGTATATATGGACAAGTTTGTCGCTATTCAGTTTTAACGATAAAGATAACTCGGTCCTTTTCAATTTTAGAGAGTCTGAAAGGGACGTAAAGGAAACTCCAATAATCCTTTTTCATCATATAATCCCTTAAGTCCAAAAAAGTATAAAATAATACGAAAGGGATGAATTTTTGGTAATTTTAACAAGCCGAACGAAACAAGCGCTCGATCTTTTTGTGTAATAATCCCTCAGGTCCAAAAAGATTAAAATCTAGAGGAGGGATAGCACTTCTGGTAGCTTTAACGAGATGGAGAGGCCAATTTCCTGGCAATATTTTCATATTTTACGAGTCAGATGAAAAGAGCTTAAAGGAGACTCGTTTTTTGAGGAACGAGTGATAATTTCAGGTAGCAGCTGATTCCAGGTAAAGTTTGGAATTTTCCAATCATGGAAGTGTCATAATGATGGCTAACAGGATCACTCTTCGCAGTTGTTCCTCAAAAAGGGGTAAACAATCAAATGGAGGTGAATGATTGGCTAAAACAGGGCGGAGGTGATGGTAAGAACACGACCAGGGCCCAAAAGCTGATGATAATGCATTCACAATGGTTATTTACTGGAAATTGGTTCATTTTTTAATGAGCTTAAACTCTGGGGGAACGTTTGCTCATTGCGAAGGTTTAATTTTTAACGAGCTTGAACTTCGCATAAAAACTGCTCGTGATAATGGTCATTGATTTAATTTCACCACTAACCACTTTGTTCCTTCAAAGGTTGTACTTCCTGTTCAATTGCTTCATCAAACCGATTAGAAATGAACAATATATGTTTTAAAAAATGAGCTAAAACACTAATATTTTACTTGAATTACGTGAAAAGTAATTTAAAAGTGGTTTTTACCCCTCATTTTACCATTTCATTTGAACCTTGGTTTGTTGGAGCTCTGGAGGTGCTTTTCCCCCTTGACTTTCACCAGCTGATTTCTGGAGATTCTGTGGACAATTCTCAGCGCCGTCTAGACTAGGTAGGAGCTAAACCTGAGCTCTTCAGTTGCATTCCTTCCTTTTTGAATTATGTGCATGTTTCCCTGTTTTTCTGAGCCTCTGGGGTTTGAAAAATTCACCCTGGCTCCATCGCACCCTTCCTATATCGAAAGGTGCGATGCATACTGGCTTGGCTATTGGCTAGTCAGTATGCATCTCACCCAGTACACTGCTGGGGGTGCGATGGGCGCGAGAAGGGAAATTTTTGCACTGTTTTCTCATGGAATTTTTGCCTGTTTTTTGCCAAATCAGGACCCTGACTCTTCTCTTGCTTGTTTTGCAGAGATTTATTGGAGAAAAATGGTTGTTACATGGCAAGAACCTGAGCATGAAGAAGAGGGCATTCTTGCTTTACATGATCCAGTTACGGTAACAAATCAACTTGTTGCAATATCTTCTCAATGCATGGGATCCTACCAACCAGGTGTTTCAGATCAAAGGCAAATCTATCCCCTTGACTGTCGTGGACATCTATTTTTTGACCGGTTTATCGAGGCGTGGTGCCCCTCTTTCATTATTAGGTTCCGCCCGTGGGGGCAAATCCGTGAGAGATTATATTCGCTGGTATTGCAGAGAGGGATCTCAGCCGAGTAGGGATGGCAAGATCAACATCCGAGATGTCAATGATCGATCCTTGAGGACCATTCTATTCACTTTTGCTAGACTAGCTAGTAGTGCAGCTCTTCATGTGGCTAACAGGTCTTATATGCAGTACGCCTTGGAATGCCTTGAACCAAAGGTGTTCAACTGGTGCGACGCAGTGCTCCCTGTGATGAAAGAACAACTGACCAAGGTAAAAAGTGTAAAATCCAAGAACTTCGGCTATGGTTCTATTTTGATCGCTTTCGCCTTGGAAAATATCCCACTGATGCAGCCACAATACATTTCACTTGGCTTACCTCCACCGACTGAACCATGGATGCAGAGATGGGTCAACCTTATGGCCCGACATGCTGGTCAGTCCCAGGTTTCCTTTTCTGATACCTTCTTCGAGTGGTTCAACTGCCAGGAGATGGTTTTTTCTGAGTATCCATATGTTGGTATGGATTTCTGGGGAAACCTGGATTTGGTGTTGCTGGCTGGTGAGAAGTGGGGTGCTATCGGTAAATTATCTGACCATATCTCTGTTTATCATTTCTTTTTATAATGTTCTTGTGCTTTCTTCTATCAGGACTAATCAAAACTCATGTGCTCATGCAGATATTGGACCAGTTCGACCAGCAGTACGTCTGAGAGTACCAGCTGCCGCTCCAGTAGGAGAGGCTGTGGGGAGGGCTATCCTTCGCGACCTTGATGTGGCTGAGACTCTTTCAGCATTGCAGGATCAGATCGAAGGCCTCACTCTCGGTATTCCAGATGTGAGGACCGACGAGCTGCCTCTGAGGTTGCAGCGACATACTACTGGCATGCCGAGTCGATGGACTAGGCTTTTACGCATGATTGCACAGGCGGTGACTTGTTATCACCAGCATCATTAGACTAGGGTGCCCCCCAACATTTTGAGTTTTGGGTCATTTGACCGATTTTGTCCTGGTTACAGAACATTATGTATGAACCATAAACAGTTATATATATATATATATATATATATATATATATATATATATATATATATATATATATATATATATATATATATATATATATATATATATATATATATATATATTTTTGATTTTCGGAGCTTTATTTTGGTTGAGTTACGTGATCTTGATGCAAATATTCAATGAAATGCTTCTTTTATAAATGTTTCAAATGTCTATCTAACACATAATTTTCCAATAAGTCTGTTAATGTGTTTAATTTTCTAGAAATATGCTAATATTGAATAGAATCAAACTGCCTTTCCAAAATCTTGACCCTTAGGAACATGCGATAGATAGCTAGATTCCGTACGGAGTAGATACCAGTGAGTTGTAGGATGACGAGTTGTGAGTCTAGCCTGACGATGAGTCGGCGTATGCCACACGTAATGGCATCAGAGAGGAGCTCTATCAACGCGTTGTATTTAGCAATATTGTTCGTTGACCGACCAATACATACCCCTCTGAAACTCACTGACTTGCTGCTTGGATCGAAGATGGCCCAGGCCGTGGAAGATAGGTTCCGCGAACTACGACTCACTCCATCGGCATATCCAACAAATTATTCCAATAGGTCCGACATCTACAACAAATGTAAAAGTAGATCACTTAACCAAAACAATTACCCTTAGCGAAAACAAAAATGTAACAAAAGCATAGGGGTCACTATCTTGAGTCAAGCATAGTAACACTTAAGGTACAACCCGTTACGAGGTTGCGCTAGTGGAATCCCATCATAATCTACTAACTCGTAGGCTCCTTTTGCTAATACATGTTTAACAATGTAGGGGCCCATCCATAAGGACTTGAACTTACCTGCTCCCAATTTATCGGATTCCTGGTCGTAAAGTAAGACCAGGTCACCTTTTGAGAAGACACGGGGTTTGACATTCTTGTCGAACTGCGCCTTGACTCGTTTCTTATGGGCTTCATTAGCCAAAGCGACATCACGACAGGTTTCATCCAATTGGATTAGTTCCAAGAAACGAGCCTCCTCTTCTGAAGTTCCGGGAAGAAGGTCGACCACGAGTTTGAGGGATGAGATTTCACAGTGAACCAGTAAGATTGTTTCTAGGCCATACACTAGTTGAAAGGGTGTAAACTCAGTCGCATTCCTTACCGATGTCTGGTATGCCCACAAGGCTGAGTACAAGATCAGGTGCCAACTCATTTTATGGACTCCAATCATCCTTTACAGCATCCACTTCAGGACCTTGTTGATTGCCTCAACTTGTCCGTTGGCCTGCGGATAATATGGAGTAGAGCTATCGTGGGACAGCCCTAATCTAGTAGCCAATTCAACCATCATGTGAATGCGAAAATGCTTATCCATGATCTGTGACTATGGCCTGTGGAATGCCGAATCTGGATACTACATGATTGAAAAAGAAGAGGGCAACCGTTTCGCTACTGTTTTTTAATGTAGGCATCGCCTCGGCCCATTTGGTAAAATAGTCTATTGCGACTATGATATACCCATGCCCCCTGGTCGAGGTGGGGTTACATGTCATGAAATCTATGCCCCATTTGGAAAATGGCCCAATAGCAACTACTGGTTGCAGAGGTACGAGTGGTATTCTGGTTTTTCGATCAAAGATTTGACATGCATGACAACTTCTAACTGCAGTTATGCAATCTTTGAACATTGTTGGCCAGAAGTATCCTACTAGTAAAATCTTTTGCACCATAGCGTAACTAGATTGATGCCCCCCACACGTGCCTGAATGGCAATCATTCAGGACTTTTTCAGCCTCCTCGTGGGTGAGGCACCTCCTCAAAACTGTATCAACACCACGACGATAAAGTGTATCGCCGACGATCATGTAGTCTTTTGCTTGGTATTGAATGCGTCGTTGTTCTGAGCGGGAGGTATTAGACCTATATGTTTGGGTTTGGAGATATATTATTATGTCTCCATACCACATATTGCTTTGAAGATATCAGAAACAAAGATTCATCCACGATCGCTTCTTCTGATGTGACATCGTTGGACGACGATGGATTTCTTCAATTTGGATTTTATAAATTCCAGATCAAACTCTTGTAGAATTGCTATCCATTTTGAATATTTACCCCCCAGCAACTGTCACGACAATATATAAGTCATGGGGTTGCAATCTGATAGAATGGTAGTTTTTCGAAAGAGGACATAGTGTCGAAATCTCTGTATCGCTTGAACAACTGCGAGAGTTAGCTTTTGTACGTAGGAGTACTTTCTTTCTATATCATTTAAGTTTCTACTTAAATAATAGATAGGATGTTCAATTCCATTTTCTTCTTGAACTAAAACCATTGTGATGGTCATATCCGCCACAGCTAGATACAGGTTAAAGTCTTTTTGATAATCAGGAGCGTACATTAATGATGCTTTTATTAGGGATTCCTTTAAAGCATCAAAGGAAGCTTGCGTGACCTGATCCCAGACAAAGGGTACTTATTTTTTCAATAGACGAGTATTAGCAAGTTCTGCGTAATTTGGAATGAACCTCCTCAGAAAGTTTGCTTTCTCTTGGAGTTTCTGAATCTGAAGCAAATTTGAAGGTGGAGGAAAATTAATGATTGCCTAAACCTTACATGGGTTGAGACGAATCTCGTCCTTTGAGGCCACAAAGCCAAGTAAATGACTAGAACGGACACAGAACACACATTTGTGTGGATTGAGTCGTATATTGTAGTGTCGGCAACGTATAAATATCGCTCTCAAATGTTGCGGATGATCGGTCTGCTTTCGAAAATGAGCCAGAAGATCGTCGAGATATGATTGAACAATGTTTTTGATGTCATGGAAGGCATAATTCATTGCCCTCTGAAATGTTTCCCCTGCGTTCTTTAAACCAAAGGGTAGCTTGCGTTATGCAAATGTGCCCCACAGACAAATAAATGCAGTCTTTGACTGGTCCTGTGGGCGGATATTTATTTGATTATACCCAGAAAATCCATCTATAAATGAAAAGATTTCACATCCAGCACATTCATCAATTATCTCATCAATGAAGGGTGTAGAGTAGTTGTCTTTCGGACAAGCTTGATTTACATCCCTATAATTGATGCACACTCTAATCGTTCCTTGCTTTTTCATTACAGGATCAATATTCGATACCCAATTGGTTAGAGGATCCGTGTAAATAAAACCAGCATGTAGAAGTTTTTCAACTTCTGCCTTGATGGCAGCGGCTTTCTTGGGGTGCACCTTCCGTAGCCGTTGTCGTACCGGTTTGACATCTGGATACATCTTAATTTCATGTTCAACTATGCTTGAGTCAATGCCTGGCATTTCATCATACAACCAAGCAAAGACATCTCTGAACTCGCGAAAAAGAGCGTTATATATTTCCAGTTCTGAAGGAGAACAAGATTTGCCGACATGAATATTCTCTAAAACATTTGTTTTGGTTGAGATATTTATGGCGATAGTCTCTTCAATATTGGACAAGTTTCGCTCGGAATCCATCGTGTTTACAGTATTTGATAGAAAATCAAAAACTAAGGGATGATGACGATCACTAGGAGTATCTTCTTTGCAATCCAGAAGATGGGAATGATGGTGGTAATCTTCCCATGGTGTTTCGTCAATCATCATTGACTGAACAATTCCTTCGTCTGTATAATGTACTTGTGACCAAGGATCTAAAGGGGTACCATGTTCCTTAGACCTATCTATCCAAATGCTTGATGAGCGTTGATTTGGGTTTGCCTCCCATGCCGAAAACATTGATTTCTACAAGATTTCCATTGGGCTTGGAGGCAATACCTACACATGATCCATGTTAATATCGTTTTTAAAGATCTTTTGAATAGAAGATACCATATTGCAGGTTCCCACCGTTGCCACTTCCGCCATATTGATTGGAGTCGGTAGGGCAAAAGTCCCCATTAATATAGGGTCTTTTAGTAGGCCTACTTCGATATTTTTAAGCGAATGAGGGCTTCCATGGATCATCGGAATGCTTCTCGTAACTTGTGAACTGTTGGGGAGAAATGTTTGTTGGTAGACGATTGTAATTCCTCCTTGAAAGGGAAATGAAATCTTCCTAAAGTAGGTCGACACAACGGCTTCCATAGAATATATCCAGGGCCTTCCCAGTAGAATGTTGTAATTGAGGTTTCCGTCAATTACTTCAACATCTATTTCTACTATTTTGCCCCCCAGTTCGACTTGAAAGTTAGTTAAAATCCCGTATGGGGTGTATTTTCATCCATAAAATGATTTTAATGTCATCGAAGATCGCGAAAAGGGTGGAGATCCTAAAGTTTTCCAACAACTCATCGACATAATACATGTAGATGCCCCCTCATCAATAATTGTTCGACGAACAGTTTTGTTGAGGGCTTTCACTTGAATGAGGAAAGCTAGTTGAGCTGGTAACTGAGGGTCATATCCTTTGTGATTAAAGGACACAAGATTAAAATCCTTTGGGTTAATCCCACCTATCACTGATAATAAAGCCTGCTTTTGGGAGGGGAAATTTTGCAGTACCTCAAGTGTTGACATAGCGGATGGTGATTGGGCCAGATCCTCCACTATATTATAATGTTGTGCTACTCTGGCACGAGGATTAAATGTCGATTTGTGTACTACTCCCTTTGGCAGCTTTATCGTTAGTTCAGGAATGATGGGTGGCACAACTTCGGTTGAAGTTGTTGTCGAACTACTGGGTTGATCATTGGCCTTGTTGTCCGACAACTGTGGATTCCCATAATCTTTATTCCTTGTCGATATCAAAGCATCGTTTTGCTACTTCAAAACCGAAAACATTAGCACTTGGGATGGGGAAGCATTATCACTAGCAACCAGATTTGTTCCTGGATTTGGAAACGGATCAGTCAATACTGCTAAGGTTTTTGAATTCTTGAAGAATTTTCTAAGCTCAGCTTTATACGGACACTCTCTTGTCCAATGATCCTCATCACATATAAGGCATGGACGATTTGGTTTCCTATCTCCAGAAGGGTTTGTAGAAGTTTTTTCAGGGGACGAATCTTCTTGTTTCTTCTTCTTCCCTTTCTTTTTCTTCTTGCCTCCTGGTTGCTTGGTTTCTTTGCCTTTGTCAGTCGATATGGCATTTACTTCCGAGGCGAGAAGTTCTTCATTTGCATTTTGACCTGAAACCGTACAGGCCTTCTTTGACTTAGCCTTTATGGTTTTCATGCTGGTCGTTCCTATCACGCCGTCTCCAGCATGAGAGTCTTTGTTAAATTTAGGAGAGGGAGGAACGGAAAATTCCGGTCTAGGAGCATTAGGGATTTTATCGTAGAGCGTGCCAGACGGAGTATAGATCAAGTCTAAATATTGCGCATGAGCAATTACTTGCTATTCAGTGATGACTCCTCCCTTTGCCACATCTTCCATAATAGAAGGTAACAATGACTTAATAAACCAGTCAGCCAACAGCTGATCAAGAACATATGTTTTTACCATTCTACGTTGACATCGCCACTCATGAATATGATCGGATATGTGAGTGGCCGTCGTTTGCTTGAAATTGGTAAGAAGCTCTGTTCCTGTTTTGTACCTTATGGGTAACTGAAAATGGGTTAAAAAGGTTATGGCTAGGGTACTGAAGTTATCAAATGAATCTCTAGGCAATTCGATATACCATTTTGCTACCGGACCAGTTAACGTTCGTTGAAAAAGGCAAAGCCTGATCGAATCATCGTTTAGAGTGTTAGATGAACACCATAGATGAAAGGTCATCACATGATTCGACGGATCTTCACTCGGATTTCCATTAAATTTAGGAATATATGATGGAAGTTTATGAGGAATCGCTGGCCACCAAGGGGCATAAGCGATTGGATCATTTGTTAGCCGGTTTAGATCTGGTAACTCTAAAGTTGCCACGAAGGGCAATTGTTGATTCAGGTTCGGCGAAGCATACCTAGGATAAGATGGGATTGCCTGAGCAGTGGGTCTTTGCATACTAGCATAGTGCATTTGATGCTGATAACTTTGATAAGGTTGATGGGCATAACCATTATGAAATGGTTGATTTTGTCCGTTTTGAATATACGGCTGCCCATTACTTGCAAAGACTTGGTGCTCAGTTCCTTGGTAAACTTGTTGGAATTGTGGTTGTTGATATTGCACCAGCCATGGTTGTGATACCATGTGCTGTTGTCCAATATTGGATGTTTGACTAAGATGAGGGGTAATGGTACCCGTTTGAGCCTGGGTCACTCCAGTTAAGGAACCACTAACCGATGATTGTGGTGGCATTGCAGGGACAAGGGGTTGTTGGATTGCGACCTGAGAAACTTGAGGTTGGCATACAACAGGTAACACTTGTACTTGCGACACCGTCACAATAGCCAGTGTAGTGGGGATATTTGACATAGGCATACTTTGTTGCATTGAGTATACAACTCTTGGTTGTTGAAGCAGTATTGGTATCCAACCACTAGATGTAATTCCAGCATAACCTGAATTCTGCTGCGAACTCTCGTATGTTTGACCTCTCGGAGGAGACAATGAAAGGGCATATTGCCCCCCATACGGCGGTAGTCCAGTGCTTAATGGAATGATTTGCCTTTGAAGACTGGACTGCCCAAATTGACACTACGAAGGATCAATTTGCTGAGACTCAACATAAGAGATTCCAGATATTATTCCGGATGAACAAATGGGAACAGACCATACTGTCAAAATAGCCTCTAGACGGATTTCATCCAGCGATTGAGAGCTAGTTGTGACAAATGGTATGCTGGCGAACATTGTCGAAGTGGCAGCAGGCAGTTCTGCAGCCGCTGTGTCAGATGACATAGTCCTAGATGTCGAGGGTTGTTCAGACATATCTAGCCTATCCAAAAGGTTTCCTAGTGATTCTACAGGAACTTCCGATAACGGTAGACTAATTTCTGATGAAGAAGGATATAGAGTGATCCCAACTCCAAAATGCGATGGAGTACTAGATGGTGGATCCTCCACAATCTCTTCTATAGCAATCAAACCAGGAGGAAGAGGTAGACCATCAGGTTTGTAAAATATTTCCGGTGCCGAAGAAGGTATAGATTTTGTAGTGACTAATATTTGGGGAACAACACCTTCCGAATCATCTATAGATGGAGCCGGTTCAGGTATACTAGGATCAGTTCTACTGTCCTATAGTGGCTATGGAACTTCTTCTGTAAAGGCAGGGGTACCAGAAATGTTTGGAGTAACCGGAGCCTCCAAGGGCATCGGAACACTTGTCCCAACCAGACCAGGGGATTTTGAGCCAATTAAACGAGTTCGCTTTGTCCAGAATAGTTTTGATTCTGGGGACAAAGACGGCTGACTCGTAAGTCTCCGCAAACGACAGGGTTTCAATTGAATTTCTTCCATGATTGCGGATTATTCGATCAACTAAAAATAAAGGGGAAAATGTTTCTGAATTAAATGAATTTTAGAAACTTTGACACAACTTGTTTTTTCAATTTTTAAGAGTCGAGAAAAAACAAAAGATGACTCTAGTCGCCTTCGATTTTTAATGAGCTTGAAGTGGCAAGTGCTCAAATGGACCTTTTCCTTTAAGGAGTTTGAAAAGGAACGAAAGAGACTACTTTGGAAATCTAGACAGAGGAATTACCAAACCAATCGTAAAACTGTAGAATACCTTTTACGGTACGGTAGTCAATCTTCCCGAATGCTGTGTTCAGTGCATTGCGATCGATAGGGCGGCAGACACGGCTTCCTATGGATAAAGGATATAGCCTATTGTGGTCTCCCAATATATACTCGACAATACGTGGGAGCACAAGTCTATACTGGCACTTGTTGTCTCAAAGAGGAGGAATCACCCAACCAACAGAGAAAGCGACAGTTACGAGGCTTTATGACACCGGAATACGTCTCTAGCCTAGACTTCTAGATGTTGTGCGTTAGGTTCCAAAGCATTTTTAGGTTCATTAAATTTATTTTACAGTTGACCTTTCTTAAGAAATTTTCCTTTCAGGTTCACCGCGTGATTTAGATATACAATTCCTAAAATGCAATCTAAGATGATAAACAATCGTTTAATCTTCTTTTTGCAATGAAAATCCTAGCTACTAAAGAAAGAGAGACGATATTCTTTCAACATAGAGCAGAGAGCACACACTAGATGCACTGTCCTAAATCAAACCAACAAGCAATCTAAATGCAAATGCACATGCATGTATTTGTTTTTAGCTTTCTTAGTGTGTGAATGACAAGAAGAATGCTAAGTACAAATCTGAATTATCTTTTCAAAGCGACAGTACTAACAAATTTCTTTTCAAAAATGAAAGGAAGATAATGACGACCCTTTGCTATTTTGAATTGAAAACTACTTTTGACACTTGAAAAACTACTAATTCAAATCAAATATGAGAGTAACTATATAATCAACCATCAAGAACAATAGAATTCTTTTCTTTGACTGAAAACGACACTTACGACACTTTCAGATCAGAAGACGACAGTTTGATTATGCTACTTCTTTGTAAAATAGAACTGAAAATGGCACACAATACATAAAAAAATTCATAGTTCTTTGCACAATGGAGGTGGAATGATGGAAAGGAAGGGGGTTCCCATGGTGGTATACTGATCACAGACAGCAAAACTCCTGAATAAATCTGAAGAGAGTGAACACAGAAACCAAAATTTGAGGGCAGAAGAGGTCTTGTCTGATCAACACACCTGCAACACAGGGAAAGTGCGATGTAGCGCACCTACTGCACATGGGAGGTGCGATGCATCTAGATTCCCAAGAGGAGAAGGTGCGATGGTCCAGGGACGAGACTTCAATTGGGTTCCGGGTCATAGTTTGTGGCTCAGTTCAGGGATTTAGGCCGAGCAAGTGATGTACAGTAAATAGAAATCATAGGGTTTGATCTAATGAGGTTACTAGAGCCATCACTAGGGCAATTAGAAGGTATGCAAATCGATTGTTCAGTTTATAAACAAAACTTGGAGATAGACTGAAGAAACATTGATCTACTTTGCACTTGCATAGCAAATGCAGTTCGAAGGCTAGCTGGCTTGACTTCAAGCTCCATATGTAAGTTTATAAAACAAACAAATATAGACAAATAAACAATCTATTCGCTCCCTAGTGGAGTCACCATTTCGTTATCAGGAAATCTAGTGTCCACTCGGAGCTGCTAGTCCCACTAATACTGGTAGCTATCTTAGAAACAAACAAACAAAAACTACTTTCGTTTTCCTTTATGAGAAATAGATAAGAGGGGAATGCAGGAAACCAACCTCAGTATTGCACTTGGTTCCTTGCTTGGTTCCTCCCCCTTCTAACAGATCATTGCCGCTTCTCCTTTGTCTACCCAGCTTCAAAGAGCACCTGTGGAATCAAAGTAACACAATACTATCAAAGAACAGAGATCTACAATCATAAACAATATAGGACCAGATATATATTGACCACACAAATGCATATATCATCAAACATACAAGAATGTGGAGGAAAACTTGAATAGCTTTATTAATATCAAGAATAGCAAAGAGGATTACAACCAATCGTTCTAACCCAACATCATCCTCCAGCATGAAAGCCCTTCTTTCACCTCATGAAAAACTTAGATCACCCAACACTATGATATTCCACCAAGAAACCAACAACACTTCCTTACAAGATACAAAATTCCAGCCTCCGGATCTCTGGGATGAGGGATCCATATATAGATGATTGCAGGGGGGTGAGTCAGCTTCTGGAATTTTGATTAGTGTCCTCTCTCTGATATTTCTTGATTCCACTTGGAGATTGATGATCTCTTACTCATCCCTGGGCGAATTTAGAGAGGCAAGTGTCACAGGAGAAGTTTCTAGAAGATTCCATGATCATCCACCTCGCAAATTGTCTCTGCCATTTGTCCACTCTCGCCCATCACACCCTACAGAAGGGCTTTTCAGTATGCATCACACCCTTTACACTGGGCAGGTGGGATGCATCGCACCATTAGCACTGAGCAACCTGTATGGTCCAGTTTTGACCAGTTATGAGCAGTTTCCTGTGGAGAACTTCTGGGAGATGATTTAATCAGCTGACCTTATTCTTTTAGGGTATGGAACAACACTTTTAGGGACTTAGGAGCCCTTGGTTTATGGACATGTATGATTGGGGTTGTAGTGCCCAAAAATGTCTATAACACCCACGCATGATGCCAAAGGGTTATAGGGGGGAGACCATCACCCCCTTTGTTATGCAGGGCATAGCGGGGGGGCAGAAGCCGCCTCTGTCAGGGGGTTTGAGGGGTGTGGTAACCCCCCTCTACAGGGTCCAGGGAAATGCCGTAGGAAATTTATTTTTGGACATTGTATTAGGTGGGACAACCTATCTATGGTTTTGTGCATGGGTTTTGCACATGGTTTTGGGCATAATGGTTTTCTACCCATGGTATCTTGTGGATCCGGTCAAGGGAACTACGTTTATGTTCTAATCCAGGGTTAATGGATTGGGGTTTATGGATGCTTCAAAATGTATATATATGTGTTGTAACATTGAAAGGAACAATAATGAAAAATCAATCTGGTAGTCCCAATTTTTGGATCTAGGGGAAAATATCTGTGTATAATTTTTTTTTTATGTTTTATGCTCTTTATTTTATGTTTTTTTAAGAATTTGTTTGCAGGAAATTTATATATAGGGTTAAAACCTACATATGGTATCATAGTTGTTTCGGCTTCAAGGGGACATCTTTGCTGCTGAGGGGTTTGGCCCAGGCCTGTGGTAGACCTTGTTTAGTGGGAGATATGTGGGATCGATTCTTGCAGTGAAAGAAGATGACAAGTAGTGGAAAGATAGAGATCGAGAAATTTAATGGTCAGAGTTTTGAGTTGTGGAAACTCAACATGGAGGATCTGTTGGTGGATAAAGATTAGTGGATCATGAAAGACCCTCGTACTCAACCAACGACAATGTCGGATGAGGACTAGGGGAAGTTGGGTCAGAAAGTAAAGAGCACAATACAATTGTGTATCTTAGATTTAATATTGTAGAATGTATCAAGGGAAGCTACGATGAAGGATTTATGGGACAAGTTAGGGACTTTGTACCAATCTAAGTCTTTTGTGAATAAATTGTTCCTATGGAAAAATATGTATAACCAAAGGATGAAGGATGGAGACTCGATGACAGAGCATTTCAACGCCTTTAATACTGTCGTAAGTCAGTTGTTATATGTTGATATTAAAATTTCAGATGAAGATAACTGCATCAGTCTGTTGTGTTCTCTACCAGATTCGTGGGATAGTTTGGCTGTTGCAATAGGTAACAATACAACTACCTTTAAGTTTGATGAAATAGTTTCATCCTTGTTGTTGGAGGAGATGAGACGGTAAAATTTGGAGGGCTAGAATGGACATTCCTTATCTATACAAGGAAAGTCCCAGAACAGAAACAAAATAAGTCCTTGAGTGGGAGATCTAGATCTAGAGGGAGATCTAAATCTCTAAGAAAACCTGTAAAGGTGTGCTGGAAATATGGAAAGGAAGGGAACTTCAAAAAGGATTGTAGATCTAAAGCTCTTGAGAAAGGAAAGGGATCTGATAATGCTCCTTCTTCAGAGGAAAAAACCACCTCAGATGAAGGTGGGAATGTGTACTTGGTTTCTTATTAAAGTAAACATGTAGATCATGAGGCATGGTTGATTGACTCAGGTGCATCCTTTCACTTCACTCCCCATAGGGGTGGTTCTACGAGTATGATAAATATGATGGTGGTGATGTATTCTTAGGGGATGACAGGAGAGCTAGAATCATTAGATGTGGAAACATCAAGCTGAAGTTGCAAGGTGGAAGGATTAGAACACTTCCAGATTTTATGCATATTCTTGCATTGGCCAAAAACATGATTTTTGTAAGCAAGCTAGATGATGAAAGTGTAAAAACAATGTTCGAGAAAGATGTCTACAAGATGGTTCATGAAGAATTGGTATTAATGCAAAGAGTTTGGATTAGAACTCTATACAAGTTTCTTGGTAGCACTGTTATTGATGGGTGCAATAGTTCTGTGGTTCTTGAAATTGGACCAGAAAGCCTTGTGGTCTCTGGAGAAAAGACCATGTTATGGCATCAAAGGCTTGGACATATTGGAGAGAAGGGCCTTTGAATAGTTCATGGTAATTGTATAGTAGAAGGTATGTATAATTTCTCTTTGGATTTTGATTTCTGTGAACATTGTGTATATGGGAAGCAAAATCAAGTGATTTCCCCTCTGGTGATAAGAGGGTGAAAGGGATATTAGAGCTTGTGCACAATGATGTGTTTGGACCTATGTCAGTTCCATCACTGGGTAAGTCTGTGTACTATGTATCATTTATAGATGACTTCTCAAGGAATACATGGATATATTTCCTTAGGAATAAATCTGAAGTCTTTGATAGGTTTAAATAATTTAAGCCTTTGGTGGAAAACTAGATAGAGAAGAAGAAAAAGGTGTTGAGGACAAATAATGGTAGAGAGTTCTACAAAAAGGAATTTGAAGAGTTCTGTAAGAAGTGTGGTATAGCACAACAACAGACTACTCCATACACACCTTAGCAAAACGGAGTTTTAGAAAGAATGAATAGGACATTGATGGAAAAGGAAAGAAGCATGCTCAATGGTGTCAGGCTAGGATAGGAATTATGGGCAGAGGCAATGGAGACTGCATGTTACCTTGTTAATAAATCACCTTCATCAACGTTGGAGGATAAGTCTCCACATGAGGTATGGACTGGTAAGAAACCCTCTCTTTCACATATGAGGGTATTTGGATGTGATGCATATGTACTTGTTCCAAAGGAGAAAAGAACCAAGTTGGATAGTAAATCTGAAAGGTGCATCTTTATTGGGTATAAGGATGGTTTAAGAGGTTATAAGATTTGGAACCTAGAAACAAGGAAGGTTGTGTAAAACCACGATGTGGTGTTTAGAGAGGTGAAATATGTTATTAAACATGAATTCATACCAAAGGAACCTGAGAAGATAGAGTTTAAGCTAAAGGAGGAAGAATCAAACTCTGCAATAGAAGAGGAATCATAGGATGAAGAGCCATAAACTCTAGTTGTGAGAAGATCGGTTTGAGAAATAAGGCAGCCAGAAAGGTATAGTCCATCTGCTTTATGTTCAAATTTTTCTTTATCTATTACTGATGATGAACCCAAAACTGTCAAGGAAGCAGTTGATTCAGAGGATGACAAACTCTAGAAAGAGGCCATGGTTGATGAAATGGCATAATTGCAGAAAAATGAGGCTTGGGATCTAGTGGAGTTGTTGGCTGGAAGGAAACCCGTTGGAAGAAAATGGGTGTTTAAGAAGAAGATTAATTCATAATGCAAGGTGGAGAAGTACAAAACTCAATTGGTAGAAAAAGGTTATTTCCAGGTGTTGGGATTTGTTTTTGGTGATATTTTTTCTCATGTTGCCAAGGTAGCTTCTATTAGATTACTTTTATCTGTTGTTGTTGTGTTTGATTTTGAGGTAGAACAAATGGATGTGATGACAACATTTCTTCACAAGGATCTAGAAGAAGATATCTACATGAAGCAACATCGAGGCTTTGCGGTGAAGGGTAAGAAAGAACCGGTATGTAGGTTAAAAAAGTCTTTGTATGGGTTAAAACAATCACCAAGGATGTGGTATCAGAAATTTAATACATTTATATAGGGACTTGGATTCACCAGAAGCAAAGAAGATCACTGCGTATTTTAAATTAATTAGTGACCACGTTATTTATTTAGCATTGTATGTGGATGATATGTTGTTGATTGGAAATGATAAAGAAATTATCCAAGATTTGAATACCCAATTTTCCTCCAAATTCAACATTAAGGATATCGGTGTTGCAAACTATATTTTGGCCATGGAAATTAAATTAGATCGAGCAAAGAGGAAGTTCTGGTGAAGGTTCCTATTCCTATAGGTGTAAAGTTATCTATTGAATAGTGTCCCAAGACACAAGAAGAGGAAGAGGACATGTCCCGTGTTCCATATGTAAGTGCAATCAGTAGCTTGATTTATGCAATGGTCTGTACTAGACCAAACATTGAACATGCAGTGGGAGTATTGAGCAGGTTTATGTCAAAACCAGGGAAGCAGCATTGGACAACAGTGAAGTGGATTTTCAGGTATTTGTGTGGTGCTAGTGATTATGGTCTGTGCTACCAAGGAAGACCGGGATTGGATAGAGATTTGGAAACCCATGGCTTTGTTGATGTAGACTGGGCTAGAGATCTGGATCAAAGAAGATCTACAAGTGGGTATGTGTTTAACCAAATTGGAGGTGCAGTCAATTGGATGAATAAGAGATAGTCTTTAGTGGCACTTTCAACTATAGAGGTAGAATACATGGCAGCCACTCATGCAATCAAGGAAACAATTTGGTTGTATAGATTGTGTTCAAGTATGGGGTTAGTAAAACGAGCTATAAGGTAAGACTGTGATAGCTAAAGTACAATTTTCTTGGCAAATAACACTACTTATCATTCAAAGAAAAAGAAAATTGATGTTCATTATCACTTTGTGAGGGATATGGTTGAGGACAAAAAGGTGTTGTTGGTAAAGCTAGACACGTTGAAGAATAATGTAGATGCATTAACAAAGTCTATGAGCACTGAGAAGTTTTCTTGGTGTAGAGAAATAATGAACATTGCAGGACTAGACCAATGACTAAGCTCTCTTGTGACCCCCTCGTGTGGAAAAGAAAACAAGTGGGAGAATGTTGGGTCTGTGTTATATTCTTTCCATGACCAACCCCATGCACAATGTCGGGGGTTTAGAGGGTGCAGTATCCCCCTTCTACGGGGTCTGGAGCAGTGCCCCGAGAATTTTTTTGGACCCTATATTAGGTGATCAGACATACCTATGGTTTTGTGCATGGGATTTACACATGGTTTAGGGCATGATGGTTTTTTTCCCATGGTATCTTGTAGATCCAGTCAAGGGAACTACGATTATGTTCTAATCCAGGGTTAATGGATTTGGATTTATGGATGACTGGACATGTATATATATGTATTGTAACATTGAAAGGGACAATAATGAAAAGTTAATCTGGTAGTCTCGGTTTTTCGATCTAGGGGAAAATATCTATGTATATTTGTTTTATGTTTTATGCTCTTGCCATTGTTTATTTTCTATTTTTTTAAGAATCCATTTGCAAGTAATTTTTGTATAGGGTTAAAAGCTACAGTTTTGAGTCAAGTGGATCCAATATGAGATATTATGAAACATGGTCCATAGAGGAACTGAGGGTTGGATACTTCAGTGAGGGAGTCAAAGCTTCCTTCCATTGGTAGCTGATAAATTTGTGGAGGGGCTAGGTGCTCCCTTCCGGTTGGAGCTCCCTTCCAGTGGGTTCTGGAGAACGAGAGAAGGTTATATATTTCTGTAGGTGGGTGCCTACGTGATGGTAAGAGTCTGCTCCAGTGCAATATTGTAAGATGTTTTCCTTTATAATAAAAAAAGAAGACAAAGAATACGATAGCGGTGGTTTTTTCCCACATTGGGTTTCCACCTAAAATCTTGGTGTTCATGTGTGTTGATATGTTTCTCATATGTTGATGATCTATCTACTCTTTACTACTCATGGTTTATGCTTAATGAATGAATAATGAAGTAATAATGCACTGGTTAAGGATGAATAATGAATGAAATAAATGATAAATTAGTTATCTAGATATACATTGTTTTCATTTACCACAGTTGCATACATAAGTTGGTCTCCTGAATGAAAATATCGTACATAAATTAGAATAAGAAATTGAAAAGCTGAAGTAAGTTTAAAATACTGATTCACCCCCCAACCCTCTCAGTATTCTTCCCAACAAACTGCAGTTAAGAAAACAGAGTTTGTCATTTCTACATAACGAAATCTTCCTATCAAAATTTTGTTACTAGCCATCCAATCTTGAAAAACAACCACAATGAGGTTCCACCAAATTTCTAATACTTCAGCACTGCCCCTTGCGTCAGGGGCAGTAAAAATTCCTAAAAGTACAAAATATTTAATAATAATAAACTATAATAAAAGTACACATTTTGGGAATTGTGCAAAGAGAACCGCGTAGGAATGTTAACATGTGGAAATGTGAAGAATAAGGAAAGTTGTTGGGCTTATTTTGTATGTTTTTTTCAAATAGTCATGTTTACCACTTGTAGTAATATTTTATTACTAAAGGGTTTTTGGTATGCTTGTGCCCAAACGTAAATCTATAAATAAATTAATGCTGCGAAGTGAAAGAGATGTTGTTGTATAGGATTTTTATGTTTTATATTTCTGATATATGTTTATGACAGTATTCCGTTGTAATAGGAATTGGTATAAGCTTATGAGCCGTGATGAAAGCAATTATACTTGGAAAAACGCAATATTAATGAAAAGATATTTTTCGACTTGTTTTGTGTCTTTTGTGAATTATGTGATGACTTGTTTATTTTCCACATTCTAATCTGTTAAATTTATGAATGATGGGTTTACTGCACATAATAGGGGAATACCTCATTTTATTTTTCTAATAATAAGAAGTAATAATATGTTGGATATGATAGTGTAAGGTCTCTATCTCCATCATTGCATAATTGTCTAGGTTCCTATAGTTCCTGATAGATGCCTTAGGTGAGACTTCACCTACTTGTAGGTGTTACCAAAAGGGCTTGTGTATGAAGGGGCTTTTTTGGCTAATTCACATTAAACCCATGTTTTCCCTCTACTCACCAACATATGGAAAAATGATCTATCCACTAGTGGGATGCTATCATTAGGATTGTGTGAAGCTCAGTGAAGCTTGGACACCCCTTGGGACAGTTTAATCCCCCCCAAAAGTTACTTCCATCCTCAATCCCTCCCCATGAGGTTGAACCTCAGACCTGAGAGGGTTCAAATTTTATTGGGAAGAGTTGAGGTTGGAAGTCACTTTTACGGGGATTAAATTATCCCAAGGGGCGTCCAAGCTCAAGTAAGCTTCACACAATCCTAGTAATAGTATTTTATTAGTAGATAGATTGTTCTTCTATCCAATAAATGAATTGACCTTGATCTAAGTTCAACAAACAATTTAATGTAATAATGAAGGTTTGATTAATGTCTAAAAAGTTATGAGGTTCATTAAGATTTTTAAAGTATAAATTCTAGTATTACATAGCAATCTTATCATTTAAATTAATGTTCTAGACCAAGGTTAATTTGTATTTCCAAAAAAATAGAGCACATATTTAGTCTAGGGTTAGCATATTTCTTCAAAGGAATTAGGGAAACATATTTAAAAATATTTAAGAGTTTACTCTAATTTCTATTTTAGTATAGTGATAAATAATGTGTATTTAAATAGAAATAAACATTTGTTTATATTATGAAAAGAGCTTGATTATATCCATTGGAAATAAAATATAAAAACGTAATACATTTCATTAAAAAATATAGGCTACTTGAATTTACTACCATCTACTTAACCCTTATGTTTCTTGGTTACTCATGGTTTAAATGATAAGTAATGAGTTTCCAATTCTAATTGTTGTCTTAATGAAGAGACATGGAGGAGACAAAGTGATTAGAAGAGAGTTAAGTTAGGGTTCTACTTCATTTTTGAACAAGAGAAAATGGTGACACTCTTTCCTTCAAGTGAAAATATTATTACCCCTATTGTTTCTTGTCTAAGAATTTTTGTTTTTATTTTCGGAGACCACATCAAAGGAGAATATATGATTTTTTTTTTTTTTTCATGAATTAGAAGAGATTTGTTGGGAATTGGATGTCATTAATGTCAACCCAAGCAGTAGCTAGAAGTACCGTTTTTGACAAGGAAAATGTATGGGAATATCAGTGAAATTTCTAGCGAGACCATCATCATTTGATAGCCCCATCGTACCATTTCTAACGGTAGGTGGCATGCCACATAACTCCTCACGGTTGAGGAGATATGCCTCATCAAAGTTGGATGCCCCGATTGTGTGGTTATGGTGCCAAAAAGAGATGTTAAAGGAAACTCGATGATTGGTTCAATTAGGAGAAACTTGGTTATTTTTTATTGGTTATTGAGTTGTCTAAGATAAATATGGTGCTTCCATTATAAATTTAGACTCAAAGAAAGTTTCATGTTGGCTCCCTAAAGTATTTTCCATTGGTATTCAAGTCGGCTTTAAAAAAAATAAAATTTATGTGTTATTTTTTGGTTGGCTCAAGGTTTAAGGGTTAGTCGGCCCCCTTTACAAGAACCCTTATTTTCTATATATAGGAAATTCGGTTGGCCTCCTAAGATACACCAATTCATCAAATTTTCTCTTTCATTTTGTTTAGCCTGTGTATTCTTGCAAATCAGAAGGAAGGAGGATGAGGTTCAAAGAGAGTTTGGGCCAAATCTTTTTATCTTTAGTTGATAATTTTTCTCTTCTAGTGAGCATCTCTATGGCCTAATTTCAGAGGTTTCTTCAAATCCAATGCTACTTCTTCAAAAGCAGTACGAGGCAATGCAAAACTTATGAGTCTAACATCTATCATGGTGCGACTAGTATTATCATGTGTAAGAAATAAAAGTAAATGAAAAGGTTTTTGACATTTTGCGCAGGGGGTCCCATAATTAAACTTGATGATCATAGTGCATGGTGCTATAGTATGAATAAATGCAATTCACCAGTGTACACCTGAGCATGGAGCAATGAATGTGTGGTCTATTGTACATTCACTGTTGGTTCATTGTTTATTGACACTATTTATCAAGGAAGTCATGATGAGATTAAATGTTGGCTCTTCAATTGTTTTTATAAACGCATTATATTGATTACGACCTAACCAATTCTATGAAATCACGATTATTAGGGGGTCTCGTATATGTAAAGGAATGAACAATATTTAATATACAAATCGAGTTCAAATCCAATGCTACTTCTTCACAAGCAGTATGAGGCAATGCAAAACTTATGAGTCTAACATCTATCATGGTGCGACTAGTATTATCATGTGTAAGTAATCAAATTAAATGAAAAGGTTTTTGACATTTTGCACAGGGGGTCCCACCATTAAAATTGATGATCTTAGTGTATGGTGCTATAGTATGAAAAAGTGTAATTCACCAATGTACACCTGAGCATGGAGCGATGAATGTGTGGTCTACTATACATTCATTGTTGGTTCATTATCTATTGACACTATTTATCAAGGGAGTCATGATGAGATTAAATGGCGTGGATCTATTAAGAATGAGCCATGATTGCTATGTTGAAATTGCCTCTTGACTTGTCTTTATAAACGAATTATATTGATTACAACCTAACCAACTCTATGAAATCATGATTATGATCAAGGGTGTAACCAGTTTAAGGCCTCTCGTTAAAGGTCTTATCAGGGCCCAAAATTCTCATATTTAATACACCATTTTTCTCTATGATTACTCATGAATTTATCTAATTCTTATCATTATTACTATTTTTTTGGATATCGTTGGGCTAACTATCTTAAATTCAAGAATGACAAGGTAACTTGTTTAATTTCCTTTGTTTTTCAGTAACTTAAGAGGAGTTATGCGAGATTTCTATTACTAATGGTTCACCATGTGGTAGATGAACATCAATAATTGGTCACTTGTGCACCAACAAGTTGAGAAAGGACTGGACATGATCATATTGTAGCATGTAACAAATTTATAGCTTGATCCTACACTAGTAGTATAGTTCCTGCACCCATTTATATTTCGACATATTGGCGCACTTCCAAGAGAAAATCATGAACATGGTTTTGTCCGTAGTGACTTTTTCATGCTCCCATGTGAGCCAAAACACACCCACATCGTATGAATGTATTTCTAGAAGATAAATAATGTCTCAAACCAAATTTGTAGTAGTTTTAAAAATTTTAACTTCCTCCTCAATTTACGCATAGATGAGGTCGAATATAAAATTTATAAAACATGGGTTTTGTTCAAAATATGAAAAATTGAGTACTGTTTTGGTCGTTTTCCAAAATTATCCATGTTTTGGAAGATATGAAAGGTTATTTGAGACAAATTTGTTAAAAAATACACAAATTTCGAGATTTCCAAAATCATGCCCAAATTTGAAGAAAATGAAAAAATCATCATAAGGAGTGGATTTATACATGCACCAGATGTATTATTAGTTAGTGGTTGTGTCAGACCTTTCAATGGAAAATTGTTATGATTTTATTTCTAATTCATTTGTACTTGATTGGTTGGTTTGAAGCCTGGTAATGTTTTGTAAAAATTAAAAAAGGGCAAGTCATGGCCTTATGCTAGCAGTGAGACTATTGGGGCGGGGTTGTTGGTTTAGACTTTGATGAAACTCTCTTTTGGGTGTTGGACTCTGAGAATTTGGCTCATGATGTAAAGGAATGAGCAATATTTAATATACAAATCTCGTATATTAAAGGAATGAATGAGAAATATTTAATATACAAATCGAGTTCAAGTCCAATGCTACTTTGTTCAAATCCAATGGTATTTCTTCACAAGCAGTATCTGGCAATGAAAAACTATGAGTCTAACATCTATCATGGTGTGGCTAGTATTATCATGTGTAAGAAATCAAAGTAAATGAAAAGGTTTTTGACATTATGCATAGGGGGTCCCATCATTAAAGTTGATGATCGTAGTGCATGGTGCTATAGTATGAAAAAGTGAAATTCACCAATGTACACCTGAGCATGGAGTGATGAATGTGTGGTCTATTATACATTCATTGTTGGTTCATTGTCTATTAACACTATTTATCAAGGAAGTCATGATGAGATTAAATGACATGAATCTATTAAGAACGAGCCACGATTGCTTATGTTGAAATGTTGGCTCTTGACTTGTTTTTATAAACACATTATATTGATTACAACCTAACCAACTCTACAAAATCATGATTATTAGGGGGTCTCATATATCTAAAGGAATGAGCAATATTTAATATACAAATCGAGTTCAAATCCAATGCTACTTTTTTCAAATCCAATGCTACTTCTTCACAAGCTATATGAGGCAATGCAAAACTTATTAGTCTAACATCTATCATGGTGCGACTAGTATTATCATGTGTAAGCAATCAAAGTAAATGAAAATGTTTTTGAAATTCTGTGTAAGGGGTCCCATCATTAAACTTGATGATCATAGTGCATGGTGCTATAGTGTGAAAAAATGCAATTCACCAATGTACAGCTAGAGCAATGAATGTGTGGTCTATTGTACATTCAGTGTTGGTTCATTATATGTTGATACTATTTATCAAGGAAGGCATGATGATATTAAATGACATGGATCTATTAAGAATGAGCCACGATTGCTTATGTTGAATTTCTTTCTCTTGACTTGTTTTTATAAATGCATTATATTGATTATAACCTAACCAACTCTATGAAATCATGATTATTAGGGCGTCTAGTATATGTAAAGGAATGAACAATATTTAATATACAAATCGAGTTCAAATCTAATGCTACTTTGTTCAAATCCAATGCTACTTCTTCACAAGCAGTATGAGGCAATGAAAAACTTATGAGTCTAACATCTATCATGGTGCAACTAGTATTATCATGGTGCAACTAGTATGGTGCAGGGGGTCCCATCATTAAACTTGACAATCATAGTGCATGGTGCTATAGTATGAAAAAGTGCAATTCACCAATGTATGCCTGAGCATGGAGCGATGAATGTGTGGTCTACTGTACATTCATTGTTGGTTCATTGTTTATTGACACTATTTATCAAGGGAGTCATGATGAGATTAAATGACGTGGATTTATTAAGAACGAGCCACGATTTCTTATGTTGAAATGTTGGCTCTTGACTTGTTTTTATAAACGCATTATATTTATTACAACCTAACCAACTCTACGAAATAATGATTATGATCGAGGGTGTAACCGATTTAAGGCCTCTCATTAAAGGTCTTATCGGGCCCCAAAATTGTCATATTTAATACACCATTTTTCTCTATGATTACTCATGAATTTATCTAATTCCTATCATTATTAATATATTTTTGGACATTGTTGGGCTAACTATCTTAAATTCAAGAATGACAAGGTAACTTGTTTAATTTCCCTTGTTTTTCAATAACTTAAGAGGAATTATGCAAGATTTCTATTACTAATGGTTCACCACGTGGAAGGTGAACATTAATAACTGATCACTAGTGCACAAACAAGTTGAGAAAGGACCAGACATGATCATATTGTAGCATGTAACAAATTTATGGCTTGATCCTGCACTAGTAGTATAGTTCCTGCACCCATTTATAGTTTGACATATTGGCACACTTCCAGGAGAAAATCATGAACACAGTTTTTGTCCGTAGGGACTTTTTCATGCTCCCATGTGAGTCAAAACACACCCACATCATATGAATGTATTTCTAGAAGATAATTAATTCTTCATCTCAATTTTATAGTAGTTTTAAAAACAATCAACTTCCTCCTCAATTTACGCATAGATGAGGTCGAATATAAAAATTCTAGAACATGATTTTTGTTCCCAATATGAAAATTTGAGTACAATATTGGTCATTTTCCAAAATTTTCCATGCTTGAGAAGATATGAAAGTTTCTTTGAGACAAACTTGTCAAAATATACACAAATTTTGAGATTTCCAAATTCACGCCCAAATTTGAAGAAATTGAAAAAATCAACATAAGGAGTGGATTTCTACATGCATCAAATGTATTATTAGTTAGTGGTTGTGTCAGACCTTTTGATGGAAAATTGTTATGATTTTCTTTCCAATTCATTTGTACTAGATTGGTTGGTTTGAATCTAAGTAATGTTTTGTAAAAATCAAAAAAGGAAATTCATAGCCCTGTGCTAGTAGTGAGACTATTGGAGTGGAGTTGTTGGTTTAGACTCCAAGGAATCTCTCTTATGGGTGTTGGATCCTGATCATTTGGTTCACGATGTAAAGGAATGAGCAATATTTAATATACAAATCTTGTGAGAGGTTCTATATTTCAATTTAATGTGTTTAATCGCTTCACTATAATTTAAATTTTCTAAAGGAGGCACGAGATTATTAGATGGTTAGATGGGCCCACCAATCTAGCTCATTACTCTCCTTCTTGTGCATTCATTTAGCTCAATTGATTGATGCTTGATATTTTTCCATTTGGTGTGCTAGCTGGTGCATTGATTGACCTCAAATTTAAAGGTTTCTTGTGCAAATACTATGTACTACACTTTTTTTTTGACACATGTTTTCTTATTTCATGTGTGTTCTATATTCTCATATCCAGAAATATTTCAATTATAAGCATGGTTGGTTTTTATGGGAGGCAATATATTCATAGGTCACTCTTAGGCAATATCAAGTTCACTTTGTACATATTATGGTAAACAAATACTTTGCCTCATAAGATTATTTCTTGGGGTTGATCTAGAATGTTTCTAGTAATATAAAGCATGATCTAAAATCCATCGTTGATTTATAACTTAAGTCGTATTGTGATTGTCCTCAATTCTTGTCTGCGCAGTGAAACAAGGTTATATATATTGTATTGATCATTAATATTTTAATATATATCTATATTGTATTGTGCAATATCCCTTGTTATTTATAATATGAATTGCAACACAAGTTATAACGTGATCCAGACTAAAACATGTGTTCCAGGCATGTGACATTACTTTCGAAACAAAGCTTAAAATATATTGCATAGTCTAACGTGGCGGAGGAGTTGCCCTGAAAGTTCTGGAAATTCCAGTCATATTTAGAGAAAATCCGACAAGGACTTTTGTAAATCCAAGTTTTAGTTGTTAAACTTCAAAATTTTAGGTGTCCTAGAAGCTTTTGATGGTGCTAAATCTATTTCCACCATCAAAAACATGATTCAAACACTACCTCTACAAGATTTTTTGAAATTTTTTTGCCCGGATTCCGGCCACTTTTGGTCATCTGGGCGATTCCTCTGCCTCGTTAGACGACTCCAAAATATATTACTTGATTTACAAGACTTGCGAAGTAATTCTTTAACATATGCATGGTATTGCCTAATTTTTTTAATGAACACTTGGATTTGATTTTGGATTTCCTTATGGCATTGAATTATTAAGCTGTGTTTTTTTATGGTCATAAAAATAGTATTCTTTATGCTCTTATGGTTGTGAAGCATTTTGAGTTCTTTGTTGTTGAGTTGAGGTAACTAAATATTTCCAGAACTTGAACTTGGTTTGTTGAATAACGTGTATATATATATATATATATATATATATCTATATAGTCTTTAAAATAATATTATTAGATTTGAATAGAACATTGTGATTCATGAATTTGATGCTTGGTTTACATAACTAGCATATTGCATTAGATTAGCGGTGCCATGAGAAGATTTGTAATCTTTCTTTCATTAACTTTGATTTCACACATAGAGTTTTTAATCGAACTGAGTGCAAAATTATGATAGGCTTGGAATTCGGTAGTAGTTGGTTTACCCAGAATTTTAATTGTCTTTCTACTTTACATTTGTCAATGGTTAGGTATCCAGTTAATTAGTAGTTAGGGTTTGCATTTGTCTTTCAATTCTCAATAGTTAGGGTTTTCTCTTTAATTGCAAATAGTTAGGGATTCCCTTCAATTTTTGATAGACTGCAGGATTAGTGTTTGCAGTAGGTAGGTTTTTTCCTCTAATGCATGCCTTTGATTGCAACATTAGAACAAGAGATTGACTAGTGTAGGAAGTCAAGGTGTCAGCAATTTCTAGACAAATTGGGGTTTTTATTTTGCATGTCCCTGAAATATTTCAAGGAATTTCTAGTACTATGCCTCGAACTATGCCTTGAAGCCATAGATCCTGAATTGACAATTAAATGTTGGTTCATTAATTCACCATATACTACACCCAACATGTCTCTAGTGAGAGATTAATTAAAACTAGTAAATTTGGTAGAAACATAGTGGAAGTCGATGTCTCGCAATGAAGTCTGAATTCTAAGGCTAACGAAGGTAGGAATAGATTTTTTGGTGAAGGCCCAACATAAGTTGTTTTACCATTTTTCTATGGTGTAAACCAACTATGTTCAAATTATCTTGACAGAAGTTTGGTGGAGTCTTGGTTTAATGGAGGTCCGATGGAAAAATCTAATTTAGTTTGACCAGGGGACTTGATATATGGTCTGGCCTATTTGGTGACGGAAAAAATCGTCGCCTTAGAGTATGTTGGTTGATAAGCAACATGTTGATATAATAAGGACCAACCATGTGCATGGCTCCATTAAGGTTGAAATTATAACAATAAAGGAGTGCAAGTGAATCGTTTTTACAAGCATCACAAAGTAACTGGGCTGGTAAAGGGTATGTGTTGATCTTGAATTTATCGTATTGATACTAGAAAAAAGACCAAATTGGATAATGCACTCAGAAACATGCATTTTGTTGAACGTTTAATTTTATACAAAGTTTATTATGCTTTTTATGGGTTTTTGAGAGAATTATATATTAAAAACTAGAAGAAACACTAAGATAATGGTTTGAAGACAAACCTTGTCAAAATGGTTGATGACATTGTTTGCTAATTGTGATAATGACATTACAGGGTGATTGTGTTTTGGTAGTTCAAGTGTGTATTGTTGATCTGAGCACCTAAGGTTTGAGACAGTAGAGAGAGCTTGCAATGGTTTTATGGTGGCAATTGAGAAAACTTAAGGTTGGGAATAGGACAAATTTTTGGCACATTGGATTGTGCATGTGGGAAAGAGCTAACAGTGACATGATTTCACAGTACAAAAGTGATAGCAAATGCATGTATATATCTTGAGTAGAGTTATTGAGATAGGGTTTGTTTTGGAAAGAGTCATCTATGATTGAGAGTATGATGGTGAGTTACTGATCTAAGGGTGGATCCAATTTGAAAAAATATGAAACATAGTCCATGGTGAAGGTTGGAACTATCAAAGTAAGTGGTGGTTTGTTGAATAAGGGTGGCAAGGTGGTGCAAGGAGATGAGTGGATTCTCCTTCATGTTGGAGCCCCAGAAACATCGGGGTGGCAAGGTGTTGCTAAGGTAGGTTGGTTCCTATGCAGGGTGTTGTAGCATCCTTCCAGTTGGAGCCGATAAAGCCAAGGTGTTGGAGCATCCTTTCAGTTGGAGATGATAAAGCCAAGGTGTTGGAGCATCCTTTCAGTTGGAGCTGATAAATTAGGGAGTTGGAGATTCCTTTATATTGGAACCTATAAACCAGGGGGTTGGTTCCTCCTCTAGTTGGTGTTGTAAATCTTGGAATTTGGTCTATCCCATTGAAGTAATTTTTCAAGACATATATTAAAAATGTTTAGTGGTTTTTCTCCTAGAATGGTTTCTACCCAAAAAAAAATTGTGTATTGTTCATTTGAAGTGATTTTGTTTATGTTTTTATTTGATGCTAATGATAATTAATTCTCTAAATTTAAAACTAACTAATTTAAGTGAAATATTGATTCACCCCCCTCTCAAGATTTCCAATAATTAGAATCAGAACTAGTTCCTTCAGTTGCAACCTAACAACTAGAAGGTAGATCTCAATATGGAAAAGTCAAGAAGAAGGCATATAAATGATTTAAGGAAATCTTTAGTATTGCATTAGTTTCAAGTTTTTTTACAATTGATGAAGAAAGTTAGATTGGTGTGACTCCTTTCTTTGATGGGATAGGATATGTGCCTTGGTGTATTAATATGAGGAAGGATTTGATGAAATTTGGTCATGGAGTATGGGATTTAGTTTTTGATGAAATCATATCCACAAAATTAATATAATATGATGCAATGGCTATGAATATCATCTTGAGTGGATTGTCAGATTCAATAAAGGACAAAGTGGGTAAATGTTCATCCGCTAAAAGTATTTGGAACAAGCTATATGAGATTTATGAGAAACATCTTCCTATATATGACAAGCTAAGGCATGATCATCAAAATAAAAGGAATAGTAGCTCATATGAAGAAGACAAAGAATAATAAGTGGAAATGGAGTGAGAATTGATCAATGAATTAAGAGATCTTAGAAAAATTGAGAAGAAAAATCACATGCTCGAAGAAGCAGTAGCTCTCCTAATACTTCAAGTGAAGGAAGATTAAAATAAAGATAAAATATCATCAAGACAATTAGAGTAACTTGTTTAGAATTTCGAGGAAAAAGTTAGTCAAAAGCAAAAGGAACTTGATGCATCTCTAGCTAAAGTAAATAGGCTCAAGGAATGACAAAAGGATCATTTGGAGGATGTTGAAAGAATCATGCCATCAATGAAAAGGATCAAGAAATTACTTGCTTAAATATGAATGCAAAAAAACCAGGTGATGCTCCATGAAATGAAGGAACAAGTTCCAAACCCCTACAAAGGAAAATTGAAGATAACCCTGATAACAAGATCCCTCAAAAGCCGAATCTAGGGAAAATTTTAAAGGCGAAATTTTGCAAATGGGCTATATTTTGGACATTTTCTGAAAAATATATTCGCTAATTTTGTTAAAAAATCATGTACCTTTTACATATATATGATTAAATGGATGCTATTCGCAAAAACATTACCAATTTTAATAGTAAATTACATGTTTTATATTGAATATTTGCCTACATTCTATATGTATGAAATTTCAAACTAGAATAATTGCCTACAATACTATATATAGGAAAAATATTAAATACTTAAAAAATTCCCTAGCTAAAACAAAGTGAAAAATAGAAGAATATTGAAAATGTTGTTGCTCCAAGAAGTTATGTTGAGATTATCAAGGACAAGGACCAATAAAGAACTAAACCTCCTCCATGGAATAATGTCTCTGGAAGATCAACAACATCAAGGCAAGTCGTTTCATCCAGGTAACCTAGTATATTTTTTGGTTATTTTTTTGCAAATACTAACTTTGGGAATAAGGTTAGGAATTGAAAAACTTATGACAAGGAAGATTATCAAGGTAACTATCAAAACCCTGGAATCAAGCTCGTAGGATCACAAGACATATATCCAAATGGATTTATCAATAAAAAGTATATGTCAATTCCTTAGCCTTTTAGGGATCATATAAAATGCTTGAAATGTCATAACTATGGACACATAGCTCGTGATTGCAGATACATGATGGAAATGATGGAATCTTCCATGAAGGGAAAATATAATATCGGGTACAAGAAGAAGGACTAGAGAAGAAAACAAAAGCAATAATATTAGGTGAATGAATAAATATTAGTAGACGTGTTGAGGATTTGTGAAGTTGAAAAACCATGATGAATCTATCGATGAGAAGGAATATGTCAAGGTTTAAAATGATCCTGCAATAGAGCAGGTTCATATATTGTTCTAAGAAATATAGTTTGGAGACTCCTAGCCCTATGAATGATGAAGAAGGGGATTCTATGTAGCAATAGTTACAAATTTGAAGATATATCCTTTGGGAAGTTTTATTTAGAATGGTAGTGGCTTGATGATAGTAGGTTGCAAGACTCATTATCATCCAAGGGTAAGGTTCAAATGGAATTTGATAGGAAAGCATGACAGGGAGTGAAGTTGTCAAGGGAGATGATTGAATGGTGTTTTCATTGATGTAAAATCAATCATGAGAGTGAATCCTCTTTATAAGTAATGAATTAAATAAAGGAATTCATGACTTGAACGCTTTTAATATATGTCAGTGAATTGCATTAAGTGGAGTACTAATGGATAAGAAGCCCTAGAAGAAGATAGGGGGAGAAAAGCATATTGCAAGAAGACAGAGGAAGATATTTTGATAGGGGGAGTTATCCTTTACCGTTAATGTCAAAGGGGGAGAGAAATTATGAGAGGAAGATCAAAAGTATGAATTCAGGGGGAGTAAGTGTATTGCCAATAATGCCAAAGTGGGAGAATATTGGATATTTTGTATTAGTTATTGAGTTGTCCAAGTTAAATATGGTGCTTCCATTATAAATATTGCCTCAACTAAAGTTTCATGTGGGCTCCCTAAAATATTTTCTATTGATATTCAAATTGACTTTCAAAAAATTAAAATTTATGTGTTATTTGTTGGTCAGCTCAGGGTTTAAGGGCTAGTAAGCTCCCTATATATATATATATATATATATCTGTATATATATATATATATATATATATATATATATATATATATATATATATATATATATATATATATATATATATATATATATATATATCTGTATATATATATATATATATATATATATATATATATATATATATATATATATCTGTATATATATATATATATATATATATATATATATATATATATATATATATATATATGTATATATATATATACATATATATATATATATATATATATATATATACATATATATATATATATACATATACATATATACATATACATATATATATACATATACATATATATATATACATATATATATATATATATATATATATATATATATATATACACACATACATATACATATATAGGACATTCAACTGGCCTCCTAATATACATCAATTCATCAATTTTTCTCTTACATTTTGTCTAGCCTATGTAGTCTTGCAAATCAAAAGGAAGGAAGTTAAGTTTCAAAGATAGTTTGAGAAAAATTGTTTTATTTTTAGTTGTTCTTTTTTCACTAATAGCGAGCTTCTCTATAGCCTATATGAGGCCTAATTCGGAGGTTTGATCAAATCTAATGTTACTTCTTTTCAGGTAGTTAGAGGTAGCATGAAGCTTATGAGTCTATCATCTATCATGGTGCGACAATTATTATCATGTGTATGCAATCAAAGTAAATGAAAAGGTTTTTGAAATTTTGTGTAGGGGGTCCCATCGTTAAACCTGGTGATCAGAGTGCATGGATTTTTCCAATATTTACTCGATTTTCTCCTTAAGCGTGTAGACATAATCTCAATTGGATCTTATCCTAGACAATTTTCGCTATTCTTTGAGTTGAAATTCATCAGATCAGGTTCATTCTATAATTTTTATCATCTAAATTATATAATATGCATTTGAAACTATATTTTAATATTAAATATGATCTTTGGTTTATTCTAGACTGTAGATCTAATATATATGCTTCTAATTCTCTTGAATCAGCTAATAGGAACAAAATTAATAAATTTCATTCTTTATATCATAAGAAACTTCATATTTTTTCTAATTTTAATATTTCTTCTTCATCTCTAAATCTTCACCTTCCAAAATCTAATGCTACCTCTATTTTGTGCTCTTTCATTTTTTCTTCAAGCCTCCATGAATCCTCTTACTCTTCTCTCCCATCCCAATTGTCTCAGATTTCGTTACAACCTCATTCCTCTCCTCCTAATTATGACCCAAGTCCCTCCCTGATTTCTCTATCATTTTATTCTTTTGTAGTCGTGCCCTCACCCTCTCCTGTTGACCCCATCCACTCTTCTTGTGAAGGTTACTTCACTTTACACCCCTTGAATACATCGTCCCACACCAATATTTCAAACAACATGACCCCTCTGTCACCTTCCTTGAATCATGTCCCTCCAATTAACTCATACCTATATGTTTCCTTTATTCCATCCATCCCTAGGGCTCTTGCATCTTCCCCAATGCTACTAGATTCACCCTAGTTCCCCTAACCATCCTTCCTTTGATTCTATCACTTCAAAATTCACTTTGGAATCTCCTTCTACCTCATAAAGCTTCATATTCATCATCCCCTACCTCAAAGCCTACTTCATCATCCCCTCCATGACTTGTGTTGAGCCTCTAGCTGAACCAATCGCTTTTGTCCCTCCCTCTATCATTAAATTTCCTATAATTTCCTGCGCTACTCCTTCACCTTCTTTGCAAAATTCCCCCAGTCCTTCCCATAGTTCCAATCAATCCAATATCCTCATGGATATAAATAAACGTAATAACTCATGTGCTCATTCTAATTATAAGACAGGTTTTCATTTAAATTTTAAAAATATTACCAAGGTTAGTTTTATTTTAAATTTAAAAAATAATTGTAATTTTATTTTTAATCTTAATTTTAAAGATAGTTCCAATGGTATTTTTAATTTTAATTCTAATCTCAAGGTTGATCTTAATTCTAAATTTAATCATAATTCCAAATCTAATTCCATGCCTCCTAATGTTAAGCCCCTTTTTAATCTTAACTCCAAAATTAACATCAATATTAATTCTTATCTCAATGTTGGTCAAAATTCCAATTCTAATCTAATTCCAAAACTCCCCCCCTTAATTCCATACCTCATCCCAATTATAACCCTAGTTCTAAACCCATATTTATTCCTAACGTTAATTCCAATTGTAATAATAATTCTTCCTCCTCCTCTCTTACACCCCTTCAACCTATTCTCCTCCTCCTCATACTCTTAATGCTAAATTGGTTAACCTATCCTCTGTTGAGCTTGAAGATCCATCCTTAAGAATTTTAGAAAAAGGATTCAAATATTCTTTTGTTCCCTGTACCATTCCCTATGAGGATATTATATGTTTCATTGAACCCATCTCCCACCACCTTCCCTCCCATGTGGCAGACGATTTTTGGCAAGTGCATAGATGCATTCTTCAGGGCTCCAAACTCTCCAAACCTAACCTTACAAAAGAGGAATGTATATCCCTTCTCCAGCTCCATTCCAACCCTAACATTCTCATTCTAAAAGTTGATAAGGCAATGCATCAATTATTATGAATTCCTCTAATTACCATTATAATATTTTTGATCTTCTTTCCTCCTCATACAAACTGTTAAAGAAGACCCCCCTCCAATCTATGACCAACAAGGTCACCACAGCAATTAAATATTCATCTCTCAACCCCTCCATCAAAAATATTATTATCCCCCTTAATCCCATTACCCCTAATATCTATAGTCAACCTAAAATCCAAAAGAATGATATTCTCCTTAGACCTATAGTTAACAGTATTGGAGGTCCCACCCATGCCCTCTCCAAATTCCTTTCCAAGAAGCTTCATCCCTTTTTTAGTTACTCTTCCCCATTCATTAAAGCCTCCTCACATTTCATTCATCAAACTAAGCACCTTAAGCTTGATGAAAATGACATTGTATTTAGCTTTGATGTTGTTTTTGTATTTACCAAAATTCATATCGCCGAAGCCATTGATCTTATTTCTAAGCTTGTAGACTCTAAAACCTTCAACCTTATCAAAATTTCCTTACCACCACCTTTTTCACTTTTGACGAAGTATGCTACGAGCATAGAGAGGGAACAACCATAGGTTCATCCCTTTCCCCTATTATGGCTAACATTTTCATGGAGCACTTTGAAACCTTAGCCCTTGACACCTTCCACTTAAAATCTAAATTTGGGAAGTAGTTTTTTGATGACACTTCTGTTATTTGGTCCCATGGTTTACTTGAACTCCAAGCTTTCCTTTCTCATCTCAATCACATTCACCCTCACATCAAATTCACTATGGAACTCAAAGATAACCATTCCCTCCCTTAGAAGGCTCATACTGATAGGTATCTTCATGCCAACTCCCACTATCATCCAACCAAAAAGTGTATCATTCTTAAAATCCTTGTTACCTGAGCCATTGGATCTCCTCTTCTCAATACTTTCCCAATGAAAAACCCCATCTTACAAATTCCCTCAAAGCCAATGGTTACTCCAAATCCCATATCCACAAGTCCTTTCAATATTTTCTCCACGCCCACCCTAAAAACATTTCCAGTAACCCACCCTTAGCCAAAGTAACCTTGCCTTACATTCAAAGGTTGTTGATTATATATCCAAAATTATTTCTAAAACGAACATAAATACATTTTTCAAACCCCAAAAAACCCTCAACTATCTTTTTAGATCAGCCAAGGACAAGAATGAACCTATGTTATGCCCCAAAGTCTATGAAATCCCTTGCTCTTGTGGAATGTCTTACTTAGGGAAAATGAGTAGAACCTTCAAAGCTCAGCTCAAAGAACATATGGATGACACCCACCATAATTGCATTGTTAAATCTTCCATTGTTAAACATTCCCACAATACCAAGCATCTAATTTATTTTGATAAAAATAAAATCTTAGCCTCTACTCCCTTCCACTCCAACTGTGTCATTATGGAAGCCCTAGAAATTGAAAAGCACCCCAATAACTTTATTTGGGAATATGGATATCAGTTAATCCATTCTTAGAAGCCAACAATTAATTTCTTATCCTCTAAACTCAGTTCACCTTACACTAATATTAGTTCTAACCCTCTTAAACCAGCCAACCCCCTGCCCCTGCTCTTCTTCCTCTTCGCCTCTTTTCCTATCCCTTTCTTTCTTTCTTCTTGTCCCTCATGTTCATTTATTTGTTCCTTTCTGTCCAATAAATATTAGTTTACAATTCCCCTTTACTAACTTATTATTGTATTAATTTTCATAGTAATAACTTCTTTACCTTTACTTCTAATGTAATTAATCAATTTCCTTTTATCTAATTCTAAATTTCATTCTATATTACTTATTTAATCTCATTTGTTTTTGTTTTCTATATTTTAATTTTATACCAAATCATTTAATATTTAATCTCCTTACTTTAAATCAATCCTTTTAAATCTTAATATAATTTAATTCATAAACACTACATTAATTTTATATTAATTCTAATTTAACCAAAATTAATCTCATTGTAACTATATAATTATAATATTTTATTCAAATTTCCTTTAATTTTAGATTTTCCATTTCCTATCTCATATCGTATCCCATAATTTTTATTTCAATAAAATGATAATATTTTTTATTCAGACAAATTAATTCTTAATCAATTATTTAACCTATTATTAATAATAAAAATTTCCAATTCGTAATACTAATTTAATTCACTTATTTGACCTATTATCAATTAGATTATTTGACATGCTTTCATTTTTACCATATTTGACTAGTTTAATTATTTTACCCAATTTGAGCTCATTAATAACCATTTAAATTAGTTCTTTTAATTCGAATTTGATTCTAACTATTTTATTATTTGATATTATGTTTTTGTATTTCCTTAATTATTTAATAATATCAATGGTCTCATCATTTCCCCTACTCTAATGGTTATATTCTAACTCCATCCTCTATTTATCTTGGTTTAGCACTCTTCACATCATCATTTAGCTATATGTACTTGAAGATGGTTGAAGTGCTCAGCTGAAACATTGGGCATTTCAACGAACATGACACATAATGTACCAAAAGTTGTAATCAACATCAGGGTTATTTATGTCTTCATATTATGCCTTTTCTCCTATACTTAGTGCATTGATTTCCATATGTATAAGTAACCTTGTGTTATTTCCATATACTAAAAGAAAGGTTGTTTGCAAGTGCTTACTTTTGGAGTGACTTTGAAGACCCATAAAACATTCATCAGTTTCTTATGCCAATTCTTCTAATTTCCTGCCACTATTTTCTTTAAGATATTAACTAGAGTCTTTTTCGTTGATTCAATAGGGTCATTACTGTTGACAAATACTTAGAGAAGCATTAGACCATTTGTTAACTTGATTTCTCTTTACATGACAATTATTTGTGATTATGTATTTTCTTATTTATTAATGTTTATGTACTCATTGCAATAGACCTCGTGAAAATTCCATGTAATAAAAGTAAATAAAGGAAAAACAATAAGACCATGAGTAAGGGACATGTATTCCAAGTTGAAGGTTGGGCAAAGATATCCTAGTGGGCATCTTTGGATGTATTTATGGCTAAAGGAAATTGGCAAAGGAAAATGCAAAGGCATAAAAAGGCAAAAATGCATTTTTTCACATTTATTTATGAAAATAAAGGAAATTAGGAGAAAAGTAAGGTGAAGGGTCACAAGTTGCACGTGAGGAAGAAAATGAAGGAAAATAATGGAAAATGAAGAAAATAGAGGCCTCATTAATAAATGAGGCTTATGAGGATCAATTTTTAAAATTTTGTCAGTTCAGTTTTGGAGCTCTCTCATTATTCTCTTTCTCTCTCACTCATTCTTGGACACTTAGAGTTTTCTTGGAGCACTCTAGCTTGGAGCAAGGAAGGAAAAACAAGAAAAGGGGAAGGAAGGAAATCAAAGATCAAGGAACGAAGAGCGGGATCAAGCAACTTCAATAGGAATACTTGTAGGTAGCATATTGCATGTGTGATTTCCTAGTTTGTTTTGACATGCATGGATTTTCATTTTGGTGTATGGTTCTCTTGTTGTCGGCGACATGGTTTTTACGGGTTATGACATTGGTTTTCAGCCTAGCCTTCCCTTTTCTAGATGCCATGGTGTGTTGGGAAGTTTATCTCAGTTTTGAGCTTTGGAATTGCTGGATGGGTTTCAAAATCTGGGGCGGAGGTGGTCTCAAGGTTCCTTCCCAAAGGCCTAGGAATCCGGCCTTGATCGGTTTTGGCGGGATACTATTATGAAACCAGCTCACAAAAAGATAGAAAAGATAGATGAATGCCTTATAATTCAGCCTCTTTGAGGGGCCAACCTCCTTTACATTATACAAATGAACAATTCTTGGATGATACAAATGACAAGACCTCCTTTCTATATATAGGAGTCTAAGTGGTCATAATATAATCAAAGCCGACATAACAATAATAATGTAAGGGTGAAATAATAATAATAGTGGGCTTCTCTAGGGCACAATAATAACAATATAGGGACTACGTGGGCATAACAATATCATAAGGGGTTTGTACTAATAATAATAAGGGGTTACACTAGTAGTATAGGGACCTAACATGCCCCTCTCCTTCAAAAAGTGTTGTCCTCAACGCTTGAGTAGTTATTGATGCTTCTGTATAAAATTCTTGTCCTCCCATGTGGAATCTTCAGCAAGTAAGTTCTTCCACTTGATGAGATACTCTGAAATTGATCAATTTCGTAGCTGTCGAGTTCTTCTTTCTATGACTGCTCCGGGGTCCAATAAGATTTTTCCTTCGTCGTCAAGTTCTGGCAATATTGTTTGAACTGGGATCTTCTGCAAATTTGAATGAGTGGCCACACTTCTTCATCCTTCTTCCATTCATCCCTTGCTTTGTTTATCCAGTCTAGTTGGATAATAGAAATAGCACAACACAATGCTTCCACATCCTCATCCTTTCTTGAGAGTGCATCTGCAACAACATTTTGCTTCCCTTTTTTGTAGATGATTTCAAAGTCATAACCCAACATATTTGTGACCCATTTTTTCTGTTCTTCTAAAGATAATCTTTATTCTAAAAAGTATTTAAGACTATCATGTTCCATTTTTACCTTGAAGTGTCTTCTCATTAGGTAAGGTAGCCATTTCTTAAGTGCATGTAGTATTGCCAACATTTCCTTCTCATAAATAGTTTGCTTGAGATGTAGCCATAAAAATACCCAATTGCCTACATCAAATCTTCTTTCACTGTGATGTTAATATGCCTGTTGTTTAATTCAATTATGCACCAAAGTGGTGTTATCCTTTAAAATTTGGAGAACTTTTTGTTGATGCTCAATGTGATGTTTCACTGCTTGAATCTTTTTCTTCTTGATATGTCCTTCTATCTTAAGAGTTTGAGGAGTGGTAATTTCTTCCAATGCATTAAAAGATATGGTCGGATTCATTTCTTGATGCTGGATGTGATCTTTCACTTCTTGAACATTTTTCTTCTTGATATGTCCTTCTATATTGATAGTTTAAGGAGTGGTAATTCTGTACAATGCATTACAAGGTATGGTCGGATTCATTTCTTTTTTATTGATGTGATCTTTCACTTCTTGAACCTTTTTCTTCTTGATATGTCCTTCTATCTTGAGAGTTTGAGGAGTGGTATTTTTTCCAATGCTTTACAAGATATGGTCAGATTCATTTCTTCTTTCTCTGGGGTGGGTTCTTGGTGTATATCCTCTTCTTTTGATGTTCCTTGATCCTTTTCTTCCCCCTCTTCATAATCTATGTAAAATAATTTATTCTCAGCACACTTATGACCTTTAGTGTATTTGCTATCACAATTGTAACAAAGCCCTTTTTCTCTTTTTTCTTCCAATTGCTGTGGTGTAAACCTTGTAGGTTGTGGAAGGATAGGAGAAAAAAAACTTCCATAATTATAGTCGTGAGTGGTGGGAATCCTTGTTTCCATAATTTGGCTTTAAATTTTTCTTGATAACCTGAATGCCTTCTGCGATGAATCAGGTTCCCAAAGACGAACCTCGTGTTGCATGTTATCCTTTAAAGCCCCTATGAAGACATCAAACAATTTCTTCTCTGGAATATCATTTACCCTTATATTCAATTTTTGGAAGTCCTTAATGTGCTCTACCATTGAACACTTTTGTTTGAGATTTATCAATTGGCTAAATAAGGTGTTTCTCTTTGTATCCTCATAATGTGCTATCATTTCCTCCATGAAAATTAACCACGTGACAAGTGGTTTATGAGAAAAAAGCCCTTTATACCATAAAATTGATTCGGTTCTAAATAACTAGATGTAATACATACCTTTTGTAATAGTGGTAGACCATGTAGATCAAAATATTTCTACATCTGTAGTATCCAATTTATTGGATCCTTGCCATCAAACTTCTTCATCTTGTTTTTTTCTTGATTTTAGGAGCTCGATCTTGAAATGACTGTAACTTTGTACTTTAGGATATTTAACCTAAGGGAGGAGTCTCAATTTAGGACCTAGTGATCCGGTGTGGATTTCGGTAAAGCCTGAGAGGCGGGTGTCTCAGTTTAGGGCCTAGTGATCTAGGATTAGATTGCAGTAAAGCCTAAGAGACAAGGAGGCAGAAAAATCCTCAAGGATAGTGATGGATTCTAGATGGCATTCCAAGTTTGGTTTGGTTTTGTGATCATAGCACCAATTTTGGTGTGATCATGGTTTGGTGAGGGTGGATATGGCTTAACCTCTAGATTCCCTTGGTTTTTTCTGGATAGGTTTATCCATGAGATCCCACATTCATGCTTGGAATATGACATGGAGTGTGTCTGGCTGAAATAAATCTTTGGTTCAGCCATGTCTATGGTCGGGTGGTACGTGGAAGTCTCGAACCTAGTCAGATTTACCTATGGTTAATAAAATATAAGTTCTCTTTATTTTTCACTTATTTATATGTATATTTAATGACTGTTATCTCATTGTTATTTCCATGGTTTTATTCAGGTTATAAGCATGGTTCATTCACTGGCTCATGTCATGGTTACTTCATGTATTTACTTGTAATGGTTAGCATGATGGATGCAAGACCTAATTGATGTCATAACAGTTCAAGGGAGAAGGTGGTAATCCTTCTTGTCATGTTTCATAAGAGTTTTCAGTCATTCAAATTCTGTCTTGTATCCTAAACCTATAGATTGCATTGATGCCAAGTGTTTGACAAAATGTCAATCTGGGTTGGGATGGTTATTCCTAGTCCTGAAGTTGATTTTTGGTGTATAAGTCTTGTCATCGCATGTTTAATGGATTTTGGAAGTTACAAAAAGTTATGGGCAGTGGCTGGAATTATGGGCTAGAAAAGTACCTTAAATTTTGCGGATGTTGGCACATGTCTGTTAGGAAAAGTCCCTCAACACTAGAATTCAGGCTTGTGGGAGCATCCAGAGGTCCCTGGACATTGGGATGCCCATAGCATGAGATATTTAAGAGGTCAAGAGGTCTAAAAAATCAGTGGGACCTATTAGGTTCCTATACCAATAGGAGTCATAATTTTGAATGACTAAGGTTAAGCCTTGTAATATTGTACATACATTTTCTTTCTGCAAATGTTTTCCATATTATAAAAATTAAAAGATGTGAAGAGGGTATGTCCTAAAAGAAAAATCAATGGACAAAAATAATAAGAGAAGGTAAAAAAAAATTTGAAAATATTCAAACCCCAAAAACAAAAGAGACCATGAAAGTGTGCAAGTCTAAATGCCACTACTATTTACTCTTATGCATAATAATGATTGTGTACAACTTGTTATTCATGTCACAATCCATGGTAATCAAACCGTTTAATCTTGGTTATTTAATGCTGTGAATTTTATGTTTATAGTTAGAGAATAAAATCTAACCAAACAGTTTAATCTAGGCAGATCATTAGATAGGTAGAGAAAATAAAAGGAGCTCATAATCTTAATCTAAGCTCTTGGATGGTATAAGGTTAGAATTAGATAGATTACCTTTCAAAAAAAAAAATATATGAATAAGGGTTTCCTAGTCTAAATGCACCCAAAGAAATGAAGAAAACATGTTAGAGGTAAGAAATGGGTAAGTAGAAGAAAGGTTGTTGAACTACAAAGTTAATTGGATCGAAACACAGGCATCATGCTTAGATACATCTTTCAACATGTATGATCAATTATGGAAGCAAACACAAAGGTTTACGATTTCATTTGATTAACTCCCTCTTATTCACTTTTCCCCTTTACTTACTAATCTCCTATCTACAAGTATGTTCTAGTACTTTTAAATCCTATATGTCAAACAGGCTCAGAGCATTTCTCTGACTTTTGGTGGGACCGAAAACTCGACTTAATGACTTATGGACACAAGTGCTAGAATCTCCCTTCATACAATCCATTTCCCCTCATCACCCTAAGAAAACCCCTTTTCCTATAGTTAAACACCATTTACCTAGGAAAAGTGAAAACCCCCATGTAAATCCCTTTTCGCTCAAAAACCCACAAAACACCTTTTATCCTAAGTATAAATCTAAGTGCACAAATGTTACATTTTACCTCTTTACTTAGGAAAAACCCACTCTACCCATCACTTTCATATTAATTATTAATTTTATTACATAATTCCCAATAAAACCCTTTTCCCATATATTAATTAAACCCCTAAAGTAAATATCCCAACCCTTAGTTTTAATAAAAGCTATATAAATTACCCATATCCCGATACAACCTTACTTAATTTACCTAATCCTGGTAAACCTAAGTTAATCCCATCATTAACCTCACTCGATTCCCTAATCTTGTGATTAAGCCCTGCCCGATCGCTTAACCCAAGATTAATTCCTAAATTAATCCCAAACCATTGTGATTAAAACCCCTAGGCCCCCCTCAACTCCCATTCATTTCCTCCATGCATATTCTCCACCCGACTACCATCAGATCACAAGTGTCCAAATCTAATGGACCACAGCCATATTGGCCGAGCCCGATAGCCGACCTTTACCCACCCGATAAGGCGGTTTTCCCCGATCCCCCAAATGCTATGTGTCACGCTCTAAAGTAGATAGGGTGACCCCTCTGATAAACCGCCTTTGCCTCATAAGCGGTGCGACGACCCCCAATATTGCCTCCCTGCCAACTAGATAAATCGTCTGTTATTTGTAAATATTAAATTTCACACCATATTCAAGTTGCCCATTAAGACTTTAAACCTTGAAAACCTTGTTTTCTTGCCTTTTGCCCGTTTCACAGTATAAACCTGTTAAAACCCTTTAACACCACCCTAAACCTCTGTGATGCAATTCCACCTCCATTCATGTCCAAAACACTACCATGACCCCTTCCCCATGCATCCCTATGCAAATAAAGCCATCAAGTGCCTGTCCAGCCGATTGAGTTTTCTTAATAATTGTTTAATTTTACAGGTAATTAGTCGAAGACCAGAGCTTGGATAAATAGTTCTAATGCTAGTCACAAAACCTGTTTACTCCAAGAATCGACAAGAAAATTGTTAAATTCCTATATTCAGAAGAAGAAGACCATTATACAAGGAACAGAGGTGAAGACAATTACACACAGAGCCGAGAGGAAAACACTCATACAGAGCATTGACAGTCAAAACAGAGGATCCAGACCGAAGATGTAGTTAGAAGACAAACAAATAAAACATACTGAGACTTGAGCAATATCCACTTCCTGATGTTGATACACATAAAAACAAAATAATTTACTGTTGAAACACACAGTAAAAGGTTAAATTATACTGTAAAAGGGAAAAACACAGTGAAAGATAAAGACAAGTCATCGGAGTGAAAGAGTATCAAAGTCAGAGAGTATCATATGGAAGCCAGAAGTAAGTAAGACTTCCAGTGTGATAATTAAAACAACAAAGAGCATAAAGAGCTAAAATCAAACCATAAAAGCCAACAGTACCACAATAAAAGGGACAAGCGCATAAAAGCAGTTCACTAGCTGTCTCTATCTTCCTATGAGAAGATATTTGTATTTCCTAGATTAAATCTCAAGTTAGTTTGAGATATTTGTAATAAAACCTTAGTATAAATACTTCACAATTTGAAGTATTTAGGGTGGATTCTTAGACATTTCTATAGACTTCTTGATCAAAAGACTGAAAATCCATTGGAGCATTGATTGAGCCAGAAAGCTGGATTGATGAATAAAGACCAGATATTTCAAAGGATTCATGTGTAGAGCGAAGTGTAGACAAGTATTTTCTCATGTTGTTGTTATATTTCTTAAATTTTCCATAATTTTTATCTAAATTTGAATGCCATAACTGAAGTATTATCTCAGAATTTGTTTAATTACACTCTGTTATAACAGTTAGGCAAATACATGTTTTCTACTGATAATCTAAGTTAAGGAATTCTTAATTTCTCCTTAGTTTAGGTTGTTTCTTTATAATCTATAGCAAAGGATTCCTAATTGCCCTTTGTTTCCGATTACCCTTTATTCCTCGTTTGGATCCCGGTTTGAGAATTCTTAATTGCTTTCTCACCCTGGTTTAAACCATTTCACCCCTATGGCCTAAAGACCTACACTCTATTCTGCTATCTTTCCCTTTTAACATTCCCTTTAATGAGTTGATCCAGTTCTGCTGCACTTCTTTTATCTCCATAGCCCAATGGTCTAGATACATCATTCTATCCATCTGTTTAAAGAACCCCACCACCCAATCTTCAATACAAATCAAAAACCCCTTGAACTTTCATAACTAGCCTAAAATCCCATCAAACAAAGCTAAATAATATAGAGAGAGACCTCTCTGAGCATCAGGAAGGCTAGGTCGTGATCTCCAAAAGCGGTTTTTGGTTACCCCGGTGAACTCTTTCTTTAACGTTGGGAAATTATTGGGTGATAACATAATGGCGAATCCATTGGGGAAGACTAACATTTTCTTCAGAAATGTTTTAGAAGTTTAGATTTGATCTATGATGGTGGATAGTGATCAAACACACAAAGGTTAAAATCATCCACGTGGCGACTCCAAATCAATTTCACAAATAAGACTCCACTGGAGGAATGAACCTGAAAGCACTATATGAAAAGATTAGGCTTTTAACTTGGATTTTTATCCAAGACATTATGTTCTTTCTCATCAATAAATTTTTTCAATGTATATTGTATTCTAGAGAAGATTTTAGATTAATTTTTTTATTATTTACCTTTGAAAGTTGTAGATATAAAGTCTCCTTACACATTTGAGCAGCATTCTTCTAGCTCTTATGAAGATCATTTTCCAATTGAGGAGCATCAAACAATCAAGACTAATCATACAATCCATGTACATATTCCAATACCTAATAAAGTTCCTGATAGATATAAGCCACTCATTTTACCTCCTACACTCCATGCTTTCCCTAACAATTATTACAAGTATCTCCCTAGGTTTGATGGAGAGAATCATATCACTACACAAAAACATATTCAAGGTTTTGAGAATTACCTGGACTTATTTGAAATTGATGAAGATGATGTTGTTATTAGGCTTTTTTCTCTTCCTTTGCAAAGTAGAGTAAAGAGTTGGTTCAAGAATTTACCTATTGCAAGCATCTCAAATTTCCAATAGTTTGTCAAATTTTCCTTGATAGATGGATAATCAGAGTCAATCTTTTGGTGATCATAGAAGAATATAATCAGTTAAGAAGATAGCCAAATGAAACAATAGAACAATTTTCTGACAGATTTAATCAAGTCTGTTATTCAATGCCATCAAATATAAGACATCCCCTTGATTCATCTCTTTTGCATAATCCAAGAGCATTTGATCCAGAGATATAATTTCAGCTAAGAGAAAGAAACCCCTCAACACTGGAACAGATGCAGAACATTGTAGTAGATGTAGAAGTTAATCTGCAAATTAGAAGAGAAAAAATGAAAGCAAAAGCAGAGGAAAACAACATTGCAGAGGAAAAACTCGACATTTTGATCAAGAAAATAGAATAAAGGATGTAGAATATCACCATGAAAGATAATTTTTTTTTTCTCAAAATCAGCATGACACATTTATTTCACAAAAAGAAGAGGTTGACAGCCATGAACAAATTCCTACCAATTCCAACTACCATAGTTTAGAAGATAGATTCATGGAGCAATATGTAGAGGAGAAATCTCATGATCTAATGTGTATGTTTGATGACATTACTTATTTTAATGATTTCCCTAAATTTGATCAAGATGATGATAATTATGTTCTCCAACTCCAAACTAACTTTACAGAGCAATCAGAAACTAGTTTGGGAAATAAAGAAATTAAGTTTTAGTAGTTTGAAAGCAGTGATCATCTCATTCATATCAGCTTTGAAAGTGAGCAAGAAAGTGTAGAAAATTTGGGAATAAGTGAAGCTTATATGACTCTTTGTTTTAAATCATTTCAGTTTTTAAAGGAAATGTGGTATAAAATCTCTAAGGAAAAGGATGAGCAGCTTGTAGAAATCTATGAAGTTCCATTCGAACCTATATGCAATAAGTTGCAGCAATCCTTTTAAGTTGTTTATAATCCAATAGCTGATAGGTTGGGTAATGAATGTAATCATATTTTTTCTCCATTAACCGATTATGAGAGTCAAAATCAAGATGATAAAGGCTTCACTAGACAAACATTTCAATCAGTAGAAATATCATCACAAAACTTATCTGAAAGTCTGCAGGGCGTTAAAGATAAAAGTGATATTCCAGTTTCATGGGATGGAGGCCACTCAGAACAATTGTGCAGTTTCTTAAATCAGTTGAACAATAGTGTATATATTTTGGAAGATCCTTTTGTATAGTTTTTAGAGTCTACAAAGGAAATCAAGTATTTCCTTACCTTCTCATTGGTTGACAAGGTTATATTTGGCTTTAGAATCTTAATTTTAATCACAAACAAGCCCAAGAAGCAAAATCCACCAATGTATATGATGCTTGAATGGTTTCTGTTAGAGTCGGTCTGGTCAGCCCTCCGTCAGAGATCAAAGCTCTTTGTGCATTTCAATTTTAGGTGTCCCGCTTCATCCACTCAGCTGCATTTCACTAGGGACATGTCATGATCTAATGGAGAAAGTCATGCTACTCATTTTCCCTCATGTTTGGCCTCTGATGGTTCAGGTCTTGGTCCAAAATCAATGGAATTCATGATAGTCAAGGTCTGGTCCTATTTCAGGACAGAGTCATTTTTTATGGTTTGGGTCTAGAAATTCATCAGTTTGGTCTCTGAAAAACATGTCCAGAAACAAGCCATGCAGGCCAGAGGGAGACCTTATACAGCTATAGTTCAGAAAGCTTCATCATCGCCTGAAGAGACATCGACTCTTCTTCAAAACTCTGTTTTGAAGAAAAGTCAAACAAGGTCAACTATGACAAAATTTTCCAAAAATCGCCAGTTGACATTTTTAGATGCAGTCATGGATTTCAAAGCCAGGTGCCCTGTCATATAGTCCCTGCAAGCAAATGCAGAAAATTTCATTATTTGAGCCCAAATTTCGAAGAAAAAGGAAAAACATAGTGTTTTAAAAGTCAATGAAAAGTGAAAAACTAAAACATTAGAAAGTGGGTTTTCAAAGAGACAAAAATCAAATCCATCTCCTCCAAGCCTATATATACTTGTTTTTGCCCAAATCAAATGGCATTGAGCTCTTGCATGACTTGGAGAATACATTTGAAAAGGTGTGAAGTTGGTATTGTGAGAATTTGAGTGAGTGAGAGAAGGTTTCAAGGAGCGCGGCGCATACACCAGGTCGCGCGGCACACATACAGCACGCGGTGCACTGGGAACTAACCCGCAGTGTAAAATCACCACAGGCGCGGCGCATATAAGGCGCGCGGCGCACTGAGTTTGGCGTGCGACGCACAGAGCCAGGAGGATAAAAAACCTTGCAAACTACTTCAAAATCTTGGTGGAGGCGGGCAAACAAGAGGTAGGCTCAGTTGAAACTTCTTCTTCATCAATTTTGTCTATGCTTTGGGGTTTGTAAGATGTTGAATGATATCCAAAGCATGCTTGGCCATCCATGAAAATACTCATCAAAACAAAAGATAAACGGGGTTGCAAATTCGAAGACACCACCAAGGTTTTGTTTCCCCTCCCCCTTGTCCCCTCACTCCTCATCATTTCCACCCCCATTCCACCTTGTCTCCCAAGCAAACCAACCTGAATCCCCCTAAACTCCCTCCCCTATTTTTCAAACAAAGATTGTGTCGTTTGACCGCGCGTAGTGCACACACAATGTGGTGCGGTGCACTGGGAGCCCGGCCACAGTGTTAACTTTACACTGGCACAGTGCATACCCGGCGCACGGTGCACTGGGCAATGTGCACGGCACACAGACTTAAAAGCCCAACAATGCACCAAATCGCCCATAAATTTTGGAATTAGCTCTTAAAATTGCTAAAGTGCCCATAAATCTTTTCACCACTGATCCTAAGCTTAAAGAAAAATATGATGTTGGTGACCGTGAGACCAAAAACAATTTTTTTTTAAGCAAACACAAAAAAGACACAAAGAGGGACAAAGAGCTAGGGTTTTGCTACAGTAACATGATGGCTTGATATGCTCCTATCCTATCTCTATCTGCTAAATTCTCCTGGGGAAAGTTTTCCTAATAGCTACCCTAGCTGCATTGTAAACATATCCCTTTGTCCCCTTTACTCCTATAGCTCAAAATGTCCTTAACCCTACCCCATCAAAAAACCACACCCCAAACACTCCCAAATCCCTGATAAATTTCCCCTTTAAACCCCTATCCCTATTTCATCATTCCCCTCCTGATACTCCCTATTTTATTGTCCCCTTGGTGACAGATTTGCAGAGCATCTACCAGTTCAGTGGGTTCAAAGGGCAGCAAAGAAATTCAGGGTACAAGCAGCAGAAATGGCATTAGAAAATTCATCAGAATATGAGGGGGAGACCCACAGTGACACAACTTCAGGAGAACAGGCTCCCCGGAGACCAAGGAGTGGTAGACATGTTAGGGATGAACCAAACACCCCACTGAGTTGCAGGCATGCCCTCTCGCTATGTCTTGCTTCCACCACTTAGCATGTTTCAAATTTTGTGAGAGGGTGGCAAATATAAGAATTTATCATGAGTTGGCCCATCTTTTTGCACTTCACCTACATGGAGGTCAGTCTATCTTGGCAGGGGTCACTTTCACATTGACACCCGAAACCATATCAGTGGCAACAGGCATACCAAATTTTGGAGAACAGTGGCACAAGAAGATGAAGGTGGAGAGGGAACTTTATGAGCCTTACATTAAGGCCAGTTGTTTGAGTCATCTCACTAGAGTTTTCCCATTCCAGTTTCTGAGAGATGAGTATGCTCCGCTCATGAAATTGATCATGAAATACTTCAGTGGTGAGGGGAGGTTTTCTCGCCTTTATGCATATCACATCAGGTTGTTCATGCACTTTACCAGGGTGCGTATGATGAACCTGCCATTTTTCATTTGTGGGAACATAGAGAGGATGAGAAATTTCATGCAACACAAGACCCCTAGGCAGCAGCTCAACAGTGTTTATCACTTTGCTCTTATCCAGATTTTGGTGGACCATCAGTTGGGATTGCAGGGCATTGCTTGGGAGGACTTCATCTCCCGTGACTTCTTCAGCACCCCACAGGTAGTATCAGAGGTAAAGCATGAGATAGGTGGTCCTTCTCATCAGCATGAGTGCCATGAGACCACTGTGGTGCCATTTTCCATCACATATCAGAGAGGCTATCCGAAAGGCACCAGGCCTTTGTTTGCAGCAGAAAAGCGAGTGTAATATCCACCCCAGGTGGAAGGGGCCTCGCTTCCTACTTCGGCAATACAGGTACGAGACAAGGAAGCCCAAGCATGAAGAGGGGCCTTCAGGTGTGCCACCAGGTAAACGAGAGACTGGATTCATTCTCCTTCATGATGATGATGATGCAAACACACGTCCACAAAATGCACAGCTGAAAGAGATCTTCCAGGACTGTTATAGCTCCAAATCTCACTCTTATGGTTTGTGATGTTGTACTCATGGCCTAGGGCAACCCCTCCTTCCAGACCTGGTCCTAAAATTTAAAAAAAGTGTTTTATCCCTTATACGTGACATTGCCTTGAGTTAAACGCGTGTATACGCGGGTCTGTGTATATCCAACCCGCGTGTATGTATTAAAACACTTAAAAAAATATAAAATTCCTTCTTTTCGAGCGGAGATCGTGGGTTTTACCTGCTGATCACCTATTAGTACCCGTGGCCCAACTGTTCCCAACCAACTCCTAACTAAAAAACTACTTTGGAGATGGTATAAAAAGACCTCTGTTAGCTACCTATACCAATAGGTTTCATATTTCATGATTGGCAATGAAAATGTCCAAATATGCTCTGCTTTGATGATTCAAAGATCACATATTTCCAAGAGAATACAATCTGTGCTTGTAGCTTGATGTGGACTCAATTTTGATGGATGGTCCAACAGTCTAATCTGGATCATGCCATGTTTTGAATTTTCAGTTGTAGAATAGAGAAAGAAGTCTGTCCAAACTGTTTAATCTTGGCAGACAAGTAGTTCAGGTAGAGAAGAGAAGGCTCCCAACAGCTTAATCTGGGACCTTGGAAGAAATAAGGGTAGAAGTAGATAGAAAAACAAAAGAAAAGGCCAAGGAAAAGAAAAGGCAAGTAAGGGTCTGCAAGCCTAAGTGCACCCTCCAAGGAGAAATAAAAAATGCTAGGCAAATAGATGGGTAGGCAGTAGGGGTTGCAGAAAGGTCATTTCTTATAAGTTGCATGTGTGCTAACTTTGTTTACCAAAGCAAAATCAATAAATTGAGAAGGTGTTATTCTTCATCAAGTTGCAGCAAGCAAAGAAACATGTCTAACCTCCCTTCTTCCCCCTTTTCCATTTCATTACTAACACTCCCTCACCAGTTGAGATTCATGGAAGAAATTATGGTTTCATGGTGGTTCTTAATCTTTTGAGAAGCCACATTTCTTGTCTAAAATTCTTTTCATTTTGATCTACTCCCTAAACTAAGTAAGTTTCAAATGAACTTAGTGATTTCCCCCCTCATTCACATTTTCCCCCATATTAACTCTAACTCTATTATATAATTCCCCTATATTACCCTTTCCCTAGTATTATAAACACCATGGTGTATAAACCCCAAATTTTGTATAAATATCCCTCCCCTTGGCATTATAGCCAATAAATCCTCTGTCAGGGATCAAATTGGCATCTGGTCACTTTGATGAACCTAAACCTCACCCCTCTCCCTTCTTTAAAGTCATTCCACCCATTAAACCTTCGTTTGTAAAGAAAAAACCTTATAAAAACCCCCTCCTACCCATAAACCCCTTTCAAATTGTGAAATAACCCAAAAACCCACCTTTTGCCGCTTATCCAAAGTTTCGGCGCATATGTTTGATTTTTCAAAATACATTGAAAAAACTTTACAAAACACCATATCCTAACGTTTTCCGCCGGGCGCAATTTCCAAAACAAATAATAAATTAAACCCGCCCCCCCATCCGTATTGTCCGATCACATCACCATTCTGTCAACCGTCGGATCAGACCCATGTGATCCGACGACCCTCGTTCATATCGGAGCGGCCCCGACGTCCGACAGATACCTTCCGATATCTGTCAGAAGGTGACGTCAAGTGCCCGCCACGCACCTTCCCCACAACGCATCGGAGGTACGCCTGACACATTCCACCTCCGTAGCTATAGCGGTGCGATATAAAACCGCTAACCGTTTCCGGTTTCGGTCAATCCGCTCATCCAACGTCATCCCCACGTCATTGCCACCCCGCCACCGCGTCAACCTTTTTGTCCCCCCCCGTGCCAATGTGTCTGCCACCGCATCATCTCCGTGGACCAATAGCAGCTCGCCACCTCACCCAATGACATCATGCTCACGTCATCCGACTCCGACCCCACCCGATGACGTCATGCTGACGTCATCCCAAAAACACGCCAATATTGCCAAAAATCCATTTTTAGGCCAAAATTTCGTGTTTTTTCCACTTTTGGCAAAAGACACTACTGTTATTTCTGCATGCTGCTCACGTCCAAACTAGCACCAGCCTGCTAAAGTCGATTCCGAGACCGCCAGAGCCTCCATTTGCACCTGCATTCACAACTCTTGCCGACGAATTCACCAGGTATTCTTCAAAATCATCCCATAAACCTGGTTTTATCCATAATTCCGCAAATAAACTGTTAACAGACTTTAAAACTCTGTTTTCACCATTAAACACAGTGTGACCTACACTTATATCCAGCCAGTGAAGCCATTAAACTCCTGCAGGGCCGCATTTGACAAATTGAGTTGAAATTCACAGCTAGTTCGCGCAGTCGTGAACTAGGAACCTTAACTGACCAAATTCACCACAGAAAACACTTTGCTCAGTCCTGCTACTGTTTGGTCAGTCCTTTAAGCAGTATTTCAATTGCTGCAACTGTCTCACTCACCCTCTGTTCCATACACTTCACATTTCTCCCTCAAAGAAAACTCTTTGGGTTGCTCTGCATAGCAACTCTATCCATAATCCTAGGAGAAGTCATGGATCCACCAGTGGCTCCAATAGCATTAAACATTGCTCCATTAAATGCCCCTCAGAGACAATTGGAGTGGCAGTCTCTGGCAGACATGGACTATCAGATTTCAGAGGAAATGCTGATGGGTACTAAGTTCCACATCCACCTGCTCAATGAACTGAAGGCCAAGCATGAGGCTGGAACAGATGTGCTGGGCATATGGGGCTCATTCCTCCCTATTTTCAAGCTCCCTCAAGTTAACCAATTCCCTGATTTGATCCATCTGTGTGCTGAAAATTATGACCCCACTCAGAGGGCAGTTCTTGACCCTTCAGGATCAGCTGTGTTTTATGTCACCCCAGAAGCTATCAAGGATATGCTCTGCTTCAGGACTGAGAAGAAACTGGTCCCTCTATCACTTGTAGACCTGATAAATCGAGGAGCCAGAATGACAGATGCTCAGGTCACCAAACTAAACCAGCTATACATTGGCTCTGACTATGTGAAGTATCCTCCTATCAATCAGGTATACCTCAACCAACTGGGCAGAGATCTAGTAGACATGATTAGTCCCATTTTGGGCTACAACTCCATTGAGTTTGTTGATCAAACTATGCTGATAATCATGCTCATGTTTGCTCCTGGAAAGTCTCCTATCTGCTATGACTATGCCACCTATATAGCAGACAAAATACATGAGCAACTAATGAACCTGGCAAGAGAAAGAGTGTTCAGGTATACCTCTTACATTTACCACTTGATATTATATCATCAACATCAGAAATTCTCTTTTCCAATCAAAAGAGAGGATGCCCAAGGCAATCCAAGATCAGTGGTCTATTGGTCATCAGTTTTCCACTGTAGAGGTGAAACTCCTTATACTTATTATGAGTTCATAGATCAGTTCATCCACCCAGCTATGTCAATGTTGATGGGCTCACCTCCACCAAGCCTCACAGATGAAATGCAAAGGATCCTGCAGCTATCCAAATCATACAGCATTGGGGACTGGTACTTTTACCAGCACCACACCGTCATCAGGATGTATGGGTGTGAACTGCCTCCCTACAGACTACCCAAATATGTGCCTATGAGGCTATTTTCCCTAGAATACTTCAGGCAGTTTGGCAATGTTGATGTGCTTCACTTTTCAGGCAAAGGCAAGAAAGCACAGTTGAAAGTCAGGAACCAACTGGGCCACTTTGTCTATAACCAAAGGGAGGAAGGTTGGAAAGAAGCAGTCAGGATGCTTGAGTCCCTTGGCCTTCAAACTAGTTTCCTCTGGAAACCTTATGACCCCAACCACTTCATCACTTTGAGAAGGCTCAGATATAGGCTCTCTGGCTATGATCATGTAAAAATCCCTCACATTGAAAAACATGCTAACCAAGCAAAATGGAGAAGAGGAACCCTAGAAGAGCCGGTTACACAAGAAGAGCTGAATCAAAGAGCAGTGAGGAATCTTAAAAAGATGGCTGACCTTGAACTTTGTTCACAGGTGTTTTCACTGCCGAGCACACAAGTAGGAGCAGTTGCATCCTCCTCGACTGCAAATCAGCAAGCACCCAAAGCCACTGAAGATATATCTGGCAAGGGCAAGCAAAAAGAGATGGATACTGAACAGCCACCGCATGAGAAGGTGCAGCAACAGCAGCAACAGGTACAACAACAACAACAACAGCAAGTGCAGCAAGAAGAAGGGCAGCATAATAAAGAGCAGCCCCCACAGCAAGAAAGGGCAGTTGAAGCCCCAATTTCCACAGAACAGCAGGCACAAAATACAGTGCCTCCTAGGCAAGAAACATCAGTTGATGCATCAATCCTCCAAACTCCACAAAAGGAGGATACTAGCCGAAAAAGGGACAGAGAGACTCCCTTGACCACATCAGAAAGTCATGGTGAGAAAAGACAGAGAATGAACCCTTTCTCTGATGAGGAAATGCCAACAGGGCAGTCTCTGGGCATGGGCCCACCTAGCAGGGAAGTATCTGCAAGTTCCTTCCAAGGGGAACAGAACAGAACTGTGGGAGGAGAAGTCAGCTCCTCTAGCCAGCAGAGGGAGGGTGAACTGAGCATCAAACAGCAGTTCATAGACATAAAGAAAAGGAGTGAACCCATAAAAATACAACTGTATAATCATTTGCTGAAGATGGCTCCCACCAACCAGCAAAGACTGATGTCTGCTTTTGATGTCAGTGAAGGCAAGATGATCATGAGTCATTTCTTACCAGCTGTAGCACAGCCCCAAACTCATGCAGATTATATAAGGACCAATCTTGAGGTCCTTGCCAAAGACATCCACCCAATGGATAAAATTGAGTTGCACAAACAAACAGGTGAGATGGTCTATGCCTCCTTGGCAGACAAAACCTTGGACAATTATAGGCTGGAAAATAGCCTTAATAATACAGCTGCCCAACTTGAGTTGGAAAGGGCATCATCACAGGCTAAGGACAACAGAATTAGGTCCTTAGAAGATATAATTATCGAGATTGGGCATGATCCCAAAGATATCAAGGGCATCCAGGAGATATTGAAGTTAAGGGATGCAGACATGGCTGCTTTGAAGAAAAAGATAAAAGTGCCAGCCACAATTCACCCTCAAACATATGAGGTTGCCTAGCAGAGGCATGATAAGGAAGCCACAGATTTACTGGTGTCTCTCTATAAACAGCTCATCCAGGCACAAGAAAAGTTGGGAGAATCAGAGGCTGCACAGGCAGCATTACAGACAGCTTTGAAACAAAGAGAAGAAGGACAGACCTCCCAGCCTCCTCCTGAAGTAATAAATCTTGAGGAAACTGCTCCACCTACTGTTCCTCCTCCTCGACAGCCAGAACAAGCAGCAACATCCACCTCAGCAGCACCACCAGCAACAGAGCAGGCCCCAAGCCTGGACATGCAAAAGCTGAGGAATGAGATCCAGGCCCTGGAAGCTCAAATGACAGAGCTGAATGAGACCAGGGATAAATTGGCCAAAGTGAATGACAGATATGATAAATCCAAGCAGTCTGTGGCAGAAAAGGGCAGGGAGATAAAAGCCCTTAAAGACAGGATCAAAGAGCTAGAAAATGAGCTCAAATTAGATAAAGTTGTGGCTGAGCTTAAAATAGTGTTGTGGGCTAACATTGGCCAATCTATCAATGAGCAATGGCAATATATTGAAACAATCCATGAGCAGTTGGACCTCATTCCAAAAGCACAGACTGAAATTCAGAGAGCAAGAGCTGCTCTAAGCAACATGCCTGAGATAGCCACCAGGATGATCAATGTGCTTAACAATAGGACAAGCACTCAGTTGGCTGCCATGGGAATTCCAAACAGAACTGAGCACATTCAGTTGATCAAAAGGGTTCTCACACTGAGAAACTTAGTGCAGACATTGGAAAGAAGAACACAGGATATGCAGACTGAGGTGAACAGATTTTTGGAGAAGTTTCAAGTGTTAGAAAACAGAGGGCTCCCTAGCTTACTGAACAGCGCAGGGAGATTGTTCACGCATGACCAGTATGCCAAAAGGGTCAACACATTTGCCACTAGTCAGATCAATGAGAAGCCCAACACCTCAGAGGAAACAGGGCCAGCCACAGGACAGACTCTCTATAACAGAGTAGAGAATTTATTTTTTATAATGAATGAAATCAAACACCTGTTTGAGGCCCCTCCCAATTTTTATAAGTATACAGAGGCAGAGGAGACTATGGATGCAATCCTCAGGCATCAATTACCTACACAGGACTGGTGGACCAAGGCAATACAAAAGATTTTGTAAACAGTGAGCCATTCACCAAATTTTGTTCATAAAAATATGAATTGTCATGCAAAGCACAGTTTAATAAAATCAGCATACAAAGGAAAGATGAAAGGCTGAGCCAACTCAGCAGGGCCATTCGGTCACCACAGCAGCAAGCACAGTCACAGGTGGCAGGGCCGAGAAGATACAACGCAGCAAACATAAAGGCACATTTTCCAGCATTAAAGCAAAGCGTTCCAACCGACTCAGTGACCTCCAAAGGTCAAAATATCCTCTGACAGACTTAAAGAGCAGTTATGTTGTATTCAAAGCTGTAATAACTTCTTTTCTACTTTTCTGTACGAAGTAATGAAGATATTTCTCTCTCAGATGACTCAATGCCTGAGATATTTTGTATAAACATTTCTATAAAGTCCCCTTCGCATGAGTTTGCAAAGGGTTGTTGTTGATTTCTCCTGAAGAAGTTCTTATGCTGTAATCCTTTCAGAGTTTAATAAAGAAAGTGATGGAATTTCTCGGATTTCTGAAGTGTTGAATACGTTCTGGTGTCTGTTGAAAACTGCTGGATTCCTGTGTACTTCACAATACAATAAGTTTCTGTAACTCTCTTTGTTATGTGCTTTAATCTTTTACAACCCATATATGTTTCCAATTTCTAAGTGTTTAGCAACAAGGAAAAAGAATAACCTTCAGGACTTATTCAAGGAATACCCTGAGTTCAATCTGTGTTGTTAATGAATGTTTTTCTTCAGCTGTAATCTTGATAAGTGTAATTCTTAATTGCTGCACTTTCAGAATATATCTTTCACAGTGAGCTTTGTTTCAAGAATTCAAGTTTGCTCCTGTGCAACATGTTTCACTTTCATATCACCAGCTCAATAGAGAATTCTTAATTGCTTTCTGTTGGCTGACCATGCTTCACCACTTAAGTTTAAATTTGTTTGTTTAAAGATACACAATAGGCCCTGCAGTCCGAACATCACCAATCCTGTATTTCAAAGCATTTCACAACTCTAGACTCCATTGCCCAATGATATACTATTCTCTGAACACTACACCTTAAGCCCTGAAAGAAATCCTTCAACCAAAATATAAACCAAAAAACCTGAGCATAATAACTAGCCTACAACACCATCAAAACAGAGACAAATTATAAAGAGAGAGCCCTCTCTGATTACAGTTTGGCTAGGAACTGTGATCCAAAGATTGGTTAGTGGTTACCCCGGCCGTATTCCCTTGGGAGTCATAGGGAACAACCTGGGTGTTAACAACCTCAAAGGGAAGGCCTAAGGGAGGAGAGAATAGAGAGAAAGGTTATTATGCTGAGATTTTCCCCTTGACCAGGTCTGAAGTCCCTTGTGCCTTCTGCACTTCCCCCATTTTGTACAGGAAACCTTTGTTTCCTTGTGTGTTGATGTTCATCCACCATTTATGACATCATGGAGAGAGTCATGGAAGGAGTTTTGTTAGAGGCTTGAGGCTGGAACGGATCCGGAAGGAAGCTTTGCTTGGAGCCTGCTGAAGGTGACTCAGGTGAACATTTTCCTTTTTATGTACTTTATTTGTCTATAATAAAAGAAACACATGTCTTGGTTCCCGAATTGAATCTTATTTATGTTAATGATATTCATGTTTTGAATTCATGTGTAAATGGTTGTTTGGATTTCATAACTAACTACCTTTCTTTGTAACATAAAGATGGTTTCTTTATAAGTTTTTGTCCATGTACTGTCGTGTTCTTTGAATTGTTTGTTTTGCAGGACAAAAGAGAAGAAGGGAACTCCAAGAAGGGTTTGGACCCTAAAGGATATACACAGACCCGCGTATACACGTGTTTAACTCAAGAGATTTGGAGCTATAACAAGGAGCAAGAGACAGAGATTCAATCCTTGACACTTAAGTTGGAGATGGCCAAATGGAACATCAAGTATTTGGAGTAGAGGAACAAACAGCTGGAAGACCAGCATGTGATCATGGAGCTGTAGAACATCTGTGAGGATCGCCTAACTGCCCAGCAGAGGAGGATTGAATTCACTTCATTGGAGCAACAGGTTATTGATGATCGTGAGTCTGTTCTCGAGAGAGTTAACATGCACCTAGACAACATGTTGAACAAGGCCGACAAAGACAACACACTGTTGCGACACATGGCTCGTCATTACAGGGCACGGAACTTGAGTTTGAGAGCCCGAATAAGGAGTTTGAAAGCAAAATTGAGGAAAGCCACAAGAAGGGAAAAACGGGAAAAAGAGCAAGACAGGCTTAGAATCTTGGCTGAGGCTTCCTTGGCTCAGCATGGCACTCCATAGAGAGCCCCCAGCCCAAATTTCAAAAATTTTGAGGGAAAACTCAGGCTGCACTTATGGGTTTGCATATTTGGTTCAACATCAAAAAATACGTCTACTGGTGTCCGGGCAAGAAATTTTGATAAGTTTTGGGTCTCCTAAAGGTCAAAAAACACCCAAAAATGGCCTCTCTGCCACTTTTTGGACACACAGAAAGCAGTCTTGGGAAAATGAAGTTTTGGAGGGGAAAATGAGCTTCAAATTCAGAAATTCTAGTTGGGTTGGAAAGTAGACAGGCCAAGCTTTCGAACAAGCCCACTTAGGCACATTTTGGACACCTGAAAGTGCCCCAAAACAGGCCCCAAAGTAGTGCGACGCACAGAGAAAAGCATGCGGCGCACAGAGGAAATTTTGCCTAGTTTGCTCCCGTTTTGCGAAATTTCGGGTCGCGACTTCTCCAAGTGGGCCGAGTCATCCACTCTTCAGTTTTTTGGCACCAAAGGCGGATTTTAAAGAGTTTTCTCTCCAGGTGGGCATCTATCTAAGTAGCGAAGAATGCAAAGGGTCACCATAGCCAAATGTCACGCTTGAGAGTGCTACACCTATAGCTGATGGTTAGTTCTCCATCTCCATTTTGAAATGATTTGAGTAACTTCCCAACCCCTGGGTGTTCCATCTCTTCTCCACATATTCTATATATTGTATACATTTTATTTGCAAAGGGTTGGCTGGCTTGTAACTTCTGAGAGACTGTGGGAAAGAAACTCTGTTTCTGCACTATGTATTTTTGACAGAGAGTTTAATGAAAGGCAGTGGCTCTGTTTCATGATATTCTTCTGGTTGTGAGTGTAGCAAATGTGTTCTTATGTTCCATATGTATCTTGTTATGTTTCATAATTCATTTCATGTTTCATTTCAGTGAAATTTTCTAAGTGAGATTAGGTAGAATTCAATTTATATTGCTCTGCCTGTGGGAAAATTTCATGTGTAGTGTTATTCTTCTGTTGAAAAGGATTCATGCGACCATGCCCTTTTCACTATCTTCGGCGATCTTTCCATTCCGCGTCACCTTAAGTTAGAATTTCTGCGCTTCCCGCCTACCTTGCCTCACGGAATAATCTGCGCCTTCATTCTCAATTCTCTGTTCTTTGCTAAGCGTCAGTCCCATATACATCTCAGAAGTTCAGTCACTTTCAAAAATATTTTCCAAAATCATTTTTCACTTACTAGCCTAAGGTAAACATCGTATTGTAAGTCATCTCATACCATTTTTCTTATCCATTCATTGAGTGTGACTCGAAGAGAGCCCTCTCCTGCTCTGGTAGGGCTAGCTACCAGACTGAGCGTGGTTTGTGGTTACCCTGATTTTTGCCTTCTTCAGCCTAAGGCAGATTTAGGTGCTAACATAGTGGCGACCATACTGGGGAAGTTAAGTTGAAAATCAAATCCCCTTGTTTCATAAGAATTCTAGGCTCCCGGATGATGGGCTTAGGATTGGAAAGGCTGAGTAAGTTGTTTGTGTCCCGTAATTCCTCTCAATAGCACGCTGGCTTCAAGACGATATACCAGAGTGAATCCGGACCCGGATCCTCCTCACATTTACGAAAATCCAAATTTGATCCCAAGACTCCTTCATCAAGAAAGCACCATAACTCCCGTGTTCAAATCCCCTTCATGTACCGACATTTTTGAATACCTTGAAGAGCTTGAGTTTGACGAATGATTTGAGATATCACTGTTTGAATCTAAATCCGAAAAGGCTATTGATTACACTGTCCATGATCCGCAATTTCTTGTAGACCTTGAGACGGAAAGAGCTAATAGATTAATTGATAACTACATTGCCACACAGCCCCAAACTCCAATTGCACGCCCCTTGCAAACTGTGCGTACTCCTCCAACACCTCCAAGGCCAAATCCACCTAGAATGATGGCTGCCCGTTTCGCTCCCCTTGTTCTGCCCCAAGTCCTAGATGACATGCCCAATGATTATCAAAGTAAAATCCTGTTTTTTGATGGCACTCCTAACAGTATTACAGCTCAACAACATGTGGATAAAATGGCAGATTTCTATGAACTTCATGAGATCGATGCGGAGAACGTGGCAATGAGGCTCTTTGTACAAACATTTGCAGGTGATGTGAGGAAATGGTTCAGAGGTTTGACAGCTGCAAGTATCACTACCTTGGCTGAGCTACAAAGACAATTTTTGAACAGGTGGGAAGTAAAAAAGAATCCCCTTCAAATTCTGGCCGAGTATGAACAAATTAAGCGGAATGCCGGTGAGTCGGTCCAAGATTATTGTGTTAGATTTAATGCAGTCTACAATGATATCCCAGACCATCTAAAGCCACCGGTGGGACTAGCAATGATGAAGTTTCCGGATGGTTTCGATGCTGACATGGCGTACCAATTGAGAGAGAGAGAACCGGCTACAATGGAAGATATGCAGAAAATTGCAGTCAGCGTTGAGGCTAACCTGCTGTCCAAAAGAGCAAGAGCGAAAGCGGAGAAGAAAACCATGGTGAAAGAAGAATCTTCTTCAATGGACCAGCTACTAAAGAAGGTAGAACAGATGCTCGAAAGGGTAAAACTTGACAAGCCAGAGCCACAAGTTAGGAATCCTAACTTTCGTGGCCAACAGCAGCCACAATATAGAATTAGACAAAGAGATCAGCGGACTCAAGAGCAGACAGCACAACAGCCGATACAAACACCTTTGCAGCAGAATTTTGTACATGGACCGGAATCAGATGAGGAAGGGAATGTAATAGGCGAAGAAAACCATCTCTTTACTCCAGATGAGCAGCCTACTTACATCACCGAAGAAGAAGAATGTGCAGTGAATTCAGCTACACACCAAGACACCGATTATATCCTAGCTAACGAAACTGTGTTGGAAGAAGAGTCAGAAGAATATCAAAGAGGGTATATGAATGCTTTGTCCACACAACAACAACGATATTCCCTTTGAAACAGAGATGTACCGGCCAAATCAATTCAGAAAAAGAAGGAGGATGAAACAACAAAGAAAGATCTATCAGCTGCACAAAGAAAGGGAAAGGAGGCGGTTGTTCCAGAGAGCAGCAAATCAAAATCAGCAGAACAATCACAACAACCGGCCACCTCAAAGGACAAGGAAAGGAAAGAGATCCCAGTCAAAGAGGTAGAAAGAACTCCTGCTTTCAGCCTAGAGAATGAGATTTCTAAGCTAAAGGTATCAATCCCTTTGACTGAAATCATGAAAAACAACAGTTATAGAGGACAGATTTCTAAAATGTTGAATTTGGACCCAATGTCCGACATGGTAAACGTGGAAGATGATCAGCCTGAAATGATTTTTGGGCCAGCAACAAATGGTGAGTCTCTCGAGAGTGAAGTGCCACCCTTCTATATCAGTTTACGCTTGCTTGACTTTGTGCTACACAATGCCATGTTCGATTTGGGAGTCTCTCACAATCTCATGCCCAAGTCTATCATGGATAAGCTTGGTATGGACATCACCTAGCAATATCATGATCTTTATTCATTTGATTCTAGCAGAGTAAGGTGCATAGGGCTCATCAAAGACTTAGTTGTGAGTTTAGATCAGCTTCCTATGAAAAACGTTCTAATGGATGTAGTGGTAACAGACATTCCTCCAAGGTTTGGCATGCTTCTTTCCAGGTCTTGGGTAGCGAAATTGAAGGGGACATTACAACTGGATTTCTCCTATGCAACAATCCTGGTGTTTGGACAAATGAGGAAATTATATCGGGAACAAAAGATGAAGTACATGATCACAAGCAAGGAGAAACCGATCAATCATCCTGTAAACTATGTACATACAGATTTAGAGTCTTTTGTTTTGTTTTCAGATAGTTTAAATGAAATAGATAGTCAGATAGTAGAAGCAGACGACATTCCAGAGATAACAGAAAATTTTAGAGAGATTTTGAAGAAAGAAAGACAAGAAAAGCAACAAAAGATTGGGAAATCAGTTGAAAACAATGGACAACAAACAAGCAATGGACAACAAAAAGATTTTCAGCACTTGCAAGAAGAAGAAGAAGGCTTATGGACCATGGATTTTGATGGAGCAGTAGGGAATGATGGAGCTGGTATTGGTATTTGGGTACGCAGTCCTTTCTCCGCCCCAAACAAAGTACCTAGCAGCGTGAGAGTTTTCTCCTACAAGCTAGCCTTCGAATGTTCCAATAATGAGGCTGAATATGAAGCACTGATTGCTGGCCTGAAGATTCTTAGAAAGCTGAATGCAAAGAGGATTTCAATATATGGCGACTCCGAGTTGGTAATAAAACAGGTCAGAGGTGAATATCAAGCAAAACATCCTAGGATGCGGGCCTATCGAAATGCAGTTTTGGACATCTTGAAGCTATTTTCTGAATACACCTTGACATGTGTGCCACGAATACAAAACAATATTGCTGATGCTCTTGCCAAGGCAGCGAGCAGCTTGAAGATCCCCATGAACTCCAGCAACAAATTTGAAATCCATGTCAAGCACCGTCCAACCATTCCAGACAATCAGTGACATTGGCAAGTGTTCCAAGACGATGAGGAGATTAAGGATTTTCTGCTCAACCAAGGCAAGTTCAAAGAAACCTTAATTGATGTGGAAAACGATGAGAACAAAGGGAATGGTATAGAAGAAGTGCAGATCAATCAAATGGACGTATTACAGCTGAAGAATAACATCATTCCTAAAGGCTTGATACCCCTAGAGGAACTTTTTGATCAGGATGATGTAGCCCGCAAGCCAACATTGCAGCCAACGGAAAAAGGTGTGGAAGAAGTCAACATCGGTACAGCTGCAAATCCGAAATTGGTGAAATTGTCCAAAGCATTACCGCCAAAGATCAAGGACAAATATATCAGTTTGATGGCTTCATTTGCAGATGTATTTTCTTGGGATTATTCAGATTTAAAGACCTATGATATGAACATCATTCAGCACACCATACCTATCAAGCCCAATCAAAAACCATTTAGACAAAAGCTGAGAAGGATCAATCCAAAGTTGCTGCCATCCATCGAAAAAGAGGTAAATAGGTTGTACAAGTCAGGTATCATTGTGCCTATCAGATTTTCAGATTGGATATCTAACTTAGTGCCTGTACGAAAGAAGACCGGTGAGATCCGCCTATGCATTGATTTCAGAAATCTAAACAAGGTCTCATTGAAGGACAACTATCCGCTGCCCAAGATGGACCATATACTTCAGCGAGTAGTGGGGGCATCTCGTATGTCACTGCTTGATGGTTATTCTGGATATAACCAAATTTCAGTCCATAAAGATGATAGGGATAAGACAGCATTCACAACTCCATGGGGAACATTTCACTATGCCAAAATGCCATTTGGTTTGAAGAATGCAGGTGCCACATTTCAGCGTGCAATGGACTTGGCATTTGCAAATGAGAAGGATGTGTTTTTGGTGGTGTACTTGGATGACTTGACGGTGTTTTCAAAATCTGATGAAGAACATATGCATCACCTAAAAATTGTCTTTCAAAAATGCAGGAAATATGGTTTATCGCTGAATCCTAAGAAGAGCTTGTTTGCCATGGAGGAAGGAAAATTACTTGGGCATATCATTTCAAAAGATGGCATCCGCATAGACCCAGCACGTGTCCAAGAAATTCAGCAAATCGATCTGCCTAGGAACAAAAAGGAGATACAGTCATTTAATGGTAAGATGAATTTTCTGCGTCGCTTTGTGCCCAATCTTGCAGAACACTTGAAAGAAATGACCAACATGCTTAAGAAGGACAGCCAAGTGAAATGGATGGATGAGGCTGTAAAATCTTTCAACTTGGTCAAATTGGCCCTTTCTTCAGCTCCAGTTCTAGTCAGCCCAGATTACACTCAAGATTTCATATTGTTTTCATTTGCTTTGGAGCATACTATGGTAGCGGTACTATTGCAGAAGAGGGGTGATCATGAAAGACAAATTGCATTCTTCAGTAGGGCTATAAGGGATGCATATTTGAAGTACAACATTATTGAAAAGCAAGCCCTTGCATTGGTAAAGGCACTGAAGGATTTCCGGGTGTATATCTTACATTCTCACATTCTAGCCTATGTTCCCAACACTACTGTGAAAGATGTTTTAGTGCAGACCGATCCGGAAGGGAGAAGAGGCAAATGGATCATAGCCTTGCTAGAATACGATGTGGAGATAAAGCCTACGAAGCTGGTCAAAGGACAGGGCTTGGTGAACCTAATGGCTGATTCAAATTTGCATGCATTGGACATAAATCTGATCGCTGCCATGTCTGATGAGAATGATGAAGGAACTTCAGTTCAGGTATCCGAAATGTTTGCTTTGTCCCCATGGTATTCTGATATAATATATGTGCTGAAAAATCTATCACCACCGCCCGGCATGGCTAGAAACAAAGTGAGAACACTTAAATTGAAAGCTACCAAGTTTTGTATCTTGAATTTTGCACTGTATTGGAAAGATCCCGGTGGAATTTTGCTAAATTGTCTGGTGGAAGAGGAGGCAAAGAAAGTCATGGAGGACTTCCACGGAGGAGAGTGTGGTGGACATCTTTTTTGGAAGTCAACAGCGAACAAAATCTTGAGAGCGGGGTACTACTGGCCTACTTTGTTTGCTGATGTGCATAAGATGGTAAAGCACTGTCATAAGTGTCAAATTTTTGAAGGAAAACAGAAACTACAGCCTTTGCCACTCAAACCTATCGAAGTGAGCGCTCCATTCCAGCAGTGGGGGTTGGATTTCATTGGGGAAATTCATCCCGCCTCTTCCGGATAGCATAGGTGGATCCTTACAGCGACGGACTACTTCACAAAATGGATTGAGGTAGCCCCTACCAGACAAGCGACGGACACGGTAATCATTTCATTTCTTGAAAATAACATCTTGTCTCGCTTTGGTTGTCCAAACAAAATAATCACTGATAATGCAGCAGCTTTTAAATCAAAAAGGATGGTAGAATTTTGTCATAGATATCATATAATTTTGGGTCATTCAACTGCCTATCATCTGCAAGGAAATGGATTGGCGGAATCTTCGAATAAATCCTTGGTCAACATCATCAAGAAGCTGCTGGAAATAAATAAGAAGAGCTGGAACAAGAGGCTAGTCCATGCACTTTGGGCAGATCGGATCAGTCAAAAAAAGTCTATTGGTATGTCACCGTTTGAGCTGGTTTATGGGGTGAACACAGTATTTCCCGCTTCCCTTGCTGCCCTGGTGGTCAAAATTCTTCAGGAGGCCGGCAGAGAAGAAGATCCCATGCAGAGAAGGCTAAATCAAATAATCCACTTGTAGCAAACAAGAGAAGAAGTTTTCCAAAACACATCCAAGTTTCAGGAGAAGATAAAGAAAATTTATGACAGAAAAGCTAAAGCGGACAAATTTCAGTTGGATGATGTGGTGTTGAAGTGGGATGCAAGGAATGAAGAGAAAGGCAAGAATGGAAAGTTTGAAAATCTGTGGAAGGGTCCTTTCAAAATCACAGCATATACAGGTCAAAATGCCTTTCTTCTAAAAGAAATGAACGGGGAAGACTGTCCTGGAGGGCCGATCAATGGTTGGCTGCTCAAGCGGTATCATTGTTGATCTATTAACGCTGCTTCCACTGTCATTGTAAATACCATTTTTATTTCAGTTTGGTTTCAGTATGTACAGTCAGTTTTTGAGTTATTCCAATTGTCAAGTTTGAGTCAATTTCTTGGTTACTCCAGTTTTGTAAATAAGTCAGAGTCTTGTGCTGTTTATCAAAATGATGACTCCATAGCCCAATGGACCAAGAGGCACTGTCTAGCTCCTCCAGAGATCTGTTGTTCTTGGCACCTCCATGGGAGCTACCATCCCCCATTGGAGCCAATGTTAGAGTCGGTCTGGTCAGCCCTCCGTCAGAGATCAAAGCTCTTTGTGCATTTCAATTTTAGGTGTCCCGCTTCATCCACTCAGCTGCATTTCGCTAGGGACATGTCATGATCTGATGGAGAAAGTCATGCTACTCATTTTCCCTCATGTCTGGCCTCTGATGATTCAGGTCTTGGTCCAAAATCAATGGAATTCATGATAGTCAAGGTCTGGTCCTATTTCAGGACAAAGTCATTTTTTATGGTTTGGGTCTAGAAATTCATCCGTTTGGTCTCTGAAAAACATGTCCAGAAACAATCCATGCATGCTAGAGGGAGACCTTATACAACGATAGTTCAGAAAGCTTCATCATCGCCTGAAGAGACATCGACTCTTCTTCAAAACTCTGTTTTGAAGAAAAGTCAAACAAGGTCAACTATGACAAAATTTTCCAAAAAACGCCAGTTGACATTTTCAGATGCAGTCATGGATTTCAAAGCCAGGTGCCCTGTCATACAGTCCCTGCAAGAAAATGCCGAAAATTTCATTATTTGAGCCCAAATTTCGAAGAAAAAGGAAAAACAAAGTGTTTTAAAAGTCAATGAAAAGTGCAAAACTAAAACATTAGAAAGTGGGTTTTCAAAGAGACAAAAATCAAATCCATCTCCTCCAAGCCTATATATACTTGTTTTTGCCCAAATCAAATGGCATTGAGCTCTTGCATGACTTGGAGAATACATTTGCAAAGGTGTGAAGTTGGTATTGTGAGAATTTGAGTGAGTGAGAGCCGGTTTCAAGGAGCGCGGCGCATACACCAGGTCGCGCGGTGCACATACAGCGTGCTACGCACTGGCAGCTAACCCGCAGTGTAAAATCACCATAGGCGCGGTGCATATAAGGCGTGCGGCGCACTGAGTTTGGTGTGCAATGCACAGAGCTAGGAGGATAAAAAACCTTGCAAACTACTTCAAAATCTCAGTGGAGGCGGGCAAACAAGAGGTAGGCTCAGTTGAAACTTCTTCTTCATCAATTTTGTCTATGCTTTGGGGTTTGTAAGATGTTGAATGATATCCAAAGAATGCTTGGCCATCCATGAAAATACTCATCAAAACAAAAGATAAACAGGGTTGCAAATTCAAAGACACCACCAAGGTTTTGTTTCCCCTACCCCTTGTCCCCTCACTTCTCATCATTTCCACCCCCATTCCACCTTGTCTCCCAAGCAAACCAACCTAAAATCCCCCTAAACTCCCTCCCCTATTTTTCAAACAAAGATTGTGTCGTTTGACCGCGCGCGGCGCACACACAATGTGGCGCGATGCACTCAGGGCGCGCGGCGCACTGGGAGCCCGGCCACAATGTTAACTTTATACTGGCGCGGTGCATACCTGGAGCGCGATGCACTCAGGGCGCGCGGCGCACTGGGAGCCCGGCCACAGTGTTAACTTTATACTGGCGCGACACATACCTGGCGCACGGCGCACTGGGCAATGCGCGTGGCGCACAAACTTAAAAGCCCAACAATGCACTGAATCGCCCATAAATTTTGGAATTAGCTCTTAAAATTGCTAAAGTGCCCATAAATATTTTCACCACTGATCCTAAGCTTAAAGAAAAATATGATGTTGGTGACCATGAGACCAAAAACAATTTTTTTTTAAGCAAACACAAAAAAGACACAAAGAGGGACAAAGAGCTAGGGTTTTGCTACAGTAACATGATGGCTTGATATGCTCCTATCCTATCTCTATTTTCTAAATTCTCCTAGGGTAAGTTTTCCTAATAGCTACCCTAGCTGCATTGTAAACATATCCCTTTGTCCCCTTTACTCCTATAGCTCAAAATGTCCTTAACCCTACCCCATCAAAAAACCGCACCCCAAACACTCCCAAATCCCTGATAAATTTCCCCTTTAAAACCCTATCCCTATTTCATCATTCCCCTCCTGATACTCCCTATTTTATTGTCCCCTTGGTGACAGATTTGCAGAGCATCTACCAGTTCAGTGGGTTCAGAGAGCAGCAAAGAAATTTAGGGTACAAGCAGCATAAATGGCATCAGAAAATTCCTCAGAATATGACGGGGAGACCCACAGTGACACAGCTTCAGGAGAACGGGCTCCCCGGAGACCAAGGAGTGGCAGACATGTCAGGGATGAACCAAACACCCCACTGAGTTGCAGGCATTCCCTCTCGCTATGTCTTGCTTCCACCACTTAGCATGTTTCGAATTTTGTCAGAGGGTGGAAAATGTCAGAATTCATCATGAGTTGGCCCGTCTTTTTGCACTTCACCTACATGGAGGTCAGTCTATCTTGGCAGGGGTCACTTTCACATTGACACCCGAAACCATATCAGTGGCAACAGGCATACCAAATGTTGGAGAAAAGTGGCACAAGAAGATGAAGGTGGAGAGGGAACTTTATGAGCCTTACATTAAGGCCAGTTGTTTGAGTCATCTCACTAGAGTTTTCCCATTCAGGTTTCTGAGAGATGAGTATGCTCCGCTCATGAAATTGATCATGAAATACTTCAGTTGTGAGGGGAGGTTTTCTCGCCTTTATGCATATCACATCAGGTTGCTCATGCACTTTACCAGGGTGCATATGATGAACCTCCCATTTTTCATTTGCGGGAACATAGAGAGGATGAGAAAGTTCATGCAGCACAAGACCCCTCGGCAGCAGCTCAACAGTATTTATCACTTTGCTCTTATCCAGATTTTAGTGGACCATCAATTGGGATTACAGGGCATTGCTTGGGAGGACTTCATCTCCCGTGACTTCTTCAGCGCCCCACAGGTAGTATCAGAGGTAAAGCATGAGATAGGTGGTCCTTCTCATTAGCATGAGTGCCATGAGACCACTGTGGTGCCATTTTCCATCACATATCAGAGAGGCTATCCGAAAGGCACCAAGTCTTTGTTTGCAGCAGCAAAGCGAGTGTTATCTCCAACCAGGGTGGAAGGGGCCTCGCTTCTTACTTCGGCAATATAGGTATGGGACAAGGGCAAGAAGCCCAAGCATGAGGAGGGGCCTTCAGGTGTGCCACCAAGTAAACGAGAGACCGGATTCATTCTCCTTCATGATGATGATGATGCAAACACACGTCCACAAAATGCACACCTGAAAGAGATCTTCCAGGAGCAAGAGACAGAGATTCAATCCTTGACACTTAAGTTGGAGATGGCCAATTGGAACATCAGGTATTTGGAGCAGAGGAACAAATAGCTGGAAGACCAACATGTGATCATGGAGCTGCAGAACATCTGTGAGGATCGCCTAACTGCCCAGCAGAGGAGGATTGAATTCACTTCAATGGAGCAACATGTTATTGATGATCGTGAGTCTATTCTCGAGAGAGTTAACATGCACCTGGACAACATGTTGAACAAGGCTGACGAGGACAACACACTACTGTGACACATGGCTCGTCATTACAGGGCACAGAACTTGAGTTTGAGAGCCCGAATAAGGAGTTTGAAAGCAAAATTGAGGAAAGCCACAAGAAGGGAAAAACGGGAAAAAGAGAAATATAGGCTTAAAATCTTGGCTGAGGCTTCCTTGGCTCAGCATGGCACTCCATAGAGAGCCCCCAGCCCAAATTTCAAAAAAATTTAGGCAATTTTGTGTTTTTGGAAATTTTTTGGTCAAAAACAGGGCTTTTCTCCCCATGCGTCGCGCACCCCACGCGGCGCTAAAATTCTAGCACTCCAATCGAGAAAAGGTTTGCATATTTGGATTCAGCATCGAAAAATACGTCTACTGATGTTCGGGCAAGAAATTTTGATAAGTTTTGGGTCTCCTAAAGGTCAAAAAAACCCAAAAATGGCCTCTCTGCCAATTTTTGGACACATAGAAAGCAGTCTTGGGAAAATGAAGTTTTGGAGGGGCAAATGAGCTTTAAATTCAGAAATTCTAGTTGGGTTGGAAAGTGGACAGGCCACGCTTTCCAACAAGCCCACTTGGGCACATTTTGGACACCAACATGTGCCCCAAAATAGGCCCCAAAGTAGCACGACGCATAGAGAAAAGCGTGCGGCGCACAGAGGAAATTTTACCCAGTTTGCTCCCGTTTCGCGAAATTTCGGGTCGCGACCTCTCCAAGTGGGCCCGGTCATCCACTCTTTGGTTTTTCGGCACCAAAGGTGGTTTTTAAATAGTTTTCTCTCCAGGTGGGCATCTATCCAAGTAGCGAAGAATGTAAAGGGTCACCACAGCCAAATGTCACGCTTGAGAGCGCTACACCTGTAGCTGATGGTTGGCTCTCCATCTCCATTTCGAAATGATTTGAGTAACTTCCCAACCCCTGGGCATTCCATCTCTTCTCCACATATTCTATATATTTTATACATTTTATTTGCAAAGGGTTGGCTGGCTTGTAACTTCTGAGAGACTGTGGGAAAGAAACTTTGTTTCTGCACTCTGTATTTTTGACAGAGAGTTTAATGAAAGGCAGCGGCTATGTTTCATGAGATTCTTGTGGTTGTGAGTGTAGAAAATGTGTTCTTATGTTCCATATGTATCTTGTTATGTTTCATAATTCATTTCATGTTTCATTTCAGTGAAATTTTCTAAGTGAGATTAGGTAGAATTCAATTTATATTTCTCTGCCTGTGGGAAAATTTCATGTGTAGTGTTATTCTTCTATTGAAAAGGATTCATGTGACCATGCCCTTTTCACTATCTTTGGTGATCTTTCCATTCCGCGTCACCTTAAGTTAGAATTGCTGCACTTCCCGCCTACCTTGCCTCACGGAATAATCTGCGCCTTCATTCTCAATTCTCTCTTCTTTGCTAAGCGCCAGTCCCATATTCATCTCAAAAGTTCAGTCACTTTCAAAAATCTTTTGCAAAATCCTTTTTCACTTACTAGCCTAAGGTAAACATCATATTGTAAGTCATCTCAGACCATTTTTCTTATCCATTCGCTGAGTGTGACTCGGACAGAGCCCTCTCCTGCTCTAGTAGGGCTAGCTACCAGACTGAGGGTGGTTTGTGGTTACCCTAATTTTTGCCTTCTTCAGCCTAAGACAGATTTAGGTGCTAACAGTTGCATTGGTTGTTTCATTTTACCTAACCAGCAGTTGCACAATTGATTAGAGTAAGTAGGTAGGATTTCAGTTTGAATAAATTCAGTTTTTCAACATCAAGTTTATGTTAGATCAGATTTCAGTTTGCAGAAAAGCGTGTATTTTCAATTCAAGAGTTTCATTCACAAAGATTATGCAACAGAGCATATACATGTTTGGGATTGGCCCAATGGATCAGGCTACTAGTCGACGGTGTTCTTGACATCTCACAAGGAGATGCCATCCCCATGTGGAGCCATTGTTAGGTTCCTATACAAATAGGAATCGTAATTTTGAATGACTAAGGTTAAGCATTGTAATATTGTACATACGTTTGCTTTCTGCAAATGTCTTCCATATTATAAAAAATAAAAAATGTGAAGAGGGTATGTCCTAAAAGAAAAATCAAAGGACAAAAAGAATAAGAGAAGGTAAAAAAAAAATTGAAAATATATGAATCCCAAAAACAAAAGAGACCATGAAAGTGTGAAAGTATAAATGCCACTACTATTTACTCTTATGCATACTAATGATTGTGTGCAACTTGTTATTCATGCCACAATCGATGGTAATCAAACTATTTAATCTTGGTTACTTCATGCTTTGAATTTTATGTTTATAGATAGAAAATAAAATCTAACCAAGCAGTTAAATCTAGGCAGATTATTAGATAGGTAGAGAAAATAAAGGGAGCTCATAAGCTTAATCTGAGCCCTTGGATGATATAAGGTTAGAATTAGATAGATTACTTTTCAAAAGAAAAATAGATGAATAAGGGTTTGCTAGCCTACATGCACCCAAAGAAATAAAGAAAACATGTTAGAGGTAAGAAATGGGTAAGTAGAAGAAAGGCTATTGAACTACAAAGTTAATTGGATCGAAACACATGCATCATGCTTAGATACATCTTTCAACATGTATGGTCAACTATGGAAGCAAAGACAAAGGTTGAAAAGTTCATGTGATTAACTCCTCCTCATTCACTTTTCCCCTTTACTTACTAATATCCTATCTACAAGTATGTTCTAGTACTTTTAAATCCTATAAGTCAAAGAGGCTCAGAGCATTTCTCTGATTTTTGGTGGGACTAGACCCTTGGCTTAATGACTTATGGACACAAGTGCTAGAATCCCCCTTCATACAATCCATTTCCCCTCATCACCCTAAGAAAACCCCTTTTCCTATAGTTAAACACCATTTAACTAGGAAAAGTGAAAACCCCCCATCTAAATCCCTTTTCACTCAAAAACCCACAAAAAGCCTTTTATCCTACGTATAAAGCTAAGTGCGAAAATGTTACATTTTACCTATTTACTTAGGAAAAACCCACTCTGCCCATTTCTTTCATACTAATTATTAATTTTATTATATAATTCTCGATATAAACCTTTTCCCGTATATTAATTAAACCCCTAAATTAAATATCCCAACCCTTAGTTTTAATAAAAACTATATAAATTGCCCATATCCCGATACAACCTTACTTAATTTACCTAATCCCAATAAACCTAAGTTAATCCCGTCATTAACCTCACCTGATTCCCTAATCCCGCAATTAAGCCCCGCCCGATCGCTTAACCCGGGATTAATTCCTAAATTAATCCCAAACTGTTGTGATTAAAACCCCTGGGCCCCCCCTCAACTCCTGTTCATTTCCTCTGTGCATCTTCTCTGCCCGACTACCATCAGATCATAAGTGCCCAAATCTAATGGATGACATCGATATAGGTTGAGCCTGATAGTTGACCTTTACCCATCCAATAAGGCAATTTTCCCCGACCCCCTGAATGTTATGTGTCCCGCTCTAAATTAGATCAGGTGACCCCTCTGATAAATCGCCTTTTCCTCATAATTGGTGCAACGACCCCCAATACCACCTCCCCACCAACCCGATAAACTGCATATTATTCGTAAATATAAAATTCGTGCCATATTCAAAAAGTTTCCCGTTAAGACTTTAAACCCTGAAAACCTTGTTTTCTTTCCTTTTGCCCGTTTCACAGTATAAACTCGTTAAAACCCTTCAGTGCCACCCTGAACCTTTGCGATGTAATTCCACCTCCATTCACGTCCAAAACACTACCATGACCCCTTCCCCAAGCATCCCTGTGCAAATAAAGCCATCAAGTGCCTGTCTAGCTAATTGAGTTTTCTTAATAATTGTTTAATTTTACAGGTAATTAGCTGAAGACTAGAGCTTGGATAAACAGTTCTGATACTAGTTGTAGAACTTGTTTACTCCAAGACTCGACAAGAAAACTGTTAAAATCCTATATTCAGAAGAAGAAGACCATTATACAAGGAACAAAGGTGAAGACAATTACACACAGAGCCGAGAGGAAAACACTCATACAGAGCATTGACAGTCAGAACAAAGGAACCAGACCGAAGATGTAGTTAGAAGACAAACAAATAAAACATACTGAGACTTGATCAATATCCACTTCCCGATGTTGATACACATAAAACAAAATAATTTACTGTTGAAACACACAGTAAAAAGCTAAATTATACTGTAAAAGGGAAAAACACAGTGAAGGATAAAGATAGGTCATCAGAGTGAAAGAGTATCAGAGTCAAAGAGTATCAGATGGAAGCTAGAAGTAAATAAAACTTCCAGCGTGATAATTCAAATAGAAAAGAGCATAAAGAGCTAAAATCAAACCATAAAAGCCAGCAATACCACAATAAAAGGGACAACATGAAAGAAGTTCACTAGTTGTCTCTATCTTCCTGCGAGAAGATATTTGTATTTCCTAGATTAAATCTCAAGTTAGTTTAAGATATTTGTAATAAAACCTTAGTATAAATACTTCACAATTCGAAGTATGTAGGGTGGATTCTTAGACATTTCTATAGACTTCTTGATCAAAAGACTGAAAAGCCATTGGAGCATTGATTGAGCCAGAAAGATGGATTGATGAATAAAGACCAGATATTTCAAAGGATTCATGTGTAGAGTGAAGTGCAGACAAGTATTTTATCACATTGTTGTTATCTTTATTAAAGTTTCCATAATGTTTATCTGAATCTGAATGCCATAACTGAAGTATTATCTAATAATTTGTTTAATTACACTATGTTATAATAGTTAGGAAAATACATGTTTTCTACTGAGAATCTAAGTTAAGGAATTCTTAATTGCTCCTTAGTTTGGGTTGTTTCTTTATAATCTATAGCAAAGTATTCTTAATTGCCCTTTGTTTATGATTACCCTTTATTCCTCATTTGGATCCCAGTCTGAGAATTCTTAATTGCTCTCTCACCCTAGTTTAAACCATTTCACCCCTATGGCCTAAAGACCTACACTCTACTCTGTTATCTTTTGCTTTGAACATTCCCTTTAGTGAGTTCATCCAGTTATGCTGCCCTTCTTTTGACTCCATAGCCCAATGGTCTAGAGACATCATTCTATCCATCTGTTTAAAGAACCCCACCACCCAATCTTCAATACAAATAAAAAACCCCTTGAACTTTCATAACTAGCCTAAAATCCCATCAAACAAAGCTAAATCATATAGAGAGAGCCCTCTCTGAGCATCAAGAAGGCTAGGTTATGATCTCCAAAAGTGGTTTGTGGTTACCCCGGTGATCTCTTTCTTTAACCTTGGGAAATTACTAGGTGATAACAGGACCTAGGGGAAAGATGCCGAGTGGATGGGTTGCCTCTTGGGTGTGTTTGTGTTGAAGTGGAAGGTATGGTTGATGTGTTTCCATCGATTCCATTTTTCTAAGGTCATTAAGGAGGTTGAATCCTATCATAGTAGCCTATCATCACATGTTTACCCTAGTTGGCTAGTTACTTGGGTAGATGTGGGAGGAGGTTGGTTACAGATTGGTATTAGAGCATGGTTCACCCCTCGAACTAGATGGGATGTGTGTTGGTCATGCACTCATGTCATTTGCACATGTTTCATTCATCCTTGAATTCTTGTTGCATATGCATGGTGTTGGTCATGGTCATAATGATTTCGCCATGGGAATAAGGATGTCATTGTGTGAAGTGTGTTTTCATGGGTGTATGATTAGGTACGTGATTTTTATGTTTGTGTACGATCAATATATAGTGATATGGTTTCTGTTGTCACAAATGAGGTCATGGCATGTGTAGTTGATATGGTCATGCATTAATGACTATAATCTAGCTAGAATGATGGACATATGGTTTCATGCTTGTGTTATATTTTATATGATGTCATGATTATATCGTACATGTATCACGCTGATTTTTTAATCTTGCAAACAAGGTATCCTCCCCGAAGTATACTAAGGTACATTGAATTATTGTGATTTGGTTTTGGGTGACATAGTATGACTTGCAGGAAAGAGATCAAAATGGCTAGTAATATGGTAGACTACAAAGACTCTCCCTATGAATCAGATGAGCAGCGTGGTGTTGGGAATTCTTCTAATTTGACAGATACATTGAGAAGCTTGAAGGAAGAAATAAGGAGTTGTGAGGAAGACAATGAAAAAATCATGCAGCCACAGGAGAATCAAGCAGAGGTTAATGCAATACTACTTCATATTTTTCTAGAATTGCAGCGACATGGACCACTTTAGATCAGCCATGAGGAGGAAATAACTAATGGAGCATATGGAAGCAGGTCTTATGGCGGTCATAGGTCAAACAAAGATGACATGATCAAAGATGGCAAGTTGCTAGACACTCCGGATAGGAGAGGTGATGGACACATGTACTATCCTAGTTTTGGTTCGGACAGGCATCATGATCATTATCATCCTTATAAGAGGAGTGATAGGGGATACTTTCCGGATGATTTTAAGAAAGAAAAGACACCTACATTTGATGGAGAGATGAAGAAATCTCAGGATGCAGAGGCAAGGTTTCTTGGTGTGGGGAAGTTCTTCAGATTGCTTGAGTATTAAGAAAACATGAAAGAAAAGATAGCCACTTTCAGTCTAAAAGGTAAAGAAAAAATTTGGTGGAAATATGTGAAGAATATTAAAGGTATACATGAGGATGATTTGACTTAGCATGAGTTTGAGAGTCTCTTCAAGAAGAAGTATTTGTCAGAGAGATACTTTGATGACAAAGCTAAGGAGTTTTATGAGTTGAGGATGGGTTCCATGACAGATGATCAATATACTATTAGGTTCTTAGAGTTGTTGAGATATGTGCCTTACCTCAAGGAGGAGAAGGTTAAGGTTCAAAGATTCATCAATGGAGTGCCAGTATCATACAGAGACCGAATTCAGTTCAATGAGCCTAGATCGTTGGAGGAGGCCATTCGAAAGATGAAAAATTGTTATGAGTAGTCGAAGCACAAAGTTGAGCATAAGCGTGACTTGAAAGGAAATGAGAAAGCTAAAGGAAAATGGCCACCAAAGTGAGGAATACCTCAAGATGTGAGTGAGAAAGAAAATGTAGTCCCTTATTAGATTTTCAATACAACTGATAAGAGATATGGAGAGCAGTAGGTTAGAGGTGGTGGTAGAGAACCATTGCAGTGTTGGATATATGGAAAGGATCATCATAAGAGGGATTGTCCACGGTATCAAGGTGGTATGCCCCAGATATATAATTCTTAGGAGGTGCATACAGTTGGTGATGTTGGTCATAACAGTCCTCGGATTTATGCACCTATGGACAATATGCAGGCAGATCATTAGGAATCTATAATTGAGATGGATAGTAAGCTTTATGATCAAGTTGTTTCTATTTTGATTGATCTAGGATCTAACTATAGTTATATTAGTCCTAACCTGGTGGATAAGTGTGGTTTGAGAAAAGAAGTGCATAAATAATTTTGGTTGGTTCAGTTGGCTACAGGTACAAAGAAGAGTGTTCACCATTGGGTAAGAGCTTGTGCATTTGAGTTAAATGGTACGCCTACAACAGCACATTTGGATGTACTACGACTAGGATTGTATAATAAGCTTTTGGGTATGTGTTATAGGTCTATTTGGGCACATCATTCTTGATGATTAGATCAGTACAAATAGAGCTAATCAAACCCTATTTCAGTTGCTACATGCCCTAGACAAGTCATCATATTGAATGTGTTGGCTTGTTAGGGCCTGACCCAGGTTCAGAGGTGATTTAGCCAAATAAATCCCAGTACTACTGGCCCTTTCGGCAACAGTCTGTGGAGCTCGGATTGAGGTCTCAGCTGAAGTAGTATGGGAGGGTGCTAGAACCAAGTTTCTGCATTGTGGAGGTGCCTGATTATTTAAAGTGGTCCACGGTTCGACCCTGTGCGCACATCGCTATGTGCACTTACCCATACCTCGCAGCGTGAGATGTTGCTTTTGCACAGCCCTACTCGGGGGGCCAAACGCTATTATTACCCAAGTCCTTACTAGTATTTCCACTGTTGTTTGATTAACTTAGCTTATTTGCATGCGTAAAGTATACTTAGCCATATAAATAATTCATACAAGTGTGCGCAGTAAATAAATAGTATAATTGTAAATCATATCAAACAGGTAACAACCCAAGAACAGATACACGGAATTAAGATAAAACTTCTCTTTATTATTATCTTCCTTCGGTTACAGACTCGACTCTGCCTTGCGCACTCAGCTGTAGACTACTAGGCCTCTGTGCACTTAGCTGCAGAGCCTTCACCTACTCTACGACCCAAGACACACTTAGACACTTAGATTCTTTCTCTTTTCCCCTTCTTTCTCCATTCATTTTTTTACACTTAGAGCCTCACTCTATTTATACAATCACATGGTATACGGACCATGGGTAGGCCAACATTACATTACAAACTAGGGCAAACAACCCTATGACTCCAACATACTTCCGCACTCGCAATTCGCGGGGCTTTACAACATCATTTGGTCAAAACATGGGATTTGAGCCCCAAAACATTCCTTGGGGGGATTCCATGCCCAATAGGCCCCCAACACAAACATCGTGACTCGCCCTCGAGTCACTCAGTCGGCGTGGCAATCTTGGCATGGAGTGCCTCCAACTGTCCTCGAACTATGCTGATGTCGGCAGCGCACTGAGCCATTGCTTGTTGAATCTGTTGCATCCTCTGTTCTGAGACCTCCATGTCTGGGGTGCTTCTCTGCATGTCTACCGGTATCAGTTGCATATGTTTATAGTCCTACGCCTTTGTCTGGCTCCTCAGAGCGCGAATACTATGCCTCTGTCGGCTAGTCAGATAGTCGACCCACCCGTGTAGGGCTTCAAGCAGATGCCATTCACTTTGCATGGGAAGGGTTCTCCATTTAGTTTGACTAGCTGGACCGCACCTTCGTTTGTGACCTCCTTAACCACGTATGGTCCCAGCCAATGCATTTTGAATTTTCCTATAAATTTTTCAAACTTCCTGTCGTACAACAGCACTAACTCATTTTCCTTGAAGGTGTGAAACTTGATATGGCGGTCGTGCCAGGCCTTTTCATGCTGCTTTTGTACCTGCTAATGAAATCCAGCCAAGAATCGTTCCTCCTCAAGTTCTTCTAATTGCACGAGCCTTTCTTCCAAATCTTCATGGTTCATCATCCCTGTGAGCACTGATATGCACATATTAGGTATGATATATTCCATCGGCATGACAACTTCCACGCCATAAACTAACCAGAAAGGTGTTTGTCCTGTCAGTTTCTTGCATGTTTTCCTATAAGCCCATAGCACTGTAGGTACACACAAGTCCCAATTGCTTCACTGCGCATTGCACACTTTGGTCAGTGTAGTCTCTAGTATTTTGTTGAATGCTTCTACAGTTCCATTGGCTTATGGGTGATACAGTGTACTTTTCTGATGATACACCTAGAACTCTTTTGTGAGGGTACTGATGGTTTTGTTCAGGAAATGTGTTCCGTGATCACTCATTAAGATTTTCAGATAGCCAAATCAGGTCAACATGTTTTCAAACAAAAACTTCACAACCATAGCAGCCGTACAGTCTTTGACTGGTTGTGCTTCTGCCCATCGTGTCAGGTGCTCCGTCACGGTGATGATTTAGCATGCGCCCTGTTTTTCCTAAGGTTTGATAGGTCCCACGAAGTCAATTTCCCATTTCTCGAATGGTTGCAGTGTCATTTGTGGCTTCAATGGCATCTCGTCCCTCCGCGATGGTTTTCCAGTCCTTTGACATATATCGCAAGCCTTACAATGTGCTTTTGAATTCTCGTGAAGGGTTGGCCACCACAACCCTGCACAAAGAATCTTTTGTGTGGTCGCGCATCCTACATAGTGTCCTCCTAGAGTGCCCCCATGTGCTTCCACAAGGATCTGACTCCGTTCAAATTCAGGTACGTATCTTTGCAATATCTCATCATTTCCCATTTTTTATAGGTGCCCTGCGATGATAGAAAAACCCGCCATGCGCACCACCAATTCTTTCTTCTGTTAGATAGAGTATTCCTTTAGCGCAGTCCCTATTGTCAGAAAGTGGATTATATCTTTGAATTTCCCATTTGTGACGTGCACCGCAAAGAGATGTGCGTCAGGTAATCCTTCCTCCAAACTAGTAGGTTCCTCACCCATCTAAATACGCGACAAGTGATCCGATCCTACATTCAGGCATCTAGGTTTGACCATGACCTCAAAGTCATATTCTTGGAACAATAAGAGCCACCTACATATGCGCTCCCCCAACACAGACTTATTGACCAAGTACTTTAGCACGAAATGGTCTGTATACATCTTGAAATGTCCTCTGAGCAAATAGTGCTAGTATTTTTGGAGCACGTACACCATTGCCAACCCCTCGCACTCGATTGTGGAATAGTTCTTCTTAGCTTTGGACAATCTATGAATTGTAAATGCGATAGGATTATCCAAGCCTTCTCCAACCTCTTGTGTGAGCACTGCTCCCAGCACAATACACGATACATCAACATGGACATGAAGCTCCACATCCCATTTTGGGAAGACCAGGATTGGCACGAAGGCCAACTTCCCCTTTCAGACATCTAGGCTCTTCATACAATCATCATTCCAGCAAAATGTGACATCTTTTTTCAATAGTTTCTCCATCGGCGCAGTGATTTGGGCATAGTTTTTGATGAACTTCCTATAGTACCCTGTGTGTCCCAAGGTAGTGCAGAGTTGTTTAACACTTCGTGGTGCTTTCAAATTTAGAATCACTACAATCTTCACAGGGTCCACCATTAGTCCCTGTTTGCAGACCACATGTCCCAACAGATTTCCAAAGGGAATGAGGAATGTGCACTTCTTGAGGTTCAGTGCAATTTGGTGTCGTCGGCAAGTATCCAACATCAAGCATAAGCTTGCTATGTGGTGCTTAACCAATCCGAAGACAGTCCAGTCATCCAGATAGACCTCCAGAAACTTGTGGATGTATTCTTTGAATGCGGCAACAATGATGCACGAAAAGATGGCTGGCGCATTCTTCAATCTAAATGGCATAACGATGTATTTAAAGCAACCCCATTCTGTTGTGAAGTTCGTCTTGCTCCTATCTTCTGGTGCGATTTTGATATGGTGGTACCCTGAGAACCCATCCGTGAACGAGTATGCTTCTTGTCTGCCAACATTTTCCAATACTTCATCTGTGAACGATGTCGGGAATGGGTCATGTACACAGGCGTCATTTAGCTTCCTATGGTCCATGCTTACCTGCTTCGTTTTTAGTGGCACTGTGATGTCAGGGTCTTCAATCAATGGTCCTCGAACCTCGCGACAGCCTTTTGTTTCTGGGATGTTAATTTTTCGTAGATCCTCATCATCCTCCTCAATATTGACATTGTAACACTCCAGCGCGTAGCTCAGCTATGACGCCCATTCTGGCTAAAGCACTTTCATTGGCTCCTGGTGTATTTTGAAGATAGTTTCTTTTACTGCTTGTAGCGCATCATCAACAATATCCCACCAACGATCTTCAAACATGAAGGTCAACAAGAATCATTTGCGCAAGGTATCCCATTCACTCGTGCCATGGTGGAGCTCCATCTCAGTATACCAATTCATGGGTATGACATCTAGGGAATGACAAAACAAATGCACCCATTCAGGTTGTGGCTCTTCCCGTAGACCTTGGTCCATTTCATGAGGTGTGAACGTGGATCATCCCGTACGTCATACTTGTCTATTAGTTGTATTTGTGGTTTCCCAAATCGTAGGTGCATCATCCTTCTGCATCCTCGTCAATCCTTAAAATTCCGCTGGTGCATACCCCACCACCTTCTAGGCATAGCACACAGTACCCATTTCAAAGCATCGAATCGCTGCTATTCTGGCACCTCTCTTTCAAATTTGTTCAAGAAATCATCCACCACTATCAACCCATCATACATAGGTAGATCCCTTACTTCTGTGGTCATGCAGCATAGTGATCTTACCATCATGTTGCAATTGAGCGTGGTTACCTCGTGTAACCAATTCTGCCATCGTTCATTTTCCTCGTCTGAATTTGATGTGCATGAGATTTCGCGCTTCCACAAAATCCTGCCATCAACTATAGGATTCACCCAATCCTATTCCTGAGCAGTTATCTTGTAGATACAGTCTAGATTGTTGTTGCTCTTGTTGTTGCACACTAGCACTATGTAGCGTGATCCTTCTGCAAGGTCTAAAGGTACCACTACGCGCAGTGACTTTTTCTCAAAAATCATTTTGCACTTCTTTAGATTTATCACTCTGTTCATATTAGTGGCCCAATATATTCCCAGTAGCGCGGGATTGGGATTTCTGTCATAAACAATCTCTATCACTTTGAAATATGCAAGCACACTCACACCTTCAATATCTATCGTTATTCCCTGCAATCTTCCCATTGATAGGATCTTTTGTTGGTTCACCATTCGCAATTGAATAAGAGACCATTGCAATGCATGCCTGCCCATGTGCTCCCATGTCTACATTGGTAGGACATTCACGTCTGATCCTAGATCCAAAATCACTTGACCCATTTCATATTCTTTGATTTGAACAGTCAATCTCATCTCCCTTCCTGTTCGCGTTGTGTGTTTCCTGAGCTTTCAGACTACGTGTGGTTCCCCTATTCCAGCACATCTAATGATGAGTTCTTGCAACCCTTTCACTACTTTACTATGGTGCAACAGCTTCATGCATGTCTCCAGTTTGGTAGTGAGCATTAATGGGTCCATCTTTGGTTCTAGTTTGTCTTTACTACCTGAAGTGGAGACCTCCGTGAAGCTCTTCTTAGCTTCCATGAATGTCTCCTTCATGTGATCCAAAATGAACTCTAGTTCCTTTGTTGGAGCCTTGCGAACCCAGACACTTTCTTCGGGCTGCTTGCCCTTGTCATCTCCTATCATGATACTGCTTCGGAGCATGATGTTTACATTCAGGTCCTCCTTACGTGGCTCAGACCTTATCATTTGCATGTTCTGAGTTGGGGGAGGCTGGAGTGTTCCTTTATCACGCAACTTGGTTACCAGTGTGGGGTAGTCTTCCATTTCATGATCAAAATGGGTATAATATAAACATGATGCTCTCATCAAATTTGTACAATCGTGGGTGTAATGCCCTGGCCCTTTACAATTGTAAAAAATCAGCTGTCTATCACCCCTTCCTGGTCCCATTCTGCCTCGACCTTGTTTGCAACCCTGAAATCCAGTGCGGGTCATCCCTACATTTTTATCAAGGGCTCGTGTTTTGATCTGAACTTTGTAGGTAGGATTCTGATACATCATCATTTTGTAACTTCTACAGGTGCGCTCATCATGGCCTACTGACCTGTAGAAATTATAGAACAACTGTTGGGACGTCTGCGTATACTTCTATAATAGGTGGAAGTTATCTGTAGCATGCTTCCCTCTTATCTAACAAATCATGCACCATAATGCAGGCACCGCGCTCAGTCCTTCTTGTGCCTCTAGTCTCAATGGCATTGGCCCTCCTCCTGCCAAGTAGTTCCCGAAGACTAGGCAATAGTCCTTGTCATGTCCCTGGCCTTTGCATTTTATGCACCATACCTCCTCGCGCGCCTCTCGATGAGTTGTCCTATCTTGTTTCAAACTGTGCATCTCCAGACATAGGTCTTTCAATTGCACGTGGATCTGTTGGACTCCCAAGGTAGGATCTTGTATTGGGGTCTCATGCAGTCTCATTTCAATATCCAAAGCTTCAACCTGAGTAGATAGCTTCTGCTGTGACAGTGCGGTCCTTAGATGCGGCATTAGTGACGCTACAAACCATGCACGGTGTTTCCCAACTGTTAAGGTCATATTAGCTTCACGAATCATACCCTTCAGTATCTAATCCAACTCCCAGGGGGTCTCGCCTAGAAGCATCGCGATTTCCTTGAACTCGATAATCAATTGTGTCTCTGATTTTGGTCTACCAAATTCCATGTTTAGCGCAGCTTGGATATCTGCAATCCCTACATTTGGATGGTCATTGGAACGCTTGATGTTCCACATCAGTGTGTGTTATAGACATTTTTGTGCCTTGCAACTCCAAGCATGAAATGTCCATAAACCAAGGGATCCTAAGTCCCTAAAAGTGTTGTTCCGACCCCTAAAGAAACAAGGTCAACAAATTACAGCTTCTCCCAGAAGTTCTCCACCAGAAACTGCTCAAAATCAGTCAAATCAGGATCATTTCAGCTGCTCCACTGGCTAGCTGCGTTGCATAGCACCTAAATACACTAGCTAGGTGCGTTGCAATGCACCTAAATGCACTATCAGGGTGCGTTGAGCGGGAAATGACAAATGGCAGTGCCATTCCGCGAGGTGGAAAGACAATGGAAGCTTCTAGAATCTTCTCCAATGACACTTGCCTCACTAAGTTTGACCAAGGATGAGTAAGAGGCTCTTAGTCTCCAAGTGGAAGCAAGAACTGACAGAGAGAAGACACTAGTCAAATCATAAGCTGACTCATCCTCCTTGCATACATCTATATACGGATCCCTCATCCCAGAGATCCAGAGGCTGGAATTTTGTACATTGCAAAGAATTGCTGTTGGTTTTGAGATAGAGATCAGAGTATTGGGTGATTTATGCTTTGTTGGAGGTGAAGAAGGGGCTTCTTTGCTGGGAGGTTGATGCTGGATCAAGAATCATCGGTTGTAACTCCTCCTAGATCTTCTTGTTATATCAATAAAACTATTTGAGTTTCTCCTACATGCTTGTGTATCATTGATGCTTGTTACATTTGTATGTTTAGCTTAAATCTGATCCTAACCTTTTTATGAATATAGATCCATGTCTTTGTGTAGTTTTCTTCTTCTGTGATCTTACAGGAACTTGGTGAAGCTGGGCAAGTAAGGGAGCAGGTATCTGGAAGCTGTCAAAGAAGAGAGGGATTGTATCAAAGGATTAGCGCAGGACACATGTCGGTTCTTTCTATCCCCCTCTATCTTTAATTCGTAAAGGAAATACAAAAGTAGTTTTCTCTGTTTGTTTCTAAGGCAGCTGTCACACCTTAGTGGGATAGAGCAGTTCTAAATAGACACTTTTCCCGGTAACAAAATGGCGACTCTGCTGGGGACGATTGTCTAATTAGTTTGTTTGTGTATCTTTTGTTGTTTGTTTCATAAACTTATAAGTAGCATTCGAACTGCATTTTCCATAACAAATGCAAAGTAGACATCTGCTACTTCAATCCATTCACTGGATCTGTTTATGATTTGAACAGCTGATTCACAAATGATCTGATTTCCCTTTGTGATAGCTCTTAGACCCTCCTTAGATCTACCCTCTGATTGTGCATTACTGATTGCTTTTACTCGGCCAAAAACCAAAGACTAAACTGTAAACCGTGACCCAGAACCCGGATAGAATTCTTGTTTTTGCCCCAGCGCAGGTACTGTGAAGAGTTCCTGCATTTCAGCGCAGTTCCCGAGAGGGCAACCTGCGCTGCAATCCAGTTTCTCTGTGTTACAGGTGCGCTGATCAGACTAGCCCTGTGCAGCTGAGGTTCTTGTGCTTCATTCTTTCCAGTTTTGTCTCTGATTTTTGCAGCCTGTGATTAGTGTATGTGTCTGTTTAAAAACCCCTTTTCCTTGATGTAATTACGCCTCCTTTGTACAAAAATACTGTAGACGTTTTTGTGTGTTTGTTGAGTCGTTTACAGTTTTCCATTGCAAAAGTGGAATAGTCGTACTGTCGTCCTTTGATTTAGATCTGTCGCAAGTGTCGATTTCGATCATAGGAGAAAGTTTGATTGTTGTTGATGGTTGACTATACTTTTACTTTTGCCTTTGGTCTAAATTTGTGTTTTTATAGTGTCAAAAACGAGTGTTTATTTCAAAATCGTAAAGCGTCGTAATCGTCTTTATCTTTTGATTTAGAAAAGAAGCTTGTTTGTGTTTGACGCTTGAAAGCAAATTCAGATTTGTACATCAACTTTCTTTAGCATCAATATTAAGAGAGTCGAAAACAAATACATGCACATGTGAATTTGCATATTGACATTCTGTTTGGCTTGATTTAGGAAAGTGCATTTACAGTGTGCTCTTTGCTCTTTGTGAAAAGATTGTGTCTTTCTTTTCCCCTAGTAGCTAGGATTTTCATTGCTGAAAAGAGATAAAAGTTTGCTTATCATCTTTAGATTGCATTTTAGGAATTACATCTACATCTCGTGGTGAACCCAAAAGGAAAACTTCATAAGAAAGATCAACTTAAAATAAATTCAATGAATCTAACAACGCTTTGGAACTTAATGCACAACATTTAGAGGTCTAGGCTAGAGACATATTCCGGCGTCGTAAAGCCTGGTAACTGTTGTCCTCAGTGATGGTTGGGTGATTCCTCCACTTTGAGACGATAAGTGCCAGTACGGACTTGTGCTCCCACGTACCGTTGAGTATATATTGGGAGACCCCTATAGGCTTAAATCCTTTATCCATAGGAAGCCGTGTCGACCGCCCTATCGATCGCAATGCACTGAACACAGCATTCGGGAAGATTGACTGCCGTACCGTAAAAAGTATTATGCAGTTTTGTGATTGGTTTGGTACTCCCTCTACCTAGATCTCCAGAGCAGTCCCTTTCATTCCTTTTCAGACTCCTTAACGGAAAAGGTCCATCTAAGCACTTGTCACTTCAGGCTCATTAAAAATCGAAGGAGACTAGAGTTATCTTTTGTTTTTTCTCGACTCTTAAAAACTGAAAAAACAATTTGTGTCAAAAGTGTCTAAAATTCATTTAATTCGGAAACATACTTCCCCTTTTTATTTTAGTTGATCGAGTAATCCGCAATCGTGGAAGAAAGTCAATTGAAACCCCGTCGTTCACGGAGGCTTACGAGTCAACCGTCTTTGTCTCCGGAATTGAAACCAGTATGGACAAAGTGAACTCGTTTAACCGGTTCCAAATCTCCTATTAAAGTTAGAACAGATGTTCCAACGACATCAGAGACTCCGGTTACTCCAAACATTTCTGGAATCCCTGCCTCTACAGAAGAAGTTCAACAGCCACGGAGGGACAGTGATACTGATCCTAGTCTGAGAGTAAACACTTGTGTTACCAAACCAGTTCTATCTACAATCGGTTTGGAGAGTCTTGCTCTTCAAACATCTATCGCTGTCGATTCCATACCTTCTTCGGCACCAGAAATATTTTACGGACCTGACGGTCTTCCCCTTCCACCTGGTCTGATTGCAATTGAAGAAATTGTAGAAGATCCTCAAACAAGTACTCCAACGCACTTTGGAGTCGGGATCACTCTATATCCTTCTTCATCGGAAGTTAGTCTACCACCAGCGGAAGCTCCTGTAGAATCGCTAGGTAATCTTTTGGATAGACTACAAATGTCTGAACAACTGTCAACATCTAGGACTGTGTCATCCGACACAGCGATGACAGAACTTCCTACTATCACTCCGACAATGTTCATCGGCATACCAGCTATCCCGACTAGCTCTCAGCCGCTAGAAGGAGCCCACTCAGGGGCTATTACGACAGTATGGTCCGTTCCTATTTGTTCATCCGGAATAATATCAGGAAACTCTTATGTTGAGTCTCAACAAATTGATCCATTTGGAGGTCAATTTGGGCAGTCTGGTCCCCAAGGGCAAACAATCCCCTTGAGTTCCGGATTACCACCGTATGGGGGGGAGTATGCCCTTTCATTACCCCCTCCGGGAGGATATCCATACGGGAGTTCACAACAACATTCAGGTTACACTGGAATTACCTCAAGTGGTTGGGTACCTATATTACCTCAACAACCAAGAGTTGTGTATTCGATGCAACAATGCGCACCTATGTCGAATATCCTGACTACACCAGCTATTGTGACGGTGTCACAAGTTCAAATGTTGCCTATTGTATGCCAACCTTAGGTTTCTCAGGTTGTAATGCAACAACCCCTTGACCCTGCGACTCAACCACAATCGCCGACTAGTGGGGTGACACAGGTCCAGACGGGTACAATTACCCCTCACCTTGGTCCAACGGTTAGTATAGCGCAACAGCACATGGCTTCACAACCATGGCTGGTGCAATACCAACAACCACAATTCCAACAAGTATACCAAGGTTCTGAGCAGCAAATCTTTGCGAACAGTGGACAGTCGTACATTCAAAACGGTCAAAATCAACCATTTTACAATGGTCATGTCCACCAACCTTACCAAACATACCAGCATCAAATGCATTATGCTGGTATGCAAAGACCAACTGCTCAGGCAATACCATCTTATCCTGGGTATGCTTCACCTAACCTGAATCAGTAGTTACTCTTTGTGGCAACCTTAGAGTTACCTGATTTAAATCGGTTAACAAATGATCCAATTTCTTACGCCCCTTGGTGGCCAGCGATTCCGCATAAACTTCCATCAGATATTCCTAAATTTAATGGAAATCCGGGTGAAGATCCATCGAATCATGTGATGACATTTCATCTATGGTGTTCATCAAACACCCTAAATGATGATTCGATAAGACTTCGCCTCTTCCAGAGGACGTTAACGGGTCCAGCGGCAAAATGGTACATTGAATTTCCTAGAGCTTCTTTCGACAACTTCAGTACCTTAGCCACAACCTTTTTAACCCATTTTCAATTACCGATAAGGTACGAAACGGGAACAGAACTCCTTACCAACTTCAAACAGACAACGGCCACTCACATATCTGATCATATACATGAGTGGCGACGTCGTCGTAGGATGGTAAAAACGTACGTCCCCGATCAACTATTAGCTGAATGGTTTATCAAGTCATTACTACCTTCCATCACGAAAGATGTGGCAAAGGGGGGAGTCGTAACAGAAGAGCAAGTTATCGCTCATGCACAATATCTGGACTTGATTTATACTCAGTCCGGCACACTCTACGACAAAATACATGACGCCCCTAGACCGGAATTCTCAATTCCTCCTCCTCCTAAATCAAACAATGACTCTCATGCCGGCGATGGCGTGATTGGCACGACAGACACGAAATCGACAAAGGCTACATCCAAAAAGGCCCGTAAGATTTCAGGTCAAAATGCAAAAGACGAACTTCTTGCTTCGGAAGTAAATGCCGTATCGACAGATAAAGGCAAAGAAACCAAACAACCAAGGAGCAAGAAGAAAGGCAAAGGTAAGAAGAAGAAACAGGAGGAATCATCGCCTGAAAAATATTCTTCAAACCCTCCTGGAAATAAGAAACCAAAATATCCATGCTTTATATGCGATGAGGATCATCGGACAAAGCTGAGGTTAAAAAATTCTTCAAGAATTCAAAAACCTCCGCAGTGTTAACTGATCCGTTTCCAAATCCAGGAACAAATCTGGTTGAAAGTGGAAATGCTTCCCCGTCTCAAGTGCTAATGTTGTCGGTTTCAAAACAGCAAAATGATGCTTTGATATCGACAAGGAACAAAGATTATGGGAATCCACAGCTGTCGAACAACAAGGATAAAGATCAACCGAGTAGTTCGACAACAACTTCGACAGAAGTTGTGCCACCCACCATTCCTGAATTAACGATAAAACCGCCAAAGGGAGTAGTACACAAGTCGACATTTAATCCCCGCACTAGAGCGGCACAACATTATAACATAGTGGAAGATTTGGCCCAATCGCCATCCGCTATGTCGACTCTTGAAGTACTACAAAATTGCCCATCCCAAAGGCAGGCTTTATTATCAGCCATTGGTGGGATTGACCCAAAGGATTCCAATCTTGTATCCTTCGATCATAAAGGATACGATCCTCAGTTACCAGCTCAACTAGCTTTCCTTATTCAAGTGAAAGCCCTCAACAAAACTGTTCATCGAACAATTATTGATGAGGGGGCATCTACATGCATTATGTCGATGAGTTGCTGGAAAAATTTAGGATCTCCAACCTTGTCGCGATCTTCGATGACATTAAAAGCATTTGACGGAAGGACATATACCCCATATGGTATCCTAAATAACTTGAAAGTTTAACGAGGGGGAAAAACGGTAGAAATAGATGTTGAAGTCATCGATGGGAATCTTGATTACAACATCCTACTAGGAAGACCATGGATTTATGCCATGGCAGCTGTTGTGTCGACCTATTTTAGAAAGATTGCATTTCCCTTTCAAGGAGGGATTACAATCGTCGATCAACAAAACTTCCTCCCCAATGGTTCTCAAGTTACTGGAAGCATTCCCATGATCCATGGAAGCCCCCATTCGCTTCAGAATATCAGAGTAGGCCTACTGAAAGATCCTATATTAATGGGAACTTTCGCTCTCCCACCTCCAATCAATCTGGCGGAAGTAGCGTCGATAGGAACCTGCAACATGATATCTTCTACAAAGATCTCAGAAAACGATATCGACATGGATCATGCAGTGGTTTTTCCCCCAAGCCCAATAGAAATATTATAGCAATCAATGTTTCTAGCATGGGAGGCAAACCCAAATCAACGCTCATCAAGCGTTTGGATAGATAGGTCTAGAGAATATGGTACTCCTTCAGATCCTTGGTCGCGAGTGCATGTCACCGACGAAGGAATTGTCCAATCTATGGTAATTGAAGGGGCACCATGGAATGATTCCCACCATCGTTCTCTTCTTCCGGATTGTGGAGAAGATACTCAAAGTGACCTTTATCATCCTTCAGTCTTTGATTTTCTATCAAATACTATAAATACGGTGGATTCCGAGCGAAACTTGTCCAACATTGAAGAGACTATAGCCATAAATATCTCGACCAAAAAAAATATTGTAGAGAATATTTATGTTGGCAAATGTTGTTCTCCTTCAGAACTGGAAATATATAACGCTCTTTTTCGTGAATTCAGAGATGTCTTTGCTTGGTCATACAGTGAAATGCCAGGCATTGACTCGAGTATCGTTGAACATGAAATTAAGATGTATCCAGATGTCAAACCAGTATGACAATGACTAAGGCAGGTGCACCCCAAGAAAGCCATTGCCATTAAGGTAGAAGTTGAAAAACTTCTCCATGCTGGTTTCATCTACCCGGTTCCTCTAACCGATTGGGTATCGAACATTGTCCCTGTTATGAAAAAACAAGGAACAATTAGAGTGTGCGTCGATTATAGGGATGTAAATCAAGCTTGTCCAAAGGACAACTACCCTACGCCCTTCATTGACCAGATAATTGATGAATGCACCGGATGCGAAATATTTTCATTCATGGATGGATTCTCCGAGTATAATCAAATAAATATCCGCCCACAGGACCAGTCAAAGACTGCATTTATTTGTCCGTGGGGCACATTCGCATATCGAAAGTTACCCTTTGGTTTAAAGAACGCAGGGGCGACGTTTCAGAGGGAAATGAATTATGCCTTCCATGACATCAAAAACATCGTTCAACCATACCTCGACGACCTTCCGGCTCATTCGCGAAAGCGGACTGATCATCCGCAGCATTTAAGAGCGATATTTCTACGTTGCCGACACTACAAGATACGACTCAATCCGCACAAATGTGTATTTTGCGTCAGTTCTGGTCGTTTACTTGGCTTTGTAGTCTCCAAGGATGGGATTCGTCTCGACCCATGTAAGGTCCAGGCAATCATAAATTTGCCTCCACCTTCAAATTTGCTTTAGATTCAGAAACTCCAAGGGAAAGCAAACTTTCTGAGGAGGTTCATTCCAAATTACGCTGAACTTGCTAAAGGTTATACACATCTTTTGAAAAAGGAGGTACCCTTTGTCTGGGATCAGGTTGCACAAGCTTCCTTTGATGATTTGAAAAATTCCCTGATGAAAGCATCATTAATGTACGCACCTGATTATCAAAGAGACTTTAACCTGTATCTGGCTGCAGCAGATACAACCATCGCAATGGTTTTAGTTCAGGAAGTCGATGGAATTGAGCATCCTATATATTATTTAAGTAAAAACTTAAACGATACAGAAAGCAAATATTCTTACGTTGAAAAGCTAGCACTTGCAGATGTTCAAGCGATACAGAGATTTCGACACTATGTCCTCTTTCGGAAAACTACCATTCTGTCATATTGCAACCCCATGACTTATATATTGTCGCGACAGTTACTGGGGGGAAAATACTCAAAATGGATAGCAATCCTACAAGAGTTTGATTTGGAATTTTTAAAATCCAAATCAAAGAAAGCTCTAGTTTTCACAGAATTATTATGCGATCTCCCATCTGTAGAGCTGTAACTAGGGTCTCTCACACCGCTAATTATTCCACATTAATAAGTCAATCCAGGAACGTTTTGTTATAATTGCAAGAAGTAGCTCAATCCGAGGCTATTTGTCCGAGTAATGCTTAGTAGTACAGTGTTCAGATGATCGAAAGGAAAACAGATGCTAAGCTGTAACTAAACTAACCCACAAAACAGTTGATCAGTCAAGGGTACGGAAGCAATATCCCATCCCTCTAGAATCTGATTAAAGAAGGGAAATAAGAGCATGGACTTATAGGTCTGGGAGCTAAGCAGCGTCTTGCTGAGGCTCACTACAGCCTTAGACCTTCTCTCACACCAAAACGACAAAGGCAAGTAAATAAATCAGCGGAAAGTAAAATGGAACAGCAAAACAGAAATGGAACAACAGTAAATGGAACAGCAGTAAAATGAAACAGCAATAATCAAATGGAACAGTAATCCTTAATGATTTACGAAACAACAACCATCACCTGTATGTACATGTTCTACACTAATATAGCAATCTGAGAATATTAGATGATATAACTATGTTTCTAAACAGAATGATGCTACTCTCAAATCCCACAAATATTGTTTCACATAAATCCAATCACAGTAACATTCATACCAGCACTCTGTTTACAGAAATGGCTGAATAAAGATACAATTCGACCCTGTGTAAATCCAATTATACAGCGCAGAGTCCTTACATGGAGAAATCATTCATTCATTGATCATAACAGAGCATAGCGTATCATATAAAGAATTCATCAGATTGCTAAGGAATAAAGATAAACAAACCACACAAATCACCATATAATGATACAAAAGCAGGTGTCCTTCGGAGCCGGGCCCTTAGCTGCCAATGGTACACCGCCTTAGATTACTCCAGATGCAGAGATGGAATAAACACCAAGTCTTTTATATTAATCGCATCCACAAAAGTATAACAAAATCAGGTCTCAGTGAGACTCAATGATTAAAGTTTGTTCTGGAACTGTAAAATTACAAAAACAATCGTCCTTTGCTTAATGATGATGTGCCATTATATAAAAGAAATGACAGAGATATCTAGATAATCGAGATAAGTAAAGCAGCGATCCCTCAGGATCAAAGATCCTGAGGGATTCGCTAATCGTTCAATCTTTCTTGCGTTCGCCGAGCCGGTATCCCGCATTCTTTTCCTGGATTATTCAATTCCGATTTTTCTTGATCGTGTCCGCATCCGGTTCCCTACTGGAGGAACAACAGTTATTTTTCCTCTGCTTCTCGCTTTTGGGCGGGAACTCCTTACTTGCACGTCTTCCTGCATAGAAAACGTCAATTATTAGCACTTGAGCTTCCTTTGTCTATTTTTGCACATTTTATCAAAATCCTTTATCTTCTTTGAATTCCTCATGCAGAAAAGGTTACAATTATTATTGAAAAACCACTGGATTGCTTGTCAAAAGCATACCTTCCAGGTGCTCCACACACCCCCTGCTTACCCTGTTTCATGGCCTCATGAAAACATTGTAGTTGACATGCAAGGCGGTGAGAGAATAGGCCGGAGAAGGGATCTCGTGAGGAGGCCGACAATCGTGATGAGCAACTAGATTATCAAAGAACTGATCTATTTGATCTGCAGGCATCTCATACAAGGCCTGATATCCGGGTGCAGGGTGCCAAATAATTGGACTGCGAAATCGATACCCTAACTAGGATGGCCCTGCTTGTAGAATCCGTTCCCCATAAAGGTTCAATCGGCTGGCAGCCAGCTCAAAATTCTCATATTTGAATGGTTCCCTGAGCTGGATGCTTGGACTAGAGGTTCGGTATCGAAATTTTGCAACATCGATGGCAGGATTTTTAATAGGCAGGATATATTCCAGACCATTTCGGATCAAGTCTTCGTGCATGGGTCCTATTATCTCGATGACACCTGGGATCCTCATAAGACTCCTATGCTCTCTCCATAGCGTCACTGGGTCTCTAGGTTCAGCTCGTATCCACAAGTCTAGGCTATTTTCCTGTCTCTAAAAGGTATTATAAGCTCTGAGCCATTTTAGCTGATTAACCCCAAATGAGATGAAGGCTTGGAATTGTATATCGCCAACAAAAGGGCCAGGATTTAAATCAGTTTCCTGGTCTAGGACAAGGTTGTGCAAGTAAAACTCGCAAAATAACCTTTGAACCTTAACCCCATAATGCTTACAACAGTCTATAAAATCATTAACAGTGTTGATGTGGATAGGTGCTCCTGCCCTAACGGCTTTTATTTTCAATCTCAAATATCTTTCAAGCAAAAATAAAGCATAATTTTTAGCAGGGGCCCTACAAGTCAAAACGTCATTATATAAGGAACACACCGTGTCCATCTGCTTAACAACACTATCTAATCGACGAGTTACCTTAGCAACCTTTTCTTGTTCCTTCTGCCACCCCTCAAAGGCTTGGCTTTCGGATTGACTAATACTCCAAAGTTGATGTTGTAATTCTTCGTATTTCTCCCGGGGGATTGCTTGCTCTCTTAGTTGTTCAGCTTCTTGTTGGGCTTGCTTCATCATCCTGTGCAAGTTTCTCGTTTTTGGATCCTTTTTCCATTGAGCCGTAGAGGCCGGGAATTTTGCCTGAAACTTTTTATTGCGCTATTTAGAGTTCAGAACCCGAATAACCCCTGAGGGCGGTGCCTCTGTTTGGATATCCTTATTCTCTTTCTCCTTCTTGACACGAATGAAAGGCTGCTGAGGTCCCCCTGCCATTGGAACATCTTGCTGCTCTTCTCCCTTAGTTGGAATGTTAGTCTGTTCTCCAGGGTCAGATGGAACAGCACCCTGTTCCTCATTATCATTTGGAACAGCAGACTGTTGCTCGGCAGTAGGTCTCCTGATGGGGTTTCGACCAACAAAACGGGTTCTTGTCCTCGGGGTTTTTGCTGTAGTGGCCCTCCTCCTTTTCCTTGTGGTCCTTTGTATTCTCAAATTGCCTTTCAGAATTCGAATTTGCTGCCGGAGCCTGGCTATAGTGCCCAACAGCCTCTGCTGTTTCTTTCTCAGTTTCTTAATTTCCTTTGCCTCGGCAGAGGGTTTGGCCCTTAAGCCCGCTCCTTCTTCATCTAGGATATCTTCTGGCGTCCTGGGGACAGACTGTCCCTGATTGTTGTCTTCATTATCATAACCAGGCAGGTTTTCTTCTCCTGCCTTTTCTGCATGTACTTCCTCGGGTAGTTCTTCCTCTGCGGGACTGTGAGGGACGCCTGCTGTGTTGGAGGGCTGGCCATATTCCCCCATATTGGCCAGAACTACTGCCAATTCCTCCTCACCTACAGGGTCCTGCGACGAGCTACCCCCTGGCTGTGCTATTTCTTCTTCTTGATTGCCCTGTTCGGTAACCCTTTCTTCCTCAGAGTGCTCATCTTCTTGGTTGCTCTGTTCGGTAACCATTTCTTCCTCTTCCGGCTGGCCAGTCCCGGGCCCTGATTGCTCAGCATTTCCTTCGGAGGGTTCTCCTTCTGGTTCTGGAGGTTCGTCCACAATTTCAATTGGCTGGGTCGTTGTTCCCTGAATTCTTTCCAACCTTCCTTGTATCCGGGCCAGCCGAGCTGACTTCCTTGGTCTCTCAGGTTGGTCGGGTGTGCCAGCAGGTTCTGTGGGTTCCTCTGGTCGTTCTGGCGTATCGGACGGTTGTTTCCGTTTTGAAGCGGCATGTCTTTCTGCTGCTGACTTCTTGCGTTTCTCTAATCGTTCCGGCGTACTAGAGGACTGTTCAGGTTTTGGGGGTGGTGCAGCCGATCCTCCTTCGACTATTGCGATCAATTCCTCCCAAGTGCTTTGCTGTTGAGTGAGACTGTGGCTCACTATCAACCGAATCAGCCCATGGTGGCTAACGACTGCATCTATGTGTTGGGCCTTCTTCAGGCTTTGGGCCGCGTCATGTAGTAGCGAATTTAAAAGTGCAGGGAGATTTACAGAACATTTTCCTTTTAAAACAGCTAAAAGTTTCAGGTGACGAGGTCTTACCACGTCTTTTCTCCCTTCGCAGGTGATATAACTTTGTACTGTCTTCGCTAGCTCGGTCCAGGGTTCCCCTAGTGTTGCCGGCAGAACTCCTTTCCCTTTGACTGTCAAGCTTTGGCCTTCGTCCTGGAAAATTTCCATAGCTTTTTGTAATCTTTCCTTCTTCGGCGTCCATATGGGTCCAGCAGCTGGTAATCCTGAGACTTCTGCGATGATATCCTCTGTAACCTCTATCCGCTTTCCTCCTACTATGGAGTAATTTTCCTGCAAATTCTGCAGGAATTCCAACGCCACGGCTTCATTTGATTCTTGCAGGCGGCTGAAATAATTCAACCATCCTACGTTTTCCAGGATTTTGTGAGCAGCAGCGGAAACTGTCAGCTTGTGAGGTTCGCTTCGGACCGTCTTTCCGCCCATGATTCTACTCAGAAATGGAACAGCAACTGCTTGCGGTGTTTGCGATGCATAGAGGATGATCATTACCAAGTTTTGGAAAAGATCACCGAGCATGCAACGAAAAAAAGATCGTGGATGGCAATTTCCGTAGAGTGGAAGCATCATACCGTTAAACCATGTCATTCCTTCGTACATTATCTCGCCCAAATGGTGTGCAGCCACGTAATCATGGAGTAATGAGATTACCTCCCCCCCGCAATCTGATAGGCTGTCCCCAGCCGCCAAAGAGAGGAGCAGCAGCCAGTCGGAGGTCCAATCATAAAGTACAGCATATGAAATAATGCCATGTTTTAGAAAAACAACGAAATGCCGAAACCGAGGCAAAAAGGTAGATCGCGTTTTATATAAGAGCCTACGTGATATAATGAGGAGCTAGGGGATGGGACGTCTATCAAGCGTACGAAGTCTCCAGTGGTCACCGTCAGTTCCGTTGCCATGATTGGTGGTAATAAATATTCATGCGATATATACATCGGGTGTGACATATGATCTTTGCAAAGGATAAGAGACAGAAAAATTTAATATCATACCTGTTGGTGTAATTATTACGACTTCTATGCCATTAACAGAGCTCTGCTGCCAACAGGTGTTCATAACCTTGGCAGAGTTGTTTATTTCACCCTCCGGAACCATGATCCTTTGTGTATATTCTGAAGAGTGCTTTGTCAAAATGCAGGCCATCATGCTGGCTTGGTGACCAGATAGCCATAATGCCATTCACAAGGTAGGCGCGAAACGTGGTCAGGCCGGCTCGCGATGAGACCCCCTGTTCCAAGGTTTGCTTGTTAATTTACCTTCGGACCATATCCCTGGTGTGGTGGCTGTTATGGGAATGCCACTTCGCTTCCATCCTTATGATCATGGTAGGCTGACTCTTAATGAGACCCCCTATCCTGCATTTGACAGTTTTCATATTTTGTTTTTGTTTTCTTTTGCAGAGCACCTCTCTTGTTTATTTTCACATAAGGGTGGTTCCGCACTCCTTAAGAGCGGGGAATGGTGGAAGAAGTCTTATGATCCCAACAGATAGATATAAATCATTCGTTCTTACTCCTAAGTAATGATCAAGAAAGATTTTTAGGAGAATCGTCATGATAAAGATCACCAATGACAATGGTACCGGTAAATGACAATGACAGCGAAGATGAAAAATTTACATCCCTCCTCTTGTCCTCTTATACATACTGGCTTCATAGTGACAGCGATTTATGATGTGCTGATTTCGGTATATCGTGGTTTATGTTCACCGCATAAGTTCATTGTTGTATCTACAAGATTGAGGAAAACATGGGGGCAAAGCATCCTCCATAAGGGCAAAAACATGTCGATGGCATTCCTGAGAGAAGAATTCATTCGTAGGATACCATTTCTTTGAGAGGAACAACGGAAAATCGCAAATGTTGTTCCTTTTGAGAAAGGAACAACAAAGACACTCAAATGTTGTTCCTTTTGAAAAGGAACAGCAGAATCACACAGGTGCTATTCCTTTTGACAAGGGAACAGCAAAACACACAAGTGTTGTTCCTTTTCGCAAAGGAACAACAAAAACTCGTAAAGGCTGTTCCTTTTGAAAAGGAACAGCAAAATCACACAAAGGTTGTTCCTTTTGAAAAGGAACAGCAAAATCACACAAGTGTTGTTCCTTTTCGCAAAGGAACAGCAAAAACACACAAGTGCTGTTCCTTTTCGCAAAGGAACAGCAAAATCACACAAGTGCTATTCCTTTTCGCAAAGGAACAACAAAAACACACAAGTGCTGTTCGTTTTCGCAAAGGAACAGCAAAAAGCACAAGTGTTGTTCCTTTTCACAAAGGGACAATAAAAACACACCAATGTTGTTCACAAAGGAACAACAAAATCTCATAAGTGCTGTTCCTTTTCGCAAAGGGACAGCAAAAACACACTAGTGCTGCTCCTTTTACAAAGGAACAGCAAAAACACTTGGAATACAAAAAATGAAGAAAACATATATACAAGATGCTATGTACAAGTTATAAAAATGAATTTCTTAAATTATAGGTGAGGAAGATTTCGCTTCCTCTCCTAAAATTTCCATATCAGTATCTTGTCGTAACTGCTGACAGAAGGATTCCCGAGTGAGTGGCTTTCGATAAAGGCGAACTCAGTGGCCATTTACTTTGAATGCATATCCAGAACCGTCAATTGTGATCAGGGTAAGAGTCCCATTATCATGTACCTTCTGGATTTCATATGGTCCTAACCATCGAGTCTGGAGTTTCCCCGGGAAGTCCTGAAACCGAGAGTCGTATAACAGAGCCCAGTCTCCTTCATGAAAGACTTTATTCTTGATAAGTGCATCATGCCATTTAGCTCGCTGCTGTTGAATCAATGCTGTATTTTGTAATGTAGAGAGCCTGATTTCGTCTAATTCATTAATCTGCTGTAATCGATTGATTTGTGCCTCACTCAGATCTAGGCCGACTTCCTGTGCAGTTCGTAGCGTTCGGATTTCGAATTCTATGGGGAAAATTGGCTGCTTTCCAAACACTAATTGGTAAGGTGAATAGCCTGTAGTACTTCTCCATGTGGTTCTGTAGGCCCACAGTGCCTCGGGTAGTCGAGTGGCCCAATCACACCTATGCGATGCAATGGTCTTTGTTAAAATTGATTCCATTACCTTATTACTACTTTCTACTTGCCCATTTGCCTACGGATGGTATGGGGTAGTGATCTTATGTTGGACATGATAATTGTTAAGTGTTGCAGCTAATTTATTTCCAACAAATTGTGGTCCACCATCGGTGATTAGTTCTCTCGGAAGTCCATAACGTACAAACAAATGGAACAATAATTGTATCACAGAGTCTTCTGTAGCCTTAGGTAATGATTCGGCCTCGACCCATTTAGTAACATAGTCTGTCGCCACCAGAATGTATGTCCTCTGATTTGATGATGGATTAATGGGCCCAACGAAGTCCAGAGCCCATCGTTCAAATGGCTCAATGACCAATTGTGGTCTCAGAGGCATTTCATCGGCTTGGCCAGGTCTTCCTGCTCGCTGGCAGCTGTCACAGGCTTGTGCAAATTTTTTCGCATCCTTGAAAATTGTAGGCCAATAGTATCCCGTCTGCAATACTTTATGTGCTGTTCTTTTTTCAGCGAAATGTCCCCCGCATGGCCCGTCATGGCAAGCTTTTAGAATGTCGAAGATTTCGTCTTCTCGAATACACCTTCTGATTTGCATGTCTGCCCCTGTATGGAACAAATGGCCTCCAATCCACGAAAACCGAGTGCTCTTCTAAACAATCTGCTTACGTTCCTGAGGGGTTAAGTGTTTTGGTAGCTTACCGACTGCAAGGTAATTGGCGACATCAGCATACCAGGGTGTTCGAACACCAACAGCAAACAGGTGCTCGTCAGGAAATTGATCTTCCACTGTTTCTGTTTCAATTGCTTTCGGTATTCGTGAGAGGAAATCAGCTACAGGGTTCTCCTTGCCAGGTCGATCCTTGATTGTGATGTCGAACTCCTGCAATAAGATCAACCATCTGGTTATTCTAGCTTTCGTAATAGGTTTATTTGCCAAATATTTGATAGCAGAATGATCTGTATATAACACAACGGGATAGCCTGTGATATAATGTCTAAATTTGTTAACAGCATGTATTACAACCAGGAATTCCTTTTCAGTAACAGTATAATTGAGTTCGGCAGAGGATAAATTTTTGCTGATATAATAGATAGCGTATGGTCTCTTATCCTCTTCTTGCCCTAGGACTGCACCAATTGCTGTGTCCGAGGCATCAGATGAGATTTGGAATGGCAAATTCCAGTTGGGTCCTCGAAGGACTGGGGCTGTTGATACAAGCTTCTTCAATTCCTTAAAAGCCTGGTCGCATTTTTCTGTCCACAAGAAATCAACATTGCCAGTTAAATCATATAGAGGTGCAGCAATACGTGAGTAATGTTCTATAAATCGTCTGTAATACCCAGAAAATCCAAGAAAACTGCGTACCTCCGTTTGAGTAGTGGGGGTAGGAATAAGCAAAAGAATCTGGATTTTAGCCGGGTCTACCTGGATGCCAGCTGCTGAGATATAGTGCCCTAGAATGAGCCCTTCTGTCATCATCATGTAACATTTTTCGTGGCTCAGACAAGGTCTAGTAGCGATACAACGTTGTAGGACTTTTTCCAGGGTATCTAGAGCTGGGTCAAAATCATCTCCGTATGGTGCAAAATCATCCATATACACTTCAAGTCCGTCATTTATTAGATCTGTGAAGATACTAAGGATAGCCCTTTGGAATGTAGCAGGGGCATTACATAGGTTGAAGGGCAAAACTCGATAGGCAAACATTCCCCAAGGGCAAGTAAAGGTAGTTTTATCCTGGTCTTCAGGGGCGATTTCGATTTGGTTATATCCGCTGAAGCCGTCCAGGAAAGAAAATAATTTCTTTCCTGCCAAAGTGTCCAATACTTGATCTATAAACGGAAGAGGGAAGTGATCCTTCTGTGTGGCTTTATTTAACTCCCTGTAATCTACGCAAATCCTCCATTTTCCATTTTTCTTGGGTACCACCACCAAGGGAGAGACCCATTTATCGTCGCAGATGGGATAGATAAAATTAACATCTAAAAGTTTCTGAAGTTCGGCTTTTACTACCTCTTTTAGATGGGGGTTAAGTCTTCTTTGCAGCTGACGAACAGGTCTTGCATCTTTTTCTATGTAGATGTGGTGGGTGCATAATTGGGGATCGATCCCTTTCATGTCAGGGTAATCCCACGCAAATTCTCCTTGATATTTTCGTAACAGATTTACAAGCTTTGTTTCTTGGTCTGGTGTAAGGTTGGCGTTGATATTTAGGGCCTTACCAGGTTCAATTTCCACTACTTTACTTTTGGCAACAACAGTCACTGGTATTGTTTGGTCATGTGCGTCTTTCAAAGGGTCTTCTTCTAGCTCACTATCAAATGCTGCCTCTATCATAAAACACTGTGTGTGAGATCTAGATTCAGTTTGACTAATGAAGTTATTGATGGCATCATCTTCTATTTGATCTTTAAAATCTAAAGCCTTATGTACAGTCAATGGGGATCTAATATTGTTAGTAAGGTATGACACAGGATACTGATTGGTTTTGATCATTGGCAGGCTTGGCTGTGCTGGAGGATATAGAACTAGATTTTTAACATCTGGTCCTTTATTTATAGTCATGTTTCCCTACCGGCAACCAATGTAGGCATCGGCAGTAGCAAGCCAAGGTCTTCCTAGTATTAGCGGATGTCCATCCAGTCGGGTTTTTGGATTAATTATCAAGAAATCAGTTGGATATTCCCAGGAGTCTACAGAAACCATGACATCATATAGAGTGCCTTCTGGTCGAACTACAGATCGATCTGCCAATTCTAACAAAGTAGAAGTAGGTTCTACTGATGTGATGCCAAGTTTTTGGCAGGTAGAGGTTGTCAAAATATTGATTGCAGCTCCTAGATCAACTAAAGCGTTAGTCAGGGTTTGGCCATAGATTTGGACAGTCACAATTGGATTTCCGGGATCTTCGTATTTGATAGGTGTCTCTTTTCCCGATAATAAGTCAGATAAGGTGCCGACTACTTGGACTCTTGGGTTAGTGGTTATATTCCTCCTTGATTTTTTTATGCAAAGTTCTTTTATAGTTTTTGCGTATATAGGAATATCTTGAATGGCTTGGAGGAATGGAATTTTTATGTACAGGTTTTGTAACTCTCCCAGAATGTCAAAGTCTGGATGTTGTACTGGTCGTGGTATGACTAATCGTTCCGGGAAAGGAGGAGAGGATGTATTTGCTTGTTGATGGGTCTGTTCTTTATTTACACCCTCTTGTTGTGGTGGTTATTCTATTGGTAACTGATCTTCAATGTGAACTGTTTTGTCTCCCTCTGTTTCTATGATACGTCGAGATCGTAACTGAAGGTCATTGCACTCCCTTAGGTCAAGTCCAATTTCTGATGTTTCTATAATTTGGAGGGATTGGACTGGTCTATTATTAGGATTGGGATTGGGTTGGGCTGGGAGTTGCGGCCTTAAATTAGACTGGGGGTTTTGTTGTAAGGCTGGCAGAGTCGGTTGAGGGAGTGGAATAGTTCCTGTTGACTGATATGTCGATCTTGGCCAATTTGTCTGCCAGGGTGAACTTTGTGAAGTAGGGGGAATCCATTGTGGAGGGTATGAGTTATTCTGCCAATATGGTGGGGTGTAAGGAAAATTTGGCCAGCCGAATTGGCTTGTCTGATTCATCCATGGGTTCGGAGAAGGAAACGGCTGTGATTACCAATTCGGGACTGGGGGTGTAGATTGGTTTTGCCACATACCATATTGCTGAGCATTATACTGCGGAGGCTGAAAAGAAGAAGTTGGGTCTGAAAACGTACCAAATTGCCTAGGTTGCCATTGGCGACGTTGGTTAACAAAGTATGCTGGTTCTGATTCTTCTTCTGCTTCCTTGTATACTGCCTTCAATCCAGGAAGTGAGGGGCAGCTCTCAGTAAGGTGGTCTTTCATACAGATAACACATGTTTGAACTGTATCTAGCGGACATTCCTTGTGGCTGTGTTTTCTTCTGCATCGGGGGCAGAAAATTGCCAGATTTTGCTCTGCCTCCATTTGCTTTTGTTTAGCCTGCACAATATCAAGCTGAGTAGTTAATGTCCCCAGAATATCAGTTTTAAAATTTTCTAATAAATTCCCTAGTTCTACACGTGTTACCCCTTCTGTTGATATTTTGTTGTCTTTAACAAACCTATCATATTCTATTGATTTTATCCTTGTGCTGCCTCTTGAACTCCTGATGCATAAATTAATGATATCAGCAAAATTCTCTTAGTAAATATCCCCTTTTCCCATGATATTCAATGTTTCAATCCACTGCTCTTTCATTCCTCTAATCAATGCAGTTTTCAACACATTATCGGGCAGAGGTAGTGATGCATAGGGGGATCTCTGTAAATTATACTGGAAGCGTTCTACGTATTCTTCTAAAGTTTCATTTGGTCTGGCTGTCATTTGGAAAATTTCATCTTTTAGCTCTCTCGACCTACAATAATCCTGATATTTTTTGAGAAAGGATTCTTTCATTTGCTCCCAGTTGTTTATGACTCCACCCCCTAAACCCATGAACCATCTCAGAGCTGCGCCTTTTAAAGTGGAGGGGAACAACTTTAATTTCTGGGGGTCAGTGGTGTAATCGTACCCTCTACATAGCACATCGAATTCAAATAAAAATGCATCGGGGTCTTCTGATGTAAGTCCATGAAACGTCGGGATGTGTTGAAGAGGTATTGCTTTCATGGGTGCATTTGCAGCAGATTCTACTATAGGATATTGCAGTGTAGAAGTTTGAGTATTTGGCTGATTTTGCGCCATTGGATCAAATATGTGCCAATATCCTTCCGGAATTTCTAGGAGGGTGTTCCTAGGTTGAGAAGGGACGGCCTTGGCAGGAACTGTTTTAATGACACTTCCCTTATCTGGGATTTCTGTCTGAGGGAATGGGGTGCCTTCAATGTTAACTTTGGCCGCGCTCCCCCTATCTGGGCTGTTTAACAATTGGATTATCCTAGAAGGAGACCTTGGTTCTTCTATTTCCCCTGTTTCCCCTTCTCCTTCACAAAGATTACTTAAATTCCCTTCTTGCAGCCGTTCTGACACAAAATCTTCAATTTCTTGGAAGTCCTGTTCATCAGTCTGACTATGCACCTCAGCGTAGGCTCCAAATGGTGATGCTGTAGCCTGAAGGGAGCTAGTAGGCTGCTTAGGATGATTCTTTCTGAGGCCTACTGACGGCTGAGATTCAGTCTTTTTATAAATTTTATCTACGAAGGTTGTTCGGCCAAGGGTCACCGGTCCTTTGGCTTTTTCAGGTTTGACTGGAGGTTTGATATTCTTTTCTAGCTTTTTTTGCTTAGTCATGCACTCTAAAAACTGCTAAATCCTATTCAACCAGCAATTCTGCTAAGAGAGCGGACGGTGGAGCAGGGCTTTTACATGCTCCGTACGCAGGTTCTTACCTTCCATTTTTAAAATCCAACTCCCCCCTAGCAGCTTTGCGCACTACTCTGTAAAGGGCAAATGGCTATACTCCTTCCCCGGCAACGGCGCCAAAATGTAGAGCTGTAACTAGGGTCTCTCACACCGCTAATTATTCCACATTAATAAGTCAATCCGGGAACGTTTTGTTATTGCAAGAAGTAGCTCAATCCGAGGCTATTTGTCCGAGTAATGCTTAGTAGTACAGTGTTCAGAAGATCGAAAGGAAAACAGATGCTAAGCTGTAACTAAACTAACCCACAAAACAGTTGATCAGTCAAGGGTATGGAAGCAATATCCCATCCCTCTAGAAACTGATTAAAGAAGGGAAATTAGAGCATGGACTTATAGGTCTGGGAGTTAAGCAGCATCTTGCTGAGGCTCACTACAGCCTTAGGCCTTCTCTCACACCAAAACAACAAAGGCAGGTAAATAAATCAGCGGAAAGTAAAATGGAACAGCAAAACAGAAATGGAACAGCAGTAAATGGAACAACAGTAAAATGGAACAGCAATAATCAAATGGAACAACAATCCTTAATGATTTACGAAACAACAACCATCACCTGTATGTACATGTTCTACACTAATATAGCAATCTGAGAATATTAGATGATATAACTATGTTTCTAAACAGAATGACGCTACTCTCAAATCCCACAAATATTGTTTCACATAAATCCAATCACAGTAACATTCATACCAGTACTCTGTTTACAGAAATGGCTGAATAAAGATACAATTCGACCCTGTGTAAATCCAATTATGCAGCGCAGAGTCCTTACATGGAGAAATCATTCATTCATTGATCATAACAGAGCATAGCGTATCATATAAAGAATTCATCAGATTGTTAAGGAATAAAGATAAACAAACCACACAAATCACCATATAATGATACAAAAGCAGGTGTCCTTCGGAGCCGGGCCCTTAGCTGCCAATGGTACACCGCCTTAGATTACTCCAGACGCAGAGACGAAATAAACACCAAGTCTTTTATATTAATCGCATCCACAAAAGTATAACAAAATCAGGTCTCAGTGAGACTCAATGATTAAAGATTGTTCTGGAACTGTAAAATTACAAAAACAGTCGTCCTTTGCTTAATGATGTTGTGCCATTATATAAAAGAAATGACGGAGATATCTAGATAATCAGAGATAAGTAAAGCAGCGATCCCTCAGGATCAAAGATCCTGAGGGATTCGCTAATCGTTCAATCTTTCTTGCGTTCGCCGAGCCGGTATCCCGCATTCTTTTCCTGGATTATTCAATTCTGATTTTGCTTGATCGTGTCTGCATCCGGTTCCCTACTGGAGGAACAGCAGTTATTTTTCCTCTGCTTCTCGCTTTTGGGCGGGAACTCCTTGCTTGCACGTCTTCCTGCATAGAAAACGTCAATTATTAGCACTTGAGCTTCCTTTGTCTATTTTTGCACATTTTATCAAAATCCTTTATCTTCTTTGAATTCCTCATGCAGAAAAGGTTACAATTATTATTGAAAAACCACTGGATTGCTTGTCAAAAGCATACCTTCCAGGTGCTCCACACCATCGTCGTCCAACGATGAAACATCCGAAGAATCAATCGTGGATGAGAGTTTGTTTCTGATATCTACAAGCAATGAGTGGTATGGAGATATAATCATTTATCTCCAAACCCAAAAATTTAGGCCAAACACCTCCCACTCTGAACAAAAACGTACTCGATACCAAGCAAAGGACTACATGATCGTCGGTGATACGCTTTACTGTCGTGGTATCGATACAGTTCTGAGAAGGTGCCTCACCCATGAGGAGGCCGAAAAAGTCCTGAATGAGTGTCATTCAGGCGCGTGTGGGGGGCATCAATCTAGATATGCTACAGCACAAAAAATTTTACGAGCAGGATACTTTTGGCCAACAATGTTCAAAGATTGCATAACCGCAGTCAGAAGTTGCCATGCTTATCAAATTTTTGATAGCAAAACCAGAATACCACCCGCACCTCTACAGCCAATAGTTTTTGTTGGGCCATTCACCAAATGGGGCATCGATTTCATGACATGTAACCCCACCTCGACCGGGGGGCATGGGTATATCATAGTCGCAGTTGACTATTTTACCAAATGGGCCGAGGCGATGCCTACATTAGATAATACTGGTGAAACAGCTGCCCCTCTTCTTTTTCAATCATGTAGTCACCAGATTCGGCGTACCATAGGCTATAGTCACAGATCATTGATCGTATTTTCGCAATCACATGATGGTCGAATTAGCTGCCAAACTAGGGTTGTCTCACGACAGCTCTACTCCGTATTATCCGCAAGCCAACGGACAAGTTGAAGCAATCAACAAGGTCCTGAAACGCATGCTGCAAAGGATGATCGGAGTGCACAAAAGAAGATGGCACCTAATCCTGTACTCAGCCTTGTGGGCTTACCAAACATCGGTAAGGAATGCAACCGGGTTCACACCCTTCCAACTAGTATATGGCCTGGAAGCAGTCTTACCAATCCAGTGTGAAATCTCATCTCTCAAACTCGCAATTGATCTCCTCCCCGGAACTTCAGAAGAAGAGGCTCATTTCTTGGAATTAATCCAATTGGATGAAACCCGTCGTGACGCCGCTTTGGCTAACGAAGCCCATAAGAAATGAGTCAAGGCGCAGTTCGACAAAAATGTCAAACCCCGTGTCTTCTCAGAAGGTGACTTGGTCTTGCTTTATGACCAAGAATCCAATAAATTGGGAGCAGGTAAATTTGAATCTTTATGGATGGGCCCCTATATTGTTAAACGAGTGTTAGCGAAAGGAGCCTACGAGTTAATGGATTATGACGGAATTCCACTGGCACAACCCTGTAATGGGTTGTATCTCAAGCGTTACTATGCGTAATGGTAACCAGCATGCTTTTGTTATGTTTTTGTTTTCGCTAAAGTGTTTGTTTTGGTCGAGTAATCCACTTTTTACATTTGTTGCAGATGTCAAACCTATTGGAGCCATGTGTTGGATATGCCGACGGAGCGAGTCGTAGTTCGCGGAACCTGTCCTCCGCAGCCTGGGCCATTTTTGATCCAAGCGGCGAGTTAGTAAGTTTCAGAGGTGTATGTATTGGTCGATCAACGAATAACATCGCTGAGTATAGCGCGTTGATAGAACTTCTCTCTGATGCCATCACTCATGGTATACGTCAACTAATTGTCAGGCTAGACTCACAACTCGTAATACTACAACTCAATGGTATATATTCCATCCGAAACCCAGCTATTTATCGCATGTTCCTAAGGGTTAAGATTTTGGAAAGACAATTTGATCTTATTCAATATCAACATATTTCCAGAAACTTAAACACATTAACTGACTCATTAGCAAACTATGTGTTAGATAGACATTTGCAACATTTATAAAAAGAAACATATCATCAATGTTTTACATGTGGATCATGTATCTCAACCAAAATAAAACTCTGAAAATCAAAAATACATATAACTGTTTATGGTTTACACATAATGTTCTGTAACCAAGACAAAATCGGTCAAATGACCCAAAAACTCAAAATGCTAGGGGGCACCCTAGTCTAATGATGCTCGTGATAGCAAGTCACAGCCTGTGCGATCATGCGTAAGAGACGAGTCCATCGTTTGGGCACACCAGTAGTATGCCTCTGTAACCGCAAAGGTAGTTCATCGATCCTCACATCTGGAATACCGAGGGTGAGGCCCTCAACCTGCTCCTGCAAAGCTGTGAGAGTCTCCGCCACATCGAGGTCACGAAGAAAAGCTCTTCCGACGGCCTCTCCTGCTGGGGAAACAGCTGGTACTCTCAGGCGAACTACTGGACAAACAGGACCAACATTTGCATGTACACATGAGTTTGGTTAAAGTCTTGATAGAATAAAGCACAAGAACATTACAAGCAAAAAATGATAAACAACAATATGGTCAAAGATTTTACCAATGGTGCCCCACTGCTCGCCATCCGACAGTACTAAATCTGGATCACCCCGGAAGTCCATGCCAGCATATGGATACTCAGAATAAACCATCTCCTGACGATCAAACCACCTGAAGAAGGTATCAGAAAATGAAATCTGAGACTGGTCAGCATGCCTAGACATATGGTCAACCCATCTCTGCATACGTGGTTCAGTAGGAGAAGGTAAGTCGAGTGCAATGTACTGCGGCTGCATCAGTGGTATCTTCTCCAAGGCAAAGGCGGTCAAAATAGAACCATACCCAAAGTTCTTCAATCTCCCATTCTTTATCTTGGTCAACTGTTCTTTCATCACAAGAAGTACTGCGTCACACCAGTTGAACACCTTCGGTTGGAGGCATTCCAAGGCATGCTGCATATAAGATCGATTGGCTAGATGAAGAGACGCACTACCGGCCATCCTACCAAAAGTAAACAGAATAGTCCTAAGGGACCTGTCAGTGACATCACGGATGATGATCTTGCCGTCTTTACTCAGCTGAGATCCTTCTCTGCAATACCGGCGGACATAATCTCTCACAGAATCACCTCCTCGGGTCGAACCTGATAAAGAGATGGGGGCACCCCGCCTTGACAAGCCGGACAAGAAGTAAATGTCTACTGCAGTCAAGGGGATAGATTTGCCCCTGATCTGAAAAACCTGATTGGTAGGATCCCAAGCATCGAGCAAATACTGCAGTAAGTTGATCTGCTGTCTCATGCTAGAAATGCGGAAGAACTTCAACAAGCCACAATTTCGTAGCACGTTCACTGTAACTGGATCATGTAGGGCAACCATGTCCTCTTCTTCATGCTCACATTCTCGCCATGTAAGGGTCATCTTACTCCAAAGACCTCTGAAAAACAAACAAGAGAGGAGTTAGGTCCTGATTTTGGTGAGAAACAGGCAAAAAATTCCATCAAAAATTGTGCATCAAATTCCCTTTCTGCGCCCAACGCAGCTGCAGCAGTGTTCTAGGTGCGTTGAATGCCAGATAGCCTTTAGACAGGCCAACATTTAGCGCAGGTTTCGATACACTTAGGGCGCGTTGATGGCAGAACGCGTTCCTCAAACCCCAGGGGCTGAGAAAAGCTAGGAATCAAGCTCAAAATGCAAAATGGAAACCATGAAATGAAAGAGCTTAGGTTTAGCTCCTACCTGGTCCAGACGGTGCCGAGAATCGTCCACAGAATCTCCCGAAATCAACTGGTGAAAATCGAGGGGGAAAAGCACCTCCAAAGCGCCAACAAACCAAGTTCAAATGAAATTATAAAATGAGAGGTAAAAAACACTTTTTGATTACTTTTACGTAGTTCAAAGTAAAATATTAGCGTTTTAACTCATTTTTCAAGCAAATATTGTTCATTTCTGACTAGTTTGATGAAGCAGTTGAAAATGCAGTATGATCTTTGAAAGAACAAAGCTATTTATGGTAAATCCAGAACAAGACCACCCAATCGAGCAGTGTTTACCGCGAGGTTCAAGCTCGTTAAAAAATAAACCCAGACCGAGCAAATGTTTCCACCCGCATTTAAGCTCATTAAAAAATGAACTATTCCCTGGTAAATAACCACTGTGAATGTAGTACTTCAGCCATTAAAGCCTTGGTCGTGTTTGCACCGTCACCTCCACTTTTCCATTGGCCGATCATTCACCTCCATTTGATTGTTTACCCATTTTGAGGAACAACTGCGAAGACTGATTTCACTAGCCATCCTTGTGACACTGCCGTGATTGGAAAATTCCAAACCTTACCTGGAATCAGCTGCTACCCATTTTATCACTCGTTCCTCAAAAGACGAGTCTTCTTTAAGCTCTTTTCAACTGACTCGTAAAATATGAAAAGATTGCTGAGTCCTTGGCCTTCCAGCTCATTAAAGGGACAGGAAGTGCTATCCCTCTTCTAGATTTTAATCATTTTGGACCTGAGGGATTATTCCACAAAAAGATCGAGCGCTTGTTTTGTTCGGCTCGCTAAAACTATCAAAAATTCATCCCTTCTGTATTGTTTTATACTTTTTCGGACTTAAGGGATTAGATGACAAAAAAGGAATTTTGGAGTTACCTTTACGTATCTTTTCAGACTCTCTAAAAATGAAAAGGACTGAGTTATCTTTGTCGTTAAACTCGTTAAAAATATTAATAGCGACAAACTTGTCTTTAGACGAGAACGAGTTTCACTATCGCTAGGCTCGTTAAAACATAGCGATGGGTTTGCCCGAAGGGAAAATTATAGAACAAGCATATGTTATCCTCCTCAAGCTTGACAAAAATAAAGAGGTAGTGGTCAGCAATGACTGGGGAAAAATTGGGAAGAAAACTCAAAGAATCTTTATTGGTAGCAAGTCGCTCTTGAACATGACACTTCCACTCTGTGTTCGAGTCGGGTTGGGTTGTTTCATTCACCGGTCACATCGCCATGGTCACGCCATACCATCCACATTTGGGGTAAATGCTACCAATCCATCACATAAGTGTCGCCGACATGTTCAAGAGAAGTCATCCAGAGAAGTCACCTGTGTCCCATCCACTACCATACATCATACTTCATTCTTTCATGACCGCCATCCTGAACCGTATATCATCAGATTGTTTTCACCTCCATCAAAATCATTTGCTCCGTTCCGTGTCATTGATGTGGGATTCATTAAGGCCCTCCTTTGACGGATCGCTTCTTGTCGACATCAGCTCATTATCCAAGAAGTTGGTCTAGGAACACCCCGTTCAGTACTTTGAAGCTTGCATACCTCAATGGCAAGTTTCTCACTTCCGGCGACAGGTTTACATCAATGGCCTTCGACCGAAATATTTTGCGTGGTGTTCGACGCCAAGTCCTTTATTCACACCACGTGAATTGTACTATAGTACCTTGAGGGTCATTATCATTATCAGTGATTCCTCTCACGCTTGTTAACAGTTTACATCATTGACTGGTAATCAAGCGATGTCTTTCCATGTTCGACTTCAGAACATTTCTCACATGGATCGACTTGTACTTCGAGTGAAGATCGGACGAGATTGAAGACCCCGGATCTAGTTTCATCCATCCGGGCTGCGATATATATTCAGGAAAATAAAGACATTAAATGTACAGCATTGCAGCACAGATAATCATCCTACCAAAAGGATGATGGCTCTATCAGAATCATTAGTCTACACTCAGACGATTGTCTGTCCTATGTACATTAAAATGAATTTATAAAGCTGAGCATGGGAATGCCCACCTTATCTAGATCATGAAAAACAGTATGAAGATAATGTATTGTATTGTATCTTATTACAAGTCTCCTCCCAGCATTGAAAGAACTTCGGATCCTCATAATAAAGCATTTCACCCGATTAACGGCCTCATATTTTAGGGGGCAACTGTTATAGACATTTTTGTGCCTTGCAGCTCCAAGCATGAAATGTCCATAAACCAAGGGATCCTAAGTCCCTAAAAGTGTTGTTCCGACCCCTAAAGAAACAAGGTCAACAAATTACAGCTTCTCCCAGAAGTTCTCCACCAGAAACTGCTCAGAATCAGTCAAATCAGGATCATTTCAGCTGCTCCACTAGCTAGCTGCGTTGCATAGCACCTAAATACACTAGCTAGGTCCGTTGCAACACACCTAAATGCACTATTAGGGTGCGTTGAGCAGGAAATGACAAATGGCAGTGCCATTCCGCGAGGTGGAAAGACAATGGAAGCTTCCAGAATCTTCTCCAATGACACTTGCCTCATTGAGTTCGACCAAGGATGAGTAAGAGGCTCTCAGTCTCCAAGTGGAAGCAAGAACTGACAGAGAGAAGACACTAGTCAAATCATAAGCTGACTCATCCTCCTTGCATACATCTATATATGGATCCCTCATCCCAGAGATCCAGAGGCTGGAATTTTGTACATTGCAAAGAATTGCTGTTGGTTTTGAGATAGAGATCAGAGTATTGGGTGATTTATGCTTTGTTGGAGGTGAAGAAGGGGCTTCTTTGCTGGGAGGTTGATGCTGGATCAGGAATCATCGGTTGTAACTCCTCCTGGATCTTCTTGTTATATCAATAAAACTATTTGAGCTTCTCCTACATGCTTGTGTATCATTGATGCTTGTTACATTTGTATGTTTAGCTTAAATCTGATCCTAATCTTTTTATGAATATAGATCCATGTCTTTGTGTAGTTTTCTTCTTCTGTGATCTTACAGGAACTTGGTGAAGTTGGGCAAGTAAGGGAGCAGGTAGTTGGAAGCTGTCAAAGAAGAGAGGGATTGTATCAAAGGATTAGCGCAAGACACAGGTCGGTTCTTTCTATCCCCCTCTATCTTTAATTCGTAAAGGAAATACAAAAGTAGTTTTCTCTGTTTGTTTCTAAGGCAGCTGTCACACCTTAGTGGGATAGAGCAGTTCTAAATAGACACTTTTCCCGGTAACAGTGTGCGATCACGCAAGGTGCTAACCAGTATTTCCTTCTTGATATTATCATCCATGACTCCTTGCGCTTCCCATTCAACCTTTACCACGAACCAAAATTGGTCCAGATCTTCGTTCCCTACTCTTTTGAATACCGGAAACTTTATTGTGCTCACCATATTGAACTATGGTGGTGGCAGAGGTGGTGTGGGTGGAGATGGGGGTGAAGATGGTGAAACTGATGGCGGTGTAGGTGGAGGTGGTATGCGTGGAATTCGTTGCCTTATCAAATTGATCGTGCTTCTTGGTGAAACTTTCGCGAGCTCTTCCTCACTTTCTCGTCGAGGTGAAATCAAGGGGCTCATTTCTATCTCTGTGGTACCTTCGTTTCTATAGATCATCCCACTTCGTGTAGCCCCAAATATTAATTGATTCACATAACCCTCTTTTCACACAGTAGCATCTTAATCCAAGTGTTCAAAGATTTAACTTACTTACCTCGCGGTCCTTTGAGGAAGCATCGTTCTACCTCGTTGTAGCTAACTAAAGTGTCTACCACAAACTCAGTGATAAACCCTCCTATAATTCGGTCGATCCAATGGTCCACAGAACGCGCGATCTTATCTTTTTATGCTTCTAGTCTTCATAACAACTCTGGAGTCCATATAATAGGTTTGTCGAGCCTACACCTTCCTTGACTATCTGCTAGCTTTGTGATCCACTCGTACAACTTAGATGGGAAGGATGCAAAGAAAACTTCGTGGATTTTCGTATACAAGTAGTGCTCTAACCACTGTTCCTCTGATACTCATAGATTCGTATTTTCCTACACTGCGAACTCGTGAATTTTTCTGTCCAACCACCGTTCAATTTCTTTCTTTTTCAGATTCCAGTGACATGACATCGGACATCTCTTATGTAGATCCCAGTCCCGATAACGGAACCATTTGTTGGCTTGTTGGGGACTGACCCAAGTTCAAAGGTGATTTAGCCAAACAAATTCGGGTACTATTGGCCCTTTTGGCAATAGTTTGCGGAGTACGGACTGAGGTCTCACCCGAAGTAGGATGGGAGGGTGCTAGAACTAGGTTTCTGCACCCTAGAGGTGTTTGATTATTTCAAGTGGTCTGCAGTTCGACCTTGTGCGCATGTCGCTATGCACACTTACCCGTACCTTGTAGCCTGAGATGTTGCCTTCGTGCAGCCCTACTCGGGGGTTGAACGTTGTTATTACCCAAGTCCTTACTAGTATTTCCACTGTTAGTTGATTAACTTAGCTTATTTGCATGCGTAAAGTATACTTAGCCATATAGATCATTCATACAAGTGCACGCAATAAATAAATAATATAATTGCAATTCATATCAAATAGGTAAGAACCCAAGAACAGATACATGGAATTAAGATAAAACTTCTCTTTATTATTATCTTCCTTTGGTTACAGACTCGACTCCACCCTGCACACTCAACTGCAGGGGTCTGCGCACTCAGCTGCAGAGCCTTCTCCTACTCTATGGCCCAAGACACACTTAGACACTTAGACTCTTGCTCTTTTCTCCTTCTCTCTCCGTTCATTTTTTTTTTACACTTAGAGCCTCACTCTATTTATACAATCCTATGGTTCGTGGACCATGGGTAGGTGGATATTACATTACAAACTAGGGTGGACAACCCTATGACTCCAACATACTTTCACACCTGCAATTCACGGGGCTTTACAACATCATTCTGTCAAAACATTGGCTTTGAGCCACAAAACATTCCTCGGGGGGATTCCATGCCCAACAAAATGTTTTCATCCATGAAAGTTTCCTAGCTTGAAACCCTGCTGAAATGCCTCTTTGGGACACCAGCGCATCCTTGGTCAGGGGCAACTACTTTGCATAGTAGGTAGGTCCATTCAAGCCTGCACTGCAGAGCACTTAGGCCCACTTTAACCTGCGTTGGGCGAGGATGAGCGAAATTTACATATGATTATGGGAATATTCCTTGATTCTAGAGCATTCTAGAAGGATGCCTAACTCTTATCTCATCCTATGAGCTCATTTTTGGATAGGCAATGGATCAATTAACCCTCTATCCTCTCATCCCTTTCTCCATGGAAACTAGCTATCCAATTATGGGAAACCATTCAATGCCCAATTTATGACAAAACCACTTGCATTTCCCTATAAATTGAGCACTCATCATAGTGATCAAGAGGCTAGAACTTGGATATTATAGAGAAATAATGTTGGTTTGAGACTTGAAAACATTGCCAAGTAATGTTATGCCACTGGATTGATGTGTTATTGGTGTGATGAGGGTTTGGACTAAGCTGGATGAGTGACACAAGATCAAACCACATTGGGTGTAACTTCTCCTTCTATCAATCAATAAAGTTGTTTGTTCCTTTTCCAGTACTTCTATCTATACCTATGATGAATGTATGTTCAAATGTTTTCGATTCCATTTGTTTACAATAGATAGATCATATGATTTGATTGTTGTCGTCTTTTGTTTATGTTGGAAGGTACCAATTGAGCGAATTCAGTTTGAGTGGGAGCAACAAGAGAAATTCAAAGGAGATCAAAGGAAGCGAAGTATCACAAGTAGGTTACTTTATATTAGCTGTCTATTGTAGGAAAAGGTTAAACATATTTACTTCTGTTGTTCTAAGTGTAGCTACCCACTTAGGGAATATGTACTTATCTGTAGGTATAAATTTAGTATAAAAAATTGGCGACCATAATGGGGATCGACCATCATTCCTAGTAGTTTACCCTTATCATATTACATCCTAGTAGACTTTACTTGACTTCATTGATCTCTTTTCAGTGATCTTGATGTTTTTTTTGTCAAAAAGTGTGCTTAAATGTCTACTAATTGGGCTTTGTGGAATCAGCGCAGTGTTGGTCTTGACACAGTGTGCTGCAAAGTAGCCTTAGCTTAAAGACAATGCTCTGCAATGCCCTGTATCCCACTTAGGGCTACGCTAATCCCTGTCAAGGCAAAAAACCCATCTTTTGCTTGATTTTTTCAAAATTTTCTTCTGATATTGTTTGTTGAAAGATCAATGTTTTCTATGGATATGAAATCAGTTTGCATTTCTTCTCCTAGCCCCACTTTGACCTTGATTGTTTAGTGTTTCTTAAGAGATTTCTTTATCATTATCAATTCATTGTCAAAGTTAGCTTACATTGATTAGTATTTTCCGAAAAAGATTTGTCGTAAAGTCTTCATTTCTTTGAAAGGAAATTGTCATAAAGTCTTCGTTTCTTATGAAAAACATTGATTAATCATTTGTGCATTTAGTTTCCTTATGTTCATCTAAACATTAAAGGAATGAAAATAAAAACATGCGTAATGCATTTAGAAGTTTGTGTGTGCTTATAGGAATGGTATAGGGAAAGTTGCATTAGATATGCTCTATGCTCTTTGTTTAAAGATTTTGATTGTTCTATCCCTTTTAGTTACAGTTTTCATTGTTTAAATCATATGAAAATAATGTTTCTCATTTTAGTTGCATTCTAGGAGTTTCAAAAACATCACATGGTGAACCTGAAAGGAAAAATTTTAAACAAGATCAACTAAATTTTATCTCAATTAACCTAATGGAGCATTGTAACTTAACGCATAACATTTAGAGGTCTAGGCTAGAGACATGTTCCAGCATCGTTAAACATAGCAGCTGTCGTTAATGGTCTACGATACATTCCAAGTGTGATACATCATTCCACATATGTAATTATATCATAGCTCGTCCACGGGCTTTTTGGTATATAGGGTGGTGCTATAGTACGAAAAGTATAAAGGAATGCTCTCACTGTGCGGTTTCGCATTAGACAGTGCTAACATGGATTGGGTCTCCACGTACTTTCAGGTATATTTGGGAGGACTACATTAGGTTTCTATCCATCCATAAGTAACCAAGTCAACTGCCTTATATACTGTGATACATCGAAAACAACATTCGTGGAGATTGCCTGCACGTATGTTAAGTCCTTGGTTTACTGAGGCAGTATATTGCAGTTCACAGTTACTTGGTAACCCTTTTGCCTAGATTACCCTATTTTTGTTTATTTCTTTTTTTTAATAAAATGAATCAACAATCGTGGAGGAAAATCAACCTTTACCCCGTTGTTCACGGAGGACAACAAGTAAACCGTCTTTACTGCCTCAAGCTACACCTAGTCAGAAAAAGTGGTCTTGTTTAACTGAGTCCAGTACATCACAAACTTCTGGTTCTTAATATGATTTAAGAGAGTCACCTATACTGGTAAGTATTGTGATCCCAGTTACTCCTACTATTACTGGTTTATCTGCTACTAAATTGGAACCTTTACAATTACCTGAGGACACTAAAAGTGAACTTGGTGAAATGGTAACTGAAGTGGTCCAACAAGAAGTTGATCCTCAACCCAAAGTTGTTCAACTAGATATTACTTCTGAACTTGAATCTTTTCAACTGGAAGTTGATCCCGAACCTATCATAGTTCAACCAGAAGTTGTTCAAGAAAATCATATTGAACCCATTGTTCTTTTACCATAACACTTGGATCTCGAAGTTGTTCCCGTATCGGAATACGATCGACTGATTTATCCTCAAACATCTGTAATTGTTAAGACTTCTCCTTTACTGCAGAGTCAAACACCGTAATTTATTACGGACCTGACGGTGAAGTCCTTCAACCCAGTTTGGTTGTGATTGAAGAGGAATATGAAGAAGAAACTTCACCCAGAACTCCAACTCATTTTGGACCAAGGCTTTATATTTATCCTTCTTATCCTCAATTAACTGCTCCTTTTGATCCTATTTACTTTCAAACTCCCATAGATTCCTTAGGACATTTATTGGGTCATTTGATTATGGCTGAAACAACATCCCAGACTGTATCATCTGTTATAGCTGCGACAACATCTACTGTCGCTACTTCTTCAATGTTTACCTCAACACCTGAGTCACATATTTATGGTGGTCCGTTCATCCCACCAGGTTACCAATCATTATCTGGAACTCACTTTGGTGTTTCTTCTAGTCCACGGTCTTCACCCATGTTGTCCACGGGAATTTTACCTGGTTCTTCACTTATGGATACTAAACAGTTTGATCCATCGAGTCAATATCAAGCTGGTCCATCTGCTTACCATCCAATGTATCCACTTTACATTGGATTGCCTCCATATGGAGAACAATATGCCCAATCTTCTTATCCTCCATTCTCTAGGGGGCCATCATATGGCAGTATACCGTCATCTTTAAGTCCAACTTATTCTGGAAGGACTGTTTGTCAATTGCAGCCTACAATGCCCATTCAACCAAGGCTTATGTATCCATCATAACCAATGAAACCTATTTCATCCATACCTACTACACCTATTGTTACGACTTTACCACAGTCACAAGTTCAGTTGATTGAATCTCAACTTTCCAAGCTGGTCCTTCAACCTCTCACCCTCAAGTTTTAGGTCTACAGACTCAGTCTTCTCAGGCCATTTTACAACAACCATTTGTGTCTGGAATCCAACAACCTCAGGCCAGTTTACGATTAACTGGGATGACTCAGACTTATATTGGTCTTATTTATTCACAACCTATTCAAACTTACATTGGTGGTAAAAAACCATTGCATCAAAAACCATGGCAGTCACAATATCAGCAACAACAATTCCAACAGTGCCAAACTTATCCTGGACTTGGTCAACAAGCCTATGTTGGGTTTGGTCAACAGCAAGCTTACCTAGGTCCTCGTCAACAAGCCTATGTTGGGTTTGGAAAACAACAAATTTATATTGGTACCCAACACCCACCTTAAACTGGATATGCTCAATAAACCTACCCCTATCAATGTTATCAACAATAGATTCTTTATGCTGGTATGCAAAGGCCTATTACCCAGGAAATTCCATCTTACCCTGGTTATGCTCGACCCGACCTAAACCGAAAATTGCCTTTTGTCGCAACACTTGAATTACCAGATTTAAATCGGCTTACCAATGATCCCATTCTTTATGCACCTTCGTGGTTAGTGATTCTACACAAATTGCCTTATGATATTCCTAATTTCAATGGAAACCCTGGAGAAGATCTGTCCAATCACGTTATGACTTTTCATTTATGGTGTTCAACCAACTCCCTAAATGATGATTTAGTAAGACTATTTCTTTTCCATCAAACGCTTACTGGTCCGGTTGCAAAGTGGTATATTGAATTACCACGAGATTCATTTGACAACTTTACATCCTTAGCCACTACATTTTTAACCCACTTCTAGTTACCCATCAGATATGAAACTGGAATGGAACTGTTGACCAACTTTAAATAGACCAATGCTACTCACATTTCTGATCATATTCACAAGTGGTGTCATCGTCATCAAATGGTCAAAAATTTTGTTCTTGATCATCTTTTAGCTGAGTGGTTTATTAAATCCTTGTTTCCATCTATCACTGAGGATGTGGCTAAAGGAGGAGTTTTTACCAAAGAGAAAGTAATTTCTCTTGCCCAATACTTAGACTTGATTTACACCTAGTCTGGCATGCTCTATGATAAGATTCCAAATGCACCTAGACCAGCTTTTATTGTTTCACCACCTCCATCCAGTAAGGACTCTCATGGCGGTGATGGTGTGATAGTTTCTTCAAGCACTCAAACAACAAGTATACCATCTAGTCAAACACTTGCTATTTCAAATCAAAATTCTAATGCACCTAATAATACACTTTCTTTCGAAATAAATACCATGTCATATGACAAAGATAAAAATGAAAAGCAACCTAGAAGCAAGAAAAAAGGGAAAACAAAAAAGAAACAAAATTCTCCCCCTCAAGAGAAATCATCTGATTCCTCTTCTCCGGCTAGGAAACCTCATTACCCATGTTTAATTTGTAACGTGGAGCACTTTACATGAGACTACCCTCACTACTTGAAAGTCTCAAAACTTCTTAAGACTTCTAATACATCTGCTGTGTTGACAGACCCTTTTCCAAATCCAGAGACTCATTTGGTTGCTATAGATCATGCTTCCACTTCACAAGTGCTTATGCTATCAGCCACTAAGCCTAAGATTGATGTTTTGGTGACTACACGAAATAAACATTACGGTAATCCACCATCGTTGTCAAATAACCAAGCTATAGATCAACCAAATACTTCGACTTCGACTTCGTCTGATTCCATTCCACAACCCATTGCACCAAAGTTAACAAAAAATCCGCCCTAGGGAGTTGTTCATAAATCTACTTTCAACCCTCAAGCTCGAGCAGTGCAAAATTATAAGATAGTAGAAGATTTGGCTTAGTCACCTTCTACTATGTCGACACTTGAGGTGCTTCAAAATTGTCCTTCCCAAAAGCATTCTTTATTGTCAAAAATTGTTGGAATTGATCCAACAGATTCCAATCTCATGGTTTTTAACCATGCGAGTTATACACCACAATTACCAGCAGAGTTAGCATTCTTGATCCAAGTAAATTCTTTGAATAAAATCCTTCACTGAACCATTGTTGATGAGGGTACATCTACTTGTATCATGTCAATGAATTGCTGGAAAACTCTTGGCTCACCACCTTTGTCACGATCACCTACAACGTTAAAATCTTTTGACGATCGCACTTATACACCTTGTGGAATTTTAAGCAACCTGCAGATAGAACTAGGGAGCAAAACTGTAACTATTGAAGTTGAGGTCATCAATGGACCCCTTGACTACAATACTTTACTAGGAAGATTGTGGGTTTACGCAATGATTGTTGTGGTTTCAACATACTTTCGTATGATCGCTTTCCCTCATAAAGGTGGATTCACAGTAATTGATCAACTCGCTTTCTTCACCTCTAGTTCATAGGCAACTGGAAGTGTTCCGTTAGTTCACGGACCTCTGCTATATCTTCAGAACATTGGAGTAGGTCTCTTCAAACATTCTTCCCTAATGGGCATCTTTCCGCTACCATCACCATCAAAAATGGCAGAAGTTGCAAAATTTGAGACCTATAACATGATATTTTCCACCTCGTCTGACTCATGGAAGATTTCCAATAATTCTGAAATTGATATGCGTAACGAAATCATGCCGCTAAACCCAAATGGACTCGAATAGCAATCAATCATTTTGGTTTGCATGGAAAATCCAAATCCATCATCACCAATTGTATGGGTTGATTGTACATTAGAATATGGTACTTCCTTTGATCCTTTTTCATGTACATTTTCTACTAATGAAGGAATCATCCAATCAATGATGACAGAAGAAGAACCATGGGCAAATTATCATCACCGATCCCATCTTCTAGATCACATAGAAGATATTCCAAATGAACTAAATCATCCTTCAATCATTGATTTCCTTTAGAATTCTATATTTATAGACACAGTCGATTCTAAACAAAACTTATCAAATATATAACAAACCATTTCTATCGATATTTCAACCAAACCTAGAATTGTAGAAAACATCCATGTTGGCAAATCTTGTTCTCCATCAGAACTTGAAACTTACCATGCTCTTTTCCATGAATTCTGCGTTATATTTGCTTGTTCATATGAGGAAATTTCAGGGATTGATTCTAGTATAGTTGAACATGAGATTAAAATGTATCCTGATGTCAATCCGGTACAACAACACCTCCGTCCTATTCATTCGAAGAAGGCTATTGCCATAAAAGTAGAAGTTAAGAAACTTTTTCATGCTAGTTTCATATACCCTATTCCTCTTACTGATTGGGTTTCAAATTTTGTTCCTGTCATGAAGAAACAAGGAACAATATGAGTGTGTGTTGATTATAGGGATGTTAATCATGCTTGTCCAAAAGACAACTATCCCACTCCTTTTATCAACTAGATAATTGATGAATGTGTCGTATGTGAAATATTTTCATTTATGGATGGATTTTCGGCTATAATCAGATCAATGTATGCCCTGAAGACCAATATAAAACTTCCTTTATTTGTCCCTAGGGAACATTTGCATATAGGAAACTCCCTTTTGGTTTGAAGAATGTTGGGGCAACTTTTCAGAGGGCAATGAATTATGCCTTCCACAACATCAAACACATTGTTCAACCCTATCTAGATGATTTACCTACTCATTCACGGAAACAGAAAGGTCACCCGCAACATTTGAGAGCCATCTTTTTATGGTGCCAACACTACAAAATTCGACTCAATCCACATAAATGTGTGTTTTGTGTTGGTTCTGGTCATTTTCTTGGTTTTGTAGTGTCTAAAGAAGGAATTTGATTCGACCCTTTGAAGGTTAAGGAAATTCTTGATCTGCCTCCACCTTCCAATTTACTTCAGTTACAGAGACTCTAAGGGAAGGCTAACTTTCTAAGGAGATTCATTCCCAACTATGCTGAAATGGCTAAAGGATTCACTTGTCTTTTGAAAAAGGGAATTCGCTTCCCTTGGGACCAAGTTGCACAAGCTTCCTTTGATGCTCTCAAAGATACCCTGATCCCAGCATCACTAATGTATTCCCCTAATTATGAGAACGACCGTTTCTTGTATCTCGCTGTTGTAGATACAACCATTGCTATGGTTTTAGTCCAAGAAGAAGATAGGATTGAACATTTGATCTATTATTTAAGTCATAATCTCAATGATACGTAAGTTAAGTATTGTTACGTTGAAAAGCTAGCTTTGGCTACTGTTCAAGCAGTACAAAGATTTCACCATTATATCCTGCTTCGAAAGACCATTGTCATTTCAGATTGTAACCCTATGAAATACATCCTGTCACGTCAATTTCTAGGGGGAAAATATTCAAATGGATCATCATTTTGCAAGAATTTGATTTGGAATGCATCAAATCCAAGTCAAAGAAATCTCTAGTTTTTCCTAAACTTCTTTGCGACCTTCCCTCTACCGCCATCGACTCAACAATGAAACCATCAATTCCATATGAGTCTCTGTTTCTAATCTTGTCAACTGACCCTTGGTATGGAGATATACTAATCTATCTCCAAACCCAAAATTTCGAGCCTGATACCTCTCGCTCGCAACAGCAACATATTTGATATCAAGCTAAAGATTATCTGATCATTGGCGACACCCTTTACTGTCGCGGTATCAATACAATTTTATGGAGGTGCCTCACACATGAGGAAGCTGAGAAAGTTTTGAATGATTGTCATTCTAGTGCTTGTGGTGGACATTTATCTGGTTATGCTACCACATAGAATATTCTTTGTGTTGGTTACTTCTGGCCAACGATATTTAACGATTGCATTACTACTATCAAAAGTTGTCATGCATGCCAGATTTTTTATCGTAAAACTCGATTACCACCTGCACCACTGCATCCTATCATCGTTGTTGGACCATTTGCAAAATGGGGCATTGATTTCATGACATGTAACCCTCACTCGACCGGGGGGCATGGGTATATTATTGTCATCGTTGACTATTTTATGAAATGGGCCAAGGCGATGCCTACATTAAACAAGAGTGGTGAGACAGCTACAATTTTTTTTCTTCAACCATGTGTTTGCACAGTTTGGTGTACCACAAGCCATAGTTACAGATCATGGTTCGCATTTTCTCAATCACATGATGATTGAATTAATTGCCAAGTTAGTACTTTGACATGATAGTTCTACTCCTTATTACCCATGGGCTAATGAACAAGTTGAATCCATCAACAAAGTCCTTAAGTGAATGCTTCAATGAATGATAGGAGTTCACAAACGAAATTGGCATTTGACCCTGTACTCAACTTTGTGGGTTCACTAAACCTCGGTAAGAAATGCAACTAGGTTCACACCTTTCCAATTGGTGTATGGTCTAGGGGAAATCTTGCCAATACAATGTGAAATTTCATCTTAAAACTCGCAATTGACTTGTTACTTGACACTTCTGATGAGAAAGCACATTTCTTAGAAATCATCCATGTAGATGAAACACATTGTGAAGCTACAGTGGCCAACGAAGCACATAAGAAATGAATTAAGGCGCAATATGACCGCAATGTCAAGCCTCACATATTCTCAGAAGGAGACCTGGTCTTGATTTATGATTAGGAAGCTGATAAATTAGGAGTAGGAAAATTTGAACCACTGTGGATGGGCCCCTACATTTTCAAACGTGTTTTGGCAAAAGGTGCTTATGATTTGGTTGATTATGATGGAATTCCATTGTCGCAGCCCCGAAAAGGGTTATATATTAAATGTTACTATGCTTGATTGTGCATGGTAAAAACACTGTATATATGCTTTGATTTCATGTGTGTGTCACAATGTGACTTTTAAAGTTTTTATGTGGTTAATAATCTGCTTTGCATTTGTTGCAAATGTTAGAATATTTGGAGCCATTTGTTGGTTATGCCGATGGTGCTAGTCGTAGTACGCAGAACCTATCTTCTGTAGCATGGGCCATATTTGCTCCAAGTGACGAGTTAGTGAGTTTTCAAGGGATTTGTATTGGTCATTATACGAACAATATCCCTGAGTATAGCGCATTGATCGAACTCCTCTCTAATGCCATTTCACCTGGCATTCACCAAATCATCATTAGGCTAGAATCACAACTTGTCGTACTACAACTTACAAATGTTTATACCGTCCGAAATCTAACTATTCATCGTATGTTATTTAGAGTTCGTCTCTTGGAAAGAAATTTTGATTATATTCAATATCAACACATTTCCAAAAACGTTAACACATTGACTAATTATTTAGCAAAATATGTGTTAAACAGACATTTACGACATATGTAAAAAGTAGATTTTCAATTCACATCAACAGTTGAATAGGATTACACATAACCATACAAAAACACTGAAAGTAAAATAGGTAGATGTTCAAAGTTTTTACAAAAATTTGTGTCCAAGACATGTTGGTCATCTAACCTCAAAACCTCAAAATGCATACAGTAAATCATCCTAAGTAGATCTAGTGATGCTCATAATAACATGTCACTGCCTGAGATATCATGCACAATAGCCTCATCCAATGGCTAGGTACACCAATAGTATGGCGTTGTAGTCTCATCGGTAACTCCTCGATCCGTACATCTGGTATACCAAGGGTTAACCCTTCTATATGATCCTGCAACTCTGTCAATGTCTCGGTCAGATCCAAATCATCGAGAACTTCTCTTCAAAAATTTTTACTCACTGGTTCACCTGCCTCCTATTGATGACCCATTGGTCAAACAGTGCCAACATTTGTATGCATCATAACATTTTTAGTTTAGTCTTGGAAACATCAAAAAACACAAAAACATGTAAAAACTCAAAAAATCAAAACATATGGTCAAAACAATCTACCTATAGCACCCCATTAAGCACCCACTGGTAATCTTAAATCTAGATCTACGAAAATCCATCCCTGCATATGAATGCTCCTCAATAACAATATGTTGTCGATAGAGCCAACTGAAGAATGTGGTAGAAAATGAGATTGATGACTAACCAGCATGTCTAGCCATCAACTCGACCCATCTCTGTATTCATGGATCTCTAGGACCAGTTAAACTCAGCAACACATGCTAAGGTTGCATCAATGGAATTCACTCCAAAGTAAAAGCAATCAAGATCAAACCATAGCCAAAATTCTTCATCTTACTGCTCTTTACTTTAGTCAGCTGCTCTTTCATTGAAGAGAGTACTGCCTCACACTAGTTGAATATAGTTGGCTCAAGACACTCGAGCGCATACTGCATGTATGATCTATTCGCCAGATCAAGTGTTGCCCTACCCACCAACTTTGCGATAGTAAAGAGGATTATGTTCGCAAGGGAAAATCTCAAACATCCCTGATGTTTATCTTCCCATCTTTTCTAGCCTGTGTACCTGGCTGACAGAATTATCGAATGTAGTCCTTCACTGATTCACCCCCATGGGTAGAACCTGAAAGAGAAATGCGAGCACCACATCTCGAAAATACTGTGAGAAAGTTAAACTTATAAAAAAAAACATTCAAAAAAAAAATATAAAATAAAAGTGAAGAAATAAAAAAACAAATTAAACATTAAAAATATTAAAAATATTGAAAATAATAATTAAAAATATTGAAAATTAAAAAAAAAATACAAATTAAAATCTATTAAAAATAAATTACGAATAATAATTAAAAAAGCAATAAAAAATTAAAAAAATTAAAAAACAAATTCATTTAAAAAAAACATTGAAAAAAAAAAAGAAATTGTAATTTATTAAAATACAAAAATTAATAATCATAATAATAATAATATTAAAAAAATTAAAAATTAAAATAAATAAATTACATGTACAACTTGGAGCATCCACAGACATGGGATCAAAGGTCCCCTATGTCCATCATAGCTACCATAGAGCTCTCCATAGCTCAACTAGCCACAACCCTTTTTAGGGGGATTCTAGCCACTATGTCCCATTGATGTGGCCATAGCATTTGCAGCTACTTAAGAATATTTGACTCATGTCCAGTTTGAAGTTGACAGGCTAACAACTTAATTTTGCGCATTCAACACATCTGCCATCAATTTAACAACATCTTGGATAAGTCCAATGCCAACTACAAGCAGACATGATCAACATCAGGTGCGACACAAGTTTCCTGTGGGGGACAAAGTTTGGTTGAATTTGCAAAAAGAACGCCTTACCGAAGCCCATCGGAAGCTCAAACCATTCTGATATGGGCCTTACACCATTACCAAGGTTGTGGGAGACAATGATTTTGACCTCATCATTCCCCCATTCCTTTTCCTACACCCAGTGTTCTATGTGGACCACTTTCGACCATAATTTCCATCATTATTGGACACATCATACATTGCATAATAGCTCACACCAACAGAGTTAAACCCAGACTGCATGGAATAGGCCACAACTAATTGGATCATGGACACACATATCAAGAACACTCACCACCAGAAGATCCAATGGTATCAGGTTTTCAAATCTTGTCAACACCTGCACCAAGGCAAGTGGCTCACTAGGGACCAAGTTTAGCAACAGTTTCCCCATCTCATAGAGGCACTCAACACAATGGGGACCATTTCTTCCTAAGGGGGGCCGGGGGGGGGGTGTGGGAGGGCGGCAAGCACTGATCCAAGTGGATATTGTGGGCCACCTGACTATTCCACTTGGAACCCCACCATTTTTTCTTTCAATTTTTTCAATTTCCTTAATTTTAGCACAATTAACTATTTTTCACAATTTTTCGGGTCCTAAACTTTTGAAGCCATTTTGATGCCCTAAACGACATGTTTTTGGAAAATGAGAAAACATGAGATGTTTCCTTTTGATTTCATTCAAAATTTATATTCCTCGGATAGATCTTTCTAACAAGGTATTATGCACATCAAATGGATATTGTATGCCAAAGTTACGACCCTCGGAAGTTGATGTACCAATTTACCCCAACGAGGCCCATAGTTTTGTCTCTTTATCTCCTCGGGTTAGGTTTTTGGATGTTTAGGTTTTTCCATTATTTATTAATAATAAATAGGCCTTCAAGCCTCATTATAACATAGTTTAGAGGCATGTAGCCACAACATCTCTTCTTAGAGATAAACTACCATCACCCAAGCTAGTTTATTTCAATTTCTGTATGTACGCGGATCTTTGATATTAATGAAATGAAGTTTTATTTATGTTGCATCTTTGTGGTTATGTGTATATCTGTATTTTTTTGTGTTCATATATAAGTATGGATCAGTGATATTATAGTTGTCTACTCTTTATCTGTTTTCCTTTGCATGTCCCTAATGAGGTCAGGGTATAAGGAGTTAGGGCTCGAACTGGTTGAACCTTTGCAAGACCAGCATCGCAAACACCAACGTCCCCCAGAGTGGAAGAAAATAAATATGAGGGCGTAGGAGATCCTTTCAAAATATTTCTCAAGGAAACCCTCGAGCGACAAAGGAACATGATGATGGATAACTTTTCCTTTATCCTTCAGCGGCTACCCACAGGTGACACATATTCATCTAACATTCACCCTGGAGGCACCACTCCTTTTAAGGTACAAGTTAACTTTGACATTCCCATATTTGAAGTGTAGATAGATGCAAATTCCATAGATAGATGGTTAAATCTATTGGAAATATATTACTTTTGCACTCCTTAAAGCCACCCCACATGTCAAGGATTGGTGGGAAACCTACTATGAAAAAAAGGATGAGATGGAATCCTCACTGTTTTCATACTCACCCACTTGAAATTATTTCTAAGATGCCATCAAGGAACAATATTACCCTCCCAAGATTTATGAAGATAAATACATAAAGTGGACCATGCTATGGCAAGGAAGGGACCAAGAAGTTTTTTATTTCACAAATGTTTTCCATGCCCTTCACACGAATTTGGGTATCAAGGATTCTGAGTGGCATTTGGTACTCAAGTACCGTGGTTGTCTACACAAGCAAATCCAAGATGAGATGGAGTTCCTGGACATCTCCTCACTTAGCACAAACTATTGATATATTTTCAAGATCAAGAAGAAAATCAAATAGAAGAAATGAGACTTTGGATCTACGAATCCGAAGCAAGGGAAGGTCGCTCTTAAACCACAGAAATAAGGACAAATCCAAGGTGGTGCAACCCAGGAAAACCCGATGAAGCTGCAATCAAATAAAAACACCACAAAGACAAAGAAGGACATAGGTAAATGGTGTGAGTTTCATAAGAGCCCCACTCACAACACAAGTGAGTGTCAAGCCAAGCAGTCAATGGTGGCCGAACTGAAGGCTTCTAAATCATATGCATGTTCTAACTCTGAATCATAAAATGACAAGAGGAAAGACAGACGGATGCAGATTATCAATGCAAAGCCTAGTTCCATCATTGCCATCACCAAGATCCATAAGGATGAGCTTGAATATCCAGAGGAGAGGGAGCGACTCTTCCACTCACGAATGTGGGTGAAAGGTTCTCTGATGCAATTCCTGGTCAACATGGGGAGCCAAAATAACCTCATTTCAACATAGGTCATGAAGAGGTTGGGCCTACCAACGACACCACACCTGTAGTCGTGCACCATAGGGTGGCTTCACCAAGGGCGATATCTTTGCACCAGCCAACAATGTTGCCTTCCCTACAACATCAAGCCCTTCACAGATGAGGTACTGTGTGATGTTTCTCCTCTTGAAGTTTGTGATGTATTATTAGGCCAACCATACTTTTGGAAGCAACATGTTGTGTATGAGTCTAAGCCTCACACTATTATTATTGCTTTGGGCAATACATTGTACAACATACTAGAGGTAGCATCTCCTACCACCATTTCTTTGATCACTGTGAATCAATCCAGTAAGATCATTTCCCATACCGGGAAATTTGTTTTCCTTATCATTTTCTCTCAGGGAAAGAATAATATTGTGGCCACGGCCTCTAGACAAGGCTCCTCCCCATGGTAGCAGCAAATGGACAAGGTTGTGGAGTATAGGGACATCTTCACCTCACCCACAAGGGTACCTCTACACTGTCAGGTTAAGAACTCCATTGATATGACCTCAGATGTGCCACTACACAATGGACCAATCTATTGACACTTTTTTTGGAGAATGCTGAAATCAAGAGGCAAATTTAGGAGTTGTTTCCAAAAGGGAACATCAGGCTAAGTTCGTCACCCTATGGTAGCTTGATCGTGTTGGTACAAAATAAGGACAGGACCTAGAGACTTTGTATTAACTATCGAGCACTGAACAAGATCATTTTCCATAATAGGTATCTAATCCCATGGATTAATGACTTTCTGGACCAGCTCAAGGGGGCCAAATATATCAGAAATTTGACTTGAAGCCTAGCTATCACTAGGTATCAATCGAACCCTTCGATGTGTGGAAGACTGCTTTCAAATCCAAGGAGGGCCTTTTCGAATGGTTGATCATGCCTTTCACGTTGAAAAATGCCCGTGCAACCTTCATGAGGTTGATGGATGACATCCTGTGACCCTTCACCAACACATTCATGGTGGTGTATTTGGATGACATTCTGATCTTCAGCCAATGTTGGGAAGAGCACCTCCAACATATTTGACAGATCCTCCAAACCCTGCGGCAACACAAGTTGTATGCGAATTTGGAGAAATTCACTTTTGGTATGACCCAGGTTCAATATCTAGGGTACATCATTAATGAGGTGGGTGTGCATATGGACCCATCCAAGATACAATTCATTCTATATTGTCCAACCCCAACCACTCTAACAGACCTTTGCAGCTTTCTGGGTTTGGCTAACTTCTACCACAGGTTCGTGTTGGGGTTCTCGCATATCACTTGGCCTTTGTGTCAAGTCACCAAGGGAGGAGCGGAAGAAATTTTCTTTTGGTCTGAATATCAACAGAAGGTGTTTGTCAAGTTAAAGCATTACCTCTACTTTGAAGTAGTGCTCACATTACTAAATCTATAACAACCATTTGAGATCGAGACAAATGCCTCTGACTATGCTATTAGTGCAGTTCTTAATCAGCAGGGGCATCCAGTGGCATATCACAGTGAAACACTTTTAGATACAATCCAAAAGTATCCCACCTATGATAAAGAGATGTATTCAATTGTGCAAGTCTACCGACAATGGAAGTATTACATTCTGGGAAAGGAAATAGTCATCCACATAGACCACAGACCCCTGCATTTTATACAGACATAAGGGAATTTGCAGAACGATTTCCATCAAAAATGGCCCACATGCCTACAACAGTTACATTTGAACAGTAAGTATAAGAAGGACAACACCAAAAATGTTGCACATTACCTCAGTGGATTGTCATTCGTGGCACTAACCATTGTGAATGACTCTTGTGGGCATGAGACTACAAGGTGCCCACATTTTTACAACAATGATCCATAATTCGACAACACATACCAAATGCTCATGGAAGGCATGCAGGTTCCAAATTTTCACCTCCACGGCGCACTACTATACCACTTGGGATACCTCTATGTTCCTTCAAGCAAGCATGTCAGGATGATTTGGGAGTCCCACTATAGTTGGGTCATTATACATTTCGGGGTAGAGCAAATAGTGGTAGTGCTACAAAATTATTTTTATTGGCTGAACCTTTGACAAGATGCTAGAAAATACATCAGATCCTGCACTTCCTGCACCATTTCCAAACTGATCATCAAGAAGAAAATCCTATATACTCTTATTCCTATTCTTAGTCGACCTTGGGGATCCATCTCCATGTATTACATGTCAAGCCTTCCTTCTACTAAGCATGCCAAAGGACTATGTTTTTGTGTTCATCGACAGATACTCTAAGATGGCCATTTTGGTGGCCTGCAAGAAGAGTATCAGACGAAAATATACTACTAAGATCTTCTTTGAATGAGTGTAGGTACTGTTAGCACTTCAGGAAACTCTCCTAGGTTGTAAATCGAAGATGCCTGGTAACATATAATATTCAGTATTGTTCTCTGAACTACTGGAAGAGATGATGGTTTGGATCAAGTCAGATAAACATTTCAACTCTATTCTCACTCAAGACATGCATGAACACCCCCAACAACACAAGGCTTTAGACTGCTAATGCTCAATAGATTGTAGATTTAATGGATAGATGTAGAATATTGACTATGCTAGTAGATTGCATACATGAACATATATGAATGGCTAGCTACAGGTAGCAACTGAACTTACTCACTATAATGGCATATGCATATATAATCACACATATAAATGGCTAGCTACAGGCATCAAAGAAGCTTGCAAATCTAATATATCAAAACAGAGATAAGATGACAGTTATCTAGCCTTAAACATAAAGAAAACCTGAACAAATTGTTCAAGTGCAAGCATAGAATAGAAGAGAAATGGACATTGAACATAGAATAGCAAAAGAAGCTTGTATTACTAAAGACTGCAAATGAGAAGCTTGAAGGAACAGAGGAGGAATAATCTCCAAAAGTTGAAACTCTATTACATCTAGTTTTCTGCCTTTTATAGGCCCTTTACAATGGTCCTGAGCCTTTTGAGGCTTCATGTGTCTTAATCTATCGCTCTATCTTGTTTAACCGTTTGATTCCCAAAATAGGCAGCATGATTTGTAGGTTTCGTCTTCTGACAGAAGACTAACCATATTCAGATATTTTGGGCAGCTTGCTATGATGCCTAAGAGATCTCTCGTGCCAAAGATGCCCCATAATGTTTGTTAAGATGGCTGTTGCAGTGGCCGGACCATTGATGCTCCATGATCTCATTTGATTCGGGTTACAGCGTGTTGTGGCCCCTCTCTTTCCCTTTCCGGGATCTGTCCGCCGGCCGCTGTATCCCGGTCGAATCCCTCTTCTGGCATGTAAACATTTCTGAATAATGCTTCTAAGGATGGCTGGCCCCCTGATCTTGCAAATGGAGTGGCTATCGGGCCTATGAAATCCCTGCAACAGTCCCTTTCAAAGGACAACCATGACTGTTTTCTATTTCATACATAAAATGCTGCACTTGTGTAAATTCCGCCCTTCTCTATTCTTTTCGGACCTCAAAATTCCTTAAACATGGCCTACTCTCTCATTGGTTTCGCCCCCTGGGTCGCTTTCGTCTATCACAGCCGGCATGGTCCCTTTGTTCCCCTTGTATTTTGAAATACTTAAAAATATGGGAAATACGTGAAATTGGCCTCCCTCCAAACTTCAAATCTTATGGATTTCATTCCCAAACCCTTTCGGGTCCGGGACTCATCGCAATCGGTGTTACCACCTGTATAGAGGCCTTGTTCCTTTGCAATATTCTGATGTGATGTTGCGATCTAATCGCAATCACATATCACTCCAGCCAACAGTCTTCATATAGTGTGACGTATGTTCCTGCCGATTGCGAACCTGTGATGCGATGTGGGCCCCCCGACCCTTGGTAATGTTCCGCTGCGATGTAGCGATGCGATCCAATCACATTCGCTGATTGCTCAACACTGGGGCTTTATAGATTATGCTCTCCACCACCGCGACTGCCGATGTGACTCACCGATTAACTGTCCCTTCAGCTTGGCCGATTCTGATTTACCTCGTTAGATCTGGGCCGTTGATCAGCCAAATCTAACGGCAGCTGTGCGTTGCTCTGTTCGTGCCTACAATATTCTATTTTTTCACTGTTTTGGAGTATTTTAGCCTCTCGATAGTGTATTTCCACCCTCCTGAGGGCTTTTATCATATGATTGTTTTGATCTTGGGAGGGTCTTAATCAACTCTTGAAGACTTCAGGAGTGTTTTGGATCCATTTCTGGCTCCTTCAGGGGATGAAATCCTCCCTGTGAGGTTTCAAGAATCACAGAGTAATGCCTTTCCTTTAAAATAAAATTAAATCTTCCCCCTAGTGTTCCATTGGGCATGGAGTCTTTTTAGCATAAACATAAAAACTGAAAGAAAAACCTATGTACAATAATAAGGTTTTAAGGCCTTAAATGAAATAGAGTTTCAGGAACCGCCCGTTTACTGGGCTACCAAAAGTGTCTCCTCCTTCCAGATTTTGCAGAATGAATGTATTGTTGTGCTGAACTTGAGCAATGACAAAAGGACCTATCCATAAGGAGTCAAACTTGCCATGATTACCTTTCTTTTCCTTCAATGCATCCCATTTGAGCACCCAATCACCAACTTGGAACTTGTCCACTTTTTCCTTCCTGTCAAAGGTTTCTTTGATCTTCTTCTGATGGACTTGTGACTTATCAACCAACTGCTCTCTGATCTATTGTAATTCAACTAGGTTATTCATTCTTCTTACCATGTCATTTTCTTCATCTTGTTCTTCTTGCAAGAACTTAGCCACAGGGAGGATCAGCTGGATAGGGAAAACAACATCAACGCCATAAACCAATTTAAATGGAGAGTTCCCTATGGACTTTTTGATGGAAACTCTGTTAGCCCATAGTGCAAACTTCAACTTGGAATCCCAACTCTTTTTGTTGTCTTCTAAAAGTTTTTTGATTATCCTTACCAAACTCTTGTTAGATGATTCTGCTAGGCCATTGCCTTGAGGATAATATGAGGTGGAATGTATTACTTGAATGCCCATGGATTCATCCATGTCCATGAATTCCTTTTCCTTAAAAGTTGTTACATTATCAGTGACTAGTTTGGTTGGACAACCAAATCTAGTGAAAATATTCTCATTCAAGAACTTTATGACAACTTGATGATTGGCATTCTTAGTGGGTATAACCTCAATCCACTTGGTGAAATAATTAGTGGCTACTAAGATCCATTTGTGTTGGCCACTGGAATGTGGGTTAATCTCACCTATAAAGTCCAAGCCCCACTGTTAGAAGGGACCACTGACCTGTATTGGCTTCAAAGGCAGAGATTTTAGCTGCTGTCTTCTTGCAAACCTCTAGCACTTGTCACAAGATTTTACAAAAGAAAACACATCAGAGAACAACATAGGCCAATAATAACTAGCCCTCAAGATTTTTTGAGTTGTGGTTTTCCAATAATGGTGCCCACCACAGATGCTAGAATGGAACTGGTGTATGACCTCTATAGATTGTTCTTTATCTAGACACCTCAAGAGGATTCCTGATGGGTCTTTCCAGTAAAGCAGATTTTTGTCAATGTAGAATTTGCCTAATATGAGTCTAGTGGTACGAGCTTGACTTGAACTAAGCCCTGGAGGAACTTCCAACTTCTACAAGAAATGAACTATGTTGGAATACCATTCGCATGTGGCTAGATTGTCAGCCAAGGACTGATTCTGCTTTTTCTCTTCTTATACTCCCTTTGTTCGCTCATCATCTGAATTTAGACCCATGAAGTTTATGTCTAACAAGCTGCAATTTTCTTTGGCCATGAGCTTGGCCAAACCCTGGCCTTTGACAAGCTTAGTGGGCTTCACCTCTATGTCAAATTCTATGAATTTTGCAATCCATTTTTCCCTCTTTCCATCAATATCTAGTTGAGTTAAGACATCTTTCGCTAAGGCTGAGGGCACATATGCAATTAATTTGGAATGCAGAATATAAATCCTGAATGCTTTCAAAGATTTTATGAGAGCATAAGATTGCTTCTCAATAAGGTCATACCTTAGTTCAGCATCCCTTAGAGTTTTGCTGAAAAAGGCCACGGGGCGCTCTATGCCTCCATCATTTTTTTGCAACAAAACTGATGCCAGTGTATCGTAAGAGGCAAAAGAGAAGATACAAAACTCCTTAGTGTAATCTGGGCTGATTAGAGTGGGAGCTTCCATGATAGCTTTCTTGATGGCCTCAAAAGAGCTTCTTGAAGCATCTGTCCATTTTATTTCTGCTCCTTTCTTTATCATGGAAGTGATGTGCTTTACAAGCTCTGCAAAGTTTGGAATGACCATCCTTACGAAGTTAATCTTACCTAGGAAGGATTGAATGTCCCTTTTTTACCTTGGGATGGACAATGCCTAAATGGCTTGAACCCTGGCTGGATCAATCTTCACACCTTCACCAGAAACAATATGTCCCAAAAGTTTGCCTTCTTCTAGAGCAAAGTGTGACTTCTTTGGGTTGACTGAAATTCCAAACTATCTACACTGTAGGAAGACCTTCTTCAAATGCTATAAATGGTCTTTGTGGCTGCTGGAGAAGACCGTTATGTCATCAAGAAAAATAAGGACAAACTTGTCCTTCTCTCCCACAAAGGCCATGTCCATGGCCCTCTGGAAAGTAGCCCTTGCATTCATCAGTCTGAAAGGCATCTTTGAGTACATGAAAGTGCCTGAAGGAGTAGTGAAGGCAGTCTTTTCCTGATCTTCAGGGTGTACAGCAATCTGATTGTAACCTGAAAATCCATCTAAGAAAGACATGACTCTAGCCTCTGAAACCTTTTGTAGCAAGTGTTCCATCTTGGGCAGGGGATAGTTATCTTTTCTAGAGCACTTGTTCAGATTTTTGAAGTCAACGCAAAGCCTGATTTATCCATTTTTCTTCCTTACCACCACTAGGTTGGCTATCCACTTCAAATACCTTAGGGGAATTATGATTTTGGCATCCAACAACTTCTTGATTTCTTTCTTGATCAAAGGCAGTAAGAGAGCGCTGACAAGTCTTAATTTCTACTTAAAAGGGGTGGTGTTCTTTTCCAGTGGGATCCTATGCTGAATAATGTCCAAGTCATACGTTTTCAGATCGTTGTATTCCTAGGAAAAAATATCAGTGAATTGCTCCATAAGGGTGCAATACTTGAAATTCTGGGAAGAAGACAAATGAGTAGACAAATTGATGAATTTCAGATGGTTTGGGCTCCCTATATTATGTTGTAAAACAACAGACTCCTTCTCTGTTTTGGCCGGTTTGTAGGGCACGTCATTATGGTCGAAAAGCTTCTCTAGAGGCACCAATCCCTTTGGTATGTGATTATTGGTTAGCTGGATGATGCTTTCTCGGCTGAATTCACTTTTTAGCTTGGAATGGCCGAATTCTTCCATGTTTTGATTTTCTTGGTCGATGTGCATTTTAGAAAATTCCTCAACGACTCATAAAAACCTGTTAATTTCCTCATCATCTTCAAAAACTCTCCAATATTTGACATTGTCTGTCAGGGACAGTCTATATTTTACCTGAACTTCATATGTCAATTTAGGAGGCAAAGGAGGAACAAACGTGCTAGCAGAGACAGCAAGGGAGTCGGAAAGTTGGTTCTTCATTCTTGGAATATAGGAAATGCTGAAATCTTCAAAAGAATATTTGAGCCTCCATACCTCATCCCTGTATGCTTTCAGCCTTGGATGATTTGCTTGGAACATTTTATTTACCTGCTGAATGATGAGGCCTACATCTCCAAACACTTGCAGGCTTTTGATACCCATTTCTTTAGTATCGCTTAAGCCCAGAATCAAAGCTTCATACTCTGCTATATTGTTTGTGACCTGAAAGGTTAATTTGAAAGACAAATGAATGTATTCCTGTGTTGGGGACACAAGGACTACACCTTCCCTTGCAGCTTCTTTGGAGCAAGCCCCATCAAAGAACATACCCCAAATTTGTGGGCTTCCATCCTGCATGATCCGACTAACTGGTTTCTTGAGCTACATGGAGGCCAACTGAGATTCTTCGATGTGAATAATACATGCTCAAAAATCAATATCCACAGCATATATGGGATGGTTCTTAGGGTTCTTCTCATCACTGATGATATAAGCCAATTGCGCCTCTCTGTATAATCTCTTGATTTCACCTCCAAAAACTAGGACAGTAGCATAGGACAGATCATTTTATAATGATCCACCTAGTCTCTTGATCCATCCTTTGGAAAGTAACATGCCAAACTTGGGTGGTACATCTGCTACCACAATATCCATCATCATGATTTTCATGGGCAACTGAGACAAAGTGATGGCTAGGGCCTTGATTAATCCTAGACATTTCACTTTTCTAGAGTCAAAAGAGAACAGGTCATGATAAGGCTTGGTAATGTCTAGACCCAGCTCATCCATAATAGACTTGGGTATTAGGTTATGGCTGGCTCCGATGTCCAAAAGGTAGTTGTGAAGAATTTTATCATGAATAGTCAGAGAGACATAGAATGATGGGGAGCTGTCTTCACAGTTTTCAATCATTGGGCTGAGGATAATAGATGGCTTGTCATTTTGAAGATTTACACAATCATTGGAGGCTTGGATGGCTTTAGGCTCAAGAGCCTCGAGGATGGATCTTTTGAAGGACTCTTTTTTCACTAATTCCATCAGAGCCATAGGAGTTCTTAGCTTCTGAATTTCTGATTGAAAACTGAAAGGGGCAGGAGATTTGTCAAGGCCTCTTACCTCATGAGCTGGAGCTTTGAGGGTGATAGGATCAACTACCGGTTGTTTCTGCTTATTAGCTTGCTGTAATGCAGGGGCAACAGCTCTTTGAATAGGAGTTTCCTTGGCATTATTCATCTTTGACCACAGATTATATCTGCGCTGATCTTTAGTTTGTAGGATAGCTTCATCATCCCATTCCTGGCTGATTTGGTCATTGCATAATGACTTTTCATATGCAGCTGAGGTCAAAAAGGAAGCATTGCCTTTGTCTTCTAGACAATGAATCTCATCATCTTCTTCAAACTACTCTTCTTCCATGACTGCATTCTGAAAAGGAGCCTTCACCCTTTGGTCTTCATTTGCAATTTTGTTTCTTTGAAAAATCTGCAACTTCTCATTCGTTCTTCTATATGGATTTGGATTTGGGTTTCTTAGGACAAAGGTATCAGGCATTCTTCCTTTCCCCGGTTGCTATTCAACCTTCAGTTTAGAGATTTCAGAGGCTAATGATGCGATCATTTTGGTCATTTTCTCTATCTTAGGATCGGAGGATGATGAAGACTCGCCCCTCTATCTTCTTCTATCAACATTTCCCTTGAGCTTCTTTGCTGCCATGATGTTTGATTCTACTTCCAAGGCTGCATCCTGCATGTCAGCCAAAGTGGTACATCGCCTCTCTCTCAATAGTAGGTAGAAGTCAGAATCAAAATCATTAGCATAGGTGAGTTTAGCAGAGGTAGCAGTGGGCTTTACTTCAGCTGGTATCTTGCTGTACATGCGGTTAAATCTCTTATTAAAATTGGACAGCAACTCCCCATTTTCCCTCTTCAAGTTTCCAAACTCAGTGTGGTAGTTGAGGAGATCCTTCTTATCCCCCCAATGTTTTAGGAATGCATCATCTAAGGCTTCAATATCTGCTATAGATCTTGGGGCTAGTTCTCTGAACCATTTTCTAGCCTCTCCATCTAAACTTTGGACAAAGACTCTCATCCAGACATCATCTCCACTAATGTCCAGATTATCAGCATAGCTGTAGAATGACTCAAGATGTTCTTCAGCAGTAACTCCTTCAATCCTAGTGAACTTAGGCCTATATTTCTGATATTCTCCAGTAGGCATGGCATTCAAAGGAGTGGGGAGTATTAGAGGCCCATACCTAGAAGCTATGATTCTTTCCATTGTGGTAGGTGCTTGTGGACCTGCCATAGCTGTGGTGACTAAAAGAGTACTAGAAGTCTGAATGACAGAAGGCTGAGGAGTGACTGATGAGACCAAAGGAGTATGATGGATAGGAGGTGAGGTTCCCTTTGGGCTTAAAGAAAAAGGAGAACCTAAAGAATAAGGAGCTTTATGAATTTCTGAGAGTTTTTGTTCACTGCTAGTATTAGAATCTGTACTCTCGACATGTATTTGTTCTATTGCAGGATTTTCTTGAAGAGATATAGAACATTGTTTAGGTTTACCTAAACCTGATGCTCCTTTCTACAATACTTTCTTCTCTTTGATGGTCTTTTCAGGGTTAGGTACTGGGTCAGCTTGTGATTTCTGAGGATTTCTTCGAGTATGCCTCACAAACTGAGCCGGAATTATGAAGTGGAGTCGCCAAGAGGTTCGGTCTCTAGTAGAGTTGCCAGATAGATGATTACAACCAAAATGTGCCCAGACTTTGTCTATTGTCAAAGCTAGATCTTTGTTGTTTCCTAGGGAAGCTGAGCTTCAGTTTCCTCTCCCCGGCAACGATGCCAATTATGTTAGCACTCCAGGAAACTCTCCTAGGTTGTAAATCAGAGATGCCTGGTAACATATAATCTTCAGTGTTGTTTTCTGAACTACTGGAAGAGATGATGGTTTGGATCAAGTCAGATAACCATTTCAACTCTATTCTCACTCAAGACATGCATGAACACCCACAACAACACAAGGCTTTAGACTGCTAATTCTCAATAGATTGTAGATTTAATGGATAGATGGAGAATACTGATTATGCGAGCAGATTGCATACATGAAAATATATGAATGGCTAGCTACAGGCAGAAAATGAACTTACTGACTATACTGGCAGATGCATATATAATCACACATATAAATGGCTAGCTACAGGTAGCAAAGAAGCTTGCAAATCTAATATATCAAAGCAGAGATCAGATGACAGTTATCTAGCCTTAAACACAAAGAAAACCTGAACAAATTGTTCAAGTGCAAGCATAGAAAAAAATAGAAATGGAAATTGAACATCTAATAGCAAAAGAAACTTGTATTACTAAAGACTGCAGATGAGAAGCTTGAAGGAACAAAGGAGGAATAATCTCCAAACATTGAACCTCTGTTACATCTAGTTTTCTGCCTTTTATAGGCCCTTTACAATGGTCCTAAGACTTTTGAGGCTTCAGGTGTCTTAATCTATCCCTTTGTCTTGTTTAACCATTTGATTCCCTCAATAGGCAGCATGATTCATAGGTTTCATCTTCTGAGAGAAGACTAACCATATTCAGATATTTTGGGCAGCTTGCTGTGATTCCTGGGAGCTCTCTCATGCCAGAGATGCCCCATAATGTTTGTTAAGATGGCTGTTGTGGTGGCTAGACCGTTGATGCTCCATGATCTCGTTTGATTTGTGTTGCAGCGTGTTGTGGCCCCTCTCTTTACCTTTCTAGGATCTATCCGTCGGTAGCTATATCCCGGCCAAATCCCTCTTCTGGAATGTAAACATTTCTGCACAATGCTTCTAAGGATGGCTGGCCCCCTAATCTTGCAAATGGAGTGGCTATTGGGCCTATGAAATCCTTGCAACAGTCCCTTTCAAAGGACAACAATGACTATTTTCTATTTCATACATTAAACGCTGCACTTGTGTAAATCCCACCCTTCTTTGTTCTTTTCGAACCTCAAAATTCCTTAAACATGGCCTACTCTCTCATCGGTTCTGCCCCTTGGGTCGCTATCGTCTATCGCAGCCGGCCTAGTCCCTTTGTTCCCCTTGTATTTTGAAATACTTAAAAATACGGGAAATACATGAAAATTGGCCTCCCTCCAAACTTCAAAACTTATGGATTTCATTCCCGAACCCTTTCAGGTTCGGGACTCATCGCAATCAACGTTACCACCTATATACAGGCCCTGCTCCTTCGCAATATTCCGATGCAATCTTGCGATCTGATCACAATCACATATCACTCCAGCCAACAGTCTTCATATAACATGACATATGTTCCTGCCGATTGCGAACGTGTGATGCGATGTGAGCCCCCAACCCTTGGTAATGTTCCGCTACGATGTAGCGATGCAATCTGATCACAATCGCTGATTGCTCAACACCGAGACTTTATAGATTATTCTCTCCACCATCGCGACTACCGATGTGACTTGCCGATTAATTGCCTCTTCAGCTTGGCTGATTTCGATTTAGCTAGTTAGATCTGGACCGATGATCAACCAGATCTAACGGTAGTTGTGCGTTGCTCTGTTCGTGCTTGCAATATTCTGTTTTTCACTGTTTTGGAGTATTTTAGCCTCCTGCTAGCATATTTCCGCCCTCCTGAGGGATTTTAGCATATGATTGTTTCGATCTTGGGAGGGTCTTAATCAACTCTTGAAGACTTCAGGAGTGTTTTGGATCCATTTTTTGGGCCAAATGCCAACAAGGCTAACAAGTACACTTTGGGAACCCATAGTCCATTATCTCAAATTGGGACAACAGGTTCCTAAGTACACTATGGTCAAGTCTCTAGTTGATGTTGGATACCAAGCTCACTAAGTCCACGACTTTCCACCCCCAAACTGATGGAAAAAAGAGGTCGCCAACAGGATGATCATACACATTCTACTTGTGTACAACTTGAAGCATCCACACACATGGGATGAAATCCTCCCCTATTTCCAGTACAGCTACAATAGAGCTCTCCATAGCTCAACTAGCCACATCCTTTTTCAGGTGGGATTTGGATTCCAGCCACTATGTCCCATTGATGTGGTGATACCATTTGCAAATACTTAGGTAGATTCGGCTCATGCCCAGTTTGAATCTAACAAGGCTAACAACTTCATTGAGCGCATTCAACACATCCGCCAGCAGGTTCACGACATCTTGGAGATGTTCAATGCTAATTACAAGAAGCAACACGATCAACATCGGGTGCCACATAAGTTTCTGGTGGGTGACTAAGTTTGGTTTCATTTGCAGAAAAAATGCCTTATCGGAGCCCATTGAAAGCTTAGAACACTCCAATATGGGCCTTAAACCATTACCAGGGTTGTGGGAGACAATGCTTTTGAGCTCAACATTCCCCCATTCCTTGGCCTGCAACCAATGTTCAATGTCGATGGCCTTCGATCATACTTTCCACCATTACTGGACACATCAAACATTGCAGTACAACTCACACCAATAGAATTAAACCCATATTGCATAGAACAACACACAACTGATCAGATCATGGACACACAGATTAGGAACACTCGTGAGCAAAAGATTCAATCGTATCGAGTTTTCAAATATGGCCAACTCCTGCACCAAGGCAAGTGGCTCACCTAGGACAAAGTTAGCACGAAATTTCCCCGTCTCATGGAGGCACTCAATGTAATGGGGACCATTGCTTCCTAAGGGGAGAGAACTAATCCAGGTGGATATTGGTGGCCACCTGCCTATTCCACTTGGACCCCCACCATTGTTTCTTTCAGTTTTTCAGTTTCCTTAATTGTAGCACAATTTACTATTTTTGGCATTTTTTCAGGCCCTCAACTTCCGCAGCCGTTTTGAGGCCCTAAGCGGCATTTTTTTGGAAAACAGACAAACATATAATTACATTATAGTTAAAATTTATCATCCTCAGATAGATCTTTCTAAAAAGGTATTGTGCGTGTCAAATGAAGATCGTATGCTAAAGTTACGACCCCAAGAGGTTGATGTACCAATTTACTGTTGGAAATACTGGGGGGGTGGGGGTGAATCAATATTCCTTTCAATTAGTATTATTATTAATCTTTCATATCATTAGTTAATCTTCAATTATTATCAGTGTTTGTACGATGATAGAAGTAAACAAAAGGAAAACAAATGCACATAATTTTTAATGTGGAAACCCCCTCCAGGACAAAAACCACTTGAACACTTTTCTAATAATTCTTTAATCTTCAACTCCAATTGAAAAGAAAGCTCTAAATTCCTAGAATTTATAAAATCATTCTTCTCCAGTTCCCACTGGATGGATGCTCCAACACCCGAGATTCTTCAGTAGTCAACTGAACAGATGCCCCAACACCCAATGAGCTACAACTCACCCTAGCACCACCCTACCACCTTGAAGTTTTCACAAGATTGAACCTATTGGTGACTTCATGCACCATCATAGCATCACCCTACCACCGTATAGAAGAACAAAAGAATGGACTCCTATACGAGGGAAAATGCTCCACTTTACAATGATATAGAATGATGTAGAAGAAGAATAAGACACACTAAACCATAACCCCAACTATGACACAACCACCTAATGATGGTCCTAGACCTCCCAGCATTGCCTCTTCAACTCTTGGTAGATAGACACTTGTACAACTTTTACAATGATGCTTTTACAATGACTCTGTACAATGATACTTTTACAATGACTATATCCAATGCTGCCCACTTGAAGACTTCATGTGATGAACTTCTTGCTGTTGTTCTACACCTTGATTGCTGCTCTTGTCATGCTACCCTTTCTCACTCTTCAAAACATTAGATTATGCATTGAGTCTTCTCTTGATGAATATATAATACTTGCAAAAAGTCTTCAAGGAAATACCCATGACATGATAATAGCAAAACTTACCTCATCCTACAGAGCATATTTCAGTGCTAAACAAAAAAAAAAAATAGAATATAAATAACCTAATGCAATTAAGAGATGAACATTCATATACATAAGATACTTACCTGGAGCTTACCTATGCTACATCATTTTTCTACACCTTGCTTTTTTCTGCCCTAGAAAGTCTAGTCCTTTGCACCCATTGACAACACTTGATCTAGTTTTTTTTCTTGCCTTCTAGGAGCACGATATTGAATTCGATGTATCTCTGTGATTTCAGATCCCCAACATGTGATCGTCGGTCCTATAGTAGCCCTCTGATTCTTCTTTCAAATGCCATAGGTCTGACCTAATTTGGATTCTTCAAGGCAAAGTTATGCCCAATCTCTCACAATGACCTAATTATGACTAGTTCAGTAGAGCGAACTTGTATGGAATTCCACGTGTCACCGTTTCCTCCTTCGGCTCTAAAATTTATACAAAAAAAACAAGAGTCTGTGCACTATCTGCCACTTTTTATAGAATTCCAATCTGCTTCTCAGAGAGAGATTTATGACGATTTTCCCAAGGTCGCCTCTTTGAGATGAAATTCGGGAGCCTGCAAAAACCCTAATGTCCACATATCATATCTCCAAAAATATAGCGAACCAAGATATGAAATTTGGTTAAGGAATTCATTAGGATTTTGACTCAAATGGGTTTTAATTTTAGTATATAAGACTTCATATAAATAAATATATATTCTACAATCATTACTTTTGGAGGATATATGAGATTTCTTTTTATAGAGTTGAGAGGGGCTTCTATAGAAAATGTTGGAGGGATTTTAGGAGCTTAAAAAATTATTAATTATTGACTATTCAGTGACCAAAATAAATGATAAATTACATGCCACAACCCCATGGGGTTTTAGCCCACTAATTTGGGTTACTAACTTAAATCTTGAATAACTTACAAACCATGAGGAATTACGAGGAGAGATATATATCTATAGAAAGATATTTTTGAGTAGAATATTCCTATAATGGTTATGAGCTGAGAAACCATGAATGATGATTCCCAATGTGCCATAGAAGTTCAGGGTCATCCTTGGTGCTACTTGGGTTGACATAAATGACAACCTCAGATCACCTTTAGATCAACAATCACCTCCGTTGGCATTAATGGCAACACAAGTACTCCCCCTGCGATCAGGGCACCTCTTCCTATTGCCTTCTCTCCCCCTTTGACATCAATGGCAAAGGGTAACTCTCCTTGAGACACAACCATCCCGCGGACATGTACACACTTCCACTCCCCCTTTATTTTCTGAATAAGGAAAATCTAATGAGAACTTGGGAGAATCCCAAGCTTTTAGCAAAGATATTCAAATGCTTCACGAGGTAAAGGTTTAGTGAAGATATCAGTGATTTGTTCTTTTGTACCAACATATTCAAGTTTGATATTATTTTCAGTGACTTCTTCTCTAACAAAATGATATTTGATCGGAATGTGTTTTATTTTTAATGCATGATAGGTTTCTTGGAGATGCTGATGGCACTAATGTTATCATAGAAGATGGGAATAGGCTCACTAAATTGTACTTGAATATCTTGCAAAGTTTGTTTCATCCAAAGGACTAGAGTACAACAAGCTACCACTGCAATGTATTTTTCTTCCATTGTAGATAACGAGATTTAGGTTTGATTTTTTCTCAACCATGATACAAGACAACCACCTATATGGAATGTTGCTCCACTAGTACTCTTACGATCATCAACACTTATTGCCTAAAGGCTTGAATAATGACATTGTTGTCCTTGGGATACCACAAGCCATATTCTGTTGTTCCCTTTATATATCAAAGAATTCTTTTGACAATAATAATACGTGATTCTTTTGGTGCTGCTTGGAATCTTGTTACTAGTCCAACTGCTTGCATAAAATCTGGTTAGGAGGTTGTTACATATAGAAGACTACCAATCATAGATATGTAAAACCTCTGATCCACATCCTTAAATGAGTTGTCTATGCTCAATTTGCAACCTGTTACCATTGGAGTAAGGATAGGTTTGCAATCTTCCATTCTGGAAATGAGAGAAAATGTTTCTTCAAAATTGATTCCTTCAACCTGTGCATATCCTTTGCAGACTAATGTTTCCTTGTTCCTGGTAACCTGTAATCCTTCAACTATTTTGCTCCCCCTGGACCTTTAATGAAACTACCATCTTGTTCAAGCTACCTTCCTGTCAATCGTAGACTTGTGCCATATACTACTGCATAGACTCCTCCTATACAAACATTAAGGAGTCAACAAGCCAGATTGTTCAAAATAGTGAGTCACCTAATGGGCCATCTTGACTTGAGTCATTATCTGAAGCACCTACTAATTCCTCATGACCTTTTGCTTTTAAAAATCCTAAAATCATAACTGCTGAAACCTTGTCATCTGCTTTGTCTTCTTGTACCTATTTCCTTTTCCAGACCTTCTTATTCCTACAATATTGAGACATGTGCCCATAGTTATGACACTTGAAGCATTAAATGTTGTCCATAGGCGATTTCATCTGATATCTACAACCGCGAGCGTTATGGACATAGTTATGGCATTTGAAACATTCTATTTTTGGCCCATCTAGCACGTATTCTCTTTTGACAAAATCATCATGGAACCTGTCTCATGATCCTCTAAACTTTCTTCTAGGGTTTTGCAAATAATGATTGTACCTATCAAAAACTTCACAATCCCTAGCCATATGTCCATAGTTAGCACATAAAAAGCAATAACCATTAAATAAACAAACATACCTGGAATATTTTTCATTCTTCTTTGGAGGCATTGTTGTAGTTTGTTGTGGTCTTTTGTTCTTGATTGCTTTGGTCTTATTCTTTAGAGTTGCAACATTCTTCTTTGGCTTTTCACTTTGATCAAATTACTTCTTAGACTCATCCTGCGAAGCTATGGAGCTTGTACCTTCATCAACTGGAGATTTACCATCTTTAATTGCCTTCATTTTTGCTTCTTATTTGTCTTATCTTGTAAGTGTTCTTTTTGCGATCCCTTGAGTTTGTTGATCTCATCACAAGTTGCATCAAGTTCTTCTTGATTTTTAGAAATATCTTCTTAAAACCATCTTTTCAAGATCTTCCTTCTTTTTTCTACCTCCTCAACCTGTAGCTTGAGAAGAGTGGTCTTCTCTACTTCTCTGATGAGAACCTATATATGTTCCTTCTGCTTCTCATTTTCAATCATGAGCCTGCTTTTTTCTATTGAAGATGTTTCTAATTCATTTTTCTTTTGGTCAATAGTAGATATGTATCTTTGATCATATTACTTCCTTTCAATTTCTTCTTCCTGCATCTGTTGTGTGATCCTGCTAATCTCTGCAAATGTTGTGTCGAGTTCTTGTTTCTTCTGTTGGACTTCTCTCTTGAGGTTTCATGTCGTTGTATTATTGATTTCTTCCAATTCCCTTAAGTTGTTGGCATAGTTTTGGATAGCGTTTCCCTTCTTCACTTCCTTACGCAGCGAGACTATTTCGGCTTCTAATGCTTCCCTTTCTTAGTTGCTTTCTTCCAACTTCTTTTGAAGTGACTCTTCAATAAATTTGTGTTCTTCAACTTCAATTTTGAGACCTTGAACTTGTTCTTCAAGAATATTGGAACGGATCTTCTCAACCTTGAGCTATTTTATAAGCTTGATTTCCTCCTTGGAAAATTCTTCTATGGTCAACCCTTCTCTGTTGTTAGATACCTCTTGTTTATTGTGCTTGGCCATAAACAATACTCTCTCATTGGCTTCTACTTCACTGTCGTTGTCTTCATCGAATGATGAGCTATCTTTGACATTTGAGTCACCTGCATATATATTCTCAAGCTTGTCCCATACATTTTTGGTGATTTTACAACCCAACACCTTATGATAAGCAGATTCAATAAGTCCACTGATAATAATATTCTTTACCTTTTCATAATTTAACAAATTATTCTTACCTTGTTCATCTGCGGTTGGTGTAAAGCCATTTTGAATAGTGTCCCATACTTCATAACCTTGAGCCAAGAGATAGACCTCCATTCTTTCTTTCCAGAGTGCATAATTATTTTCATTGAATAGAGGTACACCATTCTTGGTATGCTCCATGATCTCCTTCTAGTTGTTAAACTATTATTGAAGGAACCAAGCTCTGATACTAATTGTTGGAAATAATTTGGGGGGCGGGTGGTGAATCAGTATTCCTTTCAACTAGTATTATTATTAATCTTTCAAAGCATTAGTTAATCTTCAATTATTATCAGTGTTTGTACAATGATAGCAGTAAACAAAAGGAACACAAATGAACACATTTTTTAAGGTGGAAACCCCCTCTGGGACAAAAACCACCTGAAAAATTTTCTAATAATTCTTTAATATTCAACTCCAATTGAAAAGAAAGCTCCAACTTCCTATAATCTAGAAAAGCATTCTTCTCCAGCTCCCACTGGATGGACGCTCCAATGCCTGAGATTCTTCAGTAGTCAACTGAATGGATGCCCCAACACCCAATGAGATGCAACTCACCCTAGCACCACCCTACCACCCTGAATTTTTCACAAGCTTGAACCTACTGGTGACTTCATGCACCATCCTAGCACAACCCTACCACCCCATAGAAGAATAAAAGAAGAATGGACTCCCGTAAGAGGGAAAATGGCCCACTTTACAATGATATAGAATGATGTAGAAGAAGACACACTAAACCATAACCCCAACTATGACACAACAACCTAATGATGATCCTAGACCTCCCAACACTGCCTCTTCAACTCTTGGCAGATAGACACTTGTACAATGTTTACAATGATGCTTTTACAATGACTCTGTAAATGATACTTTTAATATGATTGTATGCAGTGCTGCCCACTTGAAGACTTCATGTGGTGAACTTCTTGCTGTTGCTCTTGTCATGCTACCCTTTCTCACTCTTCAGAACATTATATTATGCATTGAGTCTTCTCTTGATGAATATATAGTACCTGCAAAAAAGTCTTCAAGGAAATAATCATGACATGATAATAGTAAAACTTACCTCATCCCGCAGAGCATATTTCAATGCTAAACAAAAACAACAAATTAGAATACAAAGAACCTAATGCAATTAAGAGATGAAAATGCATATACATAAGATACTTACCTGGAGCTTACCTCTACTGCACCTTTCTCTTTGCTACCCTATAAAATCTGGTCCTTTGCACCCCTTAACAACACTTGATCTAGGTTTTTTTCCTTCTAGGATCAAGATATTGAATCTAATATATCTGTGTGATTTCATATCCCCAATATGTAATCTTTAGTCCTATAGTATCCCTCTGATTATTCTTTCCAATTCCATGGTTCTGACCCAATTTGGATTCTTCAAGGAAAAGTTATGCCCAATCTCTCACAATGACCTAATTATGAACTATTTCAGTGGAGCAAATTTATACGGCGTGCCACGTGTCATTGTTTCCTTCTTTAGCTTTGAAATTGATATACATAAAACTAAATTCTGTGCACTATCTGCCACTTTATATAGAATTCCAATCCACTTCTTAGAGAGAGAGTTACGATGATTTTCCCAAGGTCGCCTCTTTGAGATGAAATTCGGGAACCTGAAAAAACCCTAACTTCCATAGATCATATCTCTGAAAATATAGCGAAACAAGATCTAAAATTTAGTCACGACGTGCATCAAGATTTCGGCTTAAATGGGTTTTAATTTCAGAATCTATGACTTCACAGAAATAAAGTTATAGCGAAAATTCCACGATCGCTACTTTTGGAGGATATATGAGATTTCTTTTTATAGAGTTGAGAGGGGTTTCTATAGAGAATGTTGGATGGATTTTAGGAGCTTAAAAATTATTAATTATTACCTATTCAATCACAAAAATAAATGATAAATGTCATGCCACAACCCCATGGGTTTTTAGCCCACTAATTAAGGTTACTAACTTCAATCTTGAATAACTTACAAACCATGAGGAATTACGAGGAGAGCTGTATACCAATAGAAAGATATTTTTGAGTAGAGTATTCCTATAATGGTTATAAGAGGAGAAACCATGAATTATGATGCCCAATGTGCCATGGAAGTTCAGGGTCATCCTTGGTGTTGCTGGGTTGACATCAATGCCAACCTCAGATCATCCTTAGATCAACATTTACCCCAATGGGGCCCATAGTTTTGGTGCTTCATCTCCTAGGGTTAGGTTTTTGGATGTTTAGGTTTTTCCATTGTTTCTCAATAATAAATAGGCCTCTGAGTGTCCTTATAATGTAGTTCAGAGGCATGTAGATTCTACATCTCTTCTCAGATATAATCTACCATCGCCTGAGTTAGTTTATTTCCATTTTTATATGTAAGCATATTTCAGTTCTTTGATGTTAATGAAATGAAATTTTATTTTTGCGGCATCTCTGTGTTTATGTGTATATCTGTATTTTGTTGTGTTCCTTCATAAGTCTGGATCATTAATATTACATAGGCACCCAGATGCAGAAGGCTACAACCTTTTATCATTCTCCAACACCCACCAAAAGGGAGCTCCAACCTCCTTATCTTGTTTATCGGCTCCTACCGGAAGGGAGCACCTGCCCCTTGAACAATTTTACTAGCTACCACTTGAAGGAATCTCTAACTCCCTCACTGAAATATCCAACCCTTAACACCTCTTGTGGTCCATAATATTTCATATTGAATCCACCTGACTCATAACATCAAGACCTGTAGGCCACCTTTCATCATATTTTTATACTGGACCCACTTCCATCATTAAGCCCAATACCAAGTAACAATTTTGAAACCAAATACTGAACCAACTAAATCATTGTATTACCATCAACCAATCACCAAATCTCAATCAATCATTGCAACAAGATCAAACCAATCGATAACAGATATAGACCATCATATAATGCACAACCATTCATCAATATACCAAACCATACATTGTTCAACATCACAAAAACCAATTGTCCTCACTGCAAACCTTGATCAGGTATGCTTCAAAATGTATATGATAATGTCCTAAAGCATGCCTCCATATATACTCACTTCTCTTGTATAAGACCTATGTAAAGATATCAAATCACTGACAGCTGAATCTGAATCACTACATTACTGAAACAACCATTGAATCATGTACTAAATAAATTACATATCACTAAGCCAATTACAGATCACCACACTGTAGAATCATCACTAATCAACATTCCATTCCATAACCAACTTAACTCAATAAATACTATCAAACACAAATTATCATGACAGAGACGTCATCGAGAGACAAAAGCAATCAAAATAGAACACTGATCAAATGACATCAACAAGGCATACTACAAAACCCTAATATATATATGCGACTTCCAAAAAACATGTCAGTGTATGTACATGACTACCATGCATAACACTTGTGTACATATCTCAACTTATAGTATAAATTCACAGAATTTATATGCGACCCTATAAAGATGGATTTGCGCATGTATGTGACTATTCAAAGGAAAATTGGTGTAGAGGTCTCAAATCACTAAGTTATACTTTCATTTCATAACACAACATCTTTCAAACCCAAATCTTGGCATTACACATTGTTACAGTGAGACATCATTATACCATCATCATAGATGTATCAAAACATAAATACATCAAGAAATATGTATTCATTTTAGATCTATCAGATATTATCCATCTCCATGCTCCCTAGTACATCCATGTTTCAGATCAGATTACACATTAACAACTCATAACTTTCACACTTAACACTTTGATCTTCATCTCCTTATATAGATTTAGCCTTAGCCAATACCATATGCAAATCCTTTAGTAATGTTGTTGGTATTCTTTGGCAGGATCAAATATCTGTTGTTGCTTCCATTACTATAGGCCAATACCATGGTAAAGACCCTTGGTATTCAAGTTACCATGGTGTGGATTTTGTAAGTGACTTTCTCTCAGAAGACTTACATATGTATGTGATCTTGCTTCTCAAGACCCACATATACTTTCTCAAACTTTAACTTTCCATCCATCTGACTATGAACTGATATTTCTTTGTCCATATCACCTGTAGCATCTATGTCACTCTTTATAACCATCTTGTTATCACAATGTTGACGTATTTATCAAGTAGCTTTCCATCAAGGACAACCCATTAGCCATAATTCCAACATATGTATGGTAGGGGTAAGGTTTAAAGTGTGGTAAGACTAAGTGAAACATCCATTGGGCAGTGGAATCAGGAACATGAAAATCAACAAAGATCTAAAAGATACTGGTTGTATGATCAATGACTGGAAAATTCAAGGTAGACAATATTTTTTTAGATGTAAAATTGTTGTTGTAGCTGAAGGTTGAAAGGAGAAAACAATCCACACCAATTGTGCATGAAAAATGGATCTAAAAGCAGCTTTAGAGGGTAGTGGTGACAAGTATTTGGATAATATGAATAGGAGCATCTAATGATGAATTCTGATTCATTATTCTTACCTCAAATACTGAAGATGAAACATTCAAATTAACTTATCAAGAAGAAAAACATTCACATGGAGAAAACATTGATAGGAAAACGCCATCACATGAATCTTTGCATAAAAATATCAAGTAATTTTTATCTTAAACAACCTTTATTAATCTCTGTAAAATTGATACAAAAAGATCCCCAAGGAGTCTGCAAGTTCATACTTACAAACTAATTGTTTAAATAACTAAAACAATAACAATCTGTTGTTGATTTTCTGGAAATAAATAAATTAAAAACATAAGAGAAGCTAAATATAAGAAAGGTTTCAATGTTATACAATAGTTATATGTTGTTGGTATCTAATCCCTTGTTGATTTAAAATTTTGAAGTTTCCGTCTACCACTTGTGCTATGTGGTTCTGAAAATGTTCCAAAATATTTTCCATGATATGCCACTATTGTAGCAGCTGCAACACCCTCCAAAATTTTGGCCTACACTCAAATTTTGGATCCTACTCTAGATCCTATGATCAATCATTCCTTAGTAACTTATTGGTAAGTTGATGATTTCAAGCTCCCTACTCTGATCACAAGAATCGTTCACACTTTTGTCTTTATATAGCAGGTGTCATCTTTAGGCATGAGAGTTATTGCTTGTCATGCAAAGGGAACTTTTGGTTTTCTTCAAGAGGTAATGTTTCTGGAAATGAGTTTTTCTCATCATATAGACATGTTTCACACTCAGTCCCAAAGTTTTGTGCAATATCGCACAAGTTTCGTCATTATCCTCACAAAGTATATCATCAGAGCCGCACTTGTCGTAAGCTACCACAAAGGTTGTTGCATTAAGTGAAATATGTTTTCATATGCTCTAGATGATCTATGTCATATCACTATGTGTCCAAGTGTGTGGTCAACATCAAGTTCTATCATTGTTCACATCGGTCCCACTGATCCTACAATTAGCCAAATTTCGGAGGACTCCTAGCAACTCAGCCTCATCCAGCCTTCCTAAATTGTGCACTTCACATCTACAACCCTCAAGATTTTTCCTTTCCTATTGGAACTGCGCAATGCCCATAAATCCCAGCATCCCTTAACATCCATAACTGTGTAGAGGCTACCTCTAGTGATCTTCCCTCAGTAAGAGCTCACTACCCACAGGAACTGCCCAGTTTTGTCCCTCAAGCCTCTTAGCTGCCTAGTCCCCCTTGCCTCTAAAAACTGTGTAGATTTGTCCTACAGGGCCTCATCCCATAGCAGCTATTGCCTGCTTGAACTACACAAATTTTTCCCTTAGTAGGAACTACACAAATATTTCCCTCAGTAGGCATTGCGCAAATATTTCCCTCATTGGGCACTGTGAAGTCTTATCCCTCAGTACAGCCTAGTCATTGAGCCTTCTCCCCCTGACCTTATACCAATTCTGTCTTAGTCAATGGATTATCATGCAACGTCTTAGACTAGGGGTATATTAGACTTATGTCATCTTGTCATGACTAGATTACAAATACATGAATTCTACTACGCTATCGCAAGATGATTAAGAAGGATATGAAGGAGGACATGCTAGATGATACTTAAGCAGCTAAGGAGAAAAGATGACTATCAGATAAGAAGACGAAGGAACCTAGGGACTGCATGACAACTCCATATCATTCGCAACCATTTGGAGGGTAGGTATGAAAAACAAATCACATCTTTCATGAAATTTAAATACACCTCTTAGCATAGGATGAATGACATCTTATCATTGTCAAATCATTATGTCTTGAATGACATGTATGGTCGCAAACACTGAAATTCATTCCAAGTGTTTTCTCTAAGTGTTTTTCTCCCTTTCGCTTGTTGGATCAATTTTCATCTCTTGCATGTTTGACTATTATGACGTGTTTGTGATCCTTCTCTAGTGGTTTCAAAGGTTGAACTCTATGTATATGAGTTTTCCTAACCATGTAAACACCTATTGCACTCATACACAAAGTCTTGAGCATTGTCTCACAAGTTTCATAACGGTTTCCCTAAACTTTATCTCAAGTGTTGCACTTGTCGCTTCTTGACCTGAGACAGTCACGCAAAGGGTAATTCTTTTTTTGTTATCTTGGCGGCCTATGTTTTCATGTCACCAAAGTATGCTAAGTGTGTGATCACATTTCAAGTTCATCATAGGTTAATCTCCCTCCTGCACTTAGCCATTTTTGGAAAATATTCTTGACCAAGTAACTCAACTTCATTGGGCCTTGTCTAAGCTACGCACTATGTAGTCTCGACCCTCATTGATGTGACCTTTGTTAGCTTGAGGGGTCCTGACCCAGGTTCATAGTTAGTTGTGCCAACAAACAAAACCCTAAATTGATGCCCATTTCAGCAACAACCTATGTAGCGTAGGATTTAGTCTCACCCAAAGCAGCATTGGGGGATGACATAACTAGGTTTCTGCATCTATAGGTCTGCATGATGGATCTCTGTTACTTCTAGGGCTTTATGTCAATTGTCGCAAACCCTAACCCTTAAAAGACAGAAATCATAGTAACTTACAAGAAATAAAATCTAACCCTTCGCGAAATACTTTAAACATTCATAATATCAATTAGACACGTAAATATACCACTTTCGTGTATTAATTAATTTTTTCTTTAGATGAATGCAGAAAACAAAGTGAATACACATAAATTGCATAAGTCAATATAAATGCACAGATAAACAATTATTTCTCCAAAATAGTATTTATTAGATATATTCCTTCGGTTATAGACTCTTCTTCCATGCACACATAGCTACAGGGGCTCATGCACTTAGCTTACGAACTTACCAAGGTCTCTGCGTACACAGCTACAGGAGCCTTCCCCTTTGCCTAAGTATAGAAAATAGAATTTTTTGCCTCAGACTACTTTCCCATACAATGAACTTCAATTACTAATTGAACTCTTATGACTTACTATGACTTCTTTATATAGCTTCTTTCATTGCAATCCCATGGTTCACGAACCATGGGTGGGTCAGAAAACATCCTATCCTCTATCAAACTAAGGGACTAAAGTCCCTTTTGACTCCTATGACCTTTGTGCTCCGCTCCTCAAAATGTGGAGACTTTACATAATTAAAAAAAATGATTACAAACTTTACCATAGGGGACCCTATCCCAACAAGCCCCCAACACAATTTCGTTACTCATCCTCAAGTCAGTCTACTGGTGGTGCATCAATCTTCGCCTACATCTCAATGAACTCAATATTTAACACCTGCAGGTCTATTTTTTCCAACGTAGCATATTGATGCACTTCTTTGACCATTTTTTCAGTGGTTGGGCCTTAAATTACAAGGCCCAGGGTCCTTTGTGTCTGTTGCATCCCTTTAATCTTTCTCTACACTAGCAAAGTCAACTGACTGACCTCATCTACCCACGGTTGTGTCCTTGAAGAGATGATTGCTTCCTTGCGACGCAACTCATCAATTTTAGTATGAATGAGTTTTCCTTCTTGTAATCGAGAGAACCTTTGCACTGGTGTTAAGGTCCGTGTTGTTGACCAGATTTCATCAACTTGTCTCTGCCTTTCTCTGATGTCCACACCAATCTTCTACAGAGTTGGATCCTCCTGCAATGAGGTCCATAATTCCATGGCCTACTCAAAGAGCTTAGTTCATCCCTTGATTGCATCTTCCAAGGTGGCCAATCCTTATTTAATAACAACTCTCTGCTACTCTCCGACTTCTGGAGTAGTGGGATGCAGCTTTAGTTGTAACCCAGAGATTTGCAGATGCAGCTCAAACCTGACTCGGTCGATTTCTTCCTTTAACTCTTTGACTGCAGCATCCATTTTTTGAATTTTCTCTGTGGAGGTAGATTTTGCTGAGATCTTGAGCTCTAGAAGCTCAGTGTAGGCCTGTGCAATAGCTACTTCTAGTTGTTGGCTTCACGATGTTACCTCCTCCTTCTCCTTGAGGGCCTGCATATTTTTCTCAAAGATCTATTATTTATTGGTTTTGACCTTGTTGATTACCAACAGTGTGTGTTGCTCATGTATCTTGAATTCGTCTGACACCCCTTGGTGCAGCTCGTGCAGAGTCTAAATGAGAAGTGCAGCCAGATTCAACTTAAATTCTTCATATGCAGTAGGTGTGCCTTCTCTTTGGCTGAGTCAGGGACCATTCTAGTAGTGGTACTGTGCAGAGATCCACGGTGATTTCTACATCCAATACTGACCTGCTCACTTGATTCAGGCTCGCTTGCTTCCCACTCACCTATCCCACGCTCACTTGAATGAGACTTGTTTGGACCTACAAGTCCCGCAAGCCCTATTGTACCTTACTAAGCGATTGCTGGTACTGCACTTCAAAGTGTCTCATGAGATCCGTTATCACATTGTGGAAAATATCCCTAATTTCGTCCAAGTCCCCTTCTATGAGGACCAAAGGCACCGTGCTTGTTGTTTTGTCAGACTTTTGCTTCTTGTGTGACCCCGTGGAGGTACTCTTGTTTTGCTTCTTGACAACAAAGGGGGATGAAAACTCTGTGCCCCCTTCTTCTCCTACCTTTGTTTCTTCCTCCACATGTGTTCGCTCAGTGTTTAACTCGTCGACATTAATGGTAGCCTGCGATGTAGTCTTTTCCTACACTACTTATTTTTCCTTGTCTACCACTTCTTTCTCCCTCATAGCACCTTATTTATTCTGTGAATCTTTGTCTCAAGTGGAAGCTTTATGTGCTTGCTTCTTATTTTCTACTATTATGGTCTGTGCTGCTGAAACTTACACAGCCATACTGGTACCTACATAGGGATCAAAAGGGGTGAAGCAGTCACTTGGCCACATGCTAACAACCCCTACTATATCTTCCTTGCCAACCAAGTAAGGCAACTTGTGCCATATGCCTATGGCATCCTTCTTTGCGTGAATGTGTAGATTTTGGAAATTTTCCTTAAAATCAGTGATATTAGCATACTGCGTGTGCAAAGTGGGTGATAATCTTGGTTGTTGGTTGATCACCATCCTTAGTTATGTCTCAAACAACACCCATAATATATTCGTCTTCATTACACGCGCAAGGTCCTTAGTAGCACAGAGCAAAGTGAACTTTTCTGCCTCTGGTAGATCCGAGTCCTGCTAAGGAAATTGGCTCTCTTCGGGTGTCCTCCAGGCCACCAAAGCCATCAACAGTAATAACCAGGAATAGTGGAACGCCTTTCCCTCATCCTAGGCCTCCCTGCAGTCCTCCAAAACCTCTTTACATAGATATTGAGCCCATTTATACTAGACTCCTTTCAGTTACTGTGTATCTAGAGAGACAATTGGTGCTGGTACTTCATCCATGCGAAACTTTCTCATGATCTCCAGCTGAGATTTGCGCAAAAAACTAAACTGCGCCATATAATATCGATTGAATAGAGTACCCACACAACTTCTTGACTAGACCAAATTCATTAGACTTCATTTTCTCTTCCAACTTCTTTTCCTATGACTTTCCTACAAAATCCTCTGCAGGGTCCACTCATTAGGATGGTAGCAGCATTATGCGGTGGATCAGAATGTCTGTGATCAGGATGGGTTATCCCAACTAGAGACACCCATCATGCTCCATTGTTAGCAATTGGCACACACAAACTGTTTTAATAATGGTGTGACTAAAGTACGCACCCAAAACATGTTTAGGAGCCATGCACCCCTAACTCCATCCACCCAACTCATCAGTTCAAGGAGCATGACATCTGACTCTTTATAGTAGACCTTCTTGAGGTACTTACTCAGTGCCAACTATGGAAACTTATCATGGTCCCCTAGGTCCCAATCCTCCATTTTCAAATTTGGTATCTGAGCCAACAACGGTCCCTCAAACAACACATTCTCTGGTAGCAAAGGCATAGAGACCATGAACTTCATGAAATCCAAATCTTTGGGCACCTTCGTCATGGATTTTCTAGGTGGTATGTACTTCGGCAGCCAACTTATTAGCTCAACCTCCTCTGCATCAATCTCCTCTATGCCCTCGTGCATCTCTTCCTCATCCAGGTCCAATGGCTCCATCAGCTATTTAGATTTATCCATTTTTTCCTTCCGGCAGATTTCTCTCGGATTTTTCTATGATGATTGTCGCACCAAGACTTGCTGAGGCCTTTTATTCTTCTTATCGACCACCGTGGAAGCATATGGCTTACATCTTAGTGACCTAGGCACAATCGGTATAGGTTGGGCTGGCTCTGTCTCAAGGTGAGTTGCAGTCATTCTCTCAAGGAAGATCTTATGGTTCCCCTCAGGCAAGTTTCCAAACTCCAACTGTCAAAGAAGTTCCTCCTAATCTATCTCAGACATACAGCCCTTTACTTAGCACAAAGCAAGGCAAAAAATATTAAGGAAAACTCTCAAGAAGAAAAGTGTTCGAATGCAGAGTGGTATGCCATATTTATAGACCAATTTGAATTCAAATCCAATCATTCCCTCCAATTCCTTATCTTTAATGCACATTTGGCAGTAGATTTCCAAATATATGCTCCATAAATTCTTTTTCCCCACTCCTTCCAATGGAAACATCACCATCAAATCAGCTATAGTGCATCCAACAATCATTTTTCAGCCATGATGCACGAGACCCATCCACCTAGCACAGCTCCTTCGGTGCAACTCCCCTTGGTGCCATCCCTCGACTTGTCGCACAGTCCCTTCACTTTGCCTTTCTAACTTTCATGAAGTGTAATTTATAGTCCCATACTTCCTTGCATTTTCCTAGAGTACTAAGACTATCCAGCAATCATATAGTCATTGTGCAAGGGAAGGATCACCCCTGTACAGCTTCAATTGACTCCCATTGACTTTTCCTGGAAATAATTCTGCATTCAGCTTCATGAGTTGAATTGCGCCTCCATTTGTAATTTCCTTCACAACATATGGCCCCAGCCAATACATCTAAAATTTTCCCAGGAACTTTGTGAACTTACTGTCATATATCAACACTAAATCTTTGATCTTAAAGGTGCATTGTTTGATATGGAAATCATGCCATGCCCTTCCACAGTCCTTCTACACTAACTGATGAAATCTAGCCAGGAAGCGATCCTCCTAAAATTCAACTAGTTATGCGAGCCTTTCTTCCATGGTATCACGATCATCCATGTTCGTAACTACTGCAATCCAAGCAGGTGTAGCTCACAGCATAATGTCTAGTGCTTATAACCAATGTTCCTCTGGTACATCCCTTTCAAATTTATCCAGAAATAAATTGACATCCTCTCAATAGTCATAATATGGTAAATTGTGTACCTCAGTGGATATACATCGTAACAATTTCGAAAGCCTATTTCAGCGCACCGATGATACTTAATGTAATCGTTTCTGCCAATGTTCAAGCTCCTCATCTAAATCTGAATTATGGGAGTTATCCTTCTCCCACGTGATTCACCCATCTGTCGTAGGGTTAATCCAATATTCATCCTGCACAATCAACTTATAGATCTGTTCAATGTCATCATCTTCCTCATAATCATGGACTGGTTCAATATATCGCGCACCTTCTGTTGGGATGGGGTCCCTCGAGTTAGTTTTGGGTTAAAAACCCAAGTTTTTATGTAAATTTTGATGAAAAGATGTAAACTCTCTACGAATTGTGGATGTGGAGCGCGTAGGTAGTTAGGAGTCAAAAATGGTTTTTATCCTCGTTTATGTAAAGTTGAGTTGCTTTTGAGATCCACCCATGGTCTATGAACCATGGAATTGCATGTAAAAGGCTATAAATACGCGTGTCTTAGGAAGTCTAAGGCATGTCTGTGGGTATGAATGGATGGATTCTTAAAATATAGCATAGAGAAGTAAGTCTTAGAGGAGGAAAAGGCTCTGCAGCTGAGTGCATAGAGGCCTAGTGTAGTGTCTGTAGTTGAGTGTGTGGACCCCTACAGCTGAGTGCGCAAGGAAGTCTTGAGTTTTTAAACTTATACTGAAGATCAATAAAGAAGACAGTTGGAAAAATTCATGTGTTTATCTGTTTACTGCTGTTAATTATGTTGCGCTATATGCTGTGATTGAAATAATGTCTTTATGAATTAATAGTGTATTGATGTGTGAATCTATTGGATAAATCTCATTAACTAAATGCAATACATGTTAAGTATTTACGCGAATATTATAATATATTCTGTTATGTTTATTGAATACTTAAGAGCATCTAGGAAAATTCTGATCTAAGGCTAATGTGTGGTACATGTAAGTAGTTGATTCCTCTGTTAAGGGTCTGCAAAATCCAATCGTAGACCTTCGCGGAGGTCTAGAAACTGTTTGAAGGAAGTTACAGAACCAAGCCCTAAGGGCTTGTAAATCTGCGCGAAGACGGATCTAGGGCATACAAGGACATCACATTGATCTCTCGATGCAGAAACTTTGTTCTAGCATCCCCCCATACTGCTTCAGGTGAGACTTTAGTCCGTGCTACGTAAGTTGATGTCAAAGGGGCCAGTAGTGTAGGGTTTTTTTTGGCGTAATTAACTCTAAACCTAGTTCAGGACCCACTAAGCCAACACCTTCGACTCGATCCAATGGAACAATCACCCTTAGTTCTTTCTTTTCAAATGTCATACTGTGCTTCTTCAGATTGATGACTACGTTCATATCAAATTCCCAATCAATTCCAAGCAGTGTTGGATATGGGTTACTATCGTCCACTATTTTGATCACTTCAAAGTCAGCTATGGCGCGTGCCCCTTCAATATCCACATTCACTCCATGTAGGCACCCCATAGGAATAATCTTCTGTTGATTGGCCATTCTTAGCTGGATCAGGGACCATTGTAGCATTGATCTTCCCATTCTTTCCCAAGTTTTCTTTGGCAGAACATTTGCATCAAACCCCAAATCAAGAATTACCTTGTCCATTTCATATTCTCCAATATGGGCAGTTAATCTCATTTAGCGAAGAGTTCCCTTCTTACTTTTTCCCACCTTATGTACTATGTGTTTTTCTGGTATAGCCTTATTCTTACCAGTGCAATTATCTATCAATTCTTGTAGTCCTTCTACTATCTTCTTATTCCTTAGGAGTTTCATAGAGCTTTTTTAAAATGATGCTAATAATGACGGTTTTGTCTCCTGCGCAGTATTGGTCTCTTCAGACTTTTCCATATTTTGAGTCCTTGATGTAGAAGCTCCTTCATCCGCGAAGCTCCTTTTTGATTCCATAAACATTTCCTTCACCTTATTTACATCAAATCCAATTTCCTTATCATCAGCCTTGCGAACCCACATTTTCTCCTCTAGTTGCTTCCCTTTATCCTCCCTAGTAACTATGCCACTTCATGTGACAATATTAACACTAGGGCCTTCTTCGCGTGGTTCAGATCTCATCATCTAGATGTTATGGGTAGGTTGTTGAGTCTGAGTCTTCTTTTCTTGCATCTTCACGAAAAGAACTGGGAAATATTCTATAGCATGGTCAAATTGTCAACAATATTGACAGGAAGGGTGTGTTGGATTATGAGAATCACGTGCAAAATGACCTACTTCCCACAATTGTAACAAATGATCTAGCCACAACCCATTCCATCACCTCCTCCTCGCCTCTTCCTCAGCCTTGGAATCCTCTGTGCACCGTAGTTGCACCCTAATCTTGAGGACGTGTCTCTTCATGCATTCTATACGTAGGGGTTCTATCCATCATTAATTCATAACTTTGACAATGGCACTCATCATGACCTAAAGATTTGTAGAAATTGCAAAAAAAATCTTGGGGGGTCTATACAAACTTCTGTAGTAAATGACAAATATATGTCGCATGTTCTACTGTAACTTGAAAAATAGCACACCATGGTGCTACTCCCATGCTTAGCCCAACAACATTTTCTGGCTTCAGGGGGACAGGGCCTCCCCCAATAAGATAATTCTGATAGACCAGGCAATGGTCCTTATCATGACCATGGCCTTTGCATTTCAAGCACCAAAGTTTTGCACAAACCTCAGTTTGGACTTCCTTTCCCTTTTCTAGGTGTTGCAACTCCATATGCAAGCTATCCAACTGCGACTACATTTGTTGCACCCCCATATTCGTATCCTAAATGGGTGAAGCTTCCAATCACATAGAAATCTCTAACGCTTTAGCCTGCATGCCAATTTTCTACTATGATAGTGGCAATCTCAGATGGGGTAACAATGAACCAATGTACCAATCTCTATGTTGATCATATGTGATCTACATATTAGCCTGTTGCAGCAAACATTTCAACCTTTGATCAAAGTCCCATGCAGACTTATTCACCTTCTCCTATATCTCTTTGACTTCTGTCACTGACTTGGTTTGTGACTTAGGCTTCTTGAATTCATTATTGAGTGATTTTTTCATTTCGTCCAGTGTTACATTTGGATAAGCCGAACAATACTTAATATACCAGCTTAGCGCTCTATCCTACAGTTTTGTAACCAACTACTCTTTCTTCAAATCATCATCTGTAACCTGATATGACTTCCAGACAGCATCTGCTACAAACCAAAAATTTTCAGGGTCTTTTGTCCCCATACCTCTGAATATGGGCATCTTCGTAGCATTGGCCATATTGATTAGTGGAGGCGGAGGTGGAGGTGGAGGTGTAGGTGTGTGAGGTGGAGATGATGGGGGAGGTGGAGTGGATGGATTTGGTATCCCTGAGATACCCTTCTTTACTGTCTGGAGCTCACCTATAGGTGTCCTTAGAACACTACTTTCTTCGTCACTATTAGATGCTCCTAAGAAAGGAATGTATTCATCACCTGAATCTAGATCTCTTCTTAATGTTTTTTCACTTCGCATAGCTCCTTTCAGATCTCTTCTAAACATTAATTTAATGGCATAACCCTTTTCTCGCACAATAGAATTTTAATCCAAGTATTCGGGAATTTTAGATACTTACCTCTTGGTCCTTTGAATAATCATCGTTCAACTTTGTTATAGCTTACAAATGTATCGATCGCAAATTCAGTGATGAATCCACCCAAAATGTTATCGATCTAGTATCCAACAACCCTAGCGATCTTACTTTCTGAAGCTTCCAGATGCCTTACTAGTTCTGGATTCCACATAATAGGGTTGTCCAACTTCCATGTGCCTTGGCTATCTGCCAATTCCAATAACCACTGGTGTAATTTGCATAGAAAAGAGAAAAAGAAAATTTCGTGCTTGTCCATATACACATATTTATTCATCCATGCTTCCTTTGATAGTCACGAATTCATGTTTTCCTCAGCTGCAAATTCATGTAGCTTCCAATCTATCCACTTCTCGATTTCTTTCTTATTTTGGAACCATTTATTCGACATCACACATTCCTCAGACATATCCCAGTCCCAGCAATGAAACGATTTGTTGGCTTGAGGGGTCCTAACCCAAGTTCAGAGTTAGCTGCACCAACCAACAAAACCCTAAACTATTGGCCCTTTTAGCAAAAAACCCACGTAGCGCGGGCTGTAGTCTCACCTGAAGCAACATTTGGGGATGACATAACCATGTTTCTACATCTAAAGGTTTGTGTGATGGGTCTATGTCACTTCTAAGGTTGTATCCTAACCTTCGCGAACCCTAACCCTTAAAATGCAGAAATCATAGTAACTAATAGGAAACAAAATCTAACCCTTCGCGGAATACTTTAAACATTCATAATATCAATTAAACATGTAGATCTACTGCTTTCATGCATTAATTAAGTGTTTCTTTAGATAAATGTAGAAAACAAAGTGAATACACATAAATTACATAAGAAAATATAAAGGCACAGATACATAATTATTGCTCCAAAATAGTCTTCATTAGATATAATCCTTCTATTACAAACTCCTCTTCCTTGCACACACAACTACAGAGGCCTGCACACTCATCTTGCAGACTTACGAAGGTCTCCATACACACAGCTGCAGGAGCCTTCCCCTTTGTCTAAGTACAAAAAATATACTTGTTTGCCTCAAATACTTGCCCATAAAATGATCTTCAGACACTAACTAAACTCCTATGACTCGATATGACTTCTTTATATAGCTTCTTTCATTTGAGTGGGTCACAAAACATCCTATCCTCTAACAAACTAAGGGACTAAAGTCCCTTTTGACTCCTATGAACTTCTCGCTCCACTCCTCAAAATGCGGAGACTTTACATAATTAACAAAAATGATTACAAAATTTACCTTAAGGGACCCTGTCCCAATAGGCCCCCAACACAATTTCGTGACACGTCCTCGAGTCACTCTATTGGTGTCACCTTTATCTTTGCTTGTAGCTCACTAAACTCAATCTTTAATACCTACAATTTTGGTGTTCCCTGCGTAGCAGCTTGACACACTTCCTCGACCAGTTTTTTAGTGATCGGGCCTTCAACTGTAAGGCCCATGGTCCTTTGTGTCTGTTGCATCCCTTTAAGCTTGCTCTCCACTAACAGAGTCAGCTGACTAGCCTCATTTTTCCATGGCTATGTCCTTGAAGAGATGAATGCTTCCTTGTCACGTAGCTCATTAATTTCAATTTGAATAAGTTTTCCTTCCTGTAATCAAGCGAACCTTTGCACAGGTGCTAAGGTCCATGATGTCAACCTAATTTCATCAAACTAACTCTGCTTTTCTCTTATGTGTGTGCCAATCTTCTACAGAGTTGGATCCTCTTATAGTGAGGTCCATAATTCAATGGCCTACTCGAAGAGCTCAGTGCAACCCTTGACAGCATCTTTAAAGGTGGCCATTCTTTCTTTAATAGCAGTTTTGCACTGCTATCTGACTTCTGGAGGAGTATTGGGTTGCGGATTTAGTTGTAACTCAAATATTTTCAACTACAGCTCAAACCTGACTCAACTAATTTCATCCTTAGACTCTTTGACTGCAGCAGACAACTTTTGAATTTTCTCTGCGGAGGCCACTTTTGCTGGGATCTTGAGCTCTAAAAGCTCATTGTAGGCCTGTGCAATAGCTACTTCCAGTTGTTGGCTTCACATTGTTACCTCCTCCTTTTCCTTGCGAGCATGCACCTTTTCCTCAAAGATCTGCTAGTTATTGTTTTTGACCTCGTTTATTACTAGAAGTGTGCGTATTTCCCAATATTACATTCACCACAAGGACACAACCTCATCAAGACCGGAAAAGGAAGAGGACAAAGAACAAAATGGGTAGTAGGATCCTCCTATAAAATTTGAGGTGCCTCAGATTCACAAGATTTGGAAAAGAAGACAAATCAAGAGGTTCAAGCTCACCATATGATGAGACATGAACCAAGCGCTCAAACTCTTGTTTCAAGAAATCCCAGTTCAAATGTTTTTCAGGAATTTCATAACAATGGTGAAGGAACCGATTATAAAAATCCTCAACTTATTCATTAGGCTTCATTCTTAAACAATTTATTCTTCCACAAACATCTAGGTAGTTATACTTATCGAAGGCGTTATGAAACCTCTTGGTAATCTAGTCGAATGAAGAGGTATAAGAAATGGGTAGTGTAGGACACAATTGATTAACATGACCTTTGAATGTGAGGGTGAGTAATATATCCATGACATTTTTGGAACATATTCTATGAGAAATACAAACAGACAACTTGAAATACATGTTCATGAAAAGTTGATTCAGCCTAACCATTGAACTTAATTAATTTGGACATGTTATGAATAACTTCTGTAGGGATGGTACAATTAAGCTCTTTAGAAAAAAATCTCAGGATTATGATTTGGGGAAGAGCCATTTTAAATAAGAGATTCAAACCAGAATCAACAGGTGCACTCTATTGTCTGGCCCTCCTTCTCGCACCATTTTGTTGATGGTGCTGGAAATTCGTCAACCAAGGGGATCTCCCCAATATGAAGTTCCAATTATACCTCACATCATTTGGTGTAGGAGTCCCATCTGGTTTTAAGGACCGATTTCCAAATCCTCAAATATTTTCCTTGGCTCTAGTTGTTAGCATAGGAGAGTGATGTGATGGTGTCTTCGAACAACAAGGTGAGTGTGCCTGGTGAGTGTGCAATTATGTCTTGGTTCTCTTACTGCAAAACGACGCAGAAAAATGAGCCTCTAAGTGAGATTTAATAGTACTACCCAGGAAGTCTAGACACACATGAACCAGAAGGATATGCCTAACATCTAATGGAATAGTCCAAAGCAGATGAGACATTCGTTACAACCAATGATCAAATGAGATTCATCTAAAATCCAACAGAATAGTCCACAGCGGACGTGACGGTTGTTATAACTGATAAGTGAGGAAAGTTCTGTCTAGTATCCTATGGAATAGTCCACAAGGATGAGACAACAATAACAACCATTACAACACATTCTCAATAATATAAGCACTAAAATAACCAAAATAGTTCAATTATTTTAGTACATGTGAAAGCAAACATGAAATATAAACATCCATAGAATAGTCTTACAAACATTCATAAGTCATGCATGAAGAATGTGTTGACCCTGTAGGGCTTCTATTATTAAGTGAAACTTCCAAGACACATATTTACATTGTACATCACCAACCCTAGTAGTGGGACATTGGAGCCACTCCTTGCTCCTCAAAGAATATCCTGGATTTGTAGAGGCACTAGGTTTCCAAGGATTGTTCGTAGAAGAAACTAAACCGTAATGAAAACCTTATGGTACAGAAAAATTTGGAGTTTGACCAACTCCTGCCAAAATGTTGCCATAACCAGGAATATTTCCCCCAAATGATGTAAAAGGAGAGGAGATCCCTTGGTAAGGTTTCCACACATTGGCAAAGAGAGAATAATCCTGAAAGGAACTTATGAAGGAGTAAGGCATGTTCTCCTGTTGACCAAAATAAAATTGATTCCTGGTTCCTAAACCACTAAAAGTAGGGTTAGTCCATCCTTGAAAAGGATTATAACTTTGACCTTGAGCAGAGAAAGGAAGAGATCCTAAAGAAGGATTATAATGAGGTATATGACCACTTCCAAAAGGAAAACCCTGAAAAGAGGTTGAACCACTAACCATAGAGGTCATAGTTGTGTAAAAAATGGATGGGATGGTTGAAGGAACTGAGAGAATCGCACTAGAAGGCATCCCAAAGGGGAAAGAACCAGTGTGGGAAGCAAAATCTTGGGTGCCCCCACTTGAAGATGGAATAGAGGTAGAGCCAAATATTGCAGTATTAGGAGTGATAGTAGATATAGCAATAGTACCTCCTCCTTGAACTGAAAGAGGAGTATTCTCACTAGTATCACTCATAGCTGGACTCGTACTCCGAGTAGTCGCCATCAAAGGTAAAGAACGATAAAAACCAAGGGCTAGTCAGCTTGTGAGTAGAGGTCCCAACATATAATAGAATGTCTATATAATTAAGAGGAAGAGGTGAAGAAGGAGTCATAGGGGACTCAGGAAACTCTTCAACCTCAACTTCATATTCCAACATGAAGAGAACCCTAGAAAGGACAAGAGTATCCCTATCCAAATCATGACTTGCACTAGGTCTACCCTGTGAAACTATAGCCTGATTCGGAGGATCGATCTCTTATGTGTTCACTACTACTAATTGAAAATCACCAGTAGAATTGCTCCTACACCTTCTAGAAGAAGGCTCGGCACTCGTAAGTGAGAGCCCACGAAGCCTCCTGGACTGACGAACTGGTCAATCAACCACTTTTAATTATTATAAGAACTTGTAAAGACTCAAAAAATTATAAATTTATGGTAATCTAGGAGAAAAGAACACTCACTAAAATGTCCCTAAAGATACAATCAATCAATCTACTTTTAGGTATTTTTGCTTCGAGTGATTAGGACCGGACACCAAAATACAAGAGAGAAAAATAAAGGACTTTTCAAAGATAGTTTGGGATAATGACGGCCCAAGCCTACTAGCAAAGGTAACAAAAATAGTTATGCTGACCACCAATCAAAAGGCTTTGTCGGTGAAAGTACCCAAGCTTCGCCAAGGCACCCTCCATAAGTACTAATGAGAGTGATACAACATCTACCTCAAGTACCATGGGTATTCCCCCCACGTAGTCACCTATGTGGTCCCTAGGAAAGGCAACTAAGGTCACTAGTTTGTATCGGCAGTCGGGTGGAACAGTCTTTGGTCGAGATCCAACAAGCCAGATAGGGGGTATCTCTCTTTCCTACCTTCATTTTCCCTCTTGCTTAACTCCCAGAAGAGAAGAGATTTCTCGGTCAACTTCACGACACTTGATTTCACTCTTTTAATAAACTTCTATGTTTAAATTCAGAGTGGCCTTGGAGAGTTAACTCTCCACTCACCTATTCCAATGCCCTAAATGACCTAGACTATTTGATGTTACTATGAAAAATAAATAAAAAATGTAGTTCATTTTTAATTTTAGTGCTTGATTTTAATGGTTTTTCTTAAGTTAGGGGTAAAATGGAAGTGCAACTATTGGACACCTAATCCTCTAAGGGTTGGTGTGGAAGCTAAACAGCCAAAGGGAGTCCAAGGGACCACTTGGAATATGAATCCAAGTGTCACACCATGTACTATAAATGTATATCATTGTTAATAATAGATATACTCTCATTCTTATAATTCACACTTTGTTTCTGCCATGTATGTGTTTAACATGGTATCAGAGCAAGCGATATCCCACCCTACTCCAATTTGAGCCACTTGTTTTGTGGTCTCTATATACATGTCAGTTTTTCCCTTCTCCTTATCAGAACTGCCACCTTATAGAGCGTTTTACTCTGTGCATACATACCTATTTCATTACTAAGAAGGTTTCATAGGGTATCGGTCCATTTTCCTTGCCACACGCCTATCGATATGACCTCTCAGCATGAATCTTGCTGAGTTCTTTTCCACGCCTGTCAAATCTGCCTCTAAATTGGTCAAATGTGCCACTCTAAGTAGTCCAACATTTACTTAGTTCTGTTGATTCTCTGCCTCATCTGTTAGAAACGTTTCATATTCTCTCCTCCTCTGTATAGATTGACCTAAAATTCCATTCGATAGAACTATTCAACTGCTGACCTAACATTCACACTGTGAGGAATGGTAGAAAAAGCTCCTGTGTGCTAGATAACACTTGGTTCAAATTTCCTCTCAGTCAATATGGTTTTCAATTTTATTAGAGACATAGACTGAATATAGCAATGGGAGTGGCCTCTGCGTTGAGTATGTTGATCGTGGCTGCAGTAGTTCCATTGTTCGCAACGATGTGAATCTGACCAAGATACTTATAGACGAACATTTGGAATCCGATCTTGCAACCTTCGGTGGCTTGATAAACAACAAGGTCTATTTTCTAAATATCACCTGATCGGCCAACCTGTGGACTAATTACTTTTTGGACTTCCGGCGTGCCAGAGCAGAGCTTCCCTAACAAAAATGCGGCTGTCATTTTAGTCACCTCAAGCGTCGCTCTGGTGCTGGCGACGCTCTCCAACGAAATGTTTTTGTTTCCTTTTTCTAGCTTCTCAAATGGGACTTCACACCATTGATGGATAAGGTTGCACAGGGCACAATTAGGAATGAGGTATTTGTGCAGCAAAACCTAGCCGATCTTCAGGAAGGTAAAATGGTCGTCCTCAATCCAGGGATTGATGGAAAGTCGATCATATGTTTTCCCTGTCGAGATGATGACTAGGTCCCACATCAAATCTAAGGAAATCAAGTAGCGGAAATCATCCAAATGGCATAAACCTCCTCTCCATTAATTTCAACCACTGGAGACTTGACATTAGAAATTTTCTCCACATATTCTATCTCTGACACTCTAAATAAGGCGCATTTGTAGTATCAAATCAAGTTGATCAAGATGTTGATCAAAGAAATCGTTGCCTCAGGACCGCCAACGTTGCTCTACTCGTGAGTCCTCTCTGTTTATCATATCAATATGAGATTTGAAATCACACTCTACAGCTGTAAGAGGTGCTTCCTTCACTCTTGTTGAAGGCCATAATACTTGAGTTCCACATACACCTTATGTGCATATTCAACGTATTTTTCATGGTGTAATTTGTAATGATCATGAAGAATAGAGTGGCCTTCAATAGAGTCAGCAGTCAAAGACTATCCTAATGATGAAACCTGAGGAATAGGAATGTCTTTTGGCCCAAGCAAAAGTTCTTTACTCATAATCTCCATACTTCCCATTTCAGAAGCTTCTAGGCTCTGATCATTTTCTTTAGAGCAGTCGATTTGAAGAGGGTGCAACTCTCTCTGAGTCTTCATCTCTATTACAACACACTCGCAAGCAGAGGTAAGCACTAAGAGCCATGATTTACAAAATGAATCTAGGAGGGTAGTGACACCAAGCAATATTATCACTTGCATTCTCCTACAGTTCCAGATTTGTGTGTGCCTCTTGGATCGCTTTTTGTATACATGTAGCCACATATACATCAGAGACCAAGTTGATTTCTTACACCTATAATAGCTTGTTTGGTGTGCCAATTTGGGTTCAAACTGTCCCAGATCAGCTTATTCAAGCTTTGTCCATTGGGATAAATTATCAGGTGTATTCTCTACATTAGTATTGTAAAATTTTAGCGTCTCTCTTTGCTGGTTTGAAACATTGAAGGTTGCAAACTGAGTTTTATTTATTTTAGATTATTGTTGATGAATTGAGTTGACCTATTGAAGTTTAAAAATGACTCAATTTGGTAATTTATTAGAGATATTAAGTGTTGGGTGTGGAGCCTGATTATCTTCTGTATTCAAAGGTATCGCTGCATTGGAACCTAGTTTGTAATGGGGCGGAAACACCACCCATAAAATATTTGCTGCAAGGGGGATCCAAAGGGGGTTGGCTACAACCTTTGGGAGCCATCGGGGCCGGTGCCCCTGAAGCTAAAAAATAAATGTAAAATTGCCTTGTAAAATGTTGTAATTTCGTAGTCAATCTGGGTCGTTCATTAGGCAGATATTTGACAGTAAAAGTTATGTTTAATTTAGAGTTTTTTGCCCTAGAAGGAAACCCTTCGATATATATGAGGGAATTGTATTGTGTCTATGTAGATCTGTATTCTGAGTGAGGAAGAGAGAGGATATTGAGAGCTGGAAGGATTGGTTGTTTCTCCGTGGACATAGCCCAAACTTGGTGAACCACGTATATTTGTGTCTCTCTTGTTTTATGCGTTTTCTGTGTTTATATTTCTGCAATATTTTATGTGTTCCATTTCTCTGTAATATATAATTTTCTAACATTAAGAACTCTAATTATATCAACTACTAAAATCATAATCAACATTAGCAAGGAAACCCTTTTTGACATTCAAACTTGCTTGCAATATACACAAGAGAAGATTAAGTTTTTGCAACTTGAATCTCAGCTTCAGTAAGATGAGTTACAATGGCATAAGCATCATGACATCCATCAGCAGCCAACAAGTGGTCAAATCAGTAACATTGAGACAAACTCCCATCAGCAGCAAATCAATAATGTTGATCTAGTACCCAATGAAGGAGCAGAATTTCATGCAGAAGCAGATGTTCATTTTGCACTTCACAAGCCCATCATCGGACCTTGGGAAGAGCTTGTCCACAACAAGCATAGAACTAGTCTTGGATATGACAAGTGTAGTGCTATTTTAATCAACCTTAATTGACTTCAGACTGCAACATTAATTGCCAACCCAGGGTAGGTCTTGTTGTTTCAATGGAGTTCGCACTTTTCGTGCCGATACACTCCAGCCAGGCATAAGAAATTGTAGAGAAGCTGTAAAAGATGTCACTAATCTAAATTTCTGAATCAAACCATGAATGTAGATATAAAAACACTCTACAGAATTAATCACAACTCACAGCTATTGAAGTAAAGGCACACCACACAAGAACTAACATCTATTCCAGCTTGTTACTATTGCTCTATTGTTTACCTCTATGTAACAACATAAGATAAATAGAAACAACAGTGAATGCAATCCACGATTTCTATAGCAACAGTGAGAAACCATAAATCAATAAACTAAATTGAAATGTACACTACCTAATCACTGCAATCCCTGCCAAAGAGGAGGGCCCTTCCTCCTCAACAGGGCACAGGAAGAACACAAAAAGTGATTAACGAATCAGTTGGAAAGTAACAGCATCACCATGCCAATTGATATTGAATAAGTTCAGGATTACGGAAACAGAGTAACGGTACTCTTCTATATTCCATCCGCTAATAAGTAAAAATTTGAGTCCTTTATAATTATTACAACCCAAAAATTAGAAAGCAGACCAGTCACGAGAATCTCTCGATTCTCATGCTGATCAAAAATAAATAAGTTACAAATTATTACTAAATAAATATACATCATTTGCAACTGCCTGAGTCTTGTTGCTTCAAAAATAAACAATCCTATTTCCAACAGCTGTTATGTGGAATAGTACCCACATTTCCAGCTTTGGTGCAACAACATTGAGCAAATGGTGGTTTGGGATGACACGGCATAACTAACGATAGCACTGTTGATGTGATGACGGATCCACGCGAGGTGTAACAAAATTCGATGTGTAACAACAACCTGTAGCAGCATCTAGTGTGTAACAACAATCTGTAACAGCAACAACCTGTAACAACAGCACCTATTATATAGCAGTGTCTGTAACAGCACTCAGGGTGTAACAACGAACTGTTCTACCCTTTCGTGTAGTTAATCCTTGCTACCTGTCTTCTTCATAGATTCATTTGCACAAGCCAACACCTGAAAATATGAACTTCCCAAAATAATTCTTTAGTGCTCTCCCAGTTAGCCACAAAAAGGAATAAAGCCTCATATTATTTGGTAAAATATAGCAAAGTAACATGACAGTAAAATGGATTAAAAAGGTAAGAAAACAAAGAGTTTGGTCATATAAGGGCACGGGATTGAAGGACAGAAAGGTCAAAACAAGGGAAAGAATGTGCAGAAAATAGGTAAAACACCACACCCAACATCTCCCCCCAACTGAAGCAACTGCATGTCCCCATGCAAAATCTTAGTTCCTTCTACTGTGCCCTCAGTGGAAATATATGAAATTGTAGGCACCAGCAGTATCATCGCCCGGAGCTCTGAATCCTTGATCAGCCATTAACTCACGTGGTCAAGATTCCTCTTCATAATCACACAACCGATAATCGGGTTGATACTCCTCCAATGTGACATAGGAAAAACACGTGATACCCACAGTATGCATATAAAAATGCATAATCTCATTCGTCCCAGCAATTTCATTGACCTGACTGGTCAAACCTTCATAACATCAAATTTAAGTCCCCTTCATTTAATCTCATGTGGAGACATTTCATTAGGCTTTCTATAGTCTAACCCTTCATTAATCTTTCTATCGGGACTTTATAGCTCAACCCTTCATCCTTTTCGCTAAACCTTTCAACTCAATAGAATATGCTTTTGGAACTCCCGACTTGCGATATGTGATTTCCCTTTTCCACTGTTGATTTTGACCACTAGATCAATGGCTGTAGCAATATCACATCACACCATCATGTGACTTCATCACCTCTCACATGCGACATGCAACAACACAACCAGACTTCAAATAACATAAAATCACGCCTATAACCTCCTCGGGTCCATTCTCCACAAATCTCTTACTTCAATCTCCACCGTCGATCTTACCTTCAATCCAGCAGCTGCACTTTTTCCTGATCAACAGACTAACCTGACGCTTTATAACCATTGATTAAGATCCGCTTGATCCGACGGTCCACAGCGATATCAGGTGGATCACTTACACAACATTTAATGCCTTTACGGAGTTGATGAGAATTATCAGTCCTCAATATATTAAATTTTGGGTCTACCCTTGCAATTAAATCTCGATCTCTTTACGACCCGATATCTGTTGGATGACGAGGCCCTTAAATCCTATGATCTATGGCCTTTCAACTAGCACGAGGATTATCGACCATCTTAACCCCGCAGTTGACTGTGATGTAAGCATTGACTTTTACAATCGACTGCCAAGATTAATTGCGGGACTTCAATAGCGATATGGGATTCCATACACTCTCTACCCCCGTTGCTCTTTACTTTGGGTTTCAGATTCCTTTAGGGTTCTGGTCCTTTGTTGTTTTGCCACAATTCTCTCCTTAACTTAACTCCACTCATGCCTTTATACTCCTCCACCTTCACTATAACACTAAAGGCTTCCTCCTGTACTTTCGATGTCTAAAAATCCGTAACACAAGCTCTATGGTTCTCTCCTCGAACCTCTTGCTGACTAACAATTCTACCCAACACTTCTTTTGTTGGAATTGTTATTGTTACACAAAATATTGTCACCATGACATTCTGTAATCAATGTGAGTCTATCACCACTCATACTTTCCTCCCTTGCAAGTCTTAAACCTCATCTCTTCATGTCAAGCCTTGAAAAATGAGAGAAAGCCCTTAAAAATCTCTAAAACTCTGGTTCCGCACTTTCTCTTAACATTACCTGCGGTCCTGCACCCACTGGTCATGTCCCCTACATACCTGACCACTCTGTTTCTTTATAATGGGTGCGAACCCCTGTAAAAGTCAAAAAGGCACAAGTACATTCGTAAAAAATCACTTTGGGTTATTTCTGGAAGCTTCTAGAGGGAATCTTGAGGTGGCAAGTTCGCTCCTTTAAGGTGCATGCATCCCATACCTAAAGGAGCTAACCCCTTGATGTGAGGAGCTTATCCCTTTGAAGGAGGACTCTATGCCTTCATAGGTGGACCTGTAACTTCCTTCCTCTACACTATAAAATGAGGCATTGGGTTGATGACTTGGGAGGTTGAAAGCTGAATATTTTTGAGGGTAAATGCTGTTGGAATTTAGTCTTCCTAATTGAGCTTGAGAGGAGAGATTACATACCTTTTTTGATCTCATTGGGAAGAGTGTGAGGCTTGTCAAAGTAGAGGAGATTCTTGCCTGGACCCTGGGAGAAGCTTGTACAACATCAAGGCACCAAAGGTTGTAAAGTTCTTCTTTGTTCAAAGTTAATACAATCAAGTTTATTTTTCTCAATAAGTTGTCTTTTATGGTTTATTTCATGGACTCCTTGATCACCATGATGAATATGATTTATTATATGAGCTATGCAAGTGTTATTTGATGTGTGCTTGTTTGTGATTGCAGGTTCTTAAAAGGAAACTTGTTCGGACAGTCGAAGCGTGGCTGCCACAAACTAGCGTTGGACTTAAGGTAGGGACTAAAACACCTCTTGTTTTTTATTTATAAATCGCAATATTTAGAGAAAGGTAGATTTGCTTGTTCTGCTTGTTGCTAGATATCAGTTGATACTAGGGAGATCGGTCTTGTCCGCAAGAATGATTTATCCGGCCGACAAAATGGCAACTCCGCTGGGGACTTGAATTTTGGTTTTTGCCTTTACTTTTACTTTGACTTGAGAAGCGTTTTCTTGTTTTTGGTTTTTGCTTGATGTGTGTGGGATTGGGTAGATTTTAGATTCTGAATTGTTTTTTGTTTTTTCACATTTTTGAAAGAGGACCGCACGCTCTGTTTGTAACACAGTGCGGACATCCCCGCACTGTTACTTTACTACACATAGGGGTACCGCATCTGGTTATACCAGAAGCCTGTGGACCCTGTCAGATTTTTGAAAAACCTAAAATCTTTTCGTCCAATTAATCTTAGGATTTGTTTACATTTTTTAGCCTCTGCCCAGATCTGCATGTGTCCTGTCAAAGATTTCTTGTAAGTGAATTCCATTGGCATTTTGGTTTTAGGTGATTTTCTAGAAGTTTTGCGTGCCTGGTTTGATTTTCGCTTGGTCTTTGTAGTAACTTAGAGATTAGAAGCCTAAGAAACCTCAGATTACCCTGGTCTTTTTGGTCTTCTTGATGAGTCTGACTGATTTGTTAAATCTGCCCTTGATTGAGAAATAGATCTCATTTTCTCTTAGCAAAGCTTTGAACAAACTTGTTTGAAAGTTTTTGAATTTCATTTTTTTAAAAAGAAAACAAAGCTGAGTGTTCTTTGATTAATTTGTTATTCTGAACGAATTAGTCCTTAGTTTGTTGAATAACTAAGTAAAACATCCTCAAAAAGAAATTTTGTAAGCTTTTACTTCAATTAGGTTTTTAGAAATTTTTAGATCTCAAGCATAGTTTTTTATAGTTTTGAGTGTTTTCTAGAAATTTTAGAATCTCTTTTGAAAGAAATTGTTTTCTGTAGTTTTTGAGTGTTGAAAAAAAAAGGATTTTTTCGTGAGCATAATTAGTAGTCCTATTTTGAGTTTATTGGAAAAGACAAAAAGATTTTCTTTTCATTTATATGTTGAAGAAAGATTTGATTTTCGAAGAATTTCATTCTCAACTCTTTCTTTAGCTAGAAATTCATTGAAGAAAAAGAATTGTTTATCATCTTAGGTTCATTTTTAGTGTTTTGGAGTCGATTCTTCACACCATAAAGTTTCATCTCCATACCTTTTGACTTAAGAAACAACCTATAAAAATAACACTTAAAGTAAAATTGATCTAGTAATCTTTTTATTTCTAGGGCTCTTATCACCAACATAGCTTAGGCTAGTATCTTGGAGTAGGGAGTAATTAACTCTCCAAGATAGTTAAAACAAACAAGTAGCTATATCTTGCGGTAGGAAATAAATTCCAATTGTTACATCTATGCTCTGGGAAGCTCCTCTTAAAGGAGTCAAGCACGAGATCATATTTGAACCAGTGGGGTAATCAATCCTTCCTCATTGGGAATGATAGCAGATATACACGTATTAAAAATGGTAAACCTCAGATTGACCATTGTCGAGGAGCCTGGGGTCACTTGTTGGTAAACCTTGGATTATGTCAAGGAGCCTTCAAGGGGATTGAGCTTTGTTACTCTGCCCTTGCGTGTGTATCGGATCGTAGACTGTTCCCCCAGGTATATTTGTTTCTGTTGGTAACCATAGTGACCATAATCTATAGGATTCTTTCCTAAGGTGATGGTGGAGGGAAGATCCCACTATACTTGGAGCAGACACCGACTAGACTCACTTGGACTCTCTGGGGGGTTCCCTTCACTCGAGATGGTTTTGTGAAGAAACTTGTGTCAGTCTGTTTCATTAAGCAGGTTGTCAGGGTAGCTGTTCCAACCGCCCTTTCTGTATTGAATTCTGCGACGTTGGATTTCATCACCAACTAGTATTTTCAGTGCGGAAAGTTACTGTTTGTGTGTGGTTTGAACTCCTAGAATTTTAAGAGTGTGATTCAATTGTTTGTTTATTTAGAGACTTTAGGTGGTTTTATTGAGATTTTCTTTGTTTGCATGTGAAGTAATTAAAATATTTAATCGTGGTTGAATTACTGAGACAATCCCATAGACTTCGGGGGCAAGCTCCCGAGTATTCACCAAGCCAGCTTGAAGGGCTACGAGCGCTTGTAACTCCTAGTGACTGTAGAGTTGGGTCACCAGAAGATAGAGAATCTTCTTTAGTTGTTCATCCTGATTATCAAGTTCAAGCAACAAAATATATTTCCGAACCAATTTCATTTTCCGAATTTACTGGTAGTATATCTTTTACTAGTGAATTGGCCAAATAACCTGAAATTTCTGAGCCTGAAACTGAACCTACTGCTACTACATCCTCAGGATTTGCTTCTCCAACTTCCAGTGGTCTTGGTTCACCCAGGGTAGGAAGGATCATTACCCAAAATCTTCCTTTGGGACTTATTTCTATTGAAGAACTTGTTAGTCCAGAGGAAGATATAAGTCTCCCTGAAAATCAACCAACTTTAGAACTTAGGGAGCGTGAATCAATTTTCTACAATCCACCTAGGAGGGATGCTTTTTACCTCTCATTGACCAACTTTTTAGAAAATCTGGGTCTTAGTTTTTCACCACCTTGAGTTCCTTTTCATCCAACACCTAGAGGTTATTATCCTCCCTTGAATATGTCGAGACAGTCATCCATGTTTTCTCAATCACCGAAAACATTTTTATATGGCGGTCCTTCTGTTCCTTCTGGGTATCAGTCACTCGCTGGTACTTTTTTGGGAGTGTTGGGCCTTAGTTTTTGATCTTATTTTGCTTTGAGAAACTTACCTAACCATCTATTTATCATACATTTTCACTCCATTCATCCCATTTTAATGAATATTTGATGTCCAATCAGGTATTTAGCTTTAATTTGTCAATTTCTAAAGTTTTTACAAAAGTTTGATTTTAAGTGCAATTTTGGCAATTTCAGAAATTCCCGTAATCACTTCATGATTGATATGGATGCAGGCCACTTCAGCACGAATGGGATACATGAATGGAAAGCTTGGGAACTATGACCAAGCCACCTATGCTTGGTTCCAACAGAACGAGCTTTATTATGCCTATTTGGAGCTAGTCAATCATGACTAGTCATCCAGAAATCCCATCTAAATAGGGCAGTTTTGAGATTCCATGATATTAGTCATATTTCTTGGGATGAGGGTAGTGAATTCGACTTGAATAGGTGGATTAGAGTAGCTTGGTTTGTTAGAGTGAATGTAGATCAGTTTGTTTCATGAGACTCCTTATTTAAGAGCCACAACTTTGATGGCTCATACATTGACTTATGATACTTTTATGCTGTAATACTTTTGGTTTGAAGACTTAATTTGAAGACTTGTGCTATTCTCATTTTGCTGCTCAATGCTATGGATGTGTGACTGATCTAAGCTTCTGAAATCATCTTTCAAAGTGTGCAAGGCAAGGGTGGAGGGCCCCCACTCCAAGTTAAGTACACTTCCATGTTAAACTAGTTTTATTTCATTACAATTTGGTTGATTGTAGCCTTAGTTTTTCAAAGTCTTATTTCAGATTGCTTTATGGATATGCATAGTGATTGATTTCATTTTTTAATGGCTTATTCATCATTCTATTGAATTGGAAAACAGATGTTCAAGTTGGGCATCCCTTCTATTAAATGATGGATCAAAACTAGTTTCTTTTGTTTACATGCAAGCAGTTTTATTTCCATTTAGATTTAGAAATTGAGATGAATGAATTATGATGGAATATCTTATGTGTCTCTTAAGTTAAGAGCTTCTTTCATTTATAATTTATGCATCTTGAGTTTTTAGTTTCAATCTCTAATTCATTAAAGTAATAATTGAGGTGAAGGAGGACTTCTTGAGTTCAAGAACCCTTTCAATGTTTTCTCTTTTGAGCTGATTGAATTAGAGTTATAAGATGTATTTTCTTTAGCTTTTAATCATTCATCTTTCAAGGTTTGGTTATATTAGATCTTCACAAATAGTGAACTTGCCTCAAAGAATAAACAACCCGGATTGATAATAAAAAATTGTGTTAGTTTAGGAACATAAATTAGCTCAACATTTTGGCGCCGTTGCCGGGGAGGCAAATATCAGCATAGTCAATAGAGAGATAAAATCCAAAACAAACAAAAACATTAGTTACGTTTCATTTCTTTAATTATGTTTCTTTATGCCTAGATTTAGAGATCCTCAAGGTAGATTTATCAAAAACCCCCCACAAGTAGAGATAGGATCATCACATACACCTGTTACTGGTAATCCAATAATTGAAGAGTTGATAGAAAAGCAAAGAAGTGGCCAAAGATTAACCTTGATTGAAAGGCAAACTTTGTTAGCTTGGGAAGCAAAGCAAAAATTCTCCACTTCCGGAAAACAAAAAGAGAAGGGAAAACAAATTGTTTTTCCATCCATCGATCCTCCTATCTTCCCACAACTTGAAAGTCCACCTGAAATTGAAACAACAAAAACAATGGCAGAAGAAGGACATGGATCCGTTCATCTTAATCCTGAACAACAAAGAGCTGAAAATGAAAGACAACAAAGAGAATGGAGAAGGAAGAGAGAGGAAGAGATGAAACAAGAAAATGATAGGAAGCTAGAAAACGACCGGAAAAGACAAGAAGATGGACTTGACCAAGAAACTACTTTTGGTTTTCCGATAATAGATACAAGTGCAATACTAGGAGAAGAAGTAAAAATGAAAAACATTCCACCTTCTGTGTTGCCAAACTTCTATGGAATGTCTACAGAAGATCCTGATTCATTCATGTTTGAATTTGATATCTTATGTAGATCATATGGCTATACTGATGATGTTCATAAGCTTCGTCTTTTTCCTACAACACTAAAAGCAGCAGCTTTAAAATGGTTTATGGGTTTAGGAGAACAAACAATAGCCTCCTGGGATGATATGCGAACCGTCTTCCTTAAGAAATATCAACCTTATTGTAGATCTAGAGATTCAAAGGAAGATGTGTTTAGAATGACACAACAAGAAGATGAAAATCTAGAAGAATATTTAGAGAGATTCGCATATAATCTTCAGAAGTCTAAACAACATTCTCTAAATCAAGAAACTGTTCGCACAATCTTCCTCAAAGGCATAAGAGATGAATACCTTGACATCTTGAATGTGATGGGTAAAGGAGATATTTCAAACCTTCCATTCGATGAAATAGTCGAGTTATGTCAGAAATATTCTAGAGGGAGATCAAAAACCGGAAGAAGGGAAGTAAGTTCCAAAGCAGCCAAGTCAGCTGCAGGAGGGATAACAAGAGCTGAAATAGGAAGTCTATTGGAAAATTTTAAAACAGATCTTTTGAGTACATTAGGGACACAAGTAGATGTGCTAAAGGCAAACAAGAAGAAAGAAGAACAAGAACAAGCCTTAGTAATATTTTGTTCAAAATGTAAAAAGAAACATCCTTTGAGAGACTGTCCTTTAGATAGCATTCAAGTGTGTGGTCTTTGTACAGGCAATCATTCCACAGAAAATTGTGTAACATTGAAAGACTTACAAATGAATTCAATGGAAGAAGTGCCAGGAACAGAAGGTTTCTATTTTGTTGCACCAAGAAGACCATGGCCACCTAGAATGCCTCAACCGAATCAACCACAATTCCCTCAGCAAAATTATGCTTATCCATCTTATAATCCTTGGACCCCTTCAATGCCATGGCAAGCTTGGCCTCCACAACAATATCCACAACAACATGCACAAGTTTGGAGGGGATATGGTTATGGAAACCAACAACCTCAACAGTCTCAACAGTATCAACAACATTACCAGCAACAATACCAACATCCATTTTCATACCCACCATATCCTCCATCCATGCCATTTCCGCAACAAAATTCTGCATATCCATTCCAACAGCAGAATCCACCACCATTGTTAACACAACCACAACAATTACAGTTACCTTCAAATCAACCCAGACCAACGCAATTGCCATCCCAACCGGTGGCCAATCCAAATAACAAAGTGGACAAATCTGCATACACTGTAGAGGAAGCAGCATATTACCCTACATATTCAATTGTTCCTCTTGATGATGTCCATCTAAGGTCTGGAAAAGTACTTAAGAAGGATTCTCCTCCAATTATAGAAGAACCAACTGAACAAGGAGAATCATCTGAAACATCACAAACTAAGGTACAAAATCAGAAAGGAACAAATATTACAACACAAACACCACCTTATCCTGAAAGGTTGGTAGAACAACAAAATCAAAATCAAATAACCCTTCCTGAATTTGATATCTTAGATGAGTTAAAAAATGCATATGTTAAGATTCCTTTGTTAAAAGCCATTAAAGAAATACCGATATATGCAAAAACAATAAAGGAATTGTGCATTCGGAAAGAAAGAAAGAAAAAGGATCCTACAACAATCCAAGTCATTGGTAAATTAGCAAGTCTCATGTCTACTCAAACTATAGTAGAAAAATATATTGATCCTGGTATCCCAATGGTTACCATATCAATAAATAATTTCTCTGTACCAAATACATTAATAGACTTGGGAGCAGCTATAAACGTAATGACAATGGAGACAATGAAAACCTTGCAATTAAACAACATTAGATCAACTTCAACAGTCTTGGAATTAGCAGATAGATCTAAAGTTGTTCCTGAAGGAATGTTAGAAGATATCATAGTCTCCTTGGATTCATGGGAATATCCTGTTGACTTCTTGATCTTGCAACCAAAGACAAACTTGGGGGGACACCCTCTGATATTAGGCAGACCATGGTTAGCCACTGCTGATGCCTTTATAGGATGCAGATCTAGAAGTATGATAATTTCACATGGAGATGAAAGGAAACATATCACTCTTTATTCACCTGCACAAGCCACTTCTTTAGAATCAATACTTGAAACTCAGGAAAAGCAAAAGACAAAAGCAGTTTTAAGTATCAATCAATTCTTTGATTTTAGAGAAGAAGAAGAAAATGAAGATTTGATGGACCTTTTTATCTCAGACCAAGTATTTCAGAGCAGCTTAGGAAAGTTCAATATGAAGCTGCAAATGAACTTCTGAATCAATGTTTTCAGGAAACATGTACTATTCGAACCTTGCAGAATTCTTTGGTAGACATCTTTCCTGTAAACACAGTTATCAACCCAACAATCAAAACAATTGAGGTACATCCTGGAAAACATTTAAATATTGGAAACCAGCTGCAATCAAAACAAGAACAAGAGGTAATTGCATTACTACAGAAATACTCAAAAGCATTTGCCTGGGATTATACTGATATGCAAGGAATCCATCCTAACACATGTATCCACCACATCTATACATATGATAAACTTAAACCTGTTAGACAACCTCAAAGACGAATGAATCCTATGATGAAAGAAATAGTAAAAGAGGAACTGCAAAAACTGTTAAATGTTGGATTCATCTATCCTATTTCAGATAGTCAATGGGTTTCACCACTGGTTGTTGTACCAAAGAAAAATGGAAAGTGGAGGGTATGTGTAGACTATCGAGAATTAAACAAGGCTACATTAAAAGATCATTTTCCTCTACCATTCATTGACCAGGTGTTAGACTCTTTGGCTGGAAAGAAATACTTCTCTTTCTTGGATGGGTTTAGCGGGTACAACCAGATTAGAATAGCAACAGAAGACCAAGACAAGACTACATTTACTTGCCCATGGGGAACCTATGCATATAATGTTTTGCCATTTGGTTTATGCAATGCACCTGCAACTTTTCAAAGAGCAGTGCTTGCAATATTTTCTGATCTAGTCCATGAGTGTGTAGAAGTTTATATGGATGACTTCACTATTTATGGAAATACATATGATGATTGTCTCAACAATCTTGAAAAAGTCTTGAAAAGATGTATCGAAACAAATCTGTCATTAAGTAACGAAAAATGCTACATGATGTTGACAGAGGGTATAGTTCTGGGACACCATATTTCCGGTTCCAGAATTAAGGTAGATCCAGCCAAAATCCAAGTCCTAGTTAACTTGATGCCACCTACAACACAAAAGGAGGTAAGAAGTTTCTTAGGCTATGCAGGCTATTATAGACGATTTATTGAAAACTTTAGTAAAATAGCTCAACCTCTGTTTAAACTGTTAGCACGAGATGTTGAATTTCAATGGACAAATAGCTGTCAAAATGCTTTTCAAATTCTAAAAGATAATCTGTCAGTGGCACCCATACTTCGAGGTCCAAACTGGTCTTTGCCATTTCATATTTCCACTGACGCATCAGATACTGCGATTGGTGCCTCTCTTGGAAACAATGTAAAATTTGAAACGGGAACTGATACTGTTACCCGTTTTGTAGAGGTGGCAAAAAAATGACCCGATTTTCAAAAGTGGTGATGCAGAATACACATGTTTTTTTTAGAACATGGTTTTTGGAACTTTAATTTTTTTCATGTGCATTAAGTTTTAGAATGGTAGTGAATGGTAGTGATTTTCATCCTGATTTTAAAAAGTGAGTATTCTGCATCACACCCTTTTTTTAAAAGACCTATTTTTTGACTTTAAATTTTCTAGTGTGTGAAATGTAAAAAATTATTTTCTAAATTTGATAGTTTTTGAAGTCGTCATTGTATTCATATTTTCTTTTTCTCTATCTTAATTTTTTTTTCTTTAGTGGGGTTTTTATTGTTTTTCGTTTTTAAATTAGAAAGTCGATAGTTTGAATTTTAGATAATCTACATGTTTAGACATCCTTAATTAATTTTTCAATCCACATGAAATAATTGTTTCTAAAAAACAACATTTTTTAACAATGGACATAAAAAATAATCATTTTTAACATAAATATAACAAAAAAATAAACGTTTTGATAATTTTTTGCTAGAATTAACATGTCAAAATCACAATTTTTATACAAAAATATTAACTAAAAATGGTCAAATAATAGATTTTTTTATGAATTACATGTCAAAAAGATAATAATAACTACTTTTTTTTTTCAAAAAATAATGATTAACTTAAAAATCAATGCAGAAATCACATATTACCAATATTGAACATATAACAACCCTAATTGAGTGTTTATTCTTCTCATAAAATGTCAAAGTCAAAACATTGCAAAGCTTGATTTACAAGCATAACTTAAATTTAATCAACAATGTCACGTAATCCAAATTCTTCGTCCTCCAGAGTTTCATCATTGTCCTCTTCCACAATATTTTCTGTTTCATTTTGCTCATTTTCCTCTTCTAATGGGTCTTTGATGTCTGCAAATCTCCCAATATATGTCTTTCCAAACATTCCATGTAATGGTGGTTGGGGTTCCTTTGCCTTTTTTGCCACACGTGATTCACTAAAGTCCCCTTTCTTCAACCCAATTTCTTGCATTGCATCTCGAAGAAATTGAAGAGTGTTAATTCTTTGCTGAATGAAATTGCATTGTAATGGATCTTTCTCAATTTCCGTTAGATCTAGCGAGGAGATTCGACGATTAAGGATATGTATGTAGGTCAAGCGATGTCTTCCTTTGCCGTTAGATCTAGCGAGGAGATTCGACGATTAAGGATATGTATGTAGGTCAAGGTGAGTGTTATCCTTTGAGTTTGTTGTGCTTCATGGTGGGAATCGGTGGATTTCGAGTGGACTACATGCTCGAGGGTTATCCCCCCGTTCAGACCCAAAATCCTTTTAGAATGGTCCGTATTTCCTCATTGGGTTCAATTCTAATTTTAACGTGGTTGCAGGTTCTCGCCCCGATATGAGCCTCATCCGTCAAATCTTTGAGGGGTGATCGAACGGTGTTGACTTATGTTTGTTTTTCGAGGGTTTTGTTGTTCTGTTTGTGGGTCTATGGCTTTAAGCAGTTTGATATTTCTTTAGCCCAAAGTTCCTTGGGGACTGTTGTATTTTATGTATTTTTCTTTCCGATTTAATGAAATAGAAGTTACAACTCTTAGTTTAGCAAAACAAAAAGAAAATTTGCTCAGGGGGAGTTCCAGTACAGGTACCAGTTCCCATTGGTTGGGTAGAGCATCTTTCTATTCACTGTGGTTTTGCGGTAGGCCAAGTCATTTATTCATATAAGTGAATGAATGTTAAACATGTATTTTTGTTTTCTGATTTTTGTCTTTATTTTTTATGCTTGTGGTTATTCCAATGTATTAATGTTTTGTAATTTGAAAATTATGAAATCAAAAGAGGAATGTAATATTTCTTTGGGTTAGGTTAGTTATCGAGGTTAATAAACAAACTATAAGTCATTGAACCAAAGGGGAACAATCATAAACGCTAATTAATAGGCTTGAAGATTGCTGCAAGCCCTAGGTTAAGCCTGCATTATCCACAGACTAAACACACATACACACACACACATATAAGTACTCTTGAAAACATAAAAAAATGTGTAAATGAATGTGTAGATTGTTTTTAACACTAAGTGAATTTATTGTTCTAGATATTTCTATCTAACACACATAAACATAATATGTTGAATGAAGGCTTTCAAGCTATTTTTGAAAAGTATCAACTGTAACTAATATAATGTAATGAGAAAAATATCAGAGTCGAAGAAAGTAATACATGAGAGCTAAGAAAAATTGAAAGAAAAACTAATTTAAAATTAGTAATATTAGTAATATATGTCAAGCATACTATTATAGGATTTATCATTCACATGTGTTTCCTTCCAAGGTGTTTAATACCCAAAATGGTGAAACAAAATTTAGATGTGAGAACATAAGGGTTTTTCTTTATTTTTCTAATGAAAAATGAACAACCACCAAAGAAGATGTACAAGCAACATGCATAACATAATAGGTAACCTTTTACTATCCCTAGCAAAACATAATTAATTTTTTTTGCATCTAGTTGCCTGGGGATACCATAGTTCTCCACACAATGTACCCAGATATGATTTATAAAGCACTTGTACAATCGACAATTTGTATAGAAAACCATAAAAGGAATATACTACATAATTAAATCTCCACAGGTAACCTCAAAAGAGCATGTTCTAGTAATGTAAGTGTGAGCAGTCAAAGACTCATTAAGAAGAAAGACAAACATTTCTAAAATGTGTTTGGTGAGAGTTATAAACCCCAACTCGTAAGCTTTTCACGCCAAAAAGGGTTCTTGGTCAAAACATTAAGTTATGAAAATTAAAGAGAAATATAACCAATTAAAAATAATCCACTCAATTAAAATATAGCATCTATCATCACTTACTTGTATTATACTTTATTAATATCCTAATTAAAACCGTAAAAAAATTAAATTACATTTATAAGACAAAACCATGAGTACACACCTTGCCATAATTAGACAAATGCTCGGTGGAAGTTTGAGGCTTCATTTTAATGATTTCATGAAATATTTGTTTATAACTTGCACGGATACCTGTACCATGGATATAATATAGAATAAGCGCACCAATATAGAATAAGGGCATCTGCATTAGAATACTATAGACATGGATGGAAACATATTATCATATAGTTTGTGAAGCCATATTATGTCTACTTGTACTTTTGTTTAAATTATTGTTGTGAAGCCATATTGTGTCTACTTTTACTTTTGTTTAAATTATTGTTTGGTACAATCAAATGAAGATATTGAATATATCGATGAAATCATGGACAAAATGTCAATATTTGGGAGTTTGGTTTGTGACATACGATAGAACCTAGAAATAGATTTATCAATGTAGGTGAATTTTGCCGCTATATCAATTGGATTTGGTTAGTCACTCAATTGGATGGACGCCTAATAAATGAACTTTTTTTAGTAAATATTTTTGGAGGGTTGTAGGTCTAATTAGAATCAATACTCTTCTGCATTAAAATACTATAGAGCTGGATGGAAAAATATTTGCATATAGTTTGGGACGTCATATATGGCCCGATACAGGTGGAAGTACTTTTGTTTAGATTATTGTTCTTGTACAATTGTATAATGATATTGAATTTATATATGAAATCATCGACACAACGTTAAAATTAGGGAGTTGGGTTCAATTTAATATGTGACATACGATAACAGCCCTAGAAATAGATTTATCAATGTAGTTCGTGGATTTTGCTGCTATATGCTTTTGATCTTCGGTAAAGACCGTCGTCGAGGAAGCTACTGCAGCGCTCCCTGGTAATGATTACGAATCAAGATGGTTAGGAATTCCGAGGGCAATTGTTAATCAAGATTTAAGTGGGGCTGGAAATGGAAATTCCACGTGCATTGACGATTTTTAATGTCATAACCATGTTACTGGAAATAGTCATTCACGTGCATTAAGAATTATTAAAACTCCTATTTCTTATAATGATACCTATGGTCCAAGGCAGATCCTTTCATCTCCTTTACTCTGTCCATCTGTCTCTAAATTTCCGTGCTGGGCACCCTGTACAGAATCGAGATGCCTATAAATGGCATTAAGATAGTTGAGTCCAAATTCCCAGTGTGAAATATAATTTGGAATGATAGTTGAGTTTTCTTTCATTGGTTCAACACACGTTCAAGAGTGGAGTTTCATTAACTGAAACTCCATTTAAATATATCGTGTATTCCAACTTTACAACGATGATAGCTTGAGTTTTCTTCACTGATCGATAAAAAATTGCAGATAAATTTGGATAATACGTTCGGGAAAATAAGTCCCATCTCCAAATAAGAGGTGGCATTGTAGAAAAAGGAAAATAGGAGCACTGTGATTAGGATTTGAAGAAGCTCCATACTTGTGTGCTAACTTAATGGAGGAGAGTACTTCTTCCTTAGCTTCTGCGAGTGAATATGAGGAGCAAACCCAGACCAGGAAGGGTCCCTGGACCATGCAAGAGGATATGGAGCTGATTAGGTATATAAGTTTACACGGGGATGGCCGCTGGAGTTTTCTGGCCAAAGCAGCTGGTATGTATGAATAAAACTATGTGACTACATAAATCTGTGATTGGTTAACGTCTGCAGTAGAAATTTCTAGTGTTTTCTGTGCCCTGGGTTCTTATTATTGCATGGAGCACAGGGCCATTTGTTGGACCGTTCTTTAAATATTGCAATGCAGCATTGCACATTGTAAATGTGCCAACAGATTCAATATCCAATACTGTTCGGAAGCCATTTGGTGATAAATCCTCTACAGCACAAAGAAAATTGCCGGAGCGTCGATTCCCGGAATCGACGCTCCGCCCCTCGGGCGGGGCGGGGCGGCCCGGGGGTGGCCCTGTGCGGGCGGAGAGACATGGATTTGATACCAATATTTAAAGAACGGTCCAACATCAATAGGCCGCTCTCCTCGCCATCATCTGTAATGGTAACGGTTTGGGAACTGTCGACAGCTGCAGTAGCAGCGGTTAAGGGGTAACTATCTTGGAGAGTAAGGTATCGCTCTCGAAATTGAGGATGAATATCAATATTTAATTTGGTATGCTTAATGTCTTATAGACCAAGAATTAAATAAACGTTTCAAACTAGTTCTAAGAACATACGATTGAGGTGACCAACAAGTAACTAAACGTTTCAAATTAGTTCTAAAAACATACGAATGAGGTGACCAACAAGTAACTAAAGGTTTCAAACTAGTTCTAAGAACATACGAATGAGGTGGTTATCGAAAGTGTGAGTTATATATTGAAGCCATCAAATCACACTATGAAGTTTTAGTCCAACTTTTTTAAGCCATATTAAAAGGTATACTTCAGAAAATATATTCTAAGTTAAACTTTAATCTCATCATAATCAAACTAAGCCCCTATTGCTAAAGTCCTACTTGAGGGCCAATGAACGAATATGTTTGAAACCCAAAAGTAATCGAGGGCAAACTAAAAGCACGCAAATTTTCTGGTCGGCATGCGAAATAACATAAAGAATATTAGCAGCTCTAAAATGGTATTATAAATATATAAAGCATTACGGATCAATATCATATGTCATCTGAGGAAAGTCTTGTATCGGGCATTTAACGATATATACCAAAAAGAGGAAATACGAAATGGAAGCGATCTTGACATTACCAGTCGTGCGACGAAAATCTTAGACATGATAGGTGGTCACATAAAGAACGCAACAACTAAAGGCATCGTATGCGATAGATTTGTACCTTCAGCTTTAACAGGTGGAGCTGATGACCTTTCACATGAAGGAGGGGCATCCAGGTAAAATGAAGGCACCGTTCAGCAGCACTTGATCTCTAGCGTAACATTTAGATGGATTGAAAAACACGGACGAGATGAGTGGGAATTGGAGAATGTTTGGGATAATGTGTGTGTACGTCAATTAGATGACATTGGACAGAAACCCAATTATGAATATCGTCCTGTGAATATCGAGACTGCAATGACTGAAAACGTGAATATCGTTTTGCTGCGAACTATCTTTGATTGGAGTCGCCTCGACGGAACTGTGTGGAGCCAGCAAATTGTATGGAGCGGCAGTTTTGCAGATTGTCATCGGGTACTGCAACTCTTGGAAAACGATAGTAATACCGCTAATTCTATACAAATAAGAGTTGAACGTTTTGATATTCATCCTCAATTTCGAGAGCGATACCTTACTCTCCAAGACAGTTACCCCTTAACCGCTGCTACTGCGGCTGTCGACAGTTCCCAAACCGTTACCATTACAGATGATGGTGAGGAGAGCGGCCTATTGATGTTGGACCGTTCTTTAAATATTGGTATCAAATTCATGTCTCTCCGCCTGCACAGGGTCACCCCCGGGCCGCCCCGCCGCGCCCGAGGGGCGGAGCGTCGATTCTGGGAATCGACGCTCCGCCCCTCGGGCGGGGCGGGGCGGCCCGAGGGTGGCGCTGTGCAGGCGGTGCCCGCGCAGTGCCACCCCCAGGCCGCCTCGCCCCGCCCGAGGGGCGGAGCGTCGATTCCGGGAATCGACGCTCCGGCAATTTTCTTTGTGCTGCAGAGGATTTATCACCAAATGGCTTCCGAACAGTATTGGATATTGACTCTGTTGGCACATTTACAATGTGCAATGCTGCATTGCAATATTTAAAGAACGGTCCAACAAATGGCCCTGTGCTCCATGCAATAATAAGAACCCAGGGCACAAAAATCACTAGAAATTTCTACTGCAGACGTTAACCAATCACAGATTTATGTTGTCACATAGTTTTATTCATACATACCAGCTGCTTTGGCCAGAAAACTCCAGCGGCCATCCCCGTGTAAACTTATATACCTAGTTAGCTCCATATCCTCTTGCATGGTCCAGGGACCCTTCCTGGTCTGGGTTTGCTCCTCATATTCACTCGCAGAAGCCAAGGAAGAAGTACTCTCCTCCATTAAGTTAGCGCACAAGTATGGAGCTTCTTCAAATCCTAATCACAGTGCTCCTTTTTTCCTTTTTCTACAACGCCGCCTCTTATTTGGAGATGGGACTTATTTTCCCTAACGTATTATCCAAATTTATCTGCAATTTTTTATCGATCAGTGAAGAAAACTCAAGCTATCATCGTTGTAAAGTTGGAATACACGATATATTTAAATAGAGTTTCAGTTAATGAAACTCCACTCTTGAACGTGTGTTGAACCAATGAAAGAAAACTCAACTATCATTCCAAATTATATTTCACACTGGGAATTTGGACTCAACTATCTTAATGCCATTTATAGGCATCTCGATTCTGTACAGGGTGCCCAGCATGGAAATTTAGAGACAGATGGACAGAGTAAAGGAGATGAAAGGATCTGCCTTGGACCACAGGTATCATTATAAGAAATAGGAGTTTTAATAATTCTTAATGCACGTGAATGACTATTTCCAGTAACATGGTTATGACATTAAAAATCGTTAATGCACGTGGAATTTCCATTTCCAGCCCCACTTAAATCTTGATTAACAATTGCCCTCGGAATTCCTAACCATCGTGATTCGTAATCATTACCAGGGAGCGCTGCAGTAGCTTCCTCGACGATGGTCTTTACCGAAGATCAAGAGCATATAGCAGCAAAATCCACGAACTACATTGATAAATCTTTTTCTAGGGCTGTTATCGTATGTCACATATTAAATTGAACCAAACTCCCCAATTTTAACGTTGCGTCGATGATTTCATATATAAATTCAATATCATTATACAATTGTACAAGAACAATAATCTAAACAAAAGTACTTCCACCTGTATCGGGCCATATATGACGTCCCAAACTATATGCAAATATTTTTCCATCCAGCTCTATAGTATTTTAATGCAGAAGAGTATTGATTCTAATTAGACATACAACCCTCCAAAAATATTTACTAAAAAAAGTTCATTTATTAGGCGTCCATCCAATTGAGTGACTATCCAAATCCAATTGATATAGCGGCAAAATTCACCTACATTGATAAATCTATTTCTAGGGTTCTATCGTATGTCACAAACCAAACTCCCAAATATTGACATTTTGTCCATGATTTCATCGATATATTCAATATCTTCATTTGATTGTACCAAACAATAATTTAAACAAAAGTAAAAGTAGACACAATATGGCTTCACAACAATAATTTAAACAAAAGTACAAGTAGACATAATATGGCTTCACAAACTATATGATAATATTTTTCCATCCATGTCTATAGTATTCTAATGCAGATGCCCTTTGCTTCTAATTAGACCTAGAGCCTTCCTCCAAAAGAAAGTATTAAAAAGGTCCATTTATTATTAGGTGTCAGTCTTCTCACACCAACATAAATTTTAGTGCCATAAGATTGGGACGTAATAAATGAACCTTTGTAACACATTCGTTGGAGAAAGGCTATGAATCCCTATGTTTATGGGTTATTTAATTTTTATAGGTGACGGTCATATCATCCATTAACTCTGAGTAGGTCTTCCAGGAATATATATCCAATAGTATTTTACAGAAGACCTAGACCCGATTGTAACTTTGGTTATCGGAACTTCCCAGCAAGAAATTCAACGGTTGACCTTGCAGTTTGTTCTCGGATGACCCGAACATACAGTCTGGTTAAGGATGCATTAAAATATTCTTTCACAGCATTCCTAAATATTAAAAGATTCACTGACAACTTTCCTCTAGATATTCACAGCGTTCCTCCCTGAAACGTCGTAAAAGACTTGTTCACAGCATTCCTTTCGTTTAAGAGATGTATTAAAAGGTTCATCTATTCAGTGCAGGGTATTACTAATGAACTCTTATCACGTTTCATATGAAAGTATTCATATATCCATTCTATGCTATTATATTGTAGAAAGAGTGATCTAGGGTGCCAAATCCATGGTATATATATATATATATATATATATATATATATATATATATATATATATATATATATATCCGCCATATCTTCCACTACTTCTTGGCAGGTTTCCGGATGGATGAACATTTCAGAGCTTTCACACATAGATATGGTGTAGGTAGTCAAATATTATGATTAGAGTATGCAATATCAAGCTCGGTAATTTGAAGGTGCTTATTAGATCTTTCTGGGCGTGGGGGGCGGGTGGAAAATAAAAAAAATCTAGTCTAAATTACCCTTTGTTATATTCATTGAATATTAAACTTAAAGTTTTCTGCCAAAATAATGAGTAAAAGTCATTGATTCCCAATTTATTATAATGCATCATCAATTGTGCATTGTAATAATTTTTAGAACATTGGTGTTCTCAAGTATCATGCATTCATTGGCACAATAATTTTTTAAAATATTATCTCATGGTGTTTTTTTTATGTCCTGGAGCACCACCAGTAGTGCATCATAGAAATTAAGGGCACATCAATACGGCCATGAAATTTGTTTATTAATGTACTTAAGATCTATTGGAGCATTGTTAAAGGTGCATTACTACATTTAATAATAATAATTGATCGACAATTGCAGGAAATTTTAACTCAATAGCGAGTTAAGATGTACCAAATCACCATAAATGGTATGTCCTTTCTTTCTAAGTATACTAACAAGCATAATAAACCAACAATATGCTCTATATATTAACCCATTGTACATAGTGTGGCTCGTAAAAGCATCAATGATCACTGCGAGTTGATGCACCACGTGGAATTTTTTTTTAAAATAATGAAAAGACAAACAAGTTAAAGAACAATTTTAAATTTTAAACCACTAAATACGTAGAGTGGGGGATAACAATCAATTTACTTCGTCCCTTTTTCATTCAAATAAGTATGGTTATGTTATGGTTAGTGTGTAGAGAAAAAATATATATAAAAAATTAGTATTGTTTGCAAAAATCCACCATGGAAGTAGAGAGGAACTCTTCGCTTCAAGACGACAGAGATTCTAAAAAGGTTGTTACCAGAAGGAACTGTGTTGACATGGGAGTCTGCTGAAACCAGTTGTAGATTTAGAAGACTTTTGAAACCTGGAATGTTGGGCATGCATGTGAACTCAGATGGGGCACTAGTTGATGAAAGAGAAGAATATGGAACATCCTCGTTAGCATCCAGTCACTCATTTGAAGATGTGAATTCTGATGGTGTGCAAGAAAATATGAGTGATTTTGAATAATTGTTTAAGATAGTTTATATAACTGATGTATGCATCGTATCTTCAAATAAAATTAATGTTTTCCATATTTTGTTAAATGAGAAGTTATGAAGCATTTTTATGTTGTTGGATTATGTCTTAAGTATGATAAATTTTATTGTTTAAATATCTACAATGCAATATCAAATTAGAGATATAATGTCTGTTTTATTCAGTATACAAATAAAGACTTTTGAATTCATTCAGTGATATAATTTGTTCATAATGTCATGTTTTTTTAGTTTTATAGTTGCAAAAATTTCAATTTCTTTTGTATCTAGCATGTTGTGGTTGAAAACATGTTAAATTTATACTTAGGAAAGAAAAATGATATTCTACCAGAAACATTAATGTGTTTTTTCCTTAAAATTTAACTTTGTTTGAGACATAAAAAATTGGTTTTATTAGCATTTTTTAAAAAGTATGAAAATTGACCCTAAAAAAAAAAATCATTATTCCAGTATCAACACTTTCGTTCTGAAGCTATATTTTGCAGGAAAATTTTGTAGAAAATTTCGTAGTCACTGCCATTTTTAAAACAGCCGCAAAATTGACACCTAAAAAAAAAAAACATCGTTCCAGTATACACACTTTTCGTTTTGAGCACTGTTTTTGTGGTTTTTTTGAGGTTTTTGGGCCAGAGTTCCCGTTTTGAGTTTATAGTTCCCGTTTCAAAGTTTACATTGTTTGGACAGAAAGAAAACTTGTACAATTATGCAATATACTTTATAAGTAAGAATCTGACACCTGCAGAAACAAACTACACAGTCACAGAAAAAGAAATGTTAGCCGTCATACATGCAGTAAATAAATTCAGGCATTATATAGCAGGATATCAAGTTTTTATTCACACAGATCACTCAGCAATAAAATACTTGATGAATAAACCCATCACCAATGGACGAATAACAAGATGGCTCCTGTTATTGCAAGAATTTAATATCACAATACAAGATCGGCCAGGCAAAGAGAATCAAGTGGCTGACTTTCTGTCCCGCATACAATCACCTGATGACCCAAATCTAGTTATAGACAACTTTCCAGATGAACATTTGTTTTCCATAACAGTAAAGACACCATGGTTTGCAGATATTGCAAATTATTTTTCATCTGGAAAATTTCCAACTCAATTCACTAGCAAGCAAAGAAAGAAAATTGTTAGAGAAAGTTCTAGGTATAGCTGGGTGAATGGTGATTTATTTTACACTGGTTCAGATCTAATGATTAGAAAATGTGTGCATGAAGATGAAATATTAGACATTCTCAGAGCATGTCATGATGAACCATGTGGTGGCCATTTTGCAGATAAACGAACAGCATATAAGGTGCTGTAATTGGGCTATTACTGGCCATCCATCTTCCGAGATTCTAAGGCATATGTCAAGCAATGTGACAGTTGCCAAAGAATAGGGAGACCAATCATGTCAGATGAGATGCCACTCAAGCCGCAGGTTCTTATTGAGCCATTTGAGCAGTGGGCACTTGACTTTGTTGGACCCATCAATCCACCATCAAATGGAAAAAGGTACATTCTAGTATGCACTGACTATGTAACCAAATGGGTAGAAGCTAAAGCAGTGAGCAGAGCAACAGAAGATACAGTGGTCACCTTCCTCTTTGAAGAAATTTTTGTGAGATATGGAGTACCTAGACAAATTGTAACAGATCAAGGAACACAATTTACATCAAAGTTAGTAAGGGATCTGACAGAGAAATACAAGATTAAACATAGGAAGTCTACTCCATATCACCCTCAAGCAAATGGTCAGGTAGAATCCACGAATAAGGTCTTAGAAAATATCATGACTAAGATGGTGCAGCTGAATAGAAAAGATTGGTCTGAAAAGTTAAAGGATGCATTATGGGCCTACAGAATCACATGGAAAAACACAACTGGTTTTAGTCCATACCAGTTGGTCTATGGGAAAGAAGCCTTATTGCCTATTGAATTTCAGATACAAACATATAGACTAGCAGCAGAATTGGGCATGGACCTGACTGAGGCACAACAGCAGAGGATCATGGAACTGAATCAACTGGATGAGCATCGTCAACAAGCTATAGAACATACTACATTGGTGCAACAACAAAGAATGAAATGGCACGACAGATACATCAAGACAAAGACATTTCACAAGGGAGACTGGGCCTTACTATTTGACTCCAAATTCAAAGACTTCAAAGCTAAGTTTACAACACACTGGTTAGGCCCATATGAAATTGAAGAACTCTTTGACAATGGAGCAGTAAAGATCAAGACAATTGACCAGGACCCCACCTCATTTGTTGTAAACGGACATAGGCTGAAAGTTTATCATCAGCCTATCAGTAAAGAGGCATTCATGAAACAACTGGTAGAAGAAACAGGACTGGAAATCATGGCTCAGCCATCTTCCAGTTTGGAAAATGAATAAAAAAAAATAATAATAATAAAAAAAATATAAAAAAATTGTATATAGAAAAAAAACAAAACATAAAAAATAATTTGTTTGCTGGTGAAAACCAGGCAACTGGCACCATGCAAACACGAATTCATAGGGGAAAACCAGGGTAACCTGGACTCTATGAATTCTATATTCTTGTTCTACTATTCTCACACAATTTCAATGCAGGACCTTTCCACAATTGACTTGAGGACAAGTCAAACTTTCAGCAAGGGAGAGTCTTGTAGCAAGCTTTTAGCTGGAACAGCTAAGGTATTGTATTGTCCACAGAGGGACCTGAAGCAAACTTGTTGCAGCGGAACCAGAGGGACCTCAGCTGAAACATTATTACAGAGGGACCTGAAGCAAACTTTGTTGCAGCAGATCAAAGCCAACACAACAATCCAGAAACATTGCAGAGGGACCTGAGATGAAAACATTATTACAAAGGGACCTGAACAATTCAAGAAATGGAGCATGGTGAACAAGGAGCAATAATAAAAGTCTACTTTTCATCCATCTACAACATTTTGGATTCCATTCCACCTGTACAAACAACATTCAATGGAGTATATTCATAGCCATTTTGTGCTTGAAATTCAAATTTTTTTTAGAAACTTTTAGTTTTGATCTAATTGAAGTTAGTATCTGCGGATATTCATTAACATTCATTCCCAATATATATCCCAAATTCCCTATCTATATTCCATTTCATCCACATACATTCCCTATACATCTTCTTATAACCCTAGGTATTTTCTTTAAAAGCAAAAAGATCAAGCTAGGACAACTCTTTTCACCTGCACATAAACTCAGAGCATTAGAAATGATTATAATTTTAAAAATGACCCCAATGGTCATTTTAAAATTATAAAACTATGTTATAAAAAGTATGCGCTATATAAGTCAAAAAGCATTAAACATATATATCATAAGTTTATAAGAGCGCTAAAGTTATTTCCCAAATACGCATAAGCTATATGGTATAAGGTATATATACAAATCAAATGCGCATATCTAAAGGAATATAACATAGTTATAAAGGGCCGAGGGTTATCATAACAAAGTTTATGGGTTGCAACGGAATGATACATGGTGGAGGCCGTAAGCATTAAAACATGATAGCGGGAGAGAATGGTATTCAAACAAACATTATGGCAACCAACGATCATTACACCATAAGCGGAGAATGGTTATACGATGGGTATAATGGCAACGCAATTGCAATGAGTCAAAATGGTAAACACCCTACAGCACACAGGTACGACTGCACACGGTGTCATGGCGGAATATTATCCATTGGTCGAAATATTATGCAGGGATCGTGCGTACAAAACCACGACTTGGCCAATCCTTATGACAGTCGGGCGACTGGTCAATAGGACGGCCATGTAAGCCACGTAATTCAAACAACTCAATGGCAATACAAGGGTCTGTACAGCCCGAAACGGTCATGAACTGACCGAGCCATTGCACTGATTAAAACAATAATTCCACCATCGTTCAACACATAATCCTCATTGCCCATAAGCTCAGAGAAATCAGGTTTGAAGCCGCAGCACAGTAAAAGGAGAGAGGAACGAATTGAGAGAAATTTAAAGAAGAAATCCGCGTTTAATGTGCAGAGAAAGCTGAGTTTCGGGATCTAGCAAGGTAAGACTGGAGTTTATTTCGCTCGGCAACTGTGGATATGTATAATTCCTTGTCATTAAACTAATCGATTTACTGCTTTGCCATCAGCTTGACTGACCGAAGAAATAGGGATTTGAAGCGCTCGGTTACATTCCACGCGCCCAGTGACAGTCAGGTAACACTACAAAACCGGGATAACTCCAAGTTCGCAGCACTTATGGATAGATTAACGGATTTTCATGCGTAGTCAACCAGGCAGCATTTAAATTTTAGATATTGCATGCATAACACGATAGAAGATTTTGAATTAAATATGGAATATGAGGCAGTAAACCCGGAGAGTTAGTTTGAACAGGAGAGGCAGAGAGCGCCAAAGGTTATTTATATGCGCACTGATTGTTTAACTGTTGTTTCATATTCCCTTTTGCTGCGCGCTATTAGTTATGCATAAATGCTGTTATTGGCTGCCAACAGAGGAACGCATTGTTATATGTGTTATTGGCTGCCAAAAGAAGTTGGATTGTTGAATGTTGAAGCAAGGGAATGCTGTAGAATGCGCCGATTTAAAACAAATGACATGCATTCATGCTTTGCTGCGCGCTTGTGCATTGAGATTTCAATTTATTTGTGCCATTTACATCAGAGCAGAGGATTGAAATGCGTAGGGATTGGTTGCATACATGCTGTGTTGACTGAAAAATTTAGTTGAATGCCAACAATTTGCATTGTTCTGTGTCTTGAGGCCGAGAGCCTTTTTCAAAATTTTGAAGCCAAGAACTGAGAATTGTATTCTGCGTTTTTTCTTTTTAAATTTCATTTGTTTATAAGCAGTGAGTATGATGAGGCTGAGCGCATGTGAATAGCCCTCTAAGCTCATAGCTCTGTTGATTAAGGCCATGTGCAGTATTTTGCTACATTACACAGTCAAATTTTTTGTGAAAAATGATAAATTGGGATTAGGCCGAGAGTGTTCTTGAGTATCTGTTCTTGAGGCCGAGAGCCAAATTCTTTAAGTTTTTGTTTTAAATACACAGTAACTCATGTTTTTTGAGCTGAGTAAACATGGTTATTGCTGCATGTGTGTTTAATTTTCAAAACAAACAGAGATCAGTATATTGACAGAAGATATTCAGGTGTTGTTTGCATTAAACAGGGGATTAACACAGTGCTTGTGCAAAGGGAATATAACAGAGGTTAAAGAAGGCAGAGTCAAACAGAGTTGAGTTGAGTCAGAGGAGGAAGGTAAGCCTCGTTGCTTCCAGAATTTCATTTAAAAAAAAAAAAACAATAGTCATAATTTTTGTTGTTAAAATGAAGTTAGTAACAGCAGAGGCCTACATTGATTGGTTTACAGAAATTATGACAAACCGAGTAGAACCAAGATTTCAGATAGAAAGCTGGGGAAAAGAGACTGTAGAAAAACTGTATCAGTCAGGGATGATAGGTTTTTTACAGAAGTTTAATGGCCATTCTGAGCAGATAACTAAAGAGTTTATAAATAATTTCAGTCAAGACCAGACTCGAGTAGGAGAAATCATTGTCCCGGTAACCCAAGAATACTTGTCCAAAGCCTTAGATTTGCCACTGATAGGGGAGAAGTATCATAAAGGTTTACACTTCAAGGAGAAAGCGTGGACTTTCTTCCTTGAGAAAAACCGAAAGGGGACATTTGATAGGACAAAAGGGATACCCAGGGAGTGGTTTAATGAACCATGGGGGGAATTGGTCTTGGTCATCCAAAAGTTCTTGACTTGTGATCGTGGATACAATATTGCTCACTTATATCATGTTAGATTACTACAGCACATCAAAGGGGATGATAGGATTAATCTACCATATTTCCTATATAAGAGTCTTGTGAAAATGATTGAAACAGTAAAACAGGAGCATAGGCCTAAGGCAGCACAAATATACCATCAGGGGTTAATCAAAATCCTAGTGGAACACCAGGTGAGATCACAGGGCATAATGTGGAAAGAATTCATGAATAAAAATCATTTTACTGAACAGATTATTGAGGTACAGGACAAAGTAGAACAGGAAAATAGGAGCTTGATGACTTCTCCCTTATATCCAAGAACAAGAGCTAGAAATATGGCCATGCATGAGACTGAAATATCTGTCATGTCTATTCCTAGGAATAGGAATTCTATTGACTTGGAAAAAGAAGTAGAGGCATATTCTCCCAGAAAACCAGAAGAACATGATGTTGCACAAGAATTCTTTGAAAGGGATTCCACATATGATAATGATGCAGCAACATCATTAATGAAAACAACCCAGGACTTTGAAAAGGAAATCAATTTGGCCAAAATCCAAGACTTAACTGATCAAATGGAAATAAGCAAAATCTTGGAAAAGCAATTAAAAAGAGAGAATAAGGCACATAAAAAGGACAATGCTAAGCTGATCAAAACAAATGAAAAGTTAAAAGAAGAAGTAGGCAGATTGAAAAGAAGAAATGAATTACTTTCCAAGCAAGCATTCAAATGGTTAAAGGACAAAAATATGTGGCAGGCCAAATATGAGAAACAAAAGGTTAAAGCAGCAATGTTCAGGGCAAAGCATGAATCAGGATTTGATTGTTTGGATAGGGAAACAGCTACAGGTACAGCATCCACTTCAGAAGGCAGAGGATGCAAGCATGGGGACATGCTCGAGAATAAGCAAGGGAGAGATGTTGGGCCTTAGTTTTTGATCTTATTTTGCTTTGAGAAACTTACCTAACCATCTATTTATCATCCATTTTCACTCCATTCATCCCATTTTAATGAATATTTGATGTCCAATCAGGTATTTAGCTTTAATTTGTCAATTTCTAAAGTTTTTATAAAAGTTTGATTTTAAGTGCAATTTTGGCAATTTCAGAAATTCCCGTAATCACTTCATGATTGATATGGATGCAGGCCACTTCAGCACGAATGAGATACATGAATGGAAATCTTGGGAACTAGGACCAAGCCACCTATGCTTGGTTCCAACAGAACGAGCTTTATTATGCCTATTTGGAGCTAGTCAATCATGACTAGTCATCCAAAAATCCCATCTAAATAGGGCAGTTTTGAGATCCCATGATATTAGTCATATTTCTTGGGATGAGGGTAGTGAATTCGGCTTGAATAGGTGGATTAGAGTAGCTTTGTTTGTTAGAGTGAATTTCGATCAGTTTGTTTCATGAGACTCCTTATTTAAGAGCCACAACTTTGATGGCTCATACATTGACTTATGATACTTTTATGCTGTAATACTTTTGGTTTGAAGACTTAATTTGAAGACTTGTGCTATTCTCATTTTGCTGCTCAAT